>OZ012740.1:336629496-337301996 GCA_963859935.3 Lathyrus sativus | reverse complement strand
CTTATATCCTCTATTAATATTGCCTAAACCAAAATTAGTGTCTATCTTAGAGAGAAACCATGACATTCGGAACAAAAAAAACAATCTAACTATAGAAATTCTATTTTTCAACCATTCCATAATGGATGTAAGTTCAACAAACCTTGGATCTTCCTCAATATAACACCCTTTCTTTTCTTCATTTTCTTAAAACTTTTCTTACAGGCAGCCTTGGCCAACCTAGGTGGTTAGCCATGGCTCACCATTTTTCTAATAAGGCCTTAGGTTGCTTTCTTTTGTTTTCTTTTTTTATTTCTTTTTCTTCAACCTTTACCTATGGCCATAGCCATTTTCTCCTTGATCCAGTTGTTATTCCTGGTGGAAATCTATTACCAGGAAATGATTTTGGAGTTGGTGATCCTCCAGCTCAATCACCCGAGTCATTAATAGGTGATTCTCCCGCTCCTGCGCCTGAAATTGGAAGTGAAAATTGTGACACAAGTTTTCCTAATGAGAGGCTAAAACATTCTTATATTGCATTTCAAGCATGGAAAAAAGCTATTTATTCTGACCCTTTTAACACAACTGCTAATTGGGTTGGTCATGATGTTTGTTCTTACAATGGTGTGTTTTGTTCTCCTGCTCTTGATGATCCTACATTGAATGTTGTTGCTGGTGTTGATATTAATCACGCCGATATCGCCGGTCACCTTCCTGAAGAGTTAGGACTATTGAATGATACTGCTCTTTTCCATATTAACTCAAACAGGTTCTGTGGTATTATTCCTGATAGCTTTGAGAATCTCACCATGATGTATGAGTTTGATATCAGTAACAACCGATTCGTCGGCAATTTTCCTTTAGTGGTCTTAAAATGGAAAAACTTGAAGTATTTTGATATTAGATTCAATGATTTTGAAGGAGTTTTACCTCCTGAGCTATTTGAGAAAGAACTTGATGCAATATTTTTGAACAACAACCGTTTCTCATCACGTATACCAGAAACACTTGGAAATTCAACAGCCTCTGTTGTGTCTTTTGCAAACAATAATTTTACAGGTTGTATTCCAAAATCAATTGGAAACATGGTGAACTTGAATGAGATTGTTTTCTTAGGAAATGGTCTTGGTGGTTGTTTTCCACAAGAGATTGGTTTGTTAGGGAGTGTAACAGTTTTGGATGCTAGCAAAAATGGGCTTGTTGGGACACTACCAAACTTAGCAGGATTGAAGAATGTTGAGGTTATTGACATAGCACATAACAAGCTTAGTGGTTATGTTTCCAACACTATTTGTCAACTACCTTTGTTGAAGAACTTTACATTTTCTTATAATTACTTTAATGGAGAAGCACAAACATGTGTTCCTTCAAAAGATTGTGTCGTTGTATTGGATGATGCCAAGAATTGTTTACCTGGAAGGAAGAATCAAAAGACATCTAAACAATGTCTACCTGTTTTGACAAAACCTGTGGATTGTAGCAAAAAGTGTGGTGGCGGAAAAGAGAAGAGTCATGCTCCTTCAACACCTAAACCAACTCCATCAAATCCACCTAAGGTAGAGACACCAAAGGCTCAACCACCACAAACTCCACCAACACTTCCACCGGTTGAAGACATTCCACCTATGCGACCACCAGTTGAAGATATTCCACCAACACTTCCACCGGTTGAGGACATTCCACCCATGCTACCACCGGTTAAAGATATTCCACCAACCGTTGCACCAGTGTCATCACCACCACCACCGGTTGAGCACATTCCACCTATGCTACCACCAGTTGAAGATATTCCACCAACCGTTGCACCAGTGTCATCACCACCACCACCGGTTTACTCTCCCCCACCACCCTCACCAACCTTCTCCCCTCCTCCACCAGTCAACACTCCACCACCACCAGTGTACTCCCCTCCGCCACCCCCGCCAGTTCACTCTCCCCCTCCACCAGTTTATTCTCCACCATCACCAGTTTACTCTCCTCCTCCACCACCTCCAGTTCATTCTCCTCCCCCACCAGTCAACTCTCCCCCACCACCAGTTCACTCTCCACCCCCACCAGTCTATTCACCACCACCTCCAGTTCACTCTCCACCCCCACCAGTCCATTCTCCTCCACCACCAACTCAGTCTCCACCCCCGCCAGTCCATTCTCCACCACCTCCAGTTCACTCTCCACCCCCACCAGTTCATTCTCCTCCTCCACCAGTCTACTCACCTCCACCACCAGTACACTCACCTCCTCCTCCCCCGGTCAACTCACCACCACCACCAGTACACTCTCCACCCCCACCAGTTCATTCTCCTCCTCCCCCAGTCTACTCACCTCCACCACCAGTACACTCACCTCCTCCTCCCCCAGTCAACTCACCACCACCACCAGTACACTCTCCTCCTCCACCAAGAAAATGGGAAGACATCACACTACCACCACACATTGGAGCCGAATATAGGTCACCTCCTCCTCCAACAATTGCTGGATACTAAAATAGGAGACTACAATACAGTTTTTATTAACATCTTTGTAATTATTTTGACTGTATACAGTTTCAAAATTACTAACACAAAAAGTTGAACTTCACCTATGTGTGAATTCTAATGAAACTAATTTTAATGGCATTTTATATCTTCTTAGTTCTTATAAACCTTTAACGAATTTTCTGTTATTTGCATCTTTTCAATTTGTGCTAGTTAATACACATGTTTGAGTAAAGGCTATTTGATATATTAGCAATATTTCACAAAAATATATAAAAGTGTAAGTGCTCGAATAATATTTCACATATGCAGTAAAATATAATGTATCTCTACAAGTATGAACCAATAGTCATATGACCATCAATACAAATTTGTACTTGTATCAAAACACTACAAACAACTTAATTTGTAGACGAAACAGAATCAAATGCAACCAAACATCAAACGTACCGACTCAATCGAAGGCGTTGAAGATCGACGAGGAAACCACGGCGAGGACAGAGAAGCACCGTAAAGAACCTTGAAGAACAATGAAGCTCCGTGGGAACTGAAAGGAACCAGTGAACCAAACCAAATTATCTTTCAAACTATGAGTGCTACCATAAAAGTCTCTAACACATTTATGAAGATACTATTTTTAAAATTTTGAAATTCACAATAATTAGAGTGAATCTCAAATATTAAGGTGCTCTATTATATGTTGGCGAGTAACGATGTTAATTAACTCGGTACAAGTTGCAGCCGCTCAAAATTTATTACTCCCCTCTTATAAGTGATCTATTTGAATGTTTTAAAGGAAATGATTTATTTTAATTTTTAATATATATTTTTTAATTTTATCTTTTAATTAATATTAAGCGTATTTTGATAAAATTATCATTCTTTGATTTAATTATTATTTGTTTTTAATTTATGTGAAATGGTCAATCGAATCACTCATTGTGGAATGTAGGAAGTATTTGAAAAAAATTTAAAAAATTGAATTTTAAAGGTGTTTTTTAGATTTTTTTTATCATTAAAATGTTCAGTTTTCTTTTTATTCTTCATTAGGAACTCAAACATTTTTTATATTTTAAATTGGACTTTAAGCAATCTTTGAAATTTTAGCTCTTTCTTTGTGACATGATTGTTACACACTTCCCGTAAAAAAAAAATTGTTATATAGTTATTTTATTTGTTTATTTGTCAATTATTGCAACATCTGAATCTTTACAAAAGAAAATTGTAATAACTTATAATTAACCAGAGGAATATTTGAGTAATCAAATTTACTTAAGGTCATATATTATTTAAGAATTCATTTTATCTAACAGTTTATTCAATAAGTATATTGTGTGAAGATGGAAGTTTCATGTATTAGTAATAATTCATATTTTATTATATTATTTTCTTAAGCCCATAAGTTTGTTAGAGGGTATTTTAGTATTTTATCTTATTCTAGTAACCCTAGTTTTACCTTATAAATAGGGTGACAATCATTGTAACTTTTAATCCTGTTTCTTCTGCCGTCATTCTTAATAGAATATTTCTACCTTTCATCATTTATTCTACCTTTGCACCAACAATTGGTATCTAGAGCTCCGGTTCAGATTCATTGGGAAACACGGGAAACACGGGAAACATGAGTGAACGTGAGGTCTTGTGTGTTTGATTTTGATTCTTAGATTCGTGTTGAATCTTGAACAAAATCTGATCAGAATTTTATTCTGTGGGTTGGGAAACACTGTGTGAGAAATTTGAGTGTATTGTGCAAGGTAGAAGATGAACGGAAACGACAACATGAACACCAAACTTCCAGTATTTGATGGTAAAAACTGGAATCGTTGGATGATCCAAATGCGTGTACTATTTGGTACTCAAGATGTTCTAGATCTTGTCACTGATGGTTATGTTCCAGTAGCAGCAGATGCAACTGATGAACAGAAAAACGCGCAGAAGGAAGTAAGGAAGAATGATCAGAAAGCATTGTTCTTCATTCATCAATGTGTGGATGTAAACGTGTTTGAGAAGATTGCAGACTCTACAACAGCAAAGGCTGCATGGGACACTCTGGTGAGATGTTATGGTGGTGACGCATCAGTGAAGAAGGTGAAGCTTCAGTCCCTGAGAAAGCAATATGAGAATCTCAACATGAAGAATAATGAGAAAGTTTATGAATACATCTCCAGAATGATTCTGATCACTAATGAGATGAAGGCGTGTGGAGAAACTCTTTCAGAAGAAACAATAATGGAGAAAGTATTGAGATCCCTTACTCCTCAATTTGATTACATTGTAGTAGCAATAGAACATTCCAAAGATCTGAGCACCATGAGAATTGAAGAGCTGCAGAGCAGTCTAGAAGCGCAAGAGTTGCGTTTGACTGAGAGAACTTCTGAAAAGGAAGTAGAGCAGCAGGCTCTGAAAGCAACTTCTGATAGGAGGTATCAGAAGCAGTCAGAAGCCAGGAGAAGATCTGATGGTGGTCAGAAGTCAGAAAGCTCAACCTCTGATAGACAAAAGAATGCTCAGAAGGAAAAAGAGAAGTATGACAAGAAGAAGATCCAATGTTACTGTTGTAAGAAGTTTGGTCACTTTGCTAGAGATTGTTGGTCAAACAAGGAGAAGAAATCAGAAGAAGCAAATATAGCCAGAAGTTCTGATGACGAATCTGTGCTATTGATGGCCTCTGAATCTGATGATCTGACAGACTGGTGGTATATGGACACTGGCTGTTCAAATCATCTTACTGGAAACAAGAAATGGCTGGTTGACTTTGACTCTGAAAAGAGAACAAAGATCAGATGTGCTGATGACAAATATCTTAATGCAGAAGGTATGGGAAATGTCAGAGTGACTCTGAACAATGGGAAAATAGCATTGATTCAGAATGTGTGGTATGTACCTGGCATCAGAAGCAATCTGATGAGTGTGGGACAATTAATTGAGAAAGGTTTTTCAGTTATCATGAAGGACAATCTTCTGAAGTTGTATGACTGCAATCAGAAGTTGATTATGGAGTCAGAACAGGGAAGGAATAAAACATTCAAGGTGAATGTCAGAACTGCAGACTCAAAATGTCTTAGTGCAACAAGTACTGAGAAGGAGAGTGAGCTGTGGCACAGAAGATTTGGTCATTTGAATTTCAGAAGCTTACAACATCTGAATTCAAAGAAATTGGTACATGGAATTCCTGCAATTAAGAAGCCTGAAAAGTCATGCAAAGTTTGCATGGAAGGAAAACAACCAAGATTGCCATTTGCATCAGAAGTTGCTCCAAGAGCAAAACATGCCTTGGGAGTTGTACACTCTGATGTGTGTGGTCCATTTCCAGTAGCATCAATTGGAGGGAATAAGTACTTTGTGTTGTTTGTTGATGAATTCACAAGAATGACATGGGTATCCCTTATTAAATTTAAACATGAGGTGTTTGATGAATTCAAGAAGTTCAGAATGAAGGCTGAGAATCAGAGTGGTCAGAAGTTGAAGATTCTTAGAACTGATGGTGGAGGTGAGTATAACTCCAAAGAGTTCCAGAAGTTCTGTGAGGAGAATGGAATTGAGCATGAAGTTATTGCTCCTTATACCCCTCAACACAATGGTCTTGCTGAAAGAAGAAACCGTACTTTGCTTGATATGGTGAGAAGCATGCTAAAGGAAAAGAAGCTTCCTCAGAAGCTCTGGGGAGAAGCTGTTGCCACTGCAACGTATGTACTCAACAGATGTCCTACGAAGAAGTTGAAGGAAATAGTTCCTATGCAGAAGTGGACTGGAGACAAGCAAAGTGTTAGTCATCTGAAGGTGTTTGGTTCTGTTTGCTATAAACATGTTCCAGAAGCCAGAAGACAGAAGCTGGATGATAGAAGCAAAGTGATGATTCGGATAGGGTACCACAATACAGGTGCATACAAGCTCTATTGTCCAGAAACCAATAAAATTGAATTCAGCAGAGATGTGATTGTGAAGGAATCAGAAGTTTGGAATTGGGATAAGTCTCAATCTGATTCTGATGTTAGAACCTCTGAAGAAAGGCCAGAGTTAAGAATTTCTGAAGTTGAAGTAAACCCTGATATTGACTCTGACTCTGATACTGATTCAAACTCTGAAGAAGACTCAGAAGATGAAGGTGACCCAGATGACCCAGACTCTGATAATTCAGACTCTGATGGCAATCCAGATCTTGGTGGCAATTCAGACTCTGGAAATATGCCAGACTCTGAAGATGGTCAAAGCTCTGGAGGTCAATCATCTGAAGCTAGAAACTCTGAAGCTCAAGACACTGAACAAGTTTAGAGACCACAAAGAATCAGAAGCGTTCCCAGAAGATTTGCAGAATTTGACATGCTGCAAGACACTGAAGTAAACTCTGAAGGAGAAGTTATTCAGTGTGCCATGTTAGTAGACTCTGAACCTATAAGTACAGAGGAGACTCTTAAGCAGAAGCTCTGGCTGAAGGCCATGAAAGAAGAACTTGATGCTATAGAGAGAAACAAGACTTGGAAGCTGACATAACTTCCAAAAGACAAGAAAGCCATCAGCGTCAGATGGGTTTTCAAGCAGAAGTTAAAGCCAGATGGCTCAATTGGCAAACATAAAGCAAGGTTGGTAGCCAGAGGATTTCTACAGAAACCTGGGCTAGATTATTCTGAAGTGTTTGCACCTGTAGCAAGACATGAAACAATCAGAATGGTGATTGCAATAGCTGCTAACAGGAATTGGCCTCTGATGCATTTAGATGTAAAATCTGCATTTCTGAATGGTCCATTAGAAGAAGAAGTTTACGTGTCACAACCTCCTGGATTTGTGAAAAACAACCAGGAAGGGATGGTGTACAGATTATACAAAGCTCTATATGGACTGAAACAAGCGCCCAGAGCTTGGAATCAGAAGATTGATTCATTTTTCAAGAAGCAAGGCTTTCAGAAATGTGAGATGGAGTACGGTGTCTATGTTCAGCATACTTCTGAAGGCAATATGACTCTGGTATGTTTATATGTTGATGATATACTATTGACTGGAAGTTCTGAACAAGAGATAGCCAAGTTCAAGAAGGTTCTAATGAATGAATTTGAAATGACTGATCTAGGCAAAATGACATACTTTCTAGGGATGGAGTTCAGATATTCTGAGAAAGGTATCATTTTGCATCAGCTCAAGTATGAATTAGAACTTCTGAAGAGATTTGATCTGAAGAATTGTAAGATGGCTGTCACACCTTCTGATACAAATCAGAAACTGGATTCAGACTCTGAAGGAAAGGATGTGGATGCTACAACCTTCAAACAGTTGGTTGGTTCTCTGAGGTATCTGTGCAATACCAGACCTGATATTTGCTACTCAGTTGGGATGGTTAGTAGGTTCATGAGTAAACCTAAGTGGTCCCATTACCAAGCTGCTGTCAGGATTCTGAGGTATATCAAAGGAACTCTGAAGTATGGATGTTATTTCCCTCTGGAGGAAATAATGAGTCAGAACTTCTGAGTTATTCAGACTCTGATTGGTGTGGAGACAGAGTTGACAGAAGAAGTACATCTGGGTACTTGTTCAAATTTCTGGGAGGTCCCATTTCTTGGTGTTCCAAGAAGCAACCTATTGTGGCGTTGTCAACCTGTGAAGCTGAATACATTGCAGGTGCTGTTACTGCATGCCAAGCTGTGTGGATTCTGAATCTGTTGCAGGATCTGAAGATTAAGGTAGACAAACCTCTGAAGTTGATGATTGACAACAAGTCTGCAATCAACCTTGCCAGAAACCCAGTGTTGCATGGGAGAAGCAAGCATATTGAGACCAAGTATCATTTTCTGAGACATCAAGTTCAGAGTGGAGTGTTAGAAGTTGTACACTGCAGCACTCAGAAGCAGTTGGCAGATGTTCTGACGAAAGCTATCAAGACTGATCAATTTCTCAGATTAAGGGATGGAATTGGTGTTACAAGTTTTGATGGAATATGAATTAAGGGATGGTATTAGTAATAATTCATATTTTATTATATTATTTTCTTAAGCCCATAAGTTTGTTAGAGGGTATTTTAGTATTTTATCTTATTCTAGTAACCCTAGTTTTACCTTATAAATAGGGTGACAATCATTGTAACTTTTAATCCTGTTTCTTCTGCCGTCATTCTTAATAGAATATTTCTACCTTTCATCATTTATTCTACCTTTGCACCAACACCATGAGTTCTGGTTCAAAATGTACAAGGAGAATAACATATTTGTTTAGTTTATTGATTATGTGTGAAGCTATGATATAAATATTGACTTGTTGACACCTAGCACCGTAATAATTTGAGAAAGTGAAATAGTTAAATGTAATTCTATGTATTAGTATCAGACACTTTCACATGTCAGACACTAAAAATGCTTTTCGATTAAAGTGTTTTTGTAACATAGTTTATTAGCTTTGAGTCATGGTTGGTTTATTATGTCTTTTTTATTTGAGCATTTTCTATATACAACTTTTCAGTTAATTAAGTTTGACATTATAGCCATAATTTGTCCATAATCATCTGTTATGACTCATTCGATTTCTCAAACAACAAATGTTGTCCATGTTCCCCATACTTCATATGTTGCATTTGATCCAACCATATCATCCGTTATGTTTCCTCTCTTTTTTATGTACCATACAAAGTGACTCAAAACAAATGTTTGTAAACTTTAACTATTTGTATTTTAGCCCTTGTGCTTTTGTTGTTCATCTCAACCCTGATTTGAGATTGATGATTTTTCCGTCATTCACAAATTTCAACAGATGTATGGCTTGTCATAGATTGACTTATTGCTACCTTACATTCATTTTTGCCAACAAATTAGAATGCTCTTAGCATTGTCGAAAGAGTTGTTGGTCTTCATCAACATATTACAGATTATAGTAAAAGACGTGATTATATTTCTTATGTGAAATTTTGGTGTTGGTATAGGATGTAGTTGTTGGAGACATTTTGATTGGGACGAACCACTCAAACATTGTGGACTTTTCTCAACCTTTTGCATCATCTAGTCTTGTTGTAGTGGCTCATATAAACAGTTCAAAATCAAATGCTTGGGTATTCCTCAATCCTCAAACAATTCTTAGCAAACATGTGATGCATCATTTCTCATGAATGGAATGACCACAAGGATTCTTGAACACCGAGACAACGACGAGACGAGTTCCATGTTACTCCTAAGAGACAAATTGTAACAATGTCTGTGCAAGCCATTTTAGTAACTTCATGTCATTTCCTATATAATTTTTTTCTTATTATCTTGTGTTTTATATTCTAGTTGCACAAATTTTATTTTGTTTTTCACGTGCAACTTCTCAAGATTGTTTAAGACAAATAGTAAGAAAAAACTTTAAAATCTAACAATACGTTTATCATTTTTTTCCTCTCTAGATATATTTGTACTTGAAATAGTGCATTTTGGTTGCATTATGCAAACATTAATCATGTTCAACTATGCAAAAGTTGTTTCTTTTGATTTAATAATCCAACTATCTTGAAATCAAATAATAACATAAGCTCGCTTTCTAAACTGGTGTTAATAGTCTGGGTTTTCCTATTGATGGTGATCACAACTAGCAACTATATATAAATTCTTACTTCAATTCTCACAGTGTAAAACCTTTCATCACATATCACAAAAATCAATAGTTTGATTGTAAGTAACAGGCCTATTGGATACCAAGTAGGGTCATTTGGTTGTAGTTATCTGACATATGAGATACAACACACTTATTATCTTTTAGATTCATCGTCTTTATTATTTTAAACAACAAATATAAACATTACATCAACGTATAAGATACAAATAAGGAATATAAAATAGAATTATAAAATATGAATATAATATTTATGGCAAGTGATCAACAACACATCTCTTCATGGTAAATCATACTTGTTGCAAATAATTAACAGAAAAAGTTCAAATCCAACAAAGTAAAAAATTTATAAGAAAATAGACAAAGACAAAACCAATTATTAGTTAAACCTTTCCAAAACAAAAAGTAGCCTATAGACAAAAACATAACCAATTGTGAGTAATTTAGAAGAAAAAAGCTTGTCATTGCTTAGATAAAATGTCAACAAACATTAGGCAAAAATAGTGTGAATAACATAAACTATATGCATAAGCCAATATGAATAAACAAAAAAGTAGTCAATTTACTAGGTCAAAAGAAAAATCCATCAAAACTTGATAGCATTGTCAGTTTTACATTAGGAATCGAATTCTTTTTGGATTTCTAAATATCTTTCATTTATTTGCTAAATAGATGACACACTTTTCTTGCTAGCCATTTTATCCAAAGACTCAACCTGTTCCAACACACCTAAAACTGATATGAAAAAAGAAATTATAAGAATTAGTTATTTGACTTGCACACACAATTAACACCGTAAATTTTGTCTTTACCCACTGATGTATAACGAGGAAAAGTGTGTAGATAATGATACATAAGAATGTTCGAGTGCAATGAGAAGTTGATTGTCAGTGGAAGTTAGGTAAATTTTGGAACACATTGAATTAGAATACCATTAGAACTAGTAATATAATTCGGAGCACATCCTAAACTATGGTTCCTTGTTACATTATGGCCTTTCCTTTTCATAGAGGGTTTACTACATACAAGACCGCAACTGTGAACATTCTAAAATAAAAAAAAACATTAAAATTTTAAAGCATTAAATCCTTTTCTAATTAACCATGAAAAATTGTTTAATTTTAAAATGTTGTAGGTATAATTGGGTTAGTCAATCTTTTCATTTACAATATATTACAAAAACATAGAAATTGTAATCACTTGTTAAGTTTCAACAAAAATAAATATAAAGTGTCTTCACTAATAACATTTGTATTGGTCTTATATTTTACATTAGCATCACGACGCTTCTTTATTTTCTCACACAGTCTGTAAATCCCCTTCATAGCCTCTTAGTAATCATTCGTATGTTTACAAGAAATATCATACAAACTATTGAAGGCAGAGAACATAGTCCCTTGATAAAACATGAACATTTTCTCTTCATTACACTCTTTAGAAGACATTGTCGATATGTAACCATCCTTTATTGATTTGATCCATCTTTTACAAATCAAACTATCTGGAAATATGTTCATGTACTCATGGCTCATGGCACAAATTATGAGAGAACTTGGAATTCCTACCCATTCAAACAAGTTACAATCACATAAAAAATTACTTTTGTACCCTATCAAGATAAACTAGATATGTAGAATTTTTGTTGCACAATCTGTTCATCTTCAAGTCACAACATTTATGAGTTCAGATGTTTCGATAAAATTTACTATGATTGCATCTTCTAATTCATTTTGAACTCTTTTATAAAGATGCATGTTCAAATTAAAATCACTTTTTTTAATTTCATGCATGCTTTTGAAAGAGCTGTAAAAGAATACAAACATAATTTATTAATGTCTGATTTTAAAACATTTTATTATGATCCTTTGCAAACAACTAAATTGGAAGGATTGGAGCTCAAAGCCGCAAATATCTTTACTAGAATTTCATATTAAGTGTATGTGCAAGATAGTTTATTAGCTTTGAGTGATGGCTTGTTTATTATGTATTTCTGATTTGACGTGTCATGACGCAAAAAATAACCTAGAGTGCTCGTACAGTCGAGATGATAACAGAACCACCAACGAACTTTATTTATTCAAAAAAGAAAGGGAAACTATTGATAAAACCCTTAAAAAAAAGAAAATATTTTTCAGAACCAAGTTCAGTTTCGAGAGTCGATTATGAAAGGGAAAGTTATTAGCACCCCTCACATATGTTGTATTCAACGATATCCATTTAGTTAGATTTGTGAATAGAATGTTCGCTTATGTTACTTGTTTTCTTCTAGTTATTGAAATGTTTAAAGGAAAGAGAAAAAATTTGCAAAAAAAAGCTTTTACTAGGGTGCTTGACAAGATTGCAGATCTTGTTCCTATGTATTCTCATATGCGATGAGGAATTCAAAGCTACGTAATTTTTCATACAACACTATATATTGGTTGTTTGACTTTATTGAACGAATGTTTAAATCACATTCTAGTGGGTAAACGTTGCTTGTATGCTCGCAATTATCGACTTTAAGCGTTTATTTATATCACGGTAGGATGGACTAAATAGTGTTCTTTTGAAAGGTTTATGATTGTGCGGGGGTGAGAAAAGATAGATTTGATTGGTAGAATGTTTTTGGGTAGATGACGAGTACTCGGACATTAGACTCATTACGGTCATCATTTAAATACTCAGGATTACGAGGGACATGTACATCCAACCTAACCTTTTTCAAATGGATTATTTACAAAATTTGTGTGTGAATTAAGTCGTGTTTCCTTAATAGATGACGAGTATTCGCGCAGGAGGCTAATTACGGCCATCACACAAATACTCGGTGTTGTAGTGAGAATTATATATCAAGTTATTATATTAACCTGAATCACAAAACATTGAATGTTCACCACCTAACTTTAATTTATCCGAAGGAAAGGGAAACAATAGAATAAAACCCTATTTGTGCAATGTAACAACAATACGAAGAGATCTAAAGGTCCGGTGGTCGGTTATACTAAGGGAAGGTATTAGCATCCTAAGTATCTATAACATCCTGTAGGAACCTCTTGAAAGTATTTGTGTTATGTTAATTTGTTTGCTAATGTTTGGAATTGTTCTATTTTTGGGTTTTATGAGATAGGAAACCTAAAGAGGTTTATTGTTAGTGTGCTCGCTAAGGCTTCGCAGTCTTATGCCTACGAATCTGATAAATGGTCGCGCGCGGATCAAAACCGAGCAGTTTGAAAAACGTAGTAAAGCGACGGTAACTCGGATGTCGATTCACAAGGATTCTTATTTAAAGTAGCCAATTGAGACGAATTGAGGGGGGGGGGGGTTGTTTGATTAGAAATTCGATTAATAAAGAAAAAGGCAGAAATAATTGATTTTGAAATAAGTGATTAAAAACACGTAAATCCATCGGTTCGACTCCAAACTTATTATCGGTTATTACAATTTAATATTTTCAAAAGGGTTCAATCCCTATTCGATTGCAATATTGACGAACAAGCATCGACAATACCGCACGACTTCTATTCCTAATTACCGAATTAAGCAGACGGTTAAAGATTGCGCAAATTAACAAAAAAGCTAAGTTAATCCGCGATTGAATTAAGGAATATTGATCGACCAAATTAAATCCAATTTATCTTATAATAACAAATTAAGCAAACGAAATTATAAGATAATTTGGAACGAGATTAAAAGAAATAATGCACAGTTTAAATTGAATAAACCTTAAAGAATTACGGGTTCGAAACCGGCAGATTTTTCCTTAGGATTAGTTCTCCATGAAAACAATAAAACAAAAGGAAATTCGGAAAATAAACTGGGTGAATGTTTTGCATCACAGTAGCAACCTTAAATAGAAAATAACTGGGCCAGAAACCTAAACTAGGCCCGCTAGGAAAACTACATTATCACAAGTCAGAAACTTCAATGAATTATTCGAGACTCATGCAATCCGAATCAGCTCCTTTGTGCAACATGAAAGTTGTAGATCTTTTTCTTAACTTTTCAACGACTGGTAGAACGCCTCGATCCGATTCCTGTAGCTCCAGTTATGAATTTTTTACTAAAAACTGCTAATGCTTAAAAATAACAAACGAAAATTAAATAAAGCTTAAAATAAAATAAATTGTAAAAACATTATAAAATAGGAAATTAAACAAACTAAACTGTAAAAATGCCTAAGTCTAAACATAGAGGAAGGTGCATTAAAATGCACTGATCAAATTCCCTCACACTTGAACCTTTGCACTTCGAGCAAAGTATTGTCAAAACTCATGAAACACAAAAACATTCAGATACTCAATCTAGGCTGTGAACTCCTCTTTGGTCAAGATTGCATTGATAGGTACTACTTTTGCATACTAAGGATATCGTAAGAACACAAAGCCGCAATTTTGCGGTCATAAGACTCCCTCCTATACAAACCAATCCAAATCATGTCGTTATGCCTAAGTCTAACTTACTCATCCTCCTTTTTACTCTCTTTCATTCTAGCGCAATCACATTAAGCCCTTTATCTATTCACACACATGGTAACTAAGCTTGTTAGTGACTATGATCCATATTTTTTTCTCAACAATTCATAATTAGACATTTTTCTTTGTCTTTTCTTTTTTTTTTCTTTCACTTTTTGTCTTTTTCTTTTTGTCCTTTTTTTTTCTTCTTATTAAGCACGGGATCATTCACTTATTTGCATCAGCTCAATTACTTAGCATGTGATTTCTAGATGATGCTGACTGCTAGATAAACTACTTAAGAGCTATTAAAGGACGAGAACTCAAGACTAAGCCATAACAAGTATATAAATCGATTTCCATATTTGGGAGACTCAAGGTGTTAAAACAATACCGATCTTATGAATTTTTCCCAAGTCTCTATAATCTGACCTCCAATTGATCTACAGCCCAAAAATTTCAAAAAAAAAATGCGTTGTGTTTTTCTAAGTAAATGACTTATTTATTTTTATTTTTTAAAATGAAAACAAAACAAAATAAAGAAAATTGAAAGAAATAAAACAAAGTAAATGGTTCCCTCCCCCACACTTAAAGCATACATTGTCCTCAATGAAAGAACATAAATATAAAATAAGAGTGAGAGAAAGGAAGGAACACACCCGAGGAGTCAAGGTGGATAAGTGATCACATAGGCATCCTTTCCCAAAGAGATATTTCTTCCAGTCTCCTCTTCCAAAGTGGGGATCTCATACAGTAGCTTTGGGTAGCATCTATTGACCTTGAAATATTTATTAGTGTCTTCTCCTTTTATTCCAGGATCAAAGAAGAATCTTTGATAAATAAAAGTGTCGAATGGACACGTGAATTTGATATCCTTTTTCACAATATCAAAGATCAAAGGGTTAAGGGGTTTCTTCACTGCTTTTCTTCCCTCTTCCATCGAGGTCCATCCAATTCCCTTCTTATGTTTTTTCAAAACATGCAAAAGTTTATTATCTTCATCAAAATCAAGGTTAGAAGAAATTATAACTGGAAGCTTTTTATCCATATCTAAATAAGCATAATTCAGATTGTTATGAAGTGGTTTAAGCTCCAAGGAGGGAGGTTGTTCAATGGATGGTGAGGTTGGGGCAGCCGTGATGTCAAGAGTTTCAGCTGTATAAACAACTTCACCTGCATGAAAAATATTACCCTGCACGGCAGCATTAATCTCAGCACAAACAGAGGAAATGTTAGTGTCGGTACATGAATCACAAGAGTAAGTATCATCATAATCTAATAAAGATGGAAAATCATATACCAACTCAGGATAAGTATCATTAACTTAATCAGATAGTAACTCTTTTGGATTCACTACTGTTTGAGCCGGTAGTTGGTTTGATTCTTGAGCTTCCTGCATGGCATTCACTATATTGGCAAGCTGTTCAATTTGTGTTTGCAAGGCTAGGATGGAGGATTATGTCCGTTGTTGGAAGGATTTTGTCCGTTGTTGGAATTGGAGCACATTTATAGCTATTTGCTTGACAAGGTCTTCTAATGAAGGTTCAGAAGGTGTAGAGCACACTATTTGGAATTCATTCATATGCTTATTCGGATCCTCACCTGCAAGTCCATTTAACCTTGGAAACAAGTGTATTAAACCAAATTGCAATTCGAAAGGTACAGTAACAACAGGATATTCCGGACATAAATTATTATAATTCATATCAGGAGCAGCAAGTTCTCTGATAAGCTGAAACGCTTACCCCTATACTGCAACCCTGAAAAATCAACACACAGTAACAAAAAACAAAAAACAAAAAACAAAAAAAAATCTAACAAAACTCTAAAATTAAAATTCTAAAATTGGCTAAAATTAATAAGAATCCCCGTCAATGACGCCAATTTGATCCGCGGTCGCGCGCAGATCAAAACCGAGCGGTTTGAAAAACGTAGTAAAGCGACGGTAACTCGGATGTCGACTCACAAGGATTCTTATTTAAAGTAGCCAATTGAGACGAATTGGGGGGGGGGGTTGTTTGATTAGAAATTCGATTAATAAAGAAAAAGGCAAAAATAATTCGTTTTGAAATAAGTGATTAAAAACAGGTAAATCCACCGGTTCGACTCCCAACTTATCATCAGTTATTATAATTTAATATTTTCAAAAGGATTCAATCCCTATTCGATTGCAATATTAACGAACAAGCGTCGACAATACCGCACGACTTCTATTCCTAATTACCGAATTAAGCAGACGGTTAAAGATTGCACAAATTAATGAAAAAGCTAAGTTAATCTGCGATTGAGTTAAGGAATATTGATCGACCAAATTAAATCTAATTTATCTTATAATAACGAATTAAGCAAACGAAATTATAAGATAATTTGGAACGATATTAAAAGAAATAATGCACAGTTTAAATTGAATAAACCTCAAAGAATTACGGGTTCGAAACCGACGGATTTTCCCTTAGGATTAGTTCGCCATGAAAACAATAAAACAAAAGGAAAGTCGGAAAATAAACTGGGTGAATATTTTGCATCACAGCAGCAACCTTAAATAGAAAATAACTGGGTCAGAAACCTAAACTAGGCCCGCAAGGAAAACTACATTATCATAAGTCAGAAACTTCAACGAATTATTCGAGACTAAAGAAATCCGAATCAGCTCCTTTGTGAAACATGAAATTTGTAGATCTTTTTCTTAGCTTTCCAACGACTGATAGAATGCCTCAATCCGATTCCTGTAGCTCCAGTTATGAATTTTTTACTAAAAGCTTCTAATGCTGAAAAATAACAAACGAAAATTAAATAAAGCTTAAAATAAAATAAATTGTAAAAATATTATAAAATAGGAAATTAAACAAACTAAACTGTAGAAATGCCTAAGTCTAAACATAGAGGAAGGTGCAATCATAGTTCATAGTTCACCTAACAACGGGTGGAGAACACTTGATAGTGTTCAAGGTTCTAAAGGGGAAAGTAAGTGTTTATAAAAATAACGCTTACATGACTTAACAAAGTCAAAGAGTTTACAAACTCTAATCTAAGGCTATGTTGAAAGGTTAATGACTTAACAAAGTCAAAAGGGGTAGTTGAGGGAATGTTATACTACTTAGGACATAAAGTCAATAAAATAAATCTTTCCCTTGGATTTTAGGCAACAAAAGAAAAGAGAAGAAAAAGAGTTAACAAGATAACATCACTAAGGGATGACTTGACATGATATGAGATATATTAAAGTCAAATGAACATGGTAACAACCAACACATGAAGGTAGATGTGGCAACATCTAAGACAAGACTTAACAAAGTCATAAATAATCATGGTAACAACCAATGATGAACACATAAACATGGATGATGCATAGTCAAAGCATACATGAGGCATGGTTCTAACAAGACCAAAGTAATAACACAAGTATGGCATATCATAGCATGTTCACAACAATAACATGTGAGCATGGAATATAAACACATAAGTAACAACATATGAGCATGGACATAAATGTAACAACATCAACAACATCATAATGGAGATGAAGGATATAACAGTATCAATCATAAAAGGAGGATATAACGATATCATGGTCATGAAAACAAATATCAACATATTAATTTGATTAAAACGATATGTTTAAATTATAAACATTTTCCAATTTTACTCTTTCATAAACATAACAAAAAGAAGGGAAATAATTATATACTTAATATTAAATTACATACATATATAAAAAGAACAAACCATTGTGTTCCCTTAATACATTAAGGTCCCATGAAATTATCATAAATTATTCTGCAATATTTCAACAAATAAAACAAAAAAAAACCATATGAAAACTGCAAGTTGTTCAATGGGTACTTAAGAAAATGTGGCAAGAAATACATATTATTATTATTCTTCAAGAATCAACTCATCCTTGAAAAAAAGAAAAAGAAATAGCCATAATATTATTATATATAATAATTACTATTATATATTGTACCAATAAATGCATATATATGTTCCATGACTTGTTTGCAACATTTAACCAGTGTTTCTGGCACAATGTGTGATTCTATTGCAACCACGACGATAAGGGTTGGCCCTCTGTCTCTTCTGGCAATCTAGGTAAACGTTGCTTGTATGCTCGCAATTATTGACTTTAAGCGTTTATTTATATCACGGTAGGATGGACTAAATAGTGTTCTTTTGAAAAGGTTTATGATTGTGCGGGGGTGACAAAAGATAGATTTGATTGGTAGAATGTTTTTGGGTAAATGACGAGTACTCAGACAATAGACTCATTACGGTCATCATTAAAATACACAGGATTACGAGGGACATGTACGTCCAACCTAACCTTTTTCAAATGGATTATTTACGAAATTTGTGTGTGAATTAAGTCGTGTTTCCTTAACAGATGACGAGTATTCGCGCAGGAGGCTAATTACGGCCATCACACATATACTCGGTGCTGCAATGAGAATCAGATATCAAGTTATTATATTATCCTGAATCACAAAACATTGAATGTTCACCACCTAACTTTATTTTATCTGAAGGAAATGGAAAAGATAGAATAAAACCCTATTTGTGCAATGTAACAACAATGCGATAAGATCTAAAGGTCCGGGGGTTGGTTATACTAAGGGAATATATTAGCATTCTAAGTATCTATAATATCCTATAGGAACCTCTTAAAAGTATTTGTGTTATGTTAATTTGCTTGCTAATGTTTGGAATTGTTCTATTTTTGGGTTTTATGAGATAGGGAACCTAAAGAGGTTTATTGTTAGTGTGCTCACCAAGACTTCATAGTCTTATACCTACGTATCCTAACAAGGATGAAATCAGAGCAATCATAGTTCACCTAACTACGGGTGGAGAACACTTGATAGTGATCAAGGTTCTATAGGGGAAAGTAAGTGTTTATAACAAAAACACTTACATGACTTAAAAAAGTCAAAGAGTTTACAAACTCTAATCTAAGGCTATGTTGAAAGGTTAATGACTTAACAAAGTCAAAAGGGGTAGTTGAAGGAATGTAATACTACTTACGACATAAAGTCAACAAAATAAATCTTTCCCTTGGATTTTAGGCAACAAAAGAAAAGAGAAAAAAGAGAGATAACAAGCTAACATCACTAGGGGATGAATTGACATGATATGAGATATATCAAAGTCAAATGAACATGGTAACAACCAACACATGAAGGTAAATGTGACAACATCTAAGACAAGACTTAACAAAGTCATAAATAATCATGGTAACAACTAATGATGAACACATAAACATGGATGATGCATAGTCAAAGCATACATGAGGCATGGTTCTAACAAGACCAAAGTAATAACCCAAGTATGGCATATCATAGCATGTTCATAACAATAACATGTGACCATGGAATATAAACACATATGTAACAACATATGAGCATAGACATAAATGTAACAACATCAACAACATCATAATGGACATGCAGGATATAATAATATTAATCATAAAGGGAAGATATAACGATATCATGGTCATGGAAACAAATATCAACATATGAAACATGAATATACAATATCAAACATATAGTTCATGGATATAAAAATATCAAACAAAGGTTGAAATCAACAAGTGAATCATGGATATAACAATATCAAACAAAAGGTCATGGATATAAAAATACCAACATATGAATGATGTCATGGATAAGTCAAAAGGTAAACCTATCATCATATGGAAAAAGAATATGGATGAAAAATTCAAGTATGAACAATTAGGGTAAGCATGAACTAAGGTCAAGATTTTGTGACATGGTTTAGAGTTGATACTCAAACCACTTAATCATGAATACCATTTAAAATACCAAACAATCATGGAGAAGTTTAAGATACCACTTAATGATGAAAACAAATTAGACATGGCTCAAAACATAAAGGTAACAACCAAGGGTTCATGTCAAAGGTTCATTGTGATTACAACAAGTCTGTGCTTTTCAAAAGTTTTGAATACAATGATCAGAAAGTCAAACATGACATGATATCTAATCTTTAAACAAAATGGAAATATTATCAAAGACATATCAATCATGTGTCAAAAGTTCATCAAAGGTTCAATGTGGTGTGAAAAAAAAAGCAAGTAGTTATCTACATCATGCATCAAAGGCAAGATAAATGTTCATGGTTTAAACATTAAAAGTGAAAGGCATATACACATAAAATGAAGTATTAAAGTGTGCCAAACTTGTGCCAAAACCAAATGTAATACATTACCAAAATCAAACAAGTATTCGCGCAGCAGGCTAATTACGGCCATAACACAAATACGCGGTGTTGCAGTGAGAATCAGATATCAAGTTATTATATTATCCTGAATCACAAAACATTGAATGTTCACCACCTAACTTTATTTTATCCGAAGGAAATGGAAAAGATAGAATAAAACCCTATTTGTGCAATGTAACAACAATGCGAAGAGATCTAAAGGTCCGGGGGTTGGTTATACTAAGGGAATATATTAGCATTCTAAGTATCTATAATATCCTATAGGAACCTCTTAAAAGTATTTGTGTTATGTTAATTTGCTAGCTAATGTTTGGAATTGTTTTATTTTTGGGTTTTATGAGATAGGGAACCTAAAGAGGTTTATTGTTAGTGTGCTCACCAAGACTTCATAGTCTTATGCCTACGTATCCTAAGGATGAAATCAGAGTAATCATAGTTCACCTAACTACGGATGGAGAACACTTGATAGTGATCAAGGTTCTAAAGGGGAAAGTAAGTGTTTATAACAATAACACTTACATGACTTAACAAATTTAAAGAGTTTACAAACTCTAATCTAAGCCTATGTTGAAAGGTTAATGACTTAACAAAGTCAAAAGGGGTAGTTGAGGGAATGTTATACTACTTATGACATAAAGTTAACAAAATAAATTTTTCCCTTGGATTTTAGGCAACAAAAGAAAAGAGAAGAAAGAGAGTTAACAATCTAACATCACTAGGGGATGACTTGACATGATATGAGATATATCAAAGTGAAATGAACATGGTAACAACCAACACATGAAGGTAGATGTGACAACATTTAAGACAAGACTTAACAAAGTCATAAATAATCATGGTAACAACTAATGATGAACACATAAACATGGATGATGCATATTCATAGCATACATGAGGCATGGTTCTAACAAGACCAAAGTAATAACACAAGTATGGCATATCATAGCATGTTCATAACAATAACATGTGAGCATGGAATATAAGCACATAAGTAACAACATATGAGCATGGACATAAATATAACAAAATCAACAACATCATAATGGACATGAAGGATATAAAAATATCAATCATAAAGGGAGGATATAACGATATCATGGTCATGGAAACAAATATCTACATATGAAACATCAATATACAATATCAAACATATAGTTCATGGATATAACAATATCAAACCAAGGTTCAAATCAACATGTGAATCATGGATATAACAATATCAAACAAAAGGTCATGGATATAAAAATATCAACATATGAATGATGTCATGGATAAGTCAAAAGGTAAACCTATCATCATATGGACAAAGAATATGGATGAAAAGTTCAAGTATGAACAATTAGGGTAAGCATGAACTAAGGTCAAGATTTTGTGACATGGTTTAGAGTTGATACTCAAACCACTTAATCATGAATACAATTTAAAATACCAAACAATCACGGACAAGTTTAAGATACAACTTAATGATGAAAACAAATTAGACATGGCTCAAAACATAAAGGTAACAACCAAGGGTTCATGTCAAAGATTCATTGTGATTACAACAAGTCTATGCTTTTCAAAAGTTTTGAATACAATGATCATAAAGTCAAACATGACATGATATCAAAGCTTTAAACAATATGGACATGTTATCAAAGACATATCAATCATGTGTCAAAAGTTCATCAAAGGTTCAATGTGGTGTGAAAAAAAAATCAAGCAAGTATCTACATCATGCATCAAAGGCAAGACAAATATTCATGGTTTAAACATTAAAAATGCAAGGCATATACACATAAAATCAAGTATTAAAGTATGCCAAACTTGTGCCAAAACCAACTGTAAGACATTAACAAAATCAAACAAGTATTTGCGCAGGAGGCTAATTACGGCCATCACACAAATATTCGGTGTTGCAGTGAGAATCAGATATCAAGCTATTACATTAACCTGAATAAAAAAACATTGAATGTTTACCACCTAACTTTAATTTATCCGAAGTAAATGGAAAAGATAGAATGAAACCCTATTTGTACAATGTAACAACAATGCGAAGTGATCTAAAGGTTCAGGGGTTGGTTATACTAAGGGAATATATTAGCATCCTAAGTATCTATAATATTCTGTAGGAACCTCTTGAAAGTATTTATGTTATGTTAATTTGCTTGCTAATGTTTGGAATTGTTCTATTTTTGGGTTTTATGAGATAGGGAACCTAAAGAGGTTTATTATTAGTGTGCTCACCAAGACTTTGCAGTCTTATGCCTATGTATCCTAACAAGGATGAAATCAGAGCAATCATTGTTCACCTAACTACGGATGGAGAACACTTGATAGTGATCAAGGTTCTAAAGGGGAAAGTAAGTGTTTATAACAATAACACTTACATGACTTAACAAAGACAAAGAGTTTACAAACTCTAATCTAAGACTATGTTGAAAGGTTAATGACTTAACAAAGTCAAAAGGGGTAGTTGAGGGAATGTTATACTACTTATGACATAATGTCAACAAAATAAATCTTTCCCTTGGATTTTAGGCAACAAAAGAAAAGAGAAGAAAGAGAGTTAACAAGCTAACATCACTAGGGGATGACTTGACATGATATGAGATATATCAAAGTCAAATGAACATGGTAACAACTAACACATGAAGGTAGATGTGACAACATTTAAGACAAGACTTAACAAAGTCATAAATAATCATGGTAACAACCAATGATGAACACATAAAAATGGATGATGCATAGTCAAAGCATACATGAGGCATGGTTCTAAGAAGACCAAAGTAATAACACAAGTATGGCATATCATAGCATGTTCATAACAATAACATGTGAGCATGGAACATAAACACATAAGTAACAACATATGAGCATTGACATAAATGTAACAACATAAACAACATCATAATGGACATGAAGGATATAACAATATCAATCATAAAGGGAGGATATAACGATATCATGGTCATGGAAACAAATATCTACATATGAAACATTAATATACAATATCAAACATATAGTTCATGGATATAATAATATCAAACAAAGGTTCAAATCAACATGTGAATCATGGATATAACAATATCAAACAAAAGGTCATGGATATAAAAATACCAACATGTGAATGATGTCATGGATAAGTCAAAAGGTAAACCTATCATCATATGGGCAAAGAATATGGATGAAAAGTTCAAGTATGAACAGTTTGGGTAAGCATGAACTAAGGTCAAGATTTTGTGACATGGTTTAGAGTTGATACTCAAACCACTTAATCATGAATACAATTTAAAATACCAAACAATCACGGACAAGTTTAAGATACCACTTAATGATGAAAACAAATTAGACATGGCTCAAAACATAAAGGTAACAACCAAGGGTTCATGTCAAAGGTTCATTGTGATTACAACAAGTCTATGCTTTTCAAAAGTTTTGAACACAATGATCATAAAGTCAAACATGACATGTTATTAAAGCTTTAAACAATATGGAAATATTATCAAAGACATATCAATCATGTGTCAAAAGTTCATCAAAGGTTCAATGTGGTGTGAAAAAAAAAGCAAGTAATTATCTACATCATGCATCAAAGCCAAGATAAATGTTCATGGTTTAAACATTAAAAGTGCAAGGCATATACACATAAAATGAAGTATTAAAGTGTGCCAAACTTATGCCAAAAACAAATGTAATACATTAACAAAATCAAACAAGTATTCGCGCAGGAGGCTAATTACGGCCATCACACAAAAACTCGGTGATGCAGTGAGAATCAGATATCAAGTTATTATATTAACCTGAATCACAAAACATTGAATGTTCACCACCTAACTTTATTTTATCCGAAGGAAAGGGAAAAGATAGAATAAAACCCTATTTGTTAAATGTAACAACAATGCAAAGAGATCTAAAGGTTTGGGGGTTGGTTATACTAAGGGAAGATATTAGCATCCTAAGTATCTATAATATCCTATAGGAACCTCTTAAAAGTATTTGCGTTATGTTAATTTGCTTGCTAATGTTTGGTATTGTTCTATTTTTTTTGGGTTTTATGAGATAGGGAACCTAAAGAGGTTTATTGTTAGTGTGCTCGCCAAGACTTCATAATCTTATGCCTACGTATCCTAACAAGGATGAAATCAGAGCAATCATAGTTCACCTAACTACGGGTGGAGAACACTTGATAGTGATCAAGGTTCTAATGGGGAAAGTAGGTGTTTATAACAATAACACTTACATGACTTAACAAAGTCAAAGAGTTTACAAACTCTAATCTAAGCCTATGTTGAAAGGTTAATGACTTAACAAATTCAAAAGGGGTAGTTGAGGGAATGTTATACTACTTATGACATAAAGTTAACAAAATAAATATTTCCCTTGGATTTTAGGAAACAAAAGAAAAGAGAAGAAAGATATTTAACAAGCTAACATTACTAGGGGATGACTTGACATGAATTGAGATATATCAAAGTCAAATGAACATGGTAACAACCAACACATGAAGGTAGATGTGACAACATTTAAGACAAGACTTAACAAAGTCGTAAATAATCATGGTAACAACCAATGATGAACACATAAACATGGATGATGCATAGTTAAAGCATACATGAGACATGGTTCTAACAAGACCAAAGAAATAACACAAGTATGGCATATCATAGCATGTTCATAACAATAACATGTGAGCATGGAATATAAACACATAAGTAACAACATATGAGCATGGACATAAATGTAACAACATCAACAACATCATAATGGACATGAAGGATATAACAATATCAATCATAAAGGGAGGATATAGCGATATCATGGTCATGGAAACAAATATCTACATATGAAACATCAATATACAATATCAAACATGTAGTTCATGGATATAACAATATCAAACAAAGGTTCAAATCAACATGTGAATCATGGATATAACAATATCAAATAAAAGGTCATGGATATAAAAATATCAGCATATGAATGATGTCATGGATAAGTCAAAAGGTAAACTTATCATCATATAGACAAAGAATATGGATGAAAAGTTCAAGTATTAACAATTAGGGTAAGCATGAACTAAGGTCAAGATTTTGTGACATGGTTTAGAGTTGATACTCAAACCACTTAATCATGAATACAATCTAAAATACCAAACAATCACGGACAAGTTTAAGATACCACTTAATGATGAAAACAAATTAGACATGGCTCAAAACATAAAGGTAACAACCAAGGGTTCATGTCAAAGGTTCATTGTGATTACAACAAGTCTATGCTTTTCAAAAGTTTTGAATACAATGATCATAAAGTCAAACATGACATGATATCAAAGATTTAAACAATATGGACATGTTATCAAAGACATATCAATCATGTGTTAAAAGTTCATCAAAGGTTCAATGTGGTTTGAAAAAGAAAGCAAGCAAGTATCTACATCATGCATCAACGGCAAGACAAACGTTCATGGTTTAAACATTAAAAGTGCAAGGCATATACACATAAAATCAAGTATTAAAGTGTGCCAAATTTGGGCCAAAACCAATTGTAAGACATTAACAAAATCAAACAAGGTGTATCATATTCAAAACAATCATCAAGGTCAAATGGAATTAAGAAATAACCAAAGGAATTCAATTAAAGGCCTAAACATATATTAAAAAGTCACCCATTTTGACTAAAGAAAAATGATTGAAAATAAAATATTTTTTGTAATTTTTTCACATATTCATAAAATAAACATAACAAATAATGGGTGTGCAAAACAAAAAGCTCAAATTAATAAATAAATAAATAGGGAGATATGATTAAAAGAAAATTGAGAAAAACATGAAATGCAACAAGTTATAAAAAAAAGGTTTTGGTCCACACAAGGGTTGAACCCACACACCCTTGGCTGCAGACTTAAAAACCTAGCCACTAGGCCATTTGCTTGGGCTTGATAGAACACACACATGCTATATTATATGAGAAACTAACATGAAAAACATTGAAAAATAAAATAACCAAAAGTCCTGGGGCGGGGGGGGGGGGATTAAAGCCCCAGACCTTTAGCATACTAACACTCTCAAACACAACACACAACCACCATGGCGCAATGCCTCAGTCATAAGTAATATGGAAACTGAAAACAAATAATAAAACAACTTAAAAACCCAGAAATCACGCGCTATCTAATTCATCATCAACAATTCTCCATTTTCATATTTTTCAAATTTGTATCTTCTTTAATTCTCAATGAAATGCAAAACTGTAAACATGAAATTTGCTTGGATTTTCACAAGGAATATGATGGTAGCATTTGATTCTATTAATTTTCATCATATAAGAAATAATTATGCACGAATCAAAAAGAACCCTAGAACTAAAATGCAAAATGAAATTCCACACAAACCATATTTAGAGCAATAGATAAGGGGTAAATGATCTTTACATAATGGTAAACAAATTGGTAATCCACATGAATGAATATGGAAACAGAATCACATTGTTCCAAGTTAGGATGCACTTACCTATTGGAGCAAGGTCCAATGCCTTCTTCTACTGGTTACATAAGTTATTTGATGATCCAGAAAGCTTCTATGACCTCCTTTGATGCTTTTGGAATACCTAGATTGACTTGGAACTGCTTCACAACTTTTTGTGTAATCCTTCTTGCAAAGATAAAAAATGAGAATTGGAACATGATGCCAATGATGTTGCAGCTGCAAAATAATGTTATGAACAACTTAAGACATGTTTCTGGATGATATTTGAATGTTTGGATGGATTGGAAAAGGTCAGAATGAGGTGTTGAGGTATTTTATGCAAAAAGTCAACAAACTTGGTGTTGAAGGTTGACTTTCTGATCTTGAGGGTTTTTGATGAAGATGGTGATCTTAACACCTTTGTTAGGTGTTTTGTGATGGGCGTGGATGGTCGGTTTGAGGTCTTTGTGGCTATCAAATGTTTTGGACAATCTTGTGAAAATGAAGGTTTGAAAATGTTGACAATGGTCTGATTCTGATGTATAGGTGTTTGTAATGCTTTGAGGTATTTTTTTTGTGTGTTTGTTGTGTTTTCTCTGTAAATTGGACTAAAAAGATGGTCTCTCTTTATAGGGAAAGTTTAAGGATCAGAAGTTGAAGTTTTGATTTGGTTGAAATGCAAATGGTAGTTCATGAGAAAAATGTGGTTTTAAGGTGAGATCCCTTGATGCATGGATGATATGATCTCTTTTTCTGCACATAAGAAGGTTACTTCCAAGCCAATTTGATAAAGCAAGATCAGAATTAGCAAAGCATGGGCTTAAAACAATATTTGGTGAAAAGAGCTTGCTTTATCAAAGTGGATATGCCACCTTTTGCAAAATAATCCATATATGGAATGTTGAAATGCATAACACCTTTATCACTTGTGTAATGCACTTAGGATCTATGTAATCCATCAATTATGGGAATATTTGGAAGCAACATGACATGTAAAGGGAAGATCTTATAGGTTTATCTAGGATTGGCAACAAGAACTTGCCATGTCATGAACCAAAATTCAAATTGAAATGGATAACTTCGTCTCTTCAAAATTCCTAGCTCAAATAAGATAAAATTGTGTTCTTGGACTCTTTGGAAAGCTTGAAACATCCTATACAACTTTCATGTTTTGAGTTTTTCTTGAATCAATTGGGATCATGGTGAAAAATGGCCAAAAGTTGGCTCCAAGACAAGGCATATTTTGTTGAAAATTTTCTAAGTGTTTAGATTGAAAAAGTATTGAATCATCCACTTCATGGCCTCATATTCTCAACCCATGTATTTTTTTGGGAAATTATCCTTTAGGACAAAGTTGTAGTATGGAACAAGCTCTTCAATTTGGTCTTTGGAGAAAAGAAAATGGTTACTTGATGAGGAAGTTACAAGCTTGGGAAGTTGGACACAACTCATGAATTTTCATAACTTAGAAAAATTTCAATTTCTTCATTGTTGCCCTTTTTTCAAGTAACCTCACATTTCTTGATTTCTCTTGATCAAAATCACTCATCAATCATATTTTTATGAAATTCACCTTAAGGAGGCCATGTTGGACCAAAAAAGTCAAAAGTTAAACTTGACTTTGATTAGTGGTTGACTTTTGTATCAGATGAAATCCAAATTGTATACTTCAATCAAATCCAACCCTTGAGCTATTTGAACACTATATATGGACTCCAAAGGTGTCTTTGAGTGTCTTAAAACATGCCCCAAGGCTTGAGATCATGTCCGGGTCAAAAGTCAAAGGTGTAGTTGGTTTTGGCTCAGAAACCCTAATTTATGGACCATATGAATTTAAAACTTGATAAACTTGTAATGAGGCCACAATATACTTAATTGTTGATGTAGAGAAACTCTTTATCATGAGAACTTGATATATTTATGATCAATCCAAGACTTTTACTGATCAACCAATAATATACTTGATGCAAACCCTAATTCACAAACAAAACAAAGCAAGACAATAATTTGATAATTTTGAGGGTTAGCTATGCATGAATGACACACCTAAAATGTGTTGGATGATACGTAAATGATGATGGAATCTAGAGGTAAAATTTGGGGTATGACACTCGGGATTGGAAGGTACAGGTATGTCCAACCTAACCTTTTTTTGTCCTTGAAAGAATAAACTTGATTCGGTTATTTAATGTGTTTTGAAGTAGATGACAAATACTCGAACGATAGGATAATTATGGCCATCATTAAAATATTCGGGGTTAGGAGGGACAAGTTCTTCGAACCTAACCTTTTTCAATCGGTTATTTATTGCGAAAAAGAGTTTTGAGACGATTAACATTAAAAAGGATTTGATACCTTCGAGCGATTGATTTTATGTTTAAAAATGTTTGAATTTGATTTTGGAAAAATACTTGATGTTGAATCAAGGTTTGTTTTGTTGAAAATAATGTTGATTTTAATTCTATTAAAATGATATTTTTATTATCAAAATAATAAAATAAAATAAAGAAATAAAATAATAAAAATAAATAGCAATGGGGGTGCATGATATATTATGGGATAAAGAAGCTAGTAAAAATATACCAATAGTATGGCCCAAAGGCCCAACAACAATCAAAAGAAAATAAATAAATAAAAAGTTATAATGAAAGAAACAAATGGGGTGTGCATAGTGCAATGGCGCAGAAACCACTTGGCCCAGGTCAAAGGGAAGAGAGAGTCAAAGGAATTAATTCCATCTCAACCATTTGATGTGCATACAAATGATCAAATTGTCTAAATTGATGGTGCGTGAAAGGCTATGGTGTGGGTTCTATACAGAACCCAAGTCAATGCATGCAGGGTCAACGGATCAAATAGTTGAGAAAGAGAGAGATGCGAGAGCTAAAACTAAGGGGCTTCTCACGTGGGAATCACTTTTACCTAACCTCTCTTTATCCTCAACTCAATACTCTCTCTCTCTACCCCACTACTGTATTAACATCTAAGTTCACTTTCTCTCCTCTAAAAATAAATAAACACGGTAGTTCTCTAAGAACATCATGAAGATGTTCAACTCGAAAACCCAGTTTCATAAAAATTGCCCAAATCCAAAAATGAAAAACACAACCCTAAATCCAAAAATCAACTGAATCATACACAATTCACGGATTAAAGCAATCGTCAGTACAACAATAATAAATAACAAGAGATAGCAAGGAAAATTCAATAAAATGCGAAGGAGAAGACCTCATCGGAGTCTGAAACTCCGACGAGACTCCTGCAAACTCCAATCTTATATAGGTTGAGAATATATTGTAGAAATTGTTTCTTTCATTAAGTTGAGATTTCCTACTTATACACAGTAAATATGACGGTTTCAGAGATTTGCTAAAATCTCTCCATAAAGCCCACTAACATAACTTACAGGCCACATATTCAGCATAAAATAAGGAACAACATTGACTGAGTTTATTTAAATAAATAACATTAAATGAAAAGGCTAAATAGGATTAATTTGATTCTCTAACACGCCCCCGCAAGCCGGACGGCCGTTGGGAAAGTCCGAGCTTGTTGATTATGGACTGAAATTATGGACGATGGAGAGGCTTTGTCAAAATATCGGCGAGCTGGTCACCTATGGACACATGGGTTACCCGGAAAACACCGTGTTGCACATTCTCCCGAACAAAGTGATAGGCGATGGCGATGTGTTTCATTCGGGAGTGGAATACAGGATTGAAGGAGAGAAAAGTGGCACCCATATTATCGCAATATATGGCAGGTTGGTGGATCCGGTGGTGGAGCTCTTTGAGGAGAGATAGAAGCCAGAGAACTTCAGATGATGTGTCGGCGAGTGCTCGGTACTCAGCTTCCGTGGAGAAACGAGCCACAACTCTTTGCTTTTTGGAGCCCCAAGAGATAGGGGTGGAACCGAGATAAATGATGAACCTGGTTGTGGAGACGTAAGTGTCCATGTCACCAGCCCAGTCAGCATCGGAAAAGGCATGTAATGTTGTGGATGGGCTGGAAGAAACGGCGATGCCCCTGTCGATAGTTCCGACAAGGTACCGAAGCAAGCGTTTGAGAGCAGCCCAGTGAGAAGAGGTGGGATGTTGCATAAATTGGGATAGTCTGTTGACGACATATGCAACATCGGGACGGGTTAAGCTTAGGTACTGTAAGCTACCGAAGAGACAACGATAATCGATGGGTGAGGGAAGTGGTTCACCATCTGTTTTGAGCACGGGAGTTGACGCAGTGAGTGGTGTTGTGACTGGTTTGGCATCTTCCATGCCAGCTTTGATGAGTATGTCACTAATATATTTTCTTGGGGACAGAAACAGGTTTCCAGAATGATGTGGGATGACTTCAACACCCAGGAAATATGACAGTGTACCTAGATCCTTGAGAGAGAAGCGAGTAGCAAGGCATTGAACAAGTTGGGTGACGGCTGTGTCGGTGTTCCCAGTGACGATAATGTCGTCCACATATACCAATAAGGCAATAAAGACTGACTCGCTGGAACGGATGAAGAGTGACGCATCTGCAGCAGAAGTGACAAAACCAATTTGGAGTAGAAAGGAGCGAAGTTCAGTGTACCATACACTCGGTTCCTGTTGGAGACCATAAAGGGCCTTGTTGAGCCGACATACGTGGTTGGGATGAGATGGATTGGCAAAGCCTGGTGGTTGGCATACGTACACCTGCTCAGAAAGTGAACCTTGTGTTGTACCCCAAATTTTGACCCCTTAGATCCTCATCATCATTGTAGGATCATATTTGCTTGATTAACTAACCTTAACCCATTTTCAAGTTTATCTTTGTCAAGATGCAGGTGAATTAGGGCTCCGTACTGTCAAAATCGAGATTTCAGTGATATGATCAATCAATGTTTTGGATTGATTCAACTTCAAACAAGTATCCACAAGATCAAATATAATACATTGGATCAAGTATGAACTCAATTTGAGGTGGTCACCCGGGAATCGAGAACAGTGCAATTCAAGACAGCCGATTAGGGTTTTCGATCAGAAAAAGTCAACTGTAGTTTGGATTTTGATTCAACGAGTATTTCAATGGTGGGATCAAGGTCCATTAAGTTACTATGGCTTAGTAAAGTCTATCCAAAGAGTTTCAAGTCCTCAGGATGTCCGGATCATCAACGGGCGACTCGGTAGGCACCGATCGGTCGAACGGTTGACCGAAAAGTCAACTCTTCAACAATAAGGAATTTGACTTCAAGATGTGAATCAAAAATGTTCCTTATGTCATATTACACCTCTCCATAAAATTTCATGACCATTGGATCAAGGGTTAAGAAGTAATTGCAAAAATCGGGAATTAGGGTTTCGAAAGGGGCAAGACCATAACTCCTCAACCACACATCCAATTGAAGTGGTTCAAAGATCATTGGAAAGCTCTTGACAAATCCTACAAAATCCTAAAATTGGTCCATGATCAAAAAATGCATAGAATTGGAGTTATAGCAAAATTCATTTTTGAAGGGGAAATAACTTTGAAAAAATCTAAGTTATTTAGCACTTGTAAGTGGTTTTTTCAGAAACTTTGAAGGGTTTTTCAGCCTAGTTCCATCAAGAATTTGGAAATTCCCAAAACATAAAAGTTGTAGAGCTACTTAAGGGCTTTCCAAATTGTGGTAGAACTCCTCAATATCATGTTTGAGCAGGAAGTTATGCACCATAGAAGTTGGGCCTGTCAACACTTGAAACTACACTCCAACACTTCCCAAAAATCAGTTTTTCACAACTTGAGATCTCCTTAGCCCTTGGATCATGATTCAATACAATATTCATATGTGTAGAGGAAAGGAAATGCAGAAAATGTAAGGTTTGGAGAGAGAGAGAGGTAGGTTGCAACTTGGCATTATTTTAATAAAATGTGTAAGAAGGAGAGAGAAACTTTTCATGCCAAGGCTGTGCAGCTGGCTCATGCTACCTCCATAGATCATCTCAGTCACTTCATGTCCATCTCCACTTGATTTTTCTGATCTCCATTGAATCATGGAACTGATAGGAGAAGATCTTGCAATATTTATTTGAAAATCTCATGAAAACTCCCTCGAAAAGTGGTAAATGACCAAGGTTGCCCTCACTCTTGTTTGGCTATAAATAAAGGACTCTTCAATGAGTCTAGACACAGCAGAGAAATCTCAAAAAACCATAGAAAACATAGCTCTCACTCTCCTCTCATTCCTCAAGAATTTCAAAACCACCAAAATCTCCATTTTCACCAAAAAACTGTCTTGAGCAAAACTCTGTTCAAGACCAGTTACATCACTTCCAAACCTCTAAAAAGAATCCACATAATCCCTAAATATAATATAGAAGGTGTCTATACCTTCAAACCTCCCAAAAATACTATTTTGCAAAAAGTCAACTTTCACACTAAGAAAGTTTGACCACCACCCTCAAAACTTGCCAAATCTTGGTCTAGGCTGTTTCTTGCTGATCTAACAATCCACACACCTCATATATGTCATATTACAACTGTCTAAAGCATTAAAAACCAACTGGAAATCCCCTAACTCCAACTGTCTTGAAGTTTGGTCTTGTTGCTTCAAGAAGAAGCAAGCTTCATATCATTGCAAAGGAAGGAGCATCTCTGGGTTTCTAAGCTTTTTAGCTTGTTCAAGGCTGGTCAACAAGAGGTATGTGATGTTCTAACTGTCTAGAAATCATACATTGTCATGTATTGTCATTTTATGGTGATTTGTGTGAAAATGTACCATGGCTGCCCTATTAGGCTTCTTTGTCAAGAATCCTAGTTTTATGTTCATAATGCTTGTTTTGCCAAATATTTTATCATTTGTAAATGATATGTGGATGTTAGATTGTAAGTTTGTGTCTTGATACCATGTTTAGGCTTGTTAGTGAGTTTTTGGTTATTTGGTAGCTTTAAGATCCAAACTTGAAAAATAGTATGCTTGCCCTAGAACTATAAATCTTGGCTCACTATTAGGATAGGTAGATGACTTGTAAGTTATTCATAGGATCCCCCTGCCCTAGATCATGTTTGGATCTATTGTGGCATTTTGTTTTCACTTATGCTATTTTTGTGCCATCTTGCTTATCATTACTATGGAATTGTGTAGTGGACTGTTGTGCCTACCATGATTGCATCTCATTGTTCCAAATCATTGTTTATTGCTTGCTTAATATTGCTCATGATGTTTGTTTGGTTGAAATTTGAGAAATATGAGACTTTGCCATTAGGGCCTGTCATGAATTTTTGTTGATTTTGCTGTCAAAATTGGTTAAGCATATCATTTCTGGTTAGGAGCAATTGTTACTTGTTTCTAAGTTGGATAATCCTTTGTCATTATGTTTTGGGATTGTATGAGGTGTTTGTGAGTTCAAAATCTCCTTATGTGTTCAAACTGTTTAGTTATGCCTCATTTGCATTTTTCAAACCTCACTAATTCCACGCACATACCACTTTCTGTTTCAATCAATTTCCACTTGGCCTATGTGCCTAATATCATTCCCTTACTCATTTGAAATGTGTGCGTGATGCCAAAACCTCCCATCTGTCATGAACTGGCCAACTGCCCTAATATGTTGATGTTTGTGCATTTCTTGAGCCTCAATGTGCTTCCTTTTGTGTGATGTTGATTTGAACTGGTGTGTAAGCATAGAAATGTCTATTATCATATTTATAATGTGTGTGGATGTTTATTTTGGTTTGAAACTCATCAATTTGAAAAATCACCTGCTGCCACAACAAGTATGCCAAGACAGTTTTTTCACAATTCACACCAACATGCCAATTTTCATTCCAACTGTTGTATGCTTATTTTGTGATTTGAATTTCATTCCTTACCATGATAATGATGTGTACACTTGGTTTATTGGATCTATTCTTGCCTGTTTTCACAATTCCACTCACAATTGCATTTTTACACCAAATCTGCCACAACATACCAAATTGCTGCTCTGTTTGTGTATACCTATTGTTTTGAGTTGTAACTCATTTATATTCATGATTATAAGGTGTGAGGATGATTGGATTGACCTATGTGCACCTGTTTTCTTATTTCACCCTCAAGCTGCTCCTTTTAAGCTAAAACATACCATGAATATGCCAATTTCTTTCTTGCTTGCAAAGTGCCTAATTTCTGAGTTGTAACTCATTGTTCTATGCATCTATGATGTGTGTGTATGTGTGTGTGATGTTTGTTAACATGAGACCTTGATTGCAGCTAGACCATGTTTGTACCCCATGACTGTCCAACTGTTTTGAACTATTCTTTTTGCAACTTATGTCACAAATTGCAAATCATGAGTCACTTTGTATTTAGGTTTGATTTTGGACTTCATCTGTTTTGAAACTTCATATATGTTGTATTTGGAGTGTGTGAAGACATTCAATTTGATTTAAGCATGAGCAATTTGAACTGTGGCTTTGAAAATGCATGTCAATTCACCAACATTGCAGCTATCATAGGTTTTTGAAATTCACTTGGTTTGTAAACTTCCTTATGGTTTAGACACATTCTATATGTTGCTTTGAGCATGTATGTATGGTTTCTTCACTCTAATTTGGCCTGTTTTCATATCTCACTATCTCACTTGCAATATTTTGATTTTCATCTCATTTGCATATGACAGTTGGACTTGCACCTCATAAGCAGTTGGTTTGAATGCATGAACATGATATGTATGACATTTGAATTGTGTTTGAGCCTTTTCCCTAACCATAGCATGACTGGTTTAACCTTTTGCTTCATAAATGCATTTTTCATCAAAATTACAACTACTATCGTGTTTTTATTTCAAGGCATGTTTTCAAAATTCTACCTGGACCATTCTTTTCCTTGTTTAAAAACACCCAAAATTGATCTAAGGTTTGCTTGATTTGGTTGAGAAATGAGTGAGTTTGATATCAAAACGTATTTGTGGAATTGCCTTGTTTTGCTTCATTTTGTGCCCAGCCATTTAACACACCAAGCCATATATATTTATGGGGGTGGCTATATCAACGGATGTATAGCCACCCCAGTGGTAGAAGCCTTGCCCATAAACACGCCTATCATTGCCTGAACCTGGGTTCGATACCTGAGGAGGATCAAACCTTTTATTCTTTTTTCCTTTTTTCTGCGCGCGCATGTGCAAGCTGGGGGGCGTGGGTTCAACTCCCACCCCTTGCATTTTCTTCTATTTTTCACTTGTTATTTTTGTTTTATGCATTAAAATTCATGAATTTCAAATAATCACAACTCTCTTATTTTTCATCCTTTTTTGCCCATTCTTTTTGCATTGTGTTTATTATAATGTCTATTTTTATATGATATGAAAATATTACTTGTTGTCATAAATTGTGATATACTTTGCCCATTTGGAAATTTGTTCATTTATTGTGATTAGTGATCCAACTTACAGTTGAATTCCTCTGAGCATGATTGAATTTCTTGTGAGATATTTATTCCCTTTGTTAGTTAACATGTTAGGGTACCCCCCTTTGGTTGTCACCATAATCTTCTCTCATTTATTCCTCCTAAATTATGAGGGTTAAACTGATTTAACTGTGTTTGATTATCATCTATGCATATTGTTGTTACATTTGTTATGCTTTGAACCTGTGACTTGCCTACTTTCAAATTGTGATTTGTTTATGTGGTAATTACCTTCATCATGTTCCAATCTTTGTCAAGATAGGTCCTCAATCTTTGTTAAGATGATTTATTGGTTGTAACCATTGGTATTATTTGAAGTATCTTCTTATTGTAATATGCATGTTCACCTGATCGTAATCTTGCTTTGTTAAATATTGCTTCCCCAAGTGATGGAACTTTTTAGTTCTCATCCAAGTTGTCTCTCTCTCTCTCTCTCTCTCTCTCTCTCTCTCTCTCTCTCTCTCTCTCTCTCTCCTTCCAAAGGAAAAGTCTCTCCCTTGACCGTTGTGTCATTGGATAGCTCATTACCCTTCCTTGACTTTGTGAAGTCATCTTGAACATTAGTGTAAGCCTCAGACTTTGCTTTAAGTCTAAAAGATCCACCTACACTAGGAGTGTTCTTGAATTAGAAACCTAGGATAGAGTTTGTAAACTCTATGTAAGAATCATGGATATGATTACTTACTCCCCTCTTGAGTGTTATAATGTAGATCTAGAGAGTTTTGTTAAACTCTACACAAGCATGGGTATGCTTGTTCCCCTTTGAACCTTGATCATAATCAAGTGTTCTTCATCCCTTGTGAGGTGAACTACGATTGCTTTGATTCTATCCTAGATAGGATACGTAGGCAGAGGACGCGATGTCTTTGCAAGCAAACTTAGAAACTATCTTTAGGTCTTAACCTACACCCTTTACCCAACCCCAAACCTTAGCAAACATTTACCAAACTTAGCATGCAACCAAACAAAAGGTTCCTGTAGAGTACTACAGATGTTTAGGATGTGAAATACCTACCCTAGGCATAACCAACCCCCGATCCCCGAATCTCTTAGCGTTGTTGTTACATCGCGCAAAAGGTTCTTTCTTTCTTTAGACCTTTCCTTTGGATAAATTAAAGTCCGGTTGTAATTTAAGAATTAAAGATTCAAGTTAATCAATAGCTTGGTATCACGATTCTCACCGCAACAGAAATGGCGACTTCACTGGGGATAAAATTACTTATTTTTTAGGGTTTAGCCTATTTTGTTTAATTGCATGCTACATTTGTAAATATTTGCTTAACATGTATATTTGTCAATATATTTGTTTAATTGTTGGGTATTGGGTGCTTTGAGTGGTGAGACGGTCCTATACCCGAACTTGAGTGAAATTATGATAGGATGGTGGTATATTCAAGAAGGCTTATAGGGAGTTGATTCCCGACCAAGCTAACTTGAGAAACCACCGCTCAGTGTAGGCCCTCTTGAAAGTTTTAGTATTGTTGATCGAGTATTCGTGAAAACAATGCTACTTTCAACGAAGGAGCCCATAACACTGTGGACTTTTAGAATACACTTTACCCCACTTTGGCCTTATTAGGACATAGTGCGATGACTATAAGGAAGTATTTCCGAAATATTATCAATTACCAAGTGATTTGGGAAATTGATAATATCTGAAAGATGGGTTGATGACTCTAGGAACTTTATAGAACCCGTTCAGCAGGTACAATCAATCCATAGTACAATCTTTGGGGATGGGTAGACCCTTGGACTCATGCTTGTCCTTAAACCTAAGCTTGTGTTGTGTGCATATGCTTGTGTTTGTGCATCTTGCATTCATATCATCATATCATCATATCATCATATCATCATATCATCATATGGTTTCATGGAACTCAGACTTTGTTGTTTGTAAACATTAGAGGTCATTATGAACAGTGAAAGAAAGAAAACTTTGAAGTACACTTACAAGGGTTTTAACCTAGATGAATTGAAAAGGTTGAGCACCTTAGTGACAGATCCAGAGGGATTTCAAACCCGGTATGGGAAGCTGTTGCTACTCTTGAAGATAAAAATGGACATTGGACTCCTTTCTACTCTTCTCCAGTTTTATGATCCGCTCTACCACTGTTTCACATTCCCTGATTATCAGCTAGTGCCCACACTAGAAGAGTATTCTCAGTTGATTGGATTGCCCATTCTTGAAGATTCTCCTTTTCCAATTATGGAGAAGGACCCTAAAGAGCAAGATATCGCCAAGGCTACACATTTGGGAGTGGTTGATATAAAAAAGAATCTGATTACTAAAGGAGGAGTCTTTGGATTAAAAGCAGAATTCTTGGTTGAGAAAGCTCAATATTATGCAGATCATTTAAGCATGGATGCGTTTGAGGCTATCCTTGCCTTACTCATCTATGGTATCTTCTTGTTCCCGAGTTTTGAGAATTTTGTGGACCTCAATGCCATTAAAATTTTCTTGAAGAAGAATCCTGTGCCTACCTTGTTAGCAGACGCATACCATTCTGTTCATCTGTGCAACTTCCATAATGGAGGAATGATCACTTGTTGCGCTCCTTTGTTATACAAATGGTTCACTTCACACTTGCCCAAAGCCAACGCTTTTTGGGATCCAAAGAAAGGATGGTGGTCGCAAAAGATCATGGCTCTTACCCACTCCGATATTGATTGGTATAGTCGTGACTATGATGGGATAATGATCATCAATAATTGTGGGGATTTTGGCAATGTACCTCTTCTCAGCACAAATGGAGGAATCAACTATAATCCAATACTCGCCCACCGACAATTGGGATACCCGTTAAAAGACAAACCCAATAGTGTTCAAGTGGAAAATATTTTCTTCAAAGAGGGAGAAGATAGTCAAGGACTAAAAGGGAAGATTCTAGAGGCTTGGAAGCATCTACACAGGAAAGGGAAGAAGGATCTTGGAAGACTCAATTGTGTCTCTTTGGAACCTTACCTTCAATGGGTTCGAAAGAGAGCCATCACACTAAGGATGCTTTATCCTAGGCAAGAACCTACGGCTTTGAAGGAAGAACGCCTGTTGGTATTCATGTCTGAAGAAGAAAAGTTGAAGATTGCTTTGGTCAAAGCACAGCAAACTGAAGAAGCTTGGAAGCACAAGTATCAAATAGTCGTCGGAGAAAATGTGGAGCTCCAGAAACAACTCCAGTTGAAGGACGAAGAAATCCTCTCTTGTAAGAAGAGGAAAGCACTAGAAGAACCTTATGAGCCTCAGTCTAATCCATGGAAGATAATTGTGGACAGACTCATCTTTGAGAAGACTCTGATGGAAAGAAAGATCGAGAAGCTCAACTTAAGGCTGCTAGGCGAACCTTGATAGGATTCATTTAGCTGTTGTTTAAAACTCTTGTAAAGGGAAACAATGTTTTGTAATCCGTTTTGTTAATCAATGAAATGGCGACTTATGATGTTCGTAAAGGTCTGAGTTCCATGACACCATTTGCATTTGCATTTGCACTTCTTCTAACCATTCAAGGAAATTCATTTTTTCTTTTTGCAGACAACAACATGGTAAGAAAAGACATGCTTCGGGTTCCGGATCTGAGGTTGGGCCGTCTAAGGATGTTAACAAGACTTTTCCGAAATCCCGCTGCTTTCATAGTCAAATATGGGGACCTATTGCCGTTGATAAGTGCTCTGATCAACGAGCCCATGCTGCAAGCTCTGGTTGAATTCTATGATACAACCTACCACTGCTTCGTATTTCCAGACTTTCAGTTACTCCCAACCAACGAGGAGTATACTGATTACTTAAAGATTCCATGGACTTTTACGCTCCCTTATGGGAAACCAAAGAAGAGGGACTTGGCTAAAGCCTTACATATCAAGCTGGAGGACTTACCACCGACGAGAGCGAAAGGGGGGTGGTAGGGAATGGATGCCAGACCTCTAATGGAGATGGCTGAGTATCATTATGAAAGCAGAAACCTGGGCATTTTTGAGGCGATTATGGCATTACTGATATATGGGCTGTATCTTTTTCCAAGCAGTTACGACTTCATCAGCGAAGAGGCGATCCGCCTCTTCATCATCAAAAATCTGGTTAACGCGATACTGGCTGACACTTATATGGTCATCCACCGTTTCATCTTGTATGATCGTGGGCAATTCTCATGCTGTCTTACACTACTCGACCGATGGTTTACTTCTCATCTGCCAAGGACTCATATCCTTTGGAGGCTTCCTGCCAAAAGCGCATGGGTTTCTAAACTCGTCACTCTCAGACACCATGACATCACATGGTATGACACCAGCCTCGGTGACCAAGTCATGATTCCTAGTTACGGAGATTTCCCCAATGTGCCTCTCATTGGGATAGAAGGGGTGATCACCTATAATCCTGTTCTTGCCCGGCGTCAACATGGATATCCTACCAGACCAGAGCCCGAACCAGAACTGTTGAGGCCTTGTTTCTGCGAGACGGGTCGCAACCAAGAACTAGAAGCTAATGCTCAATATACTCAAAGAGATCCACACCTCTTGGGCTTAACTCCAATGGAGAATGCGAGCTGTTTAACCACCAGGGGGTACCTGCTATGGTCAAAAGAAATTGCCTTAAACATGTTCTACACTCATGACTATGAGATAACCATGGAGCCTAAGGTCCCCGCAACTAGGGAGGAGCTAAAATACGCTTTGATCAAAGCGCAAAGAGAGAACGAAGACCTGTGGGAGATTATCCGCCAGGACCAAGTTCACATCAGAGTCCAATAAGGAGAAGGATCATCTTGTTAGATTGATCTTTGTTTCACCATTTCCCTGCTTTCCCTAAAATGGATTGAAATCCTGTTTGTTGCATTTGCTTTCATTTTCTCGTAAGAAAGGTCTTGCTTTTTAGCAAGGGCCACCCTATTGTAATAGATTTTCAGCTATCAAATGAAAAATGCTTTTTAAGCATGTCGTTACATGTTGTTCTAACTTTTTGTTTGTAAACAAAAAAATTGGGTTTCCTTGAATGGTTTATGCATTCGCATTTGCATTTGCATTCACATATCATCCTGCATCAGTCTTGCATCTGGGTTCCGCAGCTCATCCTTTGTTCTTGTTCAGAGAGAGAAAGAGAGAAGGAGTCACGCTGAGTACTCACGGGTACAACACACGGTCCCAAGCTCAAAAGAAGATGGCAGATAACAACCGGAGGTTTGATCAAATGGATAATGACATTGAAGGGATCAAAGGGGACGTCATCCAGATCATGGAAGTCCTCAACATAATCAAAGCAAAGATGGACACACAACCTATAGTGATCTCCGAAGTTGCCACAGCAGCGGCCAATGTCACCGTAGCTCCTGTTACTTCAGCAGAGTTTCCCTACGGCATGTCCCAGGATTTTGTGCCGCCATTCAACAACATGCAATCTTTGAGTCTCAATCCCTTGTTTGACTCAACAATCAAAAACCCTATTTTCACTCAAGCGGGTGGACCTACCACAGTGCGACCATTTTTCGCCGATCAACAACCAATCTTTGATATACCTGACGGTTCTGAAGCCGAGGACGAAAAACACGAAAAATTAAGAGTGGAGATGGACATCATGGCCAAGAGGATGATGGCCATTGAGGGAAGCCATGTCTTTGGATCTGACACCAAGGACCTATGTCTGGTGTCTGGATTGGTATTTCCTCAGAAATTTAAAATGCCGGTCTTCGACAAATATGAGGGGACCACTTGTCCTAAAGTGCACCTAATCATGTACTGTAGGCGGATGGCTCCGCATATTGAACATGACAAATTGTTAGTACATTGCTTCCAAGATAGTCTTAAAGGGGCTTCGGCTAAGTGGTATCTCAGTTTAGATCAAGCGAAGATCCACAGTTTCCAAGACCTTTCAGATGCTTTTATTCAACAGTACAAGTACAACATGGACCTAGCTCCCGACCGCCGTCAGCTTCTCAACATGACGCAGAAAAATACTGAAACCTTTAAGGAGTATGCGCAAAGATGGCGCGGAACTGCAGCACAAGTAGAGCCTCCCCTTACTGAAAAGGAGTTGGCAGATTGGTTTGTGGATACGGTTCGACCGAAATTCTATGAATGTTTGATCAGCAGTGTTACAACAAATTTCTCTGATATTGTGGCAGTGGGGGTCAAAGTGGAAGCAGGTTTAAAGAGTGGAAAAGTGACCACTCCAAATATTACCTCAAGCGCCAGCACAACAAAAAAGCTAGTCAGCAATTTCCACAAAAAGAAAGAAGTAGAGGTAAGTGCAATTACATATGGGAAGAAAGCACAAAACTCCCGAAGCCATCACCAACAGTACCAACCATCATATGTGGCAGCAGTGACCCCGGTTTTTCAACCTTCATCACAGCATGGTCCCCAGCCTAGGGCATCCAGCAATCAGCACCAGTATCAGCCTGGCAATCAGCAACATTATCATTCCAATAATCAGCAACAATACCAGCAGCCACAAGGTCAACAACCTCAAAACAGGGCTCCGAGGGCAAATTATCAAGCAAATAGGCCAAAAATACAGCCTATTCCAATGAGTTACATCGACCTGTTTCCCATGCTAATAGAAAGAGGGCTGGTCAAAACAAGAAAATTAGGTGCCCCACCTAATCCACTCCCGTTCTATTACAATGCAAATGCTCGCTGCCCATTTCACGAGAATGCTCCCGGCCACGATCTCGAAGGTTGTTTCGCCCTTCAGCATCTAGTCCGTGAACTAATTGAAAAAAGAGTTCTATCCTTCGAAGATAATCATCCCAACGTAAAGAGCAACCCTCTGCCAAATCATGGTGGAGTCAACGCCATTACTGAAGAAGGAGAGGGGTCAAAAGACAAGAAAGTTACCACTGTTGGTGAGATCAAAGTGCCGTTAGCAAACCTACACAAACGCCTGGCTCAGGCATGGTCGCTTAAGACATCTCACGAAAATTGCAAAGAATGTATGCTGAATCCTGAGGGGTGTGACACTATGAAAAAAGACATTAGGGCAATGATTGAACAGGGAATGATAGAAATCATTCCCCGGAAAAAGGAAGAAGACGTGGCAGTCATCGAACCTGTGTTTAACATGCCAGGAGAGCCTAACAAAAGAGCTGTATTCAGGGATGATAACAACAACAAAAACTACAAGAACGTCCGGCCAGTATTCCGCGACGATGCACCCCCGAAATTCGGGAGGGGACATACCAGGTTTGAGCCGAGGGGAGGATCCAAGCCTCACCCAAGAGCCGTGACACCAAGACAAGACTATTCATGGTGCGAGGGGATCTTCAAAGAAAAGAAATCAGTAAATGTGGCCAACATTGCTGGTGGAAGCAAAATGACCCAGAGTGGTCGCATCTACCAACCTCGAACATATAATGTGGCTCCTCCACCAGCGGTTTCTGTTCAAAAAATTCCTGTTCCTCAGAAGCCTGTGCCCGAGGCAGTCGCTACTAAAGAACCTTTAGTTAAAGGAAAATAAAGTCTCAAGAACGATGAAGAAGAATTTTTGAGGATCATTAGACGAAGTGATTATAGGGTGGTGGACCAACTAAATCAAACACCCTCTAAGATCTCGGTTATGGCTTTGCTTTTAAGCTCTCCGGCACACCGCCAGGCATTGCTCAAAATCCTGACACAGGCCCATGTTACTAAAGATATTACAGTGGGGCAATATGACTCCATTGTAGCAAATATCACTTCCTGCAACACCTTAAGCTTTGACGACAACGACCTGACAGCTGAGAAGCGTAAGCACAATCGTGCTCTACACGTGTCAGTCAAATGTGAAGAGGATACAATGTCTCGAGTGCTTGTTGACACAGGATTAACACTCAACGTAATGCCTAAAAGGACTTTGGCCAAGCTGGCGTATCAAGGTGCTACCATGAGACCAACTTCTCTCATAGTCAAGGAATTTGACGGATCCAGGAGAACCGTGATAGGAGAAGTTGATCTTCCTATCCTAATTGGACCACAAATCTTCGAAGTCACCTTCCAGGTGATGGACATAAATCCGGTCTACAGTTGTCTACTGGGAAGACCATGGATTCACACAGCTGGCGCTGTCACTTCCACTCTCCCAAAAATAACAACAAGGTTAAACAACCGTTCAACCAACACAACAACAAGACAGACACGACTGACTCAACACTGGCTCTGATACCACTTAATGTAACACCCCCTTTCTATACCCCCAAATTAACCAAATAAATCAATTAGGCACTTAGAAAATTTATTTCATCAGAGTTTAATTAAAACATGGTATATAAGAGGCGCATCACATTATCATGAAATTAAACACATACGATACCTGCTCGATTTGATATGCAACAATGGGTAACCCACATCTCAATATTTAGAATAAAAGCGGAAACATCCAAATACTGAATCGATCACATTCATAAAAGTATATACAACCATCAGTTAATTCATGCTTTACAACATATCCACAGCAGATACATACACATATGTATCACAAAAGAATCAAAACAAATGTAACTCCAAAAGAGTCAAAGGCTTCCTAACTACCCAGATGTTACATATCAGAGCCATTGACCAAAAAGAATGAAGACATCGCTTCACAAAAAGAACCTCCAGCTTCCTACTCTGCAATGCCTCATAGAGCATTATAAAACAGCAGAAGGGTGAGAAACAACATCATAACAGTTAATGCATAAAATTGTATATATACATATACTCACATTTGTACAAGTTATACTCAAATTATGTTCTCACCACGTTAAACATATACAAATAATCATGCCTCTACACATGCTTATGAACATTCACAATATGTTCCTCCAAACAATCATATATAACATACACAGTTATATTCATTCAACCAATGCATCATACACAGATGACTCATGCAACTCATAGAGACCGACACACGACTCTATGCAGATGCAAATGTGGTACCGACTCATTCAACAAATTCTCTAAGGAATCGAGTATTCAGCAGATCCTCCACGGGATCAAGTACTCAGCAGATTCTCCACGGAATCAAATATTCATCAGATTCTCCACGGAATCGAATATTCAGCAGATCCTCCACGGGATCAAGTACTCAGCAGATTCTCCACGGAATCAAATACTCTAGCCAATCCTCCACGGGATTACATGTTATGACCGATTCTCCAAGGAATCACACAATGCAACCGATTCTCCAAGGAATCACACAATGCAACCGATTCTCCAAGGAATCTAATATAACCATCGTATCATACGAGGTTCTGCAAATCCTCCGAGGGATCATTCAACACAAAAATGCATACTATGTTCACAAACATACTCATTGCATTTATCACATACATCGCATATATCTATCATGCATTCACATTATGCACCATTCCACACATGGTTCACACACATATCGGCCTATCAATGCGTTTCTATTCAATTTGAGCAAATACACAAGATTATCAAATATTCAAGGTTCACCATTTACTCTACAATCTAGGATTCACACCTTTCGACCACCCACAGCACGACATGTCAAAACAGTTCACACATCAATCATTCATATAGACATTAATCATAATTGAATCAACCAAACATCATGCTATGAACAAAACAGCAAAACAAATAACACTGTCATGTTCGCCAACCTTCGCCTGGCGAAGCCACGCAGCGAATGCTCGCTGGCCTTCGCCTGGCGAACTCCCCAGCGAAGTCCACTGGGAGTAATTCTGGAATTACTCGCTGAGGCTCGCTACACACTCGCCTGGCGAACCTTCGCCAACTCACCTCGCCTGGCGAACTTGCCAGCGAATACAGGGTATTAGCTTCTGACTTGCTTCGCTACAGTTCGCTGGGCTTCGCCTGGCGAAGCTTCGCTGCCATTCGCCTGGCGAACTTGCGAAGACAGAACTTCCATGGTTGTCTCAAATCCCAAACTCCACACAACCAACCGATTAAATCCAAACCAGTCACAATAGCACAACCCAACCATCACCCGACTAAACTACATCGTCAAATTCGAGTTCTAACCGATTAAAACCTCATTCTACTCACAAAACCAACTTCTAACCTAAGTGGAAAAAAAGAGTAGAAACTCTACAAAATCCAAACACATACACATACAATCATACACATTAAAGAGATGATGGAGTTTCACACCCTTACCGATCGATTGCAAGCTTTGGTGATGATTCCTTGATGATTCTAGGTTTTCCTCTCCACTTTCTCTTCTCTTTCTCTTCTCCTCTTTTTTTTCTCTTGTTTTTCCTCTTATGTTACTATCTTTCTTCCTTTTCCTCTCTTATTCTATTTCTATCTCTATTTCTTTCCTCTCAAATTCTTTCCAACTCTTACCAATCAATTCTCACACTAAATTGCTAAATGTCTAAAATGCCCTTTTTACTCTAATTCCCCGAAAACTCTCTGAATCGGTAAAATAGATAAAATAAGCAAACACCACATAATAACATATAATTTCTCAATTTAAAACAAACATCAATTAAATAAATTAAAAGACTCAACAATTAATGGGAATTCAGAATCGGGGCGTTACAACTCTCCCCCACTTTAGAAATTTTCGTCCTCGAAAATATTACCTTATTCAAACAACTCCGGATGCGATTCTCGCATCTTGCTCTCCAACTCACAAGTCATGTTGCCTTCCGCGGCACCTCCCCAGGACACTTTCACAAGCGCAATATCCTTGCCTCTTAGTTTCTTAACTTCACGGTCCAAAATACTAACCGGTAAAACTTGAACTGTAAGGTTATCTCTTACTTCAACTTCATCCATCGGGATCACATGTGACGGATCCGGAACATACTTCCGAAGTTGCGAGACATGAAATACATCATGCAAATTCGAAAGATTCGGAGGCAACGCCACACGATAAGCCACAGCACCAACTCGTGCGACAATCTGATACGGACCAATAAAACGAGAAGTCAACTTTCTCGACTTCAAAGCACGACCCACACCCGCAATCGGTGTAACTCTCAAAAACACATGGTCGCCCTCTAGAAACTCGAGATCCTTTCTCCTTTTATCATGATAACTTTTCTGTCTACTCTGAGAAGCTCTCATCTTTTCCCGAATAAATTTCACCTTTTCCGTCGTTTGCTGTACCATTTCAGGACCAACTACCGACTTTTCGCCTGTCTCATGCCAACACAGAGGTGTTCGACATCTCCGACCATATAAAGCCTCAAATGGCGCCATACCAATACTCGAATGGAAACTGTTATTATAGGTGAACTCAATCAACGCTAAATAACCGTCCCACGCACCACCTTGCTCAAGTACACAAGCGCGCAACAAGTCTTCTAACGATTGAATCGTCCTCTCGGTTTGACCATCTGTTTGCGGATGATATGCCGAACCCAATCTCAACTTAGAACCCAAGGCACCTTGCAAACTCTCCCAAAATCTTGAAGTAAATCTAGGATCTCTATCCGACACAATACTCTTAGGAACTCCATGAAGCTTCACAATAGTGCCAACATAAATCTCGGCCAACCTTTCCAAAGAATAAGTAATATCAATCGGAATAAAGTGAGCCGATTTAGTAAGCCTATCAATAATCACCCAAATAGCATTATGTCCTCTTTGCGTATTCGGCAATCCCGTAACAAAATCCATCGATATACTATCCCATTTCCATTCCGGAATATCCAACGGTTGCATCAATCCACTAGGCTTCTGATGCTCCACCTTAGACTTCTGGCAAGTCAAATACGAGTACACGAAACGAGTAACATCGCTTTTCAATCCAGACCACCAAAAGATCTTCTTCAAATCCTGATACATCTTATTCGCTCCCGGATGAATATTTAAGTTACTCCGATGTCCCTCTTCCAATATCATCTTTTTCAAATCCGCATCATCGGGAATACAAATACGACCTCGAAACCTCAAAACTCCTAATTCATCAACTTTGAAATCTTCATTTCCATTCGTCATCAAATCCACAAATTTCAAATCCAACTTTTGCTTTTCACACACCGTAGTAAGGAAATCATTCGTGACATGCAACATACCAAGCTTCACACTACTCGGCGTTAACTCACAAACCAAACTCAAATCTCTAAAGTTCTCCAAGAGTTCCCACTCTCTAACCATCAAAGTAGACACGTGCAACGACTTCCGACTTAAGGCATCGGCTACCACATTCGCCTTACCCGGATGATAATTTAAACCAAAATCATAGTCCTTCAAAAGTTCTAGCCATCTCCTTTGCCTCATATTTAATTCTTTCTGATCAAACAAATACTTCAAACTCTTGTGATCGCTAAAAACTTCAAATCTTGCACCATAAAGATAGTGCCTCCAAATTTTCAAAACGAACACTACGGCCGCTAACTCCAAATCATGAGTAGGATAATTCTTTTCATGTACTCTCAACTGTCTAGAAGCATACGCCACGACCTTCCCATCTTGCATCAATACACCACCCAATCCTGACAAAGAAGCATCGCAATAAACCACAAAAGGTTCCATAGGATTCGGCAAAATCAAAACTGGCACTGTTGTTAACCTTCTCTTTAATTCCATGAAACTCTCTTCACAATTAATATCCCAAATAAAAGTCTTTCCTTTACAAGTCAACTGCGTTAACGGAAGTGCTAACTTTGAAAATCCTTCGATAAACCTCCGGTAGTAACCGGCCAAGCCCAAAAAGCTTCGAATTTCCGTAACCGATCTTGGAGTCTCCCATTGCATTACCGCATCGATCTTGGATGGATCCACACTAATACCATTGCCGGAAATAATATGTCCAAGAAAACTCACCTCCGACAACCAAAACTCACACTTAGACAACTTTGCGTACAACTTCTTCTCTTTCAAAATCCGCAACACAATCCTTAAATGTTCTTCGTGTTCCTCTCGAGACTTAGAATAAATCAAAATGTCATCGATGAACACTACCACAAAACGATCCAACTGCTCGTGGAAGATACGGTTCATATATTCCATGAAAACACCCGGCGCATTAGAAACTCCGAATGGCATCACCGTATACTCATAGTGACCATATCGTGTTCTAAAAGCCGTCTTCGAAATATCTTCTTCCTTAACCCGAATCTGGTGATAACCGGATCTCAAATCAATCTTACTAAAAACACGGGCTCCAACCAATTGATCCATCAAATCATCAATTCTTGGAAGCGGATACTTGTTCTTAATTGTCACCTTATTCAACTGCCGATAATCAATACACAACCGCATACTACCATCCTTCTTCTTTACCAACAATACCGGCGCACCCCAAGGAGAAACACTTGGTCTTACAAATCTCTTATCCAACAAATCATTCAACTGCTTCTTCAATTCCACCAACTCCGATGCCGACATCCGATACGGGGCCATCGAAATCGGTCTAGTACCCGGAACTAGATCAATAGAAAATTCAACCTCTCTCTTTGGCGGCACATCCGCAACATCTTCCGGAAACACTTCAGGAAATTCACAAATCACAGGAAACACGTCGAGCTCAACTTTGCTCTCCATCGACAACGATGAAAACAAACCAAACAACTGAGCTTCGTCCGCTAAAAGTTTCTTCAACTCTTTAGTGGAAAGAAAACTCTCATTTTCACCATCTTCCAAAGAAGGAAACCTTACTAACTTGTGATAGCAATCCAGATGAACTCTATTAAATTGCAACCAGTTCATACCCAAGATTACGTCCAAACCCTCCAACGGCAAACACACTAAATCCATAACGAAGTCCTTACCATACATGGTCAAAGGACAACTTGCACACACCAAAGAAGTAGTTACCGACCCCGAAGCGGGAGTCCCAATAACCATACCACTACTCAAAGAAACCATACACAAATCCAACTGCTTAGCACACGCAAGAGAAATGAACGAGTGAGTCGCTCCAGTATCAATAATAGCAACTAAAGGCATATCATTAATAAAGCATGTACCTTTAATCAAACGATCCGCCGCATTAGTAGCGTCTGAACCTGCTAATGCAAAAACTTTTCCGCCCGCCTGAGCTTGCTTCGGTTTGGTACAATTCGGGCTAATGTGACCCACCTCGCCACAATTAAAACACTTCACAACATTCTTTCTACACTCTGCTGCATCATGTCCAAGGAGTCCACAGTTGGAACACTTCACCTTGAACTTTCCACAATCATAAGACTTGTGGCCCATCACGCCACACTTAAAACATTTGATCGCACCGGAACCTCCTCCGGGTCTCCTATCAAAGTTTCCCCTATGTTTGCCCTTATCAGCAGGCGTCACATAAGGTCCGCTTCGTACTTGCTGCTTCCCTCTCCTCTCGCTCAAACCCTTATAATGAGTAGAACGAGCTCTACTGTCTTCTTCATAAATCCTACAGCACTCGGTCAAATCCGAAAATCTTCGTATTCTTTGATAACCCACCGCTTGGTTTATCTCAGGACGCAAGCCATTCTCATACTTGATACATTTGGAAAATTCTGCCGTAACCGCATCATAGTGAGGGTGAAACTTCACTAACTCAGTAAACTTAGCAGTGTAGTCCACCACCGACATATTACCTTGTTTCAACTCCAGAAATTCCATTTCTCTCTTCCCTTTAACACTTTCGGGATAATACTTCCTTAGAAACTCAGTACGAAATAAATCCCACGTAATCTCCTCATCGTCGACCTCATGAACTTGCCTCACGCTAACCCACCAGTCATCAGCCTCTTCTCTCAGCATGTGAGTCCCTAGTCTCACCTTGTTCCCTTCGGCACAATCCATCACCCTAAAGATCCTCTCAATTTCCTTTAACCATATCTGAGCACCATCCGGATCAAATCTCCCTTTGAACACCGGTGGTTGGTTCTTCCTGAACTCATCATTCGCATTCACGTTAGGTGCACCCTGCACAGCTCTGGCCATAGCCTCTAACGCCGCTGCCATAGCATTGTCATTACGACCTGCCATATTCTGAGGATTCCCAAAAATAACAACAAGGTTAAACAACCGTTTAACCAACACAACAACAAGACAGACACGACTGACTCAACACTGGCTCTGATACCACTTAATGTAACACCCCCTTTCTATACCCCCAAATTAACCAAATAAATCAATTAGGCACTTAGAAAATTTATTTCATCAGAGTTTAATTAAAACATGGTATATAAGAGGCGCATCACATTATCATGAAATTAAACACATACGATACCTGCTCAATTTGATATGCAACAATGGGTAACCCACATCTCAATATTTAGAATAAAAGCGGAAACATCCAAATACTGAATCGATCACATTCATAAAAGTATATACAACCATCAGTTAATTCATGCTTTACAACATATCCACAACAGATACATACACATATGTATCACAAAAGAATCAAAACAAATGTAACTCCAAAAGAGTCAAAGGCTTCCTAACTACCCAGATGTTACATATCAGAGCCATTGACCAAAAAGAATGAAGACATCGCTTCACAAAAAGAACCTCCAGCTTCCTACTCTGCAATGCCTCATAGAGCATTATAAAACAGCAGAAGGGTGAGAAACAACATCATAACAGTTAATGCATAAAATTGTATATATACATATACTCACATTTGTACAAGTTATACTCAAATTATGTTCTCACCACGTTAAACATATACAAATAATCATGCCTCTACACATGCTTATGAACATTCACAATATGTTCCTCCAAACAATCATATATAACATACACAGTTATATTCATTCAACCAATGCATCATACACAGATGACTCATGCAACTCATAGAGACCGACACACGACTCTATGCAGATGCAAATGCGGTACCGACTCATTCAACAAATTCTCTAAGGAATCGAGTATTCAGCAGATCCTCCACGGGATCAAGTACTCAGCAGATTCTCCACGGAATCAAATATTCATCAGATTCTCCACGGAATCGAATATTCAGCAGATCCTCCACGGGATCAAGTACTCAGCAGATTCTCCACGGAATCAAATACTCTAGCCAATCCTCCACGGGATTACATGTTATGACCGATTCTCCGAGGAATCACACAATGCAACCGATTCTCCAAGGAATCACACAATGCAACCGATTCTCCAAGGAATCTAATATAACCATCGTATCATACGAGGTTCTGCAAATCCTCCGAGGGATCATTCAACACAAAAATGCATACTATGTTCACAAACATACTCATTGCATTTATCACATACATCGCATATATCTATCATGCATTCACATTATGCACCATTCCACACATGGTTCACACACATATCGACCTATCAATGCGTTTCTATTCAATTTGAGCAAATACACAAGATTATCAAATATTCAAGGTTCACCATTTACTCTACAATCTAGGATTCACGCCTTTCGACCACCCACAGCACGACATGTCAAAACAGTTCACACATCAATCATTCATATAGGCATTAATTATAATTGAATCAACCAAACATCATGCTATGAACAAAACAGCAAAACAAATAACACTGTCATGTTCGCCAACCTTCGCCTGGCGAAGCCACGCAGCGAATGCTCGCTGGCCTTCGCCTGGCGAACTCCCCAGCGAAGTCCACTGGGAGTAATTCTGGAATTACTCGCTGAGGCTCGCTACACACTCGCCTGGTGAACCTTAGCCAACTCACCTCGCCTGGCGAACTTGCCAGCGAATACAGGGTATTAGCTTCTGACTTGCTTCGCTACAGCTCGCTGGGCTTCGCCTGGCGAAGCTTCGCTGCCATTCGCCTGGCGAACTTGCGAAGACAGAACTTCCATGGCTGTGTCAAATCCCAAACTCCACACAACCAACCGATTAAATCCAAACCAGTCACAATATCACTACCCAACCATCACCTGACTAAACTACATCGTCAAATCCGAGTTCTAACCGATTAAAACCTCATTCTACTCACAAAACCAACTTCTAACCTAAGTGGAAAAAAAGAGTATAAACTCTACAAAATCCAAACACATACACATACAATCATACACATTAAAGAGATGATGGAGTTTCACACCCTTACCGATCGATTGCAAGCTTTGGTGATGATTCCTTGATGATTCTAGGTTTTCCTCTCCACTTTCTCTTCTCTTTCTCTTCTCCTCTTTTCTTTCTCTTGTTTTTCCTCTTATGTTACTATCTTTCTTCCTTTTCCTCTCTTATTCTATTTCTATCTCTATTTCTTTCCTCTCAAATTCTTTCCAACTCTTACCAATCAATTCTCACACTAAATTGCTAAATGTCTAAAATGCCCTTTTTACTCTAATTCCCCGAAAACTCTCCGAATCGGTAAAATAGATAAAATAAGCAAACACCACATAATAACATATAATTTCTCAATTTAAAACAAACATCAATTAAATAAATTAAAAGACTCAACAATTAATGGGAATTCAGAATCGGGGCGTTACAATTAACCCATATGGTTAATCGGTTAACACTGTTAAAACTCAGAAAAATGCTTGAGTAAAAAAGTGTTATACCAATTCAACTGATTTTAAAAACATGCAAATGCAATATGTTATCATGTTAAAAATATTTGAACACTTGTATATCAATTAAAGGAGTGAAAATTGATATACCGAAGCTTGAGTCCAAATCTTGAAACTTGAATGAACATTTGCACATGATTCTTGAATTTCTTAATAAAATTCCGAAGCTTGAGTCCAAGTCTTGATCTTAATTAATTTTGAAAGCTTTGACTTTTTGCTTGCAATCATGTAGTGAGCTTGAGTCTTTGTTGACATCATCAAAACCTTGAGATTGAAATGTGCTTCTACATTCTCCCCCTTTTTGAAGATGACAACCAAATGCGTCTTGCGATATCTTTTGATGATGTTCGTTCTAGGCTTGCTACTTGTTTCTCCCCCTATGTCCAACAACTCCCCCTATCTAAACAGAGGAAGAAAAAAAATTCTGCACAGAGAGATATTAGACAGCAAGCTCTTCTCCCCGTTTGTCATCAACAAAAAGGAAGGAGCTTTCAAAACCAAACATAAGCAATATCATACATGACAACATATTATCAAGCACAACAAAAAATTGATCGAAATAAACAATGCAGTAAACATAAAAGTGCAACAAATAGTGTACGGTTACAACTTAAAAACTTAAACAATATCCGGAAAGAAAAACAATAAAAGCAACAGAAACAAATATTTCCTAATCATCTTCATCGAACATATCCACGTCTTCTGCTTCTTCCTCTTCACTACCTTCATCATCTGCCTCTTAATCTTCAACAGTCCCGGGGTTGGAAGGATGAGCGGTAAGGATGAGGTTGCAAAGTGAAGCAATTGCCCTGGAGGTTTCTCGATGACAATTTATAGTTTCCTGATGTTGAGTCATCATAGTAGTATAGAGAAACTCATTTGTAATACCCCCTTCGGGAACGGGATAGGCTTGGTTTGAGGCGGATCCTTCGCCTGCATACTTATAAATGCCGTCAACGTCTTTGATAATACCAGTGTTCTTAACAATGGTGATCTCATTTATCTCATTGGTTGTTGACTTCATCTTGGTGAACGGTTCCCTGTTAAGGTCCAAATCCGTCAACTCAAGGATTCTTGAAACCAGCCTGGCATAAGGAAGACGTGTCGACAGAGAAAGTTGTTGTTGAAGATGATACATGATTGTCAAAATCCAATTTACCCTTATCTTGTTTTTGATTGCGAAAAGAAGTTGCATCTCCAGGTCATTAATTTGAGCATGATTCAAATCCTTCGGAATAAGCACATAGCAGATTATGTAATGTAGCATCCGGTCCGATACCGTCAAATTTTTCGCATAACAGAGCATGCGAGTCGTTCGTTGATTTGCTACAACATTCTCCTTTAGAAACCTGCAGATCTGATAATAGTATTCCATTTTGTCATAGTTAGACCACGGTCCTTCCACGTGGTTAACTCCTTTCCGGAGAAAGTAGCCAGAGGATGGAACTTTGAACTTCGCAGCAATATCTGTCAGATTCTCTTTCAAGAAGCAATCTCGAACAGTGGTTTCCATAATATGCTCATCGTCAACATTCAGATACATAGATAGTTTATTCAAATATGCTTTAACCAAATCACGATAACAATTTCCAGAATCAGAAACAAACTTATCTATGTTTTGATATTTGAGCAGAGCGGGAAAATCAAAGGATGAAGCAGGAAAAGCCTTAAGATTTACGTACTTTACCGGCAGAATATGACGAACACGAACCTTGAAATCCATCCGGCGTTTCTTGGTTGTCTCCATAGGAATGCTGTCTCCATCTGATGCAGAGTCATATTCCGGCAACTTTCCCTTTCCTTTGTGAGAAGATGCCATGGATGAAGTTTGAGAGATTCTGAGGGTTCTGGGTTCTTGGATGAGTTAGGGTTTTGAGAGATGGAGGAGAGGATAATGAGAGGGCAATATATAGGAGTGTTATGTGAGTGGGTTTTAATGTTGGTTGGAAGTCCAAAAGTGTAGTCAAAGAAGAAGAAGAAGAATTCTTTGGATAGTGATTTGGATGATCAAGAAAATATTAACCACACATAAATAACACATTTACCACACTTAATTTTCCAAAAAATTAATTAATTTTAGGTTTCTGATTTTTGAAAATTTTAACAGTGTTAATCGGTTAACACATTAAAAATTTAATTTCCAAAATAAAAAGTATCAATGTTAATCGGTTAACCCTATAGGTTAATCAGTTAACACATTAAAAAATTTAAGTCAGAACTGAAAAATTAACAGTGTTAATCGGTTAACCCTATAGGTTAATCGATTAACACACGCGAATTTTAGAAAGATGCTTAAAATAGAATGCACAAACATTGGAAAACATACATTATGCCTACATTAACCAGAGAAAAGATCAGATATCACCTTCATCGAGAATCCCAAGTTCTCGTCAAATTTTGAAGAACGGTTCTTTCGCCAATGGTTTGGTAAGGATGTTGGCGAGTTGACTATGTGTATCGACGAAAGTGACATCTACATCTCCATTCAGCACGTGATCTCGAAGGAAGTGATGCTGGATATCTATATGCTTTGTCCTTGAATGCATGACCGGGTTCTTTGTAATATTGATGGCACTTGTATTATCACATCGAAGAGGAATGCAACCGAGATCTATACCGTAATCGAGGAGTTGTTGCTTGGGCCACAGAATTTGTGCACATCAACTTCCTGCTGCAATATATTCCGCTTCAGCTGTACTGAGTGCCACACATGCTTGCTTCTTGCAGGCCCATGACACTAGTGCATTCCCGAGAATGTGACACGTACCACTCGTGCTTTTTCTATCGGTCTTACATCTTGCATAATCAGCGTCAGAATAACCAATTAATGAACAAGTACTACCTTTTGGATACCATAATCCGACGCTCGTTGTTCCTTTGAGATAATTTATGATTCTCTTCATGACGGTGAGATGTGATTCCTTCGGACTTGCTTGAAAGCGTGCACAGAGACAAACACTAAACATAATGTCAGGACGGCTTGCCGTCAAATATAATAATGAACCGATCATACCTCGATATTTTGTAATATCAATTGGAGTACCAGATTCATCTTGAATAACGTACGTTCCGGATCCCATAGGAGTGGACATCACCTTGCAACCATCCATATCAAATTTCTTCAACAATTCTTTGTAGTACTTGGATTGGTTGAGGAACATGCCATCCTTTGTTTGCTTGATTTGTAGTCCAAGAAAATAGTTCAATTTTCCCATCATGGACATCTCGAATTCTCCTTGCATCATAAGTGAAAATTCTTCGCAAAGATCTTTGTTTGTTGATCCGAAGATGATGTCGTCGACATAGACTTGAACCAATAAGGTGTTACCCTTGATCTTCTTTATGAACAGCGTCTTGTCAACCTTTCCTTTTGTAAATCCCTTTTCACATAAGAAATTGCTAAGGCGGTCATACCATGCTCTTGGTGCTTGTTTCAGTCCGTAGAGTGCCTTTTTCAGTTTGTAAACATGCGAGGGATTCTTGAAGTCTTCAAAACCCGGGGGTTGTTTGACGTAGACTTCTTCATTGATATATCCATTCAGGAAAGCGCTTTTGACATCCATCTGGAACAACTTAAAATTCATAGAACAAGCGTAAGCAAGTAATAATCTAATTGCTTCTAACCTTGCTACCGAAGTGAACGTTTCATCAAAATCTATTCCTTCCTCCTGGTTGTAGCCTTGTGCGACCAATCTTGCTTTGTTACGAACTATGATCCCATTCTTGTCAAGTTTGTTCTTAAACACCCATCTCGTTCCTATGATGTGCTTGTTGTCAGGTCTTGGTACTAGATTCCAAACTTGATTTCTTTCGAATTGGTTGAGTTCTTCTTGCATCGCTACAATCCATTGGTCGTTGCCTAAGGCTTCATCAATCTTGGTTGGTTCAATTTGAGACACAAAAGCCATGTTGAGACAAGCATCCTTAAGATTTAGTCGAGTTGCAACGCCTTGGCTAATATCACCAATAACTTTATCTATCAGGTGATGTCTATGCGTTCTCCATTCCTTCGGAAGATCTTGATGTTCTTCAATGATTTGAGTGACATCTTCTTGTGGTATTGCTCGATTCTTTGAAGTCTCTTCTTGTTATTGTGAAGATCCTACTATATCATCATCATCATCCACAATAATATTATCCTTTTTCAAAGGGTTAGTCTCATCAAAAGAAACATGAATGGATTCTTCAATAGTAAGAGTTCTTTTATTAAAAATTCTAAAGCCTCTACTAGAAAGAGAGTAACCAAGAAATATACCTTCGTCGGACTTCTCATCAAACTTACCGAGATTGTCCTTATTGTTGTTGAGAACAAAACATTTGCATCCAAATATGTGAAAAAATGCTATGTTTGGTTTCCTACCCTTGAACAGCTCATACAGAGTCTTTTTGAGAATTGGTCGAATATTGACACGGTTGCTTACGAAACACGCCGTGCTAACCGCTTCTGCCCAGAAATACTTAGGAAGATTCGAGTCGCTAAGCATTCTTCTAGCAAGCTCCACCAGTGACCTATTCTTCCGTTCTACGACACCGTTCTATTTAGGAGTCCTTGGTGCGGAAAAATTATGAGAAATTCCATGCTCTTCGCAAAAATCTTCAAAATCTGAATTTTGGAATTCTCCACCACGGTCGCTTCTTATGAAGGCTATGGTGAGTGACTTCTCGTTTTGAATTTGCTTCGCATACTTCTTGAATGCTTTGAAAGCATCATTTTTCTGCACTAAAAACAATGTCCATGTGTATCGAGAGAAATCATTAACAATAACTAAAGCATAAATACTACCTCCGAAGCTTTTCATTCTCGATGGACCAAAAAGATCCATATGCAACAATTGAAGTGGTCTTGATGTAGAAACCACTTGCTTGGATTTGAAAGTTGTCTTGGTCTGTTTTCCTTTCTGACATACATCGCATAACTTATCCTTGATGAATTTTATCTTTGGAAGACCAACAACTAGATCATGCTTTATCAACTTGTTTAAATGCTCCATGTGAATGTGAGCAAATCTTTTATGCCAAAGCCATGCCTCGTTGTTGTTCGCCATAAGACATTTTACATTCAAGGAAGAGTCATCAAAAGAGATCATAAAAATATTATTAAATCTTTTACCTTTTAGCAAGATGTCATGGGTGACTTCATGTTCTATCAAACATTCATCCTTTGTGAAGTTGATTCGGAACCCTTTGTCACACAATTGACATATGCTAAGTAGGTTGTGTTTAAGGCCTTCCACATAAAGAACGTCTTCGATGATTGTACATGGAGGTGCACCAACGGTTCCAACTCCAAGAATTTTTCCTTTATTATCATCACCGTAAGTAACGTATCCTTTTGCCTTTAATGATAGACTTGAAAACTTGTTTATATCTCCCGTCATATGCTTAGAACAACCGCTATCAAGATACCATTGATTAGAAGTTGTCTTCAAGCATACCTACAACACAAAATCAAGTAGTGTTAGGTACCCAAATTGCTTTGGGTCCTTGATAGTTAGTACCCTTTTCAACCCACACATAATGCCCTTTAGCAACACCAATGTTGCGTACATAGCAAGCATTAGGTGTATGGCCTTTGATTCCACAATAAAAACAAGTAGGTTGAAAATGAATTCTATATCTAGGAACATAATTCTTTTTCTTCACAATTCTTTTCTCTTTATTACTTTGATGCATAATTTTAGAATTGTTTGCCTTTTCTTTAACAACTTGTTCACTTGCTTTAACAAAAATGGTTTCATTTGTGCTTGGTTTGGAAAACTTAAAATATCCTAATCCACTTTTATCATTAGAATATCTTTGGTGCCTAAGAATTTCCTCTAAGCCAATTTGACATTTTTCGTATCTTTCTAAAACTCTTTTAAGTTGAACAATTTGAAAAGATAAGGATTCACAATTTTTGCATACAAGACTTTGTTTTTCATCCACCAATTTTTGTTTTTCATTTTCAATATTTTTTATAAAAGCAGTATTTTGTTCTTCTAAAAATGAAATTCTTTTCTTTTGGGATGAGATGCTTTTACACAAAGTCTTGCATTCTTTTAGAAGTTCATCTATGACTTCTTGTGCATCATTATCATAAATATAAAAATCGTTACTAACCTCATCAATTTCTTCATCGGAATGATGTGACGCCATAAGAGCCGTATTTGCACATTCACCGCTTTCTGACTCCGATGATGAACTTATCTCGTTATCGTCCCAGGTAACATAAGCCTTTTTATTTTTGAAATCCTTCTTGCCTTTGAATCCTCCTTTCTTTGCAAGTTTCGGGCAATCCGACTTTATATGACCTTGTTTCCCACATTCGTAGCAGATGACTTCTTGGTTCGATGTGGAAGCATCATTTTTCCTGAAATGTCTATTCTTTTTAGGAAAAGAGGAATTTTTATTATTATTAAAAAACTTACCAAGCTTCTTTACTAGAAGCATGAAATTTTCATCTTCGGAAGTCTCGCCATCTTTGTCATCCTTTGTGTCAATCTTCAAGGCAATCCCTTTGGACTTCTTTTCTTGACTTTCGTGTTTCTCGAGTCTTCCAAGTTCCAATTCATGCTCTTGAAGTTTGCCAAATAAGGATGCGGATGTCATCGTTGAGAGACTCTTCTTTTCCGAAATAGCTGTCACTTTTGGTTTCCATTCTCTTGTTAAGGATCTTAGGACTTTCAGGTTGAGATCATCATTGGTGAAGGTCTTTCCGAGAGCAATCAAGTGATTTGTTAGATGAACGAATCTTTTTTGTAAGGCAACAATAGATTCACCGGGCTGCATACGGAACATCTCATATTCTTGGCTTAAAGTGTTGAGCCTTGATCTTTTTACTTCTGCAGTTCCTTCATGCGTTTCCACCAAGGTGTCCCAAATCTCTTTTGCCGATCTACACTGTGATACACGAAATAATTCGTCCATACTAAGAGCGCTTTGGAGTATGTTGATTGCTTTCTTCTCATCAAGAATCTTTTTCTTATCATTTTCATCATACGTGCTTTTCAACTTTGCGGTTCCAACGCCATTGACCACATTTACTGGATTGTGTGGTCCTTCTTCGATTGCTTCCCATATACCTTCTCCTTGGGCTTCAAGATGCGCCTTCATTCTGATTTTGAAGAAATCAAAATACTCTCTAGAAAACAGTGGTGGTTTATTACTACTTCCACCATCTTTGAAAACCGGGTTGGTGCTAGCGGAAGCCATACTGAATCTTTTAGGAACAGGTTACCTTAACCTGCTCTGATGCCAATTGTAAGTTCAGAGTATGCCTAAGAGGGGGGGGGGTGAATTAGGCTTTAGAGACTTTTTCTGGTTTTTCGAAACTCTTGAATGTTTCTTCTTTAAGTTCTTGGTGATGAAAGCAGTAAAGGCAGAAATAAAATGAACACGGAGATTTATAGTGGTTCCCTTCACAATCCGAAGGTACTCCACTCACCTTTCCACATGAAAGAGAGTTTTTACTATAGCTTTAGAAAGTACAACCTATCACACCATCAACCGGTGAGGCCTACAATCTAACAACTAATCAACAGTTAGTGTGCAAGAAAAATCCTCTTGCAAACACTACCCCTGTGTCCAACAATCCTGGATCACAAGTCACAATAGAAATAACTTTGTATTTTTGTAATTTTGAAAGTGATACAATGATACTATCAATATAATGATTGATCTTCTCTTTTTGATCAAAATCCACTCTTCAATATCAACACAAGTGTTCAAAATTTAGGATATGAAATGTATGAACAATATGAACACTTTTTGAAAATATTTGAAAAGTAGTAAATTTGATTCAATGAATATTTTGAAAATTATTGGAGGTGTTTTTCAATTTGAAATTTTCAGAATTTATATGAGCAAAACACCATTTCAAAAAGGTATAATTGAGTAAGAATCAAAATATGAAAAGGTATAATATTCAAACAACACTTGAATTTTAACAGCAACAAATTTTCAAAATTCGTTCAGTGTTAATCGGTTAACCCTATAGGTTAATCGGTTAACACTTGAACATTGGCCCAAAGAATTCAAAAATTAAGGCCGTTAACCGATTAACCCATATGGTTAATCGGTTAACACTGTTAAAACTCAGAAAAATGCTTGAGTAAAAAAGTGTTATACTAATTCAACTGATTTTAAAAACATGCAAATGTAATATGTTATCATGTTAAAAATATTTGAACACTTGTATATCAATTAAAGGAGTGAAAATTGATATACCGAAGCTTGAGTCCAAATCTTGAAACTTGAATGAACATTTGCACATGATTCTTGAATTTGTTAATAAAGTTTCGAAGCTTGAGTCCAAGTCTTGATCTTAATCAATTTTGAAAGCGTTGACTTTTTGCTTGCAATCATGTAGTGAGCTTGAGACTTTGTTGACATCATCAAAACCTTGAGATTGAGATGTGCTTCTACAACCCCATCTCCCCCATGGTTAGGCATAGGGTTCTTTGTAACATTCATAGCATTATCAGAAAAGTTGATTATCTTGGCGTCAACCATATCTTGCACTTTGTACTTGAATGCCTTACAGTTGTCAATCGAGTGGCCAGGTGCCCCCGAATGAAACTCACATCTCGCATTCACATCGTAGCCCGGTGGAGGTGTCCCTGTCAAGGGAGCCAAAGTTCTCTTCTGAACTAGCTGTAACTGAAGCAATGTCTGAAAAAGATGGACATACGAGATATGTGGGGTCTCAAGATGACGACTTGATAAAGGTGCTTTATTCTGGTATCTCTAGTACCCTTGCTGGTTCTGCTGCTGCTGTGGTTGTTGGACAACAAGAATAGTAATGCTAGCGACCTGCTGGTGCTGGCCTTTTCCTTTTCCCCGAGCATTAGACACTGAGCTCGTATCACCTTCACGTCTCTTACCATTGTAAGGTTTCTTCCCCCCTCCAGCTGAGGATACATCTACATCCTGAATCTTTCCGAGTTTGATGCCATTCTCTACATGTTCTCCAGTGATGATGAGGTCGGAGAAACTTCCCGACATACCACTGACAAGCTTCTCATAATAAACCCCTGGAAGAGTAGCCACAAACATCTCAACAAGTTCCCGCTCAACCATCGGTGGCTGAACTCTCGCTGCCAGTTCACGCCACCTCTGGGCGTACTCTTTAAATCCTTTGTTGTTCTTCTGAGACAAATTTTGTAGCTGGACCCGGTTGGGAGCCAGACCGCTGTTATACTGATAATGGCGTACGAATGCTTCAACAAGGTCTTTCCATGTACGTATACTTGTGGGCTCCAAACCCATATGGGAGAGTTTAATCAAGTCATGGTGTCAAATGCAAGAGCCATAGTTGAGGTGCAAGCAGTCAGGGTTTCATCTGGATCAATTCTAGGTCAACTATGCAATTGAAGGGTATCAAGGCCTACTTTTAGGTCATGGAGTTCATGAAATGATATGATAAGACATTTGTGGTGTTGTGCCAAGATCAAATCAAGAAAAGTCAAGAGTGTGGGAAGTTTCTAAATTAGGATTTCAGTGTAAAATCCTATGTTTAGTGCCTAACTTCAAGACTACATAAGTCAATATACAGGTTTCAAATGGATCTTTGGCCAACGTGAAACTTGTAGAGCATCTCAATACCTTTAATTTTAGTACTAGAAGTCCTCAAGGGGATTTATAGAACTCAAGTTATGGTCCAGAGAAGTTACAAGTCCTCAGATGCTTCTGAAATTTGTCTGTGAAAATCATTTGACTTCAAAGCTATTTTTGATCTAGAAGGAGGTTTCACCTGAACTTTTGGCCAACATGAAAGTTGTTCCTAATGATATTGGCTTTATAAATTGTACTAGAAGTATTCCATCTTATTTTTAGAACTCAAGTTATGAGGTTTACAAGTCAGGGGTATTTTGGGAAAGTGAGATTATAGGTCATTTTCAATCATAGGCCAAAATCTCCAACTTGCACTTGTCAAATGGATTTTTGTTCAACATGAAAGTTGTTCAAAATATGGTTTTTAGGCTAGTAAAGAGGTCATGATGGATTGATTGGTATCATATCAAGACTTGGTTTGAAATGGTTTGAATAAGGGAGATTTTCAAATGATTAAAGGAGGGAAAATTCACATTTTGAATAGAATGACCAAAACATGTCAAATAAGTGACCATTTTGATTGTAAAGTTCATTTTAGACACATTGACATTGGTAGATTTTGGGGCATAGGTCAATTTTCATGAGTTATCATATGGTTGCTTCAAAAGCAAGTTACATAGCCAAACACCTTACCAATGCATTTCAGGTCCCCCTCTTGGTTTAATTTCGTGCGCAAGGGAATTTGCAAGCAAAATGAAGCTTCTAGAACAAGTTACAAGTGAGAATTCGTGAATGTTACATTGCACATGGGAAGGAAAATCAGAATTTGCAAATTGATGGATTGGGCTTCAAACACACTTCAAAAGCCCATGAAACCATTCTATATATTGATTGCATTGAATTCAAAGTGGTTTTGGCTTTCATTTTGGTGAAGAACACTGAAGTTGCAGTTGAGTTTTCAAGAGGAGCAAGTGAAATCGTGTTTTGAGTTCCAGGCCAATTCAGTGCAAATTGAAGATTGCAAACTCTTCCTAGAGCATCATTGAACGTATCTGGAGAGTTTTGAAGGGAGAATCAAGCTCCAAGCACCTCTGTTACTAGATCTACAACAGGTTAGTAACTTTCAAAATTCCACATGAATTAGCATGATGTAGTTAGATTTGAATATGTGGTTAGGATCTAGTTAAGTAGTAGATCGTTTCTGGACAGAATTTTGGACAATTAGAGACAAATTTAGGTGATGTGTAATTTCTGTTGAAGCACGGTTTAGCTTGATCATGAGGAATTAAGTTGAATTGGATAGATCAATTTGATGTATGAAGCATGAGGAACATTTCTGTATCATTAGATTTGCAATTGGTGATGTTTGATCTGGATGACATTTCTGAACTTTGATTTGTGATCTAAAATCTATGGAGAGTTAGAATGTTTGAGTAGGAGATTTGAATTCCTGATGAGATTCTGGAAAGATTGATGTAAGGATTGTTGATGTTTGATCACCTGAAACCACCATCTCACCGGAGAAGATGGTTGTTTCCACCGTGGGAGTCACCAGAGTTGTTCCTCCCTTGCCTGACCTCAAGGTTGAAGATGAGTTCATAGCCATTGGATGAGTTTGAAAGTTGGACTTAGTAGGAGCATCTGAGGGCTCACATTTGATCTGAGGATTTGCCTCTCAACCAAAACGCAGCGTTTCATTAATCCCAGTCAGCGTGTGACTGGGATGCTTGCGTGGACACGCTCAATGACCTTAGATCTACATACTCAGTCAATTGATCCAAGTGCTGTGGTTTTATTTCAGTTTTATTATTTCTTTTATTCATTTTGTTTATTTTAAATGCTTTATTGATTCAAAAAATCACAATAAATTCAATTTTGATCCAAAAATTATTTCAAAAATATCTCCATGATCTTGAGAGAATTTGTGATTTTCTGAAATCAATAAAATGCATTTTCATGCATTTTTCATTTTAATTTGATTTTTCTTATTTTGTTTAATTCTTTTAATTTTGCATATTTGACCATCTGTTTTGTTGAATTTTGTTCTTCCAATTGGTGATGAATTTGGCTTTGTTTTTTTAGTATGTTTTAGGGTAGATATTCATGTTCCCTTAGAATTTTTATTAGAATTTTCGAACAACTTTAGGTTCTGTTTTAGGTGTTGAAATTAGAGCCTTCCCAAACTTGTGGATCACCTTGATACCCTTCAATCTAGAAATTATTTAGGTGACTTAGTGGTTGAATTAGGCTTTAATATTTTAACCCTAGGTTGTTCAAACATGTATGTTCCCCTAGGAATTTTATTAGAATTTTACAACTTTGTTTTCTATTTTAGTTGAATTTTGCAAGTTGCTTGTGCTTGTGGTGTTCTATTTTGTGTGCCTTTGCTTGCTTGCTTTTGTTGGTGACTTTGGAGCTGGATTTGCTTGGATTCCTTCTTGGGAGGTCTTCTAGACTTGGTGTAGCTGCTGTGGCTTGAAGATTGGAGCTTGGAGTTGAAGTTTCCTTTTCTTTTAGGAGTTGTTTTAGGAGCTTAGGAAATTAGGGTTTTAAGAAGAGCCATTAGGACTAGTTTTGATTCTTTCATCAAACATAGAATGCATTGTGTGATTCTATTCTATCCAATGATATAAAGTCCTCCTAGGGAAACTCCATATCTCCTTTGGAGGGATGTGTGGTATGTCCATAGTTGAGTAGAACTTTGAGGATACCTTTCCATTTATATGTTGGTACTTGATGATTTCCTTTGGTTTTCATTTGGTTTTCAACATTGCAACCTTGATCTTAGTGATTATTCCTCTGCTTGGAGTGTGCTTGCTAGAGCTTGAAGATGAAGTGTGATGAAGCTTGAAGATAGAAGCTAGCTTGAGGATGAAGTCTTTTGCTGTCAACTTTGCTGTCAAGAGGATTTGCTGTTTAGAGCTGCTGCTGTTGAGTATTGAAGTTGCTGTCTGCTGAAGACTGTTGTTGTTGCTTGGGCTGCTTCCTCTGTTTCTTTTCTTTGGTTGTATTGTCTGTTTGCTTGTGTTGATTACCCTTAGGTTTAAGGTGGAGCTTGTCTCCTCTTGCCTATTGTTTTCTTAGGTTTGAGGTTGAGTCAGACTCCCTTGCCTCGCTTGTGCTGTTGCATAGCATGCATTTTACTGTTTACTGTTTACTACTTGCTTTCTTTTGCTGTTTCCCCTAGGATCTCTGATTTCCTCTGTGCAAGAGGGAATTATGACAGACATTAGGTTTTGACCCATGCATGATAACTGTAGGTAGATTCCCTTTCAACCATAGTTTTAGGGTGTCTTTCTTTTCTCATCTCAAAACAATTCAAAAATACAGTAATAATGTTAATTGAATTCGTACGTTACGAGCCTTAAGCTATCTGAGAAAAGGTTGGTGGAGGGTCTCTCTCCAGTAATTTGGATGTTAGTGTGGTACCCTTTGGGTGACATACGAAGCGTTCACTCCTGGGTCATAGTCTCTAGTGCGATTGAGATTGCAAACATCCTAAAAAACAGTTCTTTCGTAAAAGACTCAAACAAACATTCAAACTCTGTTTTTGTCCTCTTGGACCTTTAATCAGGAAAACCCTTTCTTAAGGAGATAAAAAAAAACTGTCAGACAAACTTGTGTCTTCCGTAGCTCGAACTACGTTTGCTCTGATCTTTCATGCCGTATGAAAGTACGTAGGCACGAGATGCGACATCTCGGCGAGCGACCTTCCCCCCCTTAACCCGTAGTTAGGCGAACTACGTTGACTCTGATTTCTCGTTCCAGACGGGAATACGTAGGCATAAAGTGCGATACTTTGCCGAGTAATTTTCTTTTCTTTTTAGACCAGACTTGTAGAGTAGATAGAATAACATACCCTAGATAGAAAATAAGCGTGGATCCCGTCGAGTACGACGGACGTGAGGGGTGCTAATACCTTCCCCTTGCGTAACCGACTCCCGAATCCAGGATTTGGTTGTGATGACCATTCCTTTCCCTCTTTGCGTTAGGTTTACTCTGAGCGTTTCCTTTCCCTTTTGTGGGATAAATAACGCACGGTGGTGACTCTTCTGTCATAGCCGGTGCCAATTTTCGCAGTAGCGACACTATTCAAGGCTCTTCAGAAGGTTTGAGAAAAATTAGAGTGTCCACCACATCAAGACAAAGTTTGTATCTGATACAAAGCAATAAAAAAGGTCCAGCCTAATCTAAGAGGATTTTGTTCTTACGCATGGAATGTAACCTTCTTTTGGTTCCCGTGGGTTTAAAAGGAAAATTCATTTTCATGGTCAAGATGAGAGGTTCATGCTTATGGCATATTCAAAGAGAAAGGTTGCAAGTATTATGTTTAAAGACCATTCGAAAGGGCCGTTTTGAAACCAAGTTGTATTGGAACGCAATATTCAACTTTCAAGATGAAGTTTTAACTCAACTTCTTTAGTATTTATAAAGGATAGCCTTCATGTTCATCAAAATTTCCAATATCAAGATAAACATGTGGTTGTCTATGAGAATGGCGTGGAGATCAATTACAAAAGAAGGTCAAAGGCATATACTTTGTGAGTCATTTTATTTCAAACCAAGAAGAATTCTAGTTCAAGTTCAAAGTAAAAGAATTTTTTCATAATCCAATAAAATCAAATTTTTTTAACTCCGATACAACATAAAAAAAATTAAGAGTATAAAGCTATGTTAATGAGGTTGTACACTTGGATACACAATACACAAGCTTTGCTGCTTTTGAGTTTGAATTTTTTTGCAAAGACGGGATAATCCTAAAACTAGTACCAACTAAGGTTCATATGTATTCAAGTCACACAAGAGGTACCAGACGCGATTTACATTAACTTTTCAAGGTTTCTACAAGGCAAGACCAAGATTCACGTAGTCATCTTTCGTGGAAAAAATAAACCTCGAAGGAATCAAGTCAATAACCTCATGCCCTAACACAATATTCACATCAACATCTAAGTTACAAATTACAAATCTACAAGATCCAAGGCAATAGAATAGTATAATCACATCCTTACAAAAATGGGATCCTAAGCATGAAGATTACAAAATGGTCCTACAAGTTTGAGGGACATCCACCCTTTTTTGTGAATGTTTGTTGTCGTGATAAGCAGAATCAAGTGTTGTTGCTACACATGCTAGATGGCATGGACGTTGAATAGGACGACACACTTTGTACCCTTCAAGACACTTTTCTCAAGAACCAAACTTTCTTTGGGTTTCAACATTGATTTGAAGATTAATGATTTGGTTAAACCTGCAAATACTCACAAATATCTGAACTGTTAAAAAAAATTCCTCATCAAGTGAAAAATTAAAGTCAGGATGGAAAGCTTAAGGAGGAGCGCAATAAGGATTTACCAGGTTTTCTTGACAGTAGCTCCAAGAAGGATGACTATCCAAATGCTACTTTTAGACAACCTATTATTTTCATGACGACATCACCATTACAAGCTTTTCTAGTAGCACCTCACGACAAACGACATTTTTGCTTAAGCTGCTGCAGCCTGTCTCAGACAGGGGAATTGATTGCAGCTTTCCTTCTGGCACATTGAGCGAACCCTTGGGTGTGACAAGGTCCTTACATATCACCATGTTTTTTTTTTTACTCTGGCAGCACCTAGGAAAGCATGATGAAGTATTTTAATCATTTAGTGATGGGAGGCCATATATTAAAGTCAACTTTTACTCAAGTATGTATCGGATAGAGGTGCGGTGGGTGCCCTGCAATGAACCTTTAACTGAAGTCTCAAACATTGACAGTCTGATAGTTGGAGAATCCAATGTTGATCCTACATGTGGTGCAGCAACAATAACTTGACCAAGCAATAACTGCAACCAATAAGGAAATCATTGGTAAGAATCATAGTCATAAAGCAGCCCATCAACACAACCAAATCGCAGTTGTTACTTCCTTCTTTAAACAAATAATCGCACGAAATTTATTCCAAAAACAAAAGTAAGGCACAATACAAACATGTTGAGTACTAAAATGGAAGTTTATTATCATAGACAGAACAGATCAGGAGCAGTATCCCCTCCATCTTGATTTTGAATTTAAGTTCATAAAAGGCGGTCATACATAATATTTCAAAAAAGGAATAATATCATGATATGATCAAGGAAACAATATTGGAAAATCAATCTAAAATCAATGTGTTAATATCCCAAAAAGCATATAAAAAAGGAGCTTCACCACAGAAGAAAAGGGGATCAAAGGAGAAACTCACATAATGACACGATCTAGAACTAAAAGTAGAAAGATATTCAAAAGGGATTACACGAGTGGCATCATAAAAAGAGAAGAAGAAGAACATATATACTTATCTCATCGTGGGATTTTCTATCCATAGGTAACAACTCTTTCCTCCTTCTTTTTATCTCCAGTGGTTATTCGATATGTCGTGTTTGACCTTGAATCACATCTTGATTATTCTGCTTTGTTGTTGATCGACCAATTTCGGATATTGTTAGAGGATTAGGGTTTCGTTTTCTTGATTTGGGGTTGAGGGTCGTGTTCGCCATGGAAGACTGTTGGTTTAGTGCTCGTTCAAGCATCGTTACATCTGGAGGTTTTTCGTTTCTCGTTCGAAGGTGAAGCCGACGAAGGGAGGCGGAGGGGATAATTGTAACACCCTAAATTTTATTGGAATATTTATTTAATTTATTTAAATAAGAATATTCGCGTTTTGGTAATTTTCGGTGGTTGTTGTGGAATATTGAGAATTATGGATTTTGGGTTATTTATTTAAATAATAGTATATAATATGAATATATTAATATTATTATTAATTTAAATAAATATAAGTTAACTAAGGGAAAATTGGACAATTGAGGAGGAGTTAGTGAGGGTAATATTAGAAAGCTCAATTTTAAGGCCCAATGTTAGATTTAACAAAAAGGAATTGTGATGGAATTATGATTCATTTTGTTAGACCGTGAAAAGAACTGAGACCAGAGCTCTGAGGAGGAGGTTTGAGGAAAAAGCTTCGAAAGGTTTTCTGAAAGATTATAGAAGGCTTAGAGTCGGCAATCAAGGTATGAGGAGTATTGCCTTCATTGTTTTCAATGTATAATTTCAATGTATTTAAAGCCAATTTAAGGGTTTAAAGGGTTTGAGGCTGATTTTGAGATAAAGGGAATTATGCTTTCGTGGTCAAATCCTATTTGTGATGTTTTAACCGTATAGGGATTTATTTGGGTTAAAGGAAATTAGGCCTTTGTGGCCAAAGCTCTGATTTGGCACTTGTCTAACCATGTAGAGAAATTTGATAGTGAGAAACTCTGATGAGTATGGTGTGGTTGTAAGGATTTATGGGAATTAGAGCGTGAATATGATATGGGACTGGCCTAATAAGTCGTAGGTTTTGTTCCTTTATCGTCGTAAGACCTTAGGGATGATTTAGGGATGTTTTGGGGGCATTGACGAAGTGAATCGTGTGGCTTTTGGGTTGATTTTAGGTTCTGGTGCGTAACAACATTTTGCTGTAATCGCGTGTTCGCACAGCGAGTGAAGCTCGTCCCAGACTCGCACGGTGAAGAATCCTTCGCACAGCGAAGAAACTCTCCCCAGACTCGCACAATGAACTTGCTAGCGAACGTAGCAGAGTTTCGTGAATTCTGACTTTGTGCAGCGACTCCTTGATGTTTTGATGCTGTGATTTCCTTGACAAATTAATATGAGTATGACTGTGAGTTCTATGTGATTTGTACATGATTATATGATGATTCCTATGATGTAATGATTGATGAACTATGATGATACTTCCATGAGTTTTGATGCATCTATGATGACATTGTTTTTGATGATGATGATTATGATGAATGATGATGCACCTATGATGTTATTATGAGGATGATTATTGACGTGTGCATCATGCATTCATGTGCATCCAGACTTCAGTTCAGGACCTTGATTTCTTTGGCTTCAATCCCATTGTGTGGATGTGAGGTATTTTGATGTGCTCCGGTTCTCGAGTAGTATCGATCCTATTGATGGGGATCTATGGAGGGTTAATGTCCCAGTGTCCATCGAACTGTGATGATTGGTACCACATGCATTGAGTCTTGTTGCATTTGCATTTATAATATGATCTTGAGTAATTTATGATGTTATGGCCTTTGATGTCCATTGGTGAATATGATGATGTTGAATATGAAAATGATGCCATTTTATATATTGATTTCCTACATTGATTATTATGAATCGTTTTACTCACCCTTCCTGTTTGAAAGGGCCTCCACGTGGATAACGTGCAGATGACTAGGTTTAGCCGTGGACGCCTTCGAGGATCTCTTTTGAAGTTTTTGGGTCGTTGGCCATTATGGTTGACTTAGAGGGTCTTGCTCTGATGGTGTAACATCGGGTTGGGGTCCTTGAGTCAAACTATTTTATTGAGTTTTTGTTATGTTGAATTCCTTGCGGTAAAAGGAAAACTTTGGATTTTTGCCTTTTTGCGAAGAATCCTTCACACAACGAAGAAACTCGGCCCAGACTCGCACAACGAACTTCCTAGAGAACGTAGCAGAGTTTCGTGAGTTCTGACTTTGTGCAGCGATGTCTTGATGTTTTGATGTTGTGATTTCCTTGACGAATTAATATGAGTATGACTGTGAGTTCTATGTGATTTGTACATGATTATGTGATGATTCCTATGATGTAATGATTGATGAACTATGATGATATTTCCATGAGTTTTGATGAATCTATGATGACATGATTTTTGATGATGATGATTATGATGAATGATGATGCACCTATGATGTTATTATGAGGATGATTATTGACGTGTGCATCATGCATTCATGTGCATCCGAACTTCGGTTCAGGACCTTGATTTCTTTGGCGTCAATCCTATTGTGCGGATGTGAGATATTTTGATGTGCTCTGGTTCTCGAGTAGAATCGATCCTATTGATGGGTGTGAGGGAAAAGCCTCATATACAAGATATACGTGTTTCGATGATGTCAAAACATTGCTTCATAGAAGAATAGATGTTGGGCATTATCACCATGTTGCATGAGCATACCTTATTTCTCATGATCTATTTGCTTGCATAAAACATCTCGAGTGTTGCATATAGAGTTGCCAAAATATGTGTCATATGAGTTTAAATTCATTGGTCTATCATAGGTATCATCGAAGAGAATCAAAAGTATGAAATTAGGAATTTTCTGAAATTTCAGGTCTTTGAGTTGACCAAAACTCTGCTCCGTTCGACTCATGATATGTGTCTTAATATTTTTCTGAAGTTTCAGGTCTTTGAGTCGACCAAAACTCTGCTCCGGTCGACTCATGATATGTGTCTTAAAATTGCATTTTCCTCGGGTTAGGTATGGTCGACCTACCAGTTGACGTATACTGTTGGCATTTCCATTTGTCTAAGAATTCAGGCTATGCGTCGACGCATGCCTTGTTCCGGTCGACGCATGGCTGTGTGTTTTGCACAATCTATTTCCTCGGGTTAGCTTAGGTCGACCCTGCACTCTGCATGGGTCGACCACTCACTGTTTTATGCATATTTCCTGATTTGTCTATTATTTTTGAAAAGTGGTTTTATCAGTTATAACAGTTTTGTCTGGTATAAATATTTAGCTGCTCTTTTCACTTCACACACATCGAATCATTCAGAAAAATAAGAAAAGTGAAAGAGGTGTCAATTCAAGTTCTCATAATCTTCATCTTCTACATTTCATACCACAACAATCACACACAATAACGCTGATTGGGTAATCCGATTCAAGTTGAGGAATTGACAGGTTTTTCTTGAATAAAACCTCTAGGGTTTTATCCTCCAAGATTCTCTGAATTTGGGGTTTTTTGCACGATTCTTCTCAACACATATTCAGCTGAGTGAAGGTGATCGAGGAGCCGTGGGTTCCATCAATCTAGTAACGGTAAGCAGAGGATTGTGAAGGAGAGTTTCGGATTCGACACACGAGTGATTGAAATCACCCGGGCTGAGTTTGAAGACGGAAGGTTGTTCAAACATAGAGCTGTAATCAGAAGTTTTTTCACGAGCTTTCGAAGGACTTGATTCAACTCGAATCAAGGGGCAAGAGGAGATAGCATCTAAAACAACAAGGGTGTCTGTTTGTTTGATTGCTTTCAATTCTTGTATATATGATTCTACAACAGGTTAAATTTATATTATAAGGTCTCAATTCTATTGTTAGAATTGAGGGCAGACTTACCCCGAAGCGAGGACGACGGGGGAACTGCCTCAACAAATCCTTGTACCTTTTGCCTTACGTTTTTACATTGCTTAATATCTGTGTGGTTTTAGTGCAAACAATTATATCAAATCTAGGACTGTTTTGAGTAATTGCTAAACTGATTTTAACTCTAGTACAATCGTTGATTGTACAAGGAAACTAGAGCAAATTACTCAAAGCGGAACTCACTTGTAGTGCTCCACACGCCAAGTGTTTGATAAATTGTCTGAACCAAAAGCCTTGTGTGCTGTCTATTTATTATGGTAATATTTTAAGGCATTGGAACTAGTCATACCACATAGTGAGCCAAATCAAATTGATAGTGTGACTAGCATAGTGATTCTCATTACTCGTTATCCGATTCCATCGGCTAAAACACATATCCGGTTTTCTAGTAACCGTTTGTTATAGATGGTACTTTTCCACGACCGCTTCCTCAAATTAAACAAAATTTTAAAACCATTTTTATTGGTAGCGCCGACTCTTTTTAAGCAAGGGATCTATTCAACCCCCTTTCTAGATCCGCGCCATCGTCTAACAAGTGGCATCAGGAGCACCGGTTCACTCCGTGCTTCAAGTATAACTTATTAGGAAATGGCTAACGAACCTAAAGGGGCCTATAATAGAGCTCCTATTTTTAATGGAGAAAATTATAGTTACTGAAAAGACTGTATACAGGTGTGTTGCACCCCAAAATTTGATCAACCTTTTCTTAACTTGGTTTATGTTTCATTTCATTATTCTTCTAGCATTTGCATTGCATAGCATTATTCATTTAGTGGGGGATCAAGAGGTTGTGCATAGAAAGAGAAGGTCACCAAGAGTGTTGAGCCTAATCAAGGGGTTTTACTCAAGCATGAATGGTCATCAAGTCACCAAGAAGTGGTCAAAGTTTTGTGAAAGAGTTGATGGGTGTATGAGGATCAGCTCCTAACTTGGAGGCCAGTTGAAGATCATCAGAGGATTGTGAATTCATGATTATGGATATGGAATGGTGAGAAAGCTCATTGGAGGTTTTGAGATCCATATTGGAGTTTACTCAAGCTGTTGTGTCATGTGGAAGAGGCCACAGTCAAGAGTGGTGCATCTAGGGTTTTCATCTGGTCAACCCTCAGTCAATTGTGAAATTAAAGGAGATTAAGACTCAATTCCAAGTCTTTGTGATCATGGAATGTTGTGTTGAGATGCCTAATATATCATTTCAAGATCAAATCAAGAAGAATCAAGAGTGTGAGAAGTTACTAAATTAGGGTTCTCAGTGTAAAATCCTCTGTTTAGTGCCCAACTTCAAGACCACCTATCTCAAGATACAAGTCTCATCTCATCTTGACCCCAACATAAAACTTGTAGAGCATGTTTATAGATTTCTTTTGAGTACTAGAAGTCTTTCATCTGATTTCTAGAACTCAATTTATGATGCTGACACATTACAGGTCCTCAGATGAATGTGATTTTGGTCAACAAAAGTCAACCAACTTCCAAGCCACTTTTGACCTAGAAGGATGTTTCTCCTCACTTTGAACCAAACATGAAAGTTGTTCCTCATGATCTTAGCTTTCCAAATATTACTAGAAGTCCTTCATATGATTTGTAGAACTCAAGTTATGAAGCTTGCAAGGCAGGGGTATTTTGGGAAAGTAAGATTACAGGTCATTTTCATTATAGGTCCATTTCACTATCTTGCACACTTCAAATGGAACTTTTTCCAACATTAAACTTGCTCCAAATGGGATCAATTTCATCAACAAACATCAAGTTGTCATTGATTTGGCTTGAATTGAAGAATTGGTGTGAGACTTTTCCATGAAGAAAGCTTAAAAGGGGGAAATTGCAATTAATTGATTTTGAACCCAAACAAGTCATGCTTATACATATTTTGAGTGCCAAAGATGTAACAAACATGATGCAAGTATTAGATTTCAATTTTGGTACCATTTTCACGTGTAAATCAATGGCCATTTCAAGGGAAATTTCAACAATGAAATATCAACCATTTGATCAAATTAAGGAGTGAATTCAATCCACATGATCAGAATGAAGTCCCAACATTGATTTTGAATCAAAAATAAGGTAAATTGGGGCTGTTGGTACGTGTGCATGAGCATGGAAAGTGAGAATTGGGCAATTTCACAATTCACACAATTGAGCCATAATTGGGCCTCCATAGGTTGCTATGTCCATCATATATAAGTCTTAGGTCATTTTTGGATCAAGAGAGGGTCATTTTCATGGAGAATTGAAGAAAACGCAGTTGGTGAAGAGAGTGGAAATTTCAAAATTGTGAAATACAATTGGAGCAGTTTCAGAGCAATTCAAAGCTACAACTACCTTCCTTGAAGTTTAGTGAACGTTTCTGGATCATTTCAGCAAGCTTGAGCACTTGTAGAAGCTCCAACGGAGAGACTCCATTAGGTAAGCTTCAAATCAGAAATTCTCCCTCATTATGCCTTTATCTTGCACCATTGTTGGTTAATGCTGAAGTCCTATGTTCATAGGCAAGTTTTGGTGCATATTTGTTCATGTTCATGATGATTTCAGTGTGATGTGTGTTTTCTTTTTCTCTTCGGTTTGTATGATTTATGCATGATTTTTGAAAATGGATTGTGGATTTGAGTTCTACGTAACTTGTAGTTGATTTTATACTGTTTGTTTGCATGTTTTGGTGAAGTTGATGTTCACCTGCATTTTGTGCACGCCGGAGAAGGTGACCGGAGGGAATCCGACCACCGTCTGTGTTTCCTTTTGTTTTCCATATTTAATTGAAAAAGATGAGACGTGGCGTGCTTGTTATCCCTTGGATCCGTGTTTGATTTGTTGACTGGACCTAATCTGATGGTCCTTATTTGATTTCAATTTTGTGCTGGATTTCATTAATTACGTGGCAGCATGTGGGCCTTTGGATGGTAGACTGGTAATCACAACGTAAGGCCAGGATTGGTTGACTGAGCTTTAAGTGAAATGGTGCGTTTCACTAGCTCGTCCCTAAGCCATTTGATTGCTTGACCTGGACATGTTTGTGTGGCTGTGATTCATTTTGTTTTTGTTTTAATTCTGATGGCACACGTGGCATGTTCTGGCTCCTTGGATGTTTGACTGGGTAATTGATTCGTGTGGCTGAGATTGAGTCTTATTTGGTTGACTGATTTGATTGGACTTGGGCTTTGTTGCTAGCCACACCCCCTATACGCCTTAGCCCATTTTTACACATTGTTTTGTTGCTATTCACACATTGGTTTTGTTTATTTCTTTTTCTTTTCTTTTTTCTTTTTGTTTTGTGACTGTTTAGAATTAATTCAAAATAAAATAGTTCTCCAATTAATAAAATTCCCCAAAAATATTTTCTGGACAATTTGAAATGTTCTTTTATTTTTAGAATTTTTATTTTATTTATTTGGATTATTTTTCATTTAAAAAAGGAATTATTAATTGGAGGTATTTTGTTTGGATCAATTCTTGACATTGCTTGTTTTTCAATTTGTTTCTTCCATCTCTTTTTAATTCAATGACTAAAAATTAATCCTCATATCCATGATAAGTTGATGAATTTTTTAGGACCATTTTGCCCCTGTTTGGTTGACTTTTGGGTTGACTTTGTTTGCATTTTATTTGACCCTCGACAATCCTCATTCACAATGGGACACCCTTGTGAATCAATTTCTTTGGTGGTGTTGTGAATTGATTTTGATTGTGATCTCTTGGTTTCTGTTTGCCAACATGTTTATAGACTTTGTACATTTTATTTGGTTATTTTTGAATCATTTTCCCAATTTTGAGGTAACTTGCAAGTCAAGTTACCCCAAAGGGAGGTTCATACATACACATTGACCTAGTTTGCCTTGGATATGACTTTGATGGATCTTTTGAGCCTTTGATTCCTTTTGATTCATGTTGCTAACATGTTAAAGTTACTGGTTGCTCAATTTTAGGTCATGATATTGTGTTATGCTTGTTCATTTGTGTGCTTCCTTTGTTGCTTCCATTTAGGGTTTTCCATTTGTGACATGCTTGCATACTTTTGTGTATGAGCTTGCCTTTCTCTTGTGATGTGATTGCTTTTGCTTTTGATCTCTCTTCTCTCATCTCCTCTTCTGTCCCATGACTTTGGAGTCTCATTTAAGGTATCTTAGTCCCTCCTGAGGAGGTACTTGAAGTATACCTAAAATGATGAATCCTTGAAGACTCCTTTGTGCTTCTTTTGCACTTTGTTTGTGATGCTTATGGTTGAGTGCATATTATGAGTTCCTTGCTATCCTCATATAGCCTCCCATCCTCACTTTTGTTTTGAGTTTGCTTTCCTTTCATTTGATTTGGCTTTTGGAACTTGTGGTTGATGTTGTTTGACTTAGGTCATTTCATCCCAATTTTGGTGCACTTTTTGTGTGGTTTCCTTTTGTTGTTTGATCTCATCTTGTGCTTTTATTTCTATCTTCTTCTTTTGCATTCTCATATTCATGCTTGAGTTTGAGATGAGATTGTGGAGGCTACTTCCCCACACATATTTCCTCCCTCACTTTCATCTTACTTGTGCATTCTATGTTTGCATTCTTGCATTTTTATGTTATTTCTTCTTCTTCTTCTTCTTCTTCTTCTTCTTCTTTTGTCTTCCTTCCCTTAGGACCTCTAATCTCTCTTCTTCAAGAGAGGTTATGATAGACATTAGGTGCTTAACCATGCATGATAACATTAGGTAGTTCCCTTTTATATCCCAACTTTAAGTCCACTTTGCATGACAACTTTTAGGTTTGAATTAGTCTCCCATTAGTGGTCCTTTCTTCTCTTCTCTTCTTCAAACACTCATAAAACATCTAATAAAGAATGACAAGTGTTGTACGCTACGAGCCTTAAGCTACTTGGGAAATGATGATTGGGTGGTTGCCTCTCAATTGTCTAGAATGTTATTATATGTCCTTTGGACGATATGCGACACATTCGCTCTTGAGTCATAGTCTTTAGTGCAACATGAGTTACAAATCAAATTCAAAACATTTCTTCTCTAAAAAACACAAAAACACTTCAAACCTTTTTTCATCCTTCGGGATCTTAATCAAGGAAAATATTTTCAGATAAAAGAGTGTTGTTAACTTTTGGTTCTACCGCAAATGGTAACGCCTAAGTCTCCAATGGTCGAGCTGCATACACCAACTGCTAGAACTACTTGTTAACCCTACTCGGGCCTAAAAACTTTTGAACCAACCTGTGGTCTTTATTAGCCTGAACTATGTTTGCTCTAATCTTTCATACCAGATGAAAGTACGTAGGCACAAGACGCGATGTCTTGGCGAGTAACCTTCCCCCTTTTTCACCCGTAGTTAGCCGAACTACGTTGACTCTGACTTTCCCATTGCACGAGGGAATACATAGGCATAGAGCGGTGATGCTCTGCTGAGTCTCTTTTCTTTTTCTTTTGTCCCTTGACCTTTATCTAGATAGATGATCACCCTTTTAGATAGACAATAATGCATGGATCCCGTTGAGTATGACGGATGTGAGGGGTGCTCATACCTTCCCCTTGCGTAACCGACTCCTGAATCCAGACTTGGTTGCGATGACCTTGTCTTTCCCTTTTCGTCAGGTTTTTCCGATTGTTTCCCTTCCCTCTCTTTGGGATAAATAACGAAAGGTGGCGACTCTTATATTTTCCGCCGGGTGTTTTTCGCAGTTGCGACAGCTGGCGACTATGCTGGGGACCTGGTTCCCTATGTGAGTCAATCCTAGCGCTTGTTTGTTTATTTTTGGGTGTTGTATATATGTGCTTTATTTACTTCCACATTCTGCTTTCCCGCATTTATTTTCAGCATCATATATCATTATTGTTATGCTGTGGGGAGGGAATGTTCTGCTGAGAGATAAGTCGGACCTGGGCTTGAGTACAAACATAGCATTAGAAGCGGAAAGTAGTGGTGAACCTCTATGTTAGGCATGCACTAGTTCCCACGAAATTCACGCTCAGACGAGGTTCTCTTTGATGACTTTCTTTCCAACCCAGTGGGTCGTTGAGAGGATTTCAGATATGAGGATTGTCGACTTTGGGGACTGATCATCTGTGATTCAGCTAAGTGAGGCCTCTTCGCGAGATGATCATGCCAAACCAAAAATGGTGAACGTATCATCATTTCTCGAAAGTCTGTGACACTGATGAATGCATAGGATGCCGAACCTTGTCAGTGGATAGGTCCCTACCTGTGAGAGGGATTAGATTATGCAGGAAACCTTGGCTTTCAGAATACCCCGATTCTTTACAGTGTGAATCTGTGTTCATGATATCAGTGGGTCTTATTGTCGGTGCTTTGTTCTTGCTAAAGCGGAGTGTTGGTTCTTCTTGATCGACAGCAGAACAATCTTAATCCCTTGTTTGCATTTGCATGTGCATTTTCATATTACATTTCATTAACATGTATCTATGTTGCAGGTGTATATTTCCTCTCTGATTCTAGTGATCTTGTTCCCTTATTGCTGACATGGAGCCCTTAAGGAGGACATTGGCCTACAAATTTCCAACACCTGATATTAGAGCTTTGCGAAGTTTGATTTCTTTAGCCGACAAGAAAGTTATGGAATACTTCAGACAGTCCTATGGGATGCTTTTGAATGTTGTATGTAAACCTTCTTTGAATGAGTTGAATGGTCTTCAGACGCTGTTGCAGTTCTATGATCCTTAGTTGAGAGGCTTTACTTTTTAGAGTTATGTGCTGGCACCAACATTAGAGGAATTCTCTGCACTGCTAGGAGTGCCTATTTTTAACCAGATACCATTCTATCATACTGAGGATGAGCCGAATCTGCTAAACTTGCTGAAGCTTTACATTTAGATGCCTATGAGTTGGCAGGGAAAGTAGCTAATAGGAATGGAATGTTTGGGTTTCCATTACCTTTTCTTGTGGATAAAGCTCGACATTTTGCTAAGGAAGGTTGTTGGGTGATATTCAGTGCTATCTTGGCCCTATGTATTTATGGTATTCTGTTGTTCCCTAATATTTCGGACTTCGTAGATGTGGATGCATTCCGTATCTTTGCTTCGAAGAATCCCATACCCACGCTGTTAGGTGATGTTTATCATTTCGTACACTATAAGAATGAGAACAGAAGGGGAAAAGTGTATCTTGTTGCGCACCTTTACTCTATCTATGGTTCGTAAGCCACCTTCCCAAGACTGGTCCATTCTTTGATACTGCGGGTACATCGGAATGATCCGAACGTTTGATGAGATTGTCTGCTGAAGATATTGTTTGGTTTGATAGGGATATACTGGGTATCGAGATTATTTATAGTTGTGGAAGCTTTCCTAATGTCCCGTTGGTCGGAAGGAAGGGTTGCATAAACTATAACCCGTCCATTGCAATTAGACAATTTGAGTATGCATTGAGAAATCCTCCGAAGGATGAAGAGATACATGAATCTCTATATCTCACCGGTTTATTGGAGGGGGATACCTTAGCTAGAGTTGAACATGCCTGGAGCAATGTACACAGAAGAGGGAAGGTTACCTTAGGAAAGAGAAATAGTCGAGCCTACGACCCCTATTTGGTTTGGATTCAGAGCAGAGCCGAGAAGCTGATGATGCCATACCCATCTGCTAAGCCTGTGTGCCCTCTTGAGATTGAAGAACCCACTAGCTAACGAGGAATTGGAGAAATAAATCATTCAGCTTCGAAGTGAGAAGATTGATGTTGTTCATTCCTTTAAGAAACAAACTGAGCGTGTAAACAAATTGGGTACGGATCTGACCAAGGAGACCAATTCTAGCGAGTGTTTGGGTTTGGATTTCAAGGATGTCAATAGTGTTCTTGCTACTAAGAAGGAAGAGTTGGATAGGGCTTAATTGAGGATTTCTAAGTTTGAGAACCAATGAAAGGCTACGCTCACCAACAACAAAGAGCGCGAAGACAGGTTAAAGCTACAGATTAGTAGGTTGAAGACGCAACTCAATGCCAAAGACGGGGAGATTGTAGCAGAGGCGTCACTCAGACGGGATAGTGAATACAGGTTTTAATGAAGCGATTACAAACTTGAAGGATTTCAGGTTGAGAGCTGATTCCAAGAGATGCAAGCTCGAGGCGTGTTTCGGGGAAGGAGCTTGGGAAGACCATGTTGAGAGTCTACAACATACTGTCAGCCAGCAAGAGTCGCTTATTCAGGGACTGCTTGCTAGGCCAGATCATCCTGAGACGCTGAAGCTACTAGAGGACTTCCGGTCACGTCATCCTGCTTGACTATCTTGTTTATCTCTGTTGTAGTTTGATGCTTGTTGTTTGTTGTATTGACCATCACCAGGCTTGTTGGTTGAGGTCTTTTCCTTATTGTACTCAGTTGTAGCTTGTACATTGCCTATTGGCCTGTGATTATATACGAGGAGTTTTTGTTCTATGCTTGTCCGTAGGGTTCTCCATGGATGTGTTTTTCCCGGAAACTAGAATCGAGCGGGAAATTTCCCTGTTGCATACTTACATGTCTGCATTTTTGCATTTTTCGCATTGCAGGTGCATCAGAACTGTTAATCTTATTTTCCTGTGGTTCATTAGTGTTTCAGGATTGCTGATCTAACGACTCACCGGTATGCAACTAGGGGGAATCAGAAGAGAGTAATGGAGCAGATGCAAGCAGAGATGCAGGAAATGAGGGACCGGATGGCCCAGTTCATGGAGGTAATGCAAGGAGTGGCTAATGGACAAGAGCAACTTCGGACTCTAGTGCAACCCTTGATTGCACTGTTGATGGCAACGGTGTGTTGCATGGTGGGAATGTTGCTAACCCTCCACATGTTGAGACTCCTAGAGATGATAATTCCATGCCTACTTTAGTCATCCCTACTGCTGGAGAGAGTGGTAATGTTGCTGGTGCCGGTAATGCTGTAGGTTTCAACAACACTAGTTTTGGTGGTAATGGTAATGGGAACGATTATGGTCCTGACACCACTTGTGCTATACATGCTAATATGAATCACCTCTGGAATGAAGACAGGCAAGAGGATGTGTTCTCGCCAAGGGTTGTGGCTGCTAAGTTACCCTCTGAAGTTGATAAGAGGATTAAGCTGATTGAAGAGAAAATGAAGTCCCTTGAAAGTCAAAACTCTATGGGCCTTGATATGGCTAACCTGGGACTGATCCTGGACTTGAGAGTGCCACCGAAGTTCAAAGTCCCATACTTTGATAAATACAAGGGTACCACCTGCCCGAGAGTTCATCTGAGATCCTACTACCGTAAGATGTCTGCCTACTCAGACGATGATAAATTGCTCATACATTCTTCCAGGATAGTCTGTCTGGTCCTTCGTTGGAATGATACATGAGTCTGGAACCGGTGAATGTCTGCAGTTAGAGGGATTTGGCCGAGGCCTTTGTGAAACATTATCAATACAACAACGACCTTGCTCCCAACAGGGTCCAGCTTCAGAATCTTTCACAAAAGAACAATGAATGTTTCAAAGAATATGCTCAAAGATGGCGGGAGTTAGCAGCCAGGGTGCAGCCGCCTATGGTGGAACGTGAGCTTGTTGATATGTTTGTCGTCACTCTGCCTGGCGTTTATTATGAGAAGCTCATTAGCAGCATGTCGGGTAGTTTCTCTGACTTAATAATCACCGGAGAGAGGGTGGAAAATGGTATCAAGTTAGGGAAGATAAGTGCTGGTGAAATGCCCTCAGTTGGAGGAGGTAAGAAGGTGTTCGGTGACAAGAGAAGAGAAGGATATACCAACTCAGTGTCTAGTTCTCGCGGGAGAGGTAGAGGTCAGAATCGTCAGCAACAGCAGAGTGCTAGTATTACAATTCCCGCAGTTCATCAGCAACCACAGCAACAACAGCGTCAGCAGCAACAACAACAATCGCAGCAGAATCAGCAGGGGTACAGACGATATCAAGACCGAGGTCGGGCGAAAAATAGGCATTTTGATGCGCCTCCCATGCCGTATTCTCAGCTATTGCAAGCTTTGTTGCAGCTGTACCTGATTCAGAAGAGAACTTTGGCTCCCCTGACTGGGCCTCCTCCACCTGGGTATGACGCAAACGCTCGCTGTGAGTTTCATTCAGGTGCTCCGGGGCATAACATCGATAATTGTAAGGCTTTTAAGCATAAGGTGCAGGACATGATCCACAGTAAAGCAATTAACTTCTCGCATCATATTCCTAATGTGGTACAAAATCCCATGCCGAATCACGGGCAAGCTGGGGTTAATGGAATTATCAAGGAGTATGTTTTGGATTTGGTAACAGGTGTTAATGAGCTGAAGACACCTTTGAGCTTTGTGAAAGCCAGATTGTTGAGGGGGGGTGTTTTCCCAGGTTGTGCTGAAAATTGTGCTGAGTGTCTGGTTAATCCTGAGGGATGTGGGCAGTTGAAAAGATATATTCAAGATATGATGGATAGGGGAGTCTTGCAGTTTGACCGATCTATTGAAAGAAAGTCTGAAGAGTTGGTGGCCGAGGAAAAGGATGAGATTGCAACACATTCCTTGAGGTTTATGAAAGTTGTCTAAGTCATCATTTCACATTTGTAACACCTACAACTGAGGATTTGAATTCCTCTTGCATAAGTAAGCCTGAACTTCCCAAACTCCATGAAACATGCATCATTTTTTATATTTCAAGTTACCAACATGTTTCTGCACTTATATAGAATGTTTTCCCTTAACCAATTGCTACGTATCAATCGTGTATAAGATTTCATTGTATTCTTGCAAAAATTAGGGTTCATCTGTTCATCACTTGATAACTCACTCTACACTTAAAAGAAATGAAATTAATTGATACCATTGAATTCTTTGTTAAAAAAACATAACTTTCATGTTTACATCATGCAAAATCATTATGTATTAAGAGAGATATGAGAGGTTTTGCAAATCTGGTAAAGGTGGCACGCGCGAGGAAGAAGAAGATGGCCTTGGCGCCATATTTCAAATTTTTCATTATTTTTAATATTTTCATTTATATTTTCAAAAATTATTTTCTATATCCAATTTTAATTATTTTCAAATGATTTTTTGCACAAATATTTTTCACATGTTTAAATTATTTATTCACAAAAAAAAAATCAAAAAAAAATTTTATATTTGATATATTTTTAATATATTTAATATATTATTTTTAAATTATTTTAAAAATAACTTCAAATATTGATTTTTCTATCAAAATTAATTAATTTTAATCTCAAAATTTTCAAACGTGTCATTTAAATACCCTATTATTTTGATCCACAAAAAATACTTTTTATTTGATATATTTTCAAATATTCTTTTAAAATTGTTTTAAATGTTTTAAAATAATTTCTTTTTCTTGATTTTTAAATCAAATTGATTTTAAATATTCATGTGGATAAAATACTTTTTCATAAACCTTAATCCTTGTTTATAACATGATTAATGATTTTATTTGATAAACTATACATATTTTATTTGATTTTTCTTTGAAAAATATCTTAAAAAATATGAAATTAGGGTTTTGTTCTGATTCAATCTTTTAAACTTCATTTCAATACACTTGGACCTCTATTAGAGTGTAAGACTCATTCCTCTTTGTAAATAAACCACCTCACTAGGCTTCTGCTATAATATATGTCTCATCGCACTTTTCAAAATCACGGTGCGATCACCGTTTTCACAAACAATCATCTGGGCCTCTGATAGAGTGTAAGAACCAACACCTTTTGTAAATAGAAGACCTTTTAGCCTCATTCATCCTGGACTTTGTATAGGATATAAATTAAACTCATGGGCCTCTGCTAGGAGTGTAAGTCCCATCCCTCTATACACAATCATTGTGTTTTTTTCAAAATCTTTTGGGCCTCTACTAGGAGTGTAAGTCTCATCTCTCTGTACAGAAACTTTGTTTTCAATACACTTGGGCCTATATCTTGATTGTAAGACCCAAAACCTTTATTTACTTAGAGATCGAGTCATCTTCAAAGTCAAAAGCTCTCTAAGTTAACACCCTATCATCTGCACCAGACGGGCATGATAGAGTATCTCCAAAGAAAACATCGTCTGAACGTGGGTTTTGTGTCAACTACTTGTGGCCAGACGCCATACAAGCCACACTACTTTCCACTCTATTCCTAAGTGTATACTCAAGCCTGGGTAGTGGGCTTATCTCTCACAGAGCCATCCCATCCAGCAACACAGTAGCAGCAGGACAATATGATAACAGTAATCGAATGCAACAATATAATGCAAATTCAATAATATACATAAGAGCATAAGAAATTAAACACCCAATGAACATAAACATACAAGCTCTAGGATTGACTCGCATAGGGAACCAGAGTCCCCAGTAGAGTCGTCAGCTGCGCAACTGCGAAAAACAACCGGTGGGAATAAACAGAAGAGTCGCCACCGAACGTTATTTATCCCAAATGAGGGAAGGGAGACAATCAAAGGAAACCTAAAGAAAGGAGAACACAAGGTCATCACAACTAAATTTGGGTTCGGGATTCGGTTACGCAAGGGGTGTAACACCCCACTTTACCCCATACGCGTAATATAATAAATATATAGAAACAATTCATGAAATTCATCAGAGTTCTCCAACACAGTGGGATATCACACTAAGTCACTTCATTTCATTAAAATAATCAATATTATTTAGTTTTCAAGTAAGCAGCGGAATACAAATCAATTCTCCTCGACACGAGGTCATACAACATAAGTCCAATAAATGAAGATACGTAACAATAAACAAATAAAGTAGTCAAATAACAACGAAATCCCGTCATCCCATGTTACATATCAGAGCGACTCCTAAGACTCGATCAAATAGCAACACACTCCAAGCACTACTCAGGTACCTAGTCACGAAGGTTCAATTTCCCATAAGTTTTTCCCTACAAGCAGATATTAATATTCAACGATACATATCATTTGGCCATTTGGTCATAACCTCAGATTCTTACGGTTACCTCCCTATTTCCCACAATTAACCCAAATCTCTAACCTTAGGGAAACCTTAGAGCATCGTATATAACACATTCATTCTTACATAGAAAAACCTCGTCTCTAACATTTATCGATTAACGGAAATTATACCTATGAATCAATTCCCTACATGAAATTGATCATACCCACGGTTATAGAATTGAACCCCACCCTTACATCACCACAACATACCGAAAGGTATACATAGAAAACTATGAAAAGCAATACTCCCCATACAATAATCATTCAAGAACAACAACAATTTTATGGAATTTATCATGCTACGAAAATTAGATCAAGAATCCTCAAGAACACATAATTCCTATGAGAGAAAAGACCTTTCACTACCCTCTCATGTTAATTCACCCATATTGAAATCCATTCTCCCCCCTTACCTCGATTAATTGCTCAATCGTTGAAGAATCTTGAAGGATTGACAGCCCTAGCCTCCTTCTCTTCCTCCTTGTTCTTCTTCTCACTTTTTCTCCCAAAACCATTCTCTGGCAGTTTATCGTGTTCTAATTCTCTTTCCCCAAAAAAACTTCTCTATTTCCTTTAATCCCTTATTTCTTATTTTATTATTTAAATCCTATAATAATAATAATAATAATAATAATAATAATAATAATACTAATATTATTCTCCCACTAATAATAATATTCATACTAATAGTAATAATATGAATAATAATAATATTCCACCAAATAATATTATTAATACGAATAATAATAATAATAATAATAATAATAATAATAATAATAATAATAATAATGATAATCTCATTAACATTATTATTAATAATAGTTGGAATAATATTAATCACTATAATGCTCTCGATATCATAATTAACTTACTCCTTTATCTAGGTCCGCAGTACCCCAACTAAGGTCACCTCTCTCCCTTACTCCTAACCTCATACCCTTAATTAAGGACACCACACAACTACACATCACAGAAAATACCAAAGCGACTGAATAATTTAAATAGGGTGTTACAAGGGGAAGGTATTATCACCCCTTATGTCCATTGTACTTAACGAGATCCACGCTTGTTGTCTAATTCAAGGGTGAATCCTCTAAAAGCTACTGCTAAGTGGAAACGAGAACAAAGAAAAAAGAAAAATAAAGAGACTCGATAGGATATCACCGCCCTATGCCTATGTATTCCCTCGTGCAATGGGAAAGTCAAAGTCAACATAGTTCGGAAAACTACGGGTGATGGGGGAAGATTGCTAGCCAAGACATCAACGTCTTGTGCCTACGTATCCTCATCTGGAATGAGAAATTAGAGCAGCCATAGTTCTTCTAGCTAAACCACATGTTGATTAAGTGTTTTTTATGAGCGATGTTAAGTTTCCATTCCAGTAGTTAGGGTCGATGCCTGTTTGTGGTAGAACGGAAAAGTAGCATACTCTTTTCTAAAAAAGTTTGACGAACAAATCCCGAAGGATAAAAAGTTTTGCATTTGTTTGTGAGTTTTAGAGAAGTGAATTGATTTGATTTGATTTGAGATTCACGTTGCACTAAAGACTATAATATAGGAATGATGCATCACATATCGCCCCCAGACAGGATGTACGCTAAACACTCTAGACAAGCGAGAGGAAACCCCTCACTCATCATTTCCCATATACTTAAGGCTTGTGGTGCATAATGTTCATCGTCTTTATTAAGTGTTTTGAAGTTTTTTTGAGATGAGAAGAGAGAAAGACGCACAGAAGGTCTAAAGGGGGAAACTTGGTCCTAACGTTATCATGCAAAATGGTCCTAAGGTCGGGATGCAAAAGGAAATTCTATCCTAATGTTAAGAGACAAAAGATGGACCTAAGGTTTAGGTTTAAAGGGACTAACCTACTTGTTATCATGCATAGATTACACTCCTAATGTCTATCCTACTCTAAGCTTAATCAAAAATTAAGTTGGACTAGGAGGCCTTAAGGGAAGCATGCAAGAAAAAGCCAAAAACAAGAAAACAAAGCAAAAACAGCAGCTACGACAGCGCTTAAAACTTAGAGTAGCTATAAAAGGCAGTAAGATAGCTGTTGCACCAAAATTTGCCCATCCTTTTTCTTTCATCTTGGCTTATGTTTCATAGCATTTAACTTTTGAATTTGTGCATAACATTGGTTCTAGACAGGGTATCAAGATTATTGTCCTCACTCAAGAGAGAAGTTTCATGTTCAAGGCTCAGGCAAGGGCATGTGTTCAAGTCAACAAGTCCTTAGTGCCATCAAGATAGGTCTCAAAGCTTCTTGAGAGGAGGGAGTATGTGTTTGGGCATCACCTCCTATATTCAGGATGATTGGAGGTGCATGAGGTCATTTACTTAGAGGAGACATGGTTCAAGGGTTCAATGTGCATCTTGAGGGTTCTCTATGAGGGTTACAAGACCACACAAATCATCTGCAAGAACTTCAGTCAATGGATAAGGTGTTAGGGTTTCATCTGGTCAACAAAAGTCAACTGTGGACCTGAGAGGGCTCAAGGCTTGGGTCTTGATTTTGGAAGCCATGGGAAGTCATCCTAGACCATCTCAAATGTCATGATGAAGCTAGGATAAGAAGATTCAAAAGTTCAAGAGGTTACTAAATTAGGGTTTCAGATGATTCAAAGTGTAAAATCCCCTATTTTAGTCTCTAACTTCAAGGACAAATTTCACTATGATACAAGTCTTGCCTCATTTTCTATCAAACATGAGACTTGTTCCTCATCTTTCAAGTTTTCGTTTGAGTACAAGAACTCATCCATTGGATTCATACATCTCAATTTATGGTTTCTACGAGTTGGTGTCACCAAATGAAGAGATTTTAGAGGCACTCAAAGTTAACTCACTTCCAAGGCATTTTTCACATGGAACCAAGCTCTTCCTCATTTTTTTATCAAACATGAGAGTTGTTCCTCATTGTATTAGCCTTCCAAAAAGTTCTAGAACTCATCATTCTCATATGTGGAGCTCTAGTTATGGTCTTCACAAGTCAAGGGCATTTTTGGAAACCTAGTTTTAGGTCATTCACTTCAAAGACCAATTCCATGGATTTCAAGGCCTCAAATCCAAATTCTCGCCACATGAAAGTTGTGTCAAATGGTCTTAACTTCGTCTTGATCTCAAATTCCATAGCATTTGATGAATTTTGAGATCACTTAAGCCATAATGAACATGGAAACTTGATTTTTGGACATAAAATGAGTTCCTTCCTTTTCAAGTCATCAAATGAACTTGTTTTTGAATTTTTGAGCCCATATCATCATCATATAATGGTCATGCTATGCTTTACCTAATTTTAGCCAACATAGAACCATTTTTCAAGTCATTTTTAAACTTTCATGCCATTTGGAGTAATTGTTCAAAACTTTATTCCAACTCATTTTTAATCATCCAAACCACCATGATTCATTTCCACACACCTTAATTGTCCTTAATTGCTGACCAAGAGGATTGTACAAGAAGCCATACCCGTGTGCACATGGAATGGAGTTTTTTTGGCAAGTTTTGTAAATCAAAAAAATCCTTCAACATGGGCCTGCATGAGACTCCTTAAGCCCTCATATTTAAGTCAAGGACAAACCCTAAACACATCAGAAGAGCATAGCTGCAAGAAGGAGCAAGCTTCCATAAAAAATTACAAAGAATTTCTCTCTCTTCGAATTGGGTTTCTCACTGAGTTTCCATCCAACCTCTTACTCATTTCATCATCACACAAACATAAGGAGTGGATTGGGAGCTTGAAATTGAAGCTTGCACAAAGTTTGAAGGGCCAATGGAGCAGCTTCGCCATTTTAGACTTGCATTTAAGAGCATGTTGGCTGCATATGAAGCTCTACCACGTGTAGGCCATGTTTGGATCATTATGGTGCCTGTTTGAGTTGTTTTTAGTTTGTGCATTGAATTTTCGTGGCTTGTTTTCTTCATGTTTTAAGAACCTTTTTCAAAAACTAAGGACAAATTCGTATTCTACGTGGAAAATGCTTTAAAATGGTACCAGATGTTTTCATTTTTATGGTGGTTTGAGGTCTGAGCTCCGGCGACCCTCCCGGAGAAGACGACTGGAGCCCTAGCTCTGGTGTCTGATTGGGACGCTGATGTGGCCAGAAGGACCTTTTGACCAGGATGATTTGTCATCCATGTGTTGGTTGCGTGGCCCCTTGTTTGACCTGAAGACCACTACATTAGTGAAACAATGTGTTTCACTAATGGTCTGATTTTTTGTCTTTTTGTGGCAGCGCATCTTGGATTGGGGTTTGACTCATTTGTTATCCATGCCCCCCATTCCGGGGCCCATATGCGCTGAACAAGGAAATCAGTTCAAACCATATTTGCTTTTACACCTCCTTTCCATTTCTATTTTCTTTTTATTTTCTTTTTATTGCATTTTCATTTTAAATCATTTTAAAATAGTTTTAAGCATTAAAAAAATCCCAAAAAATGTGTTTCTGATATTTCATCATGTTGAGATATTTTCCATTTTTTTATTTTATTTTTCAATTATTTTTACTATTTTTAATTGATTTAATATTTGAAGTGGTTTTATGGTTGATACTTTGAATTTGAGATTGATCTTTGACCTTGATTGAACACCCCCTTTGACCAATTTTCCTCTTACACTTAGGTGTTTGATTGAGGCTTATTTAAGGGATAGTTTGAGGTCTTGATGATCACTTCTCAATTGTTTTTCGTTGGCTTTTATTTGTCCCTCGATTCTTACTCGATAAGTTGAACACATTGCCTTAATTGATATGATTGGTGGTGCTTTGATACAACTCTTACCGTGATATTTTGCACACTGATTTGTGTTTGATTCAAAATGAGTTTGCCATTTTCTTTGGATTTTATTTAAGCTTGCTTCTATTTTTGGTGAATGCATCAAATTCAAAGTATTTTAACTATGTGTATGTGTGCATCCTTGACCTAGCTTTGGGGATATGATCTTGTGTGATCCCTTAAAGACCTCTTGAGCCTTGTTAGCTTTTGTTAACATGCTTGAGGTGCTGCCTTGCATGATTAGAGGTCTATTAGATGTGTGCCTTGTATCACAAGTTTTATTTGATCATATTTTTCCACTTATGTTTGAAGTGTGAGATGTTGTATGGACTTTTGGTCCTTCAATTTGATTTGATCATTCTTGTGATGGCTTGGTGACTTGATTTTGAATTTGATGGTCCTTACTTGAGTTCACTTCTGACCTTGATGGTTATGTGCTTGTTCATGATGTTTTGGTGATGTTTGTTTCACTTTGAGGTTGCTTATGAACAACTGAACTTCTTTTGAGTTGTTTGGGTTTTTTTCTTTATTTGATCATGAGTGAGTGTTTGTTTGAGATGTTCATGATGTGGTTTCTGCCCCACTCTAATTCTCCCCTCACTTCTTTGATTGTGTTTCTTTGTTTAGCACCTCTCTTCTTGTGATGTTGATGGCATTTGATTGTAGGAGCTTGCTTCTCTAATTTCCTCTCATCCTTCTTGACTTGTTTAAGTCTTCTCTTTCGTGACTTGTGTTTGTCTTTGATGAATGCTTCATGATTGCATATTTTGTTTGCTTTTGCATATTTCTTTTCATCTTGCATAGACTTGCTTAAGTCTTCCCTTTTGTTTCATTTGTGATTGATTATGCATTGTGTTTACTTGTGCTTGTTCACATGATCCCTTAGGATTCCTAGTCCCTCTGTTTAAGATGGGAGTAGGAGAGACATTAGGCTTTCAATCCTTTTCATGATAACATTAGGTAGTCCCCTTTTCTATCCCAACTTTAGGACCACTTTGCATGATAACATTAGGGTTTATAGTTCCCTTTAGATTCCTTGTGTCTTCTCTTCTCATCTCAAAATCTTCTAAGACACTTAATAAAGAACGATAAGTGTTGTACGCTACGAGCTTTAAGCACATGAGGAATGATAAGTGGGGAGGTCTCTCTTCACATTATCAAGAGTGTTTAGTGTATGCCCTTTGGGCGATATGCGACACATTCACGCTTATGTCATAATCTTTAGGGCAACATGAGTTTCAAATTAACTTTTCACTCTTCTTTCTTTTCCACCCTTTCACCCAAGAGTACGTTACTTTTCCGTTCTACCGCAAACAGGCATCGTTCCTAACTGCTGGAATGGAGATTTAACGTCACTCGCAAAACACCTTTAACCAACCTTGTTCCATAGTTTCCTGAACTACATTGACTCTGACTTTCCCATTGCACGAGGGAATACTAGGCATAGGGTGGCGATGTCCTATCGAGTATGTTCTTTCTCTTCACCCCCCGTTAGCAGTAGCTTTTAGATAGTTTTCACCCAAAGATTAGACAACAAGCATGGATCCCGTTGAGTACAACGGACGTGAGGGGTGCTCATACCTTCCCCTTGCGTAACCGACTCCCGAACCCAAGATTTGGTTGTGATGACCTTGTCTTTCCCGTTTTTTTAGGTTTTCTTCGATCGTTTACTTTCCCTCTCTTTGGGATAAATAACGTTTGGTGGCGAATCTCCTGTTTGTTTGCCGGATCTTTTTCGCAGTTGCGACAGCTGGCGACTCTGCTGGGGATTCTGTTTCCCTATGCGAGTCAATCCTAGCGCTTGTGTTTTTTCTATTCTTGGATGTGTATATTTGTATGTATGTATATTATATGTTGTATATTTGTACAGTTTTATTTCCGCACTTTATTATTTACTGTTGCTGTTGGGTGGGGTGTTCCACCGAGAGATAAGCCCAATACCAAGGCTTGAGTACACATCTAGCATTAGTGTGGAAAGTATGCGGGTTTGCATGTTTGGCATGCAATATCCCTCATGAAATTCGCGTTTGTACAAGGTTTTCTTTGAAGACATCCTGTCCTGTACGTGTCAGACAGTTGAAAGGATGTTGGATCTGAAAATTAACGACTCTGGAGACCGATCTTTGGGAAGTCAGTTGAGGCCTCCTCGTTTGACCATGACGCCAAACCAGAAATGGTGAGCGTATCATTGTTTCTCGACTTGAGAGTCCGTGATATCGACGACCTATATAGGATGCCGCACCTTGTCAGAGAATAGGTCCTACCTGTGAGCGGGAGGGTTTTTGCAGGAAACTTTAACCTTCAACCAACCCGGTATTCTGGTATTGTCTTCAGAGCAGACTTTTGAACTTATCTAGTCAACAGTGTAGCAGTATTCAGAGCTTTGTGGGGGCCTTGATCCCTTGCCTTTTGCATTGCATTTGCATAAGCATCACTGCATCATTTTGCATATCATTCTTCAGCCGTCCAGAGCTCTCATCCTGCCTTTGTTTTTTATCAGCCAGTTAATTCCCCGGTGCTCGTTCTGAACAAGTGGTGATTGTTGGAAGATGACCAAGTGTTTGAAGCAGTAAAGTCAAGATGAGATTTGTTGGTAGCTATGTTAGGGAACAACCTCTAGAATGTTGATACCCTGCCAAGTTTTACTGTGATGACCAACCCTTTGTATGGTTCTCTGCCTGATGAAGATCCTCCGCAAGTGAACAACCTTACTCAAGCTCAGTCTGTGCAACTTTCATGTCAACCTCTCAGCCGTCTAAGCTCGAAGATTTCAAGAGTCATCTCCAAAATCCAGTGGTCCAGACAAGCAGACGTTCTCAACATTATTAGTCCTTAGACACTCTATCATTTGCATTTGTAGTCTCTTTCCTGTTAATTGCTGCTTGTTTTTAAACATTATTGTTTTGAATGGTAATATTAATGAAGTGTGCCGCATCACTGCGAAGAGGGGCCGACAAGGATAGAAGAGTCGCCATCGTTTGTTATTTATCCCAAGGAGAGAGAAAGGAAACAATTAGAGAAAACCTACGAAAAAGGGAAAAGACAGGTCATCGCAACCAAATCTTGGGTTCGGAAGTCGGTTACGCAAGGGGAAGGTATGAGCACCCCTCATGTCCGTTGTACTCAACGGGATCCACGCTTGTTGTCTATCTAAAAGGGTGTTAATCTATAAAGCTGGCTCACGGGGACAAAAGAAAGGAAAAGAGACTCGATAGAGCATCGCCGCTCTATGCCTACGTACTCCCTCGTGCAATAGGAAAGTCAGAGTCAACGTAGTTCGGAAAACTACGGGTGAATGTGGGGAAGGTTGCTCGCCAAGACATCTTTGTCTTATGCCTACGTATCCTCGTTTGGTATCAGAAATCAGAGCAAACGTAGTTCGGACTGACACGACCACAGATTGGTTCAAGTGTTTTAACTGAGTAGGGTTAAACCTTTGTTATAGAAGTTAGGTGTATTGTTGCTCGACCATTGGAGACTTAGGCGTTACCTGTTTATGGTAGAATCAAGATTTAACACACTCTTTCTGAAAATGATTTTCCAAACAATCTCAAAGGATAAAAATATTTGATGTTTTTTTTGTGTTTTTTATGACAAGAAGTGAATTGAATTAGATTTGTAATTCGTGTTGCACTAAAGACTATGACTTGAGGAGTGAATGCGTCGCATATCGCCCAAAGGGCATACGCTAAACACTCTAGACAGTTGAGAGGAGTACAACACTTATTATCCTTTATTAGATGTCTTAAAGAAGTTTTGAGATGAGAAGAGAAGACACAAAATCTAAGGGGAAACTAAACAACCCTAATGTTATCATGCAATGTGCTCCTAATATTGAGATTAAGAGGAGAAAAGACTATCTTAATGTTATCTTGCTTGGATTGAACATTTAATGTCTCTCCTACTCCCATCCTAAACAGAGGGACTAGGAATCCTAAGGGATCATGGCAAAAGACCAAGAAAACACAAGATAAATCAATCACAAATGAGGTGCAAGAAAGAGATGAAGATGACTTAAACAAGTCAAAAAGAAATTAAAACATGGTATGCAAGATGCAAAGCCAGCAAAAGATCAAGGAAAAATGACTTAGGCAAGTCGAAGAAAAAGTGAGATGAAATGGGAGAAGTCACAACTCCTACAACCATTCATGCATCAATCACTAAAACCAAAACACAAACAACAAAGCCAAAGGGAGAAGCCATGATCAAAGCGAAGATGGGAGAATAAGCTTGGGCAGCAAGCAACATGAGAAATATCTCAACCAAATGTAACACATTGATCATGCAAAAGAAGGTAGCAAACAAGTGCTCAAAGTGATCCCTCATTCAAAGCAAACTCAAAGTATGAACAAAGGATACCAAATTGCTTTGAATGAGTATCAAAAGCCAAAGGACAAAATCACAAGCAAAAGGAGAAGATGCTAAAACCAAATGGAAACCAAGGCACAAGCAATTTACAAGTCAAGGCAAGAGAAAGAACCAAAGTCCAAACCATATTCAACACTTAGAACCAAGTGGAATGGCCTAATTCAAAGTGACTTGCAACACAAACTACACAAGTGTGTGACCTATAAATGCAAATCCAGCACCTTAATCATGTCAACAATGTGAATCAAGAGTCATAGGGTGCATATGGGATCAATCAAAGTCATTTCCCAAAGAAACTAGGTCAACTAGTTTGTATGAACTTCATCTAGGGTGACTTGACTTGCAAGGTTCAACAAAAATAGAAGAAATATTCAATAAATATGAAATAAAATACAAAAATCAACCAAGCATGTTGGCAAACAGAGGCCAAAGTATCAAAACCAAATTCAATTCAAGGCATCACCAAATGATTTGATCAACTAGGGTGCTCAACCTTATTGAATTATAACCGAGGGTCAAACAAAAACAACTTAAAGTCAAACAAAAAATGATCAAACTAAGACCAAAATCAGCCTCAAATGGTAGCTCAAGCATGGATGATCAAAAGAAAACAATATTAAAAACCTCTCCAATTGCAAAATTCAAATTAAATTGCAAAATAAAATAAAATCAGAATTAAAAATCATGGAAAATTAAATAAGGTTTTAAAATGATGGAAAATAATTTTTGTGGAATTTTTGGACAATTGGAGCTATTTTTAATAATTGCAAATGAAAAATAGAAAATAAAAGAAATGGAAATGGAAGGGAGGTGTAATAGGTAAAACAGAAAACAAAATAAACACATTGAAAAGAAAATGGGCTCCAAATGAGGGGGGCGTGGATAATAATTCAAGCCCAAATGATCCAGGCTGAACTCAACACATGAAACGCTTTGTTTCATTAAAATACGTGGAGTCAAACAAGCCAACTGGATCTGGTCAAACAAATCACAACCACACACGCATGCAGTCAACAATATAACATGGAGCCACATCAGCTCATCACTGAAACATAACCAGACGTCGAAGCTATGGCTCCGGTCGTCTTCTCCTATGATCCACCGGAGCTCAGGTGAAAAAACCACCACCAACGACCACAAAAATGGTACCAATGGAAATCTGAACTTGCAAGGGTTCCAAATCCAAGATCCAAATATCACAAAAACACAAGATCAAGGAGAATCGAAGGCTTAAAGTTTGAGATGCACAACTGAAAACTCCATCAAACATGAACAATAATGGATCAAACATGGCCTACTCAACGTAGGGCTTCAGATGCAACCAGTATGAGCCTAAATCATGGTCTAGAATGAGAGAATTCAGTGAGGGAAACTTACTGAAAGGAGAAGCTCTGTTGGCTCTTCAGATGCGTGCAAGCTTCACTCTCTTGCTTCAGTTTCACTCCAAATGCTCCAAGGAAGAAGAATCAGGCCTTAATTAAAGTTAAATTGCAGAGAAAATTGAAATTCGAATTTGAAAAAAACTTGAGAAATTTGAATCCGATTCTGCTATCTCCAGCTCCAAATGCGCATTCTGAGCTTCTAGGGCAAGCTCTTGGTTTATATATTATGGATTTGAACGTGTAATGCAGGCCCATGAAGCTTCTATTGTGATCTTTGAAAATTATGCCCAAAAAAGAAAGCCACCTATGCACACGGGTTTTTCCTTACTCCACACATGAAAAGTGCACCAATCTGCAGCATGTGGGGTGAATTTTACAATGGAATTGGTTTGGGCTTTTGATTTGGTCCTCATTGTGAGATTGAAGTCAAAACTTTCTCATGAAGAAACTTGAAAATGGCCATGTTTCCACGCATTTGGTACCCATTAAATTGTGCAATCTTTCTTGTGATCATATTGTGATGTGAATTGATTCAAAAATGAGACAAAGTAAGACTTAAAATGAACCAAAATCATATCATGCTTAAAAGTTCCAAATCCACTTGAAAATCTTCCCATATGGCTATATTAATCCATAGTTCACATGAATCTTGAGATTTATGATGTAAATGAGGTCCTTAGGAACAAATTTCATGTTGGTTGGAAGTGCATTTGAGGTACATAAGTTCACCAAAATGACCATTGTACCAAATGACCTATAATGAAACTTTCCCAAAATACCCTTGCCTTGTGAGATCCATAACTTGAGATGTAAAAATGATATCAAGGACTTCTAGGACTTTTGGAAAGCTAAGATCATGAGGAACAACTTTCATGTTCACCTAAAGTTAAAGGGAAACTTGCTTCTAGGTCCAAAATGCCTTGGAAGTGAGTTGACTTTTAGTTTACCAAAAATAAGTTCATCTGAGACCCCTAACTTGTTGGCATCATAACTTGAGATGTACAAACCCAATGGATGAGTTCTTGTACTCAAAAGAAAGCTAAGAACATGTTCTACAAGTCTCATGTTTTCATGAAAATGAGATTAAGCTTGCAACATCGTAAATTTTCCTTGAAGTTAGGCACTAAAGGAGGGGATTTCACATTGAGATCCTCTTAAACTCTAATTTAGTAACTCCTTGAACTCTTGATTCTTCTTGATTTGAACTTGACATGACATCCTAAATGTCTCAAGATAACCTACCCTAGCCTCAATGACTTAGAACTAAGTCTCAAACTCTCTCAAGTCCACAGTTGACCTTGAGTTGACCAGATGAAACCCTAGATTCACATCCTTTGACTGTGACCTCTTGGAGATGAAATAAAAGCCTAGACAAGCTCCACAATGACTTTCAAAGCACTCAATGAGACTCTCAAGCATATTTTATCCAAAACAAAGATCTTATGAACCCCTGATGATCCTGTGTTGACCCCCAAGATAGGAGACAAACAACACACATCAATCCTTCCTTTCAAGGAGTTTTGACAACTTCATGATGCTGGTAAACACTCTTGCCTGAGCTTGAGATCAAATGCGATTCCTCTTTTGAATGGAACACCTCTCTTGATCCCATGTAAGAACTGTTGCACCCCAAAATTTGACCAACCGATTCCCATATTTGGTTTATGGTTCGACGCATTTTGCATTTGCATTCGCATACCGCATATGTTGCATTTTCTCATTCATATTAATTTTATCGGGATCACAGCCTCCCCTGGCGCTTCAGGCATTTCAGGCCAATACGAGGATTTATTTTGAGAATTGGTGCTCGTTCCTTGTGTTTTCAGGCCATTTCGGTGTCCGATTTTTACCGCTTATTTTACTATAATTGCGTAGTTGTTCTCTAATCGATTTAATCAGCTTCCTCGTTTCTTTTTTAGATTTTTCTCTTAATTTCTAGAATTTTAGGGGTTATTTTCGATTATAGAATTTAATAGAGTTTTAATAGCAATTTTCCTTTTTTAGAATAATTCATTTTTAGATAATAGTTTTTAGGATAATTGTTTTCTAGAATGATTTTTTGGATATAATAGATTTTTTTTTAATTGATTTTGTTTAGGTATTAAATAGATTTTTAATAGCTTTAATAGAATAAATGTTTTAAAATAGATATTAAATGTTTTTAAATAGTTTTTAGTTTTAATTTCTTTTTTAGGAATTACTTTAATCATTTTTAGAGATTAATTGGTTTAATAGAGTTTAAGTCATTTCTTGTTAGATTAATTTCTTTTTAGAGTTAACTAGATATTAATCAGCATTTTAGGAGGTTTAATTAGATTGATAGCTTTAATTAAGTCATTAGGTTAATCCTTTTTTTAATTAATTAATTAGGACATTGATTAGTTTTAATTAGGATTAATAGGGTAATTAAGTGCAATCAAAGTCCTTAATCAGAATAATCAATTCTCGGTAGGCCAGATGTCCACGTTTCTGAGGCCCACAAGTACATTCGTGCCACTTGTCATCTATAAAAGAGTGTCACACGTTCTATCTTTTTTTTCTTCCACCTCATTCCCCACCCACTCTGCATGGCCAGCACATGCAGCCACCTGTCCCACTCATTCTCACCATCTCTGCATGCTAGCCACGCGTACCACCACCAGTCCCCTTGCCGCCGGCCATGCAACCGCCGCCGGAGGTTCGCCGGAAGTTGTTAACCCTCACCGCAACTGTCACCGGAGAAACATAAGATTCACCGGAAACTTGTAACCTTCATCAGAAACTCGTCGTGTTCTTCATCTTTCTCCATCAATTTCGCCTAGAAATCGTTAACATTGATAGCAACTTCATCAGGCTCATCATCAATCCCAGAATTATCACTGATCTTCATCCAAGATTCTTCTGAGTTCACCATAACCGTTTTCCAGAGATTCATCAACCTTTAATGATTTCCTCATCTGTTCATCAATCAGTGCCCAGATTTCTTCAAGATCTTCGAAGATCTTGAAAGATCCTCAACGAGCTCCTTCATGCAGGTTCATCCGTCTTCATCTGATCTTCATGCATTTTCCAGAATCTTCAACACATTCAGGTTCTTCATCATCTTCAAATCAACGTTCATCAGGACCTTTAACCTCCTTCCAGGTTCCCAGAAGTTCATCAGAGATGATGAACATTCATCAACGCTCATCAAACCTTCAAGAACCGCATGCAATCATCATCGTTCCTGAATCGTCCAACAACTTCAAGAACTTAGATCATCGGGATCTTCAAGGAACTCGTTGTGTTCTTCAGAGCTCCTTCGCTCAAGAACCGCATGCATCAGATCCTTGCACGTTCATCCATAATCTTCAGTCTTCCAACGAAGATCATCAACGTCAAGATCTTCGTCCAAGCTTTCCAAAATTTCGTAAGATCCTCATCAAACTGGATCTTCAAGTTTAACGTCAACCTTCACTACACTTGCCAAACCTTCAACATCGTCTTCAGATCCTTCGGATTCCAAGAATGTCAGGAATCGTTACCATATCTTCATCAAGCCATTCAGCCGTTTCTAGAAAACCGTCGTAGATCAAGAACCTTCGTGGATTTTCTTCAAGATTCATCAAGTTGGGAACAAAATGGAGTTTGATTGTGATGATAAAAGTTTGTAGAGGGAGACGGAGAAGCTGAGATGTTTGTGAGGATTCGATTTAGAGGGGAAACGAAAGATTGAGGAGATTGTATCAGAGGGTGAGTTTCTGAGAGAGGGTTGAACGAAGCGAGATAGTTTGGAGAGAGTGGGAACGGCACATTTTTTTGTGAACAATGAAGGGGAAGTTTGAGGGATTTAGGGTTTTGTTTGCTGAAACATGGATAGTGGATCACGTGGCTGTGGACTAGGCATCAAGCCCAACGTTTTTTGGCAGCACATCCCCTCCGCTTTTTTCTTTTTCTTCCCCTCTCCCGTTTTTGGTGTGTGTGTGTGTGTTTTTGTGGGCCTCTAGCCCAACTTCCTTGTTTTTCTTTCTAGTACACACCTCCGTTTTTGGCTTTCCCCCCTCCCCGTTTGTGTGGTTTTTTTTGATGGGTTGGGCCCCAGTACTTTTTGCTGGCATCATCCCCTGTATTATTAATAATCCCCCCCTGCAGTTTATATTCTCTTTTATTTTCTTAATATTTTTGTATTACAATTTTAATTGTAATGTTTTCTTAGTAAATTTTAGAGTTTATTTCTTAAGAATACTATAGAATTCTATTAGTATAGAATTTGTAACGCCCCGATTCTGAATTCCCATTAATTGTTGAGTCTTTTAATTTATTTAATTGATGTTTGTTTTAAATTGAGAAATTATATATTGTTATGTGGTGTTTGCTTATTTTATCTATTTTTACCGATTCGGAGAGTTTTCGGGGAATTAGAGTAAAAAGGGCATTTTAGACATTTAGCAATTTAGTGTGAGAATTGATTGGTAAGTGTTGGAAAGAATTTGAGAGGAAAGAAATAGAGATAGAAATAAAATAAGAGAGGAAAAGAAAGAAAGATAGTAACATAAGAAGAAAAACAAGAGAAAGAAAAGAGGAGAAGAGAAAGAGAAGAGAAAGTGGAGAGGAAAACCTAGAATCATCAAGGGATCATCACCAAAGCTTGCAATCGATCGGTAAGGGTGTGAAACTCCATCATCTCTGTAATGTATATGATTGTATGTGTATGTGTTTGGATTTTGTAGAGTTTCTACTCTTTTTCCACTTAGGTTAGAAGTTGGTTTTGTGAGTAGAATGAGGTTTTAATCGGTTAGAACTCGGATTAGACGATGTAGTTTAGTCGGGTGATGGTAGGGTTGTGCCACTGAGGCTGGTTTGGATTTAATCGGTTGATTTTGTGGAGTTTGGGCTCTTGAGACAGCCATGGAAGTTCTGTCTTCGCAGGCTCGCCAGGCGAAGCCCAGCGAGCTGTAGCGAAGCAAGTCAGAAGCTAGCACCCTGTATTCGCTGGCAAGTTCGTCAGGCGAGGTTAGTTGGCGAAGGTTCGCCAGGCGAGTGTGTAGCGAGCCTCAACGAGTAATTCCAGAATTACTCCCAGTGGACTTCGCTGGGAAGTTCGCCAGGCGAAGGCCAGCGAGCATTCGCTGCGTGGATTCGCCAGGCGAAGGTTGGCGAACCTGACAGTATTATTTGTTTTGATGTTTATTCATAGCATGATTTTTGGCCGATTCGATTATGATTAATGCCTATATGAATGATTGATGTGTGAACTGTTTCGACATGTCGTGCTGTGGGTGGCCGAAAGGCGTGAATCCTAGATTGTAGAGTCAATGGTGAATCTTGAATGTTTGATAATCTTGTGTATTTGCTTGAATTGAATAGAAACGTATTGATAGGCTGATATGTGTGTAAACCATGTGTGAAATGGTGCATAATGTGAATGCATGATAGATATATGCGATGTATGTGATAAATGCAATGAGTATGTTTGTGAACATAGTATGCATTCTGTGTTGATCGATCCCTCGGAGGATTAGCTTTGTGTAGCATCTTAGTATGCATTTTTGTGTTGAATGATCCCTCGGAGGATTTGCAGAACCTCGTATGATACGATGGTTACATTAGATTCCTTGGAGAATCGGTTGCATTGTGTGATTCCTCGGAGAATCGGTCATAACATGTAATCCCTTGGAGGATTGACTAGAGTATTTGATTCCATGGAGAATCTGCTGAGTATTTGATTCCGTGGAGAATCTGCTGAATATTTGATTCCGTGGAGAATCTGATGAATATTTGATTCCGTGGAGAATCTGCTGAATACTTGATTCCGTGGAGAATCTGCTGAATACTCGATTCCTTAGAGAATCTGTTGAAATGAGTCGGTACCGCATTTGGATCTGCATAGAGTCGTGTGTCGGTCTCTATGAGTTGCACGAGTCATCTGTGTATGATGCATTAGTTGTATGAATGTAACTGTGTATGTTATATATGATTGTTTGGAGGAACATATTGTGGATGTTCATGAGCATGTGTAGAGGCATGATTAATTGTATATGCTTAATGTGGTGAGAACATAATTTGAGTATAACTTGTACAAATATGAGTATATGTATATATACAATTTTATGCATTAACTGTTATGATATTGTTTCTCACCCTTCTGCTGTTTTATAATGCTCTATGAGACATTGCAGAGTAGGAAGCTGAAGGTTCTTTTTGTGAAGCGATGTCTTCATTCTTTTTGGTCAATGGCTCTGATATGTAACATCTGGGTAGTTAGGAAGCCTTTGACTATTTTGGAGTTACATTTGTTTTGATTCCTTGTGATATATCTGTGTATGTATCCGTTGTGGATATGGTTGTAAAGCATGAATTGATTGAATGGTTGTATATACTTTTATGAATGTGATCGATTCAATATTTGGATGTTTCCGCTTTTATCCTAAATATTGAAATGTGGGTTACCCATTGTTGCATATCTATTTTGAGCAGGTATCGTATGTGTTTAATTTCATGATAATGTGATGCGCCTCTTATATACCATGTTTTAATTAAACTCTGATGAAATAAATTTTCTAAGTGCCTAATTGATTAAATGAATAAATTTGGGGGTATAGAAAGGGGGTGTTACATTAAGTGGTATCAGAGCCAGTGTTGAGTCAGTCGTGTCTGTCTTGTTGTTGTGTTGGTTGAACGGTTGTTTAACCTTGTTGTTATTTTTGGGAATCCTCAGAATATGGCAGGTTGTAATGACAATGCTATGGCAGCGGCGTTAGAGGCTATGGCCAGAGCTGTGCAGGGTGCACCTAACGTGAATTCGAATGATGAGTTCAGGAAGAACCAACCACCGGTGTTCAAAGGGAGGTTTGATCCGGATGGTGCTCAGATATGGTTAAAGGAAATTGAGAGGATCTTTAGGGTGATGGATTGTGCTGAAGGGAACAAGGTGATACTAGGGACTCACATGCTGAGAGAAGAGGCTGATGACTGGTGGGTCAGCGTGAGGCAAGTTCTTGAGGTCGACGATGAGGAGATTACGTGGGATTTATTTCGTACTGAGTTTCTAAGGAAGTATTATCCCGAAAGTGTTAAAGGGAAGAGAGAAATGGAATTTCTGGAGTTGAAACAAGGTAATATGTCGGTGGTGGACTACACCGCTAAGTTTACTGAGTTAGTGAAGTTTCACCCTCACTATGATACGGTTACGGCGGAATTTTCCAAATGTATCAAGTATGAGAATGGCATGCGTCCTGAGATAAAGCAAGCGGTGGGTTATCAAAGGATACGAAGATTTTCGGATTTGACCGAGTGTTGTAGGATTTATGAAGAAGACAGTAGAGCTCGTTCTACTCATTATAAGGGTTTGAGCGAGAGGAGAGGGAAGCAGCAAGTACGAAGCAGACCTTATGTGACGCCTGCTGATAAGGGCAAACATAGGGGAAACATTGATAGGAGACCCGTAGGAGGTTCTGGTGCGATCAAATGTTTTAAGTGTGGCGTGATGGGCCACAAGTCTTATGATTGTGGAAAGTTCAAGGCGAAGTGTTCCAACTGTGGGCTCCTTGGACATGATGCAGCAGAGTGTAGAAAGAATGCTGTGAAGTGTTTTAATTGTGGCGAGGTGGGTCACATTAGCCCGAATTGTACCAAACCGAAGCAAGCTCCGGCGGGCGGAAAAGTATTCGCATTAGCAGGTTCAGACGCTACTAATGCGGCAGATCGTTTGATTAAAGGTACATGCTTTATTAATGATATGCCTTTAGTTGCTATTATTGATACTGGAGCGACTCACTCGTTCATTTCTCTTGCGTGTGCTAAGCGGTTGGATTTGTGTATGGTTTCTTTGAGTAGTGGTATGGTTATTGGGACTCCCGCTTCGGGGTCGGTAACTACTTCTTTGGTGTGTGCAAGTTGTCCTTTGACCATGTATGGTAAGGACTTCGTTATGGATTTAGTGTGTTTGCCGTTGGAAGGTTTGGATGTAATCTTGGGTATGAACTTGTTGCAATTTAATAGAGTTCATCTGGATTGCTATCACAAGTTAGTAAGGTTTCCTTTTTTGGAAGATGGTGAAAACGAGAGTTTTCTTTCCACTAAAGAGTTGAAGAAACTTTTAGCGGACGAAGCTCAGTTGTTGGGTTTGTTTGCATCGTTGTCGGTGGAGAGCAAAGTTGAGCTCGACGTGTTTCCTGTGGTTTGTGAATTCCCTGAAGTGTTTCCGGAAGATGTGCGGATGTGCCGCCAAAGAGAGAGGTTGAATTTTCTATTGATCTAGTTCCGGGTACTAGACCGATTTCGATGGCCCCGTATCGGATGTCGGCATCGGAGTTGGTGGAATTGAAGAAGCAGTTGAATGATTTGTTGGATAAGAGATTTGTAAGACCGAGCGTTTCTCCTTGGAGTGCGCCGGTATTGTTGGTAAAGAAGAAGGATGGTAGTATGCGATTGTGTATTGACTATTGGCAGTTGAATAAGGTGACAATTAAGAACAAGTATCCGCTTCCAAGAATTGATGATTTGATGGATCAATTAGTTGAAGCCCGTGTTTTTAGTAAGATTGATTTGAGATCCGGTTATCACCAGATTCGGGTTAAGGAAGAAGATATTTCGAAGACGGCTTTTAGAACACGATATGGTCACTATGAGTATACGGTGATGCCATTCGGAGTTTCTAATGCGCCGGGTGTTTTCATGGAATATATGAACCGTATCTTCCACGAGCAGTTGGATCGTTTTGTGGTAGTGTTTATCGATGACATTTTGATTTATTCTAAGTCTCGAGAGGAACACGAAGAACATTTAAGGATTGTGTTGCGGATTTTGAAAGAGAAGAAGTTGTACGCAAAGTTGTCTAAGTGTGAGTTTTGGTTATCGAAGGTGAGTTTTCTTGGGCATATTATTTCCGGAAATGGTATTAGTGTGGATCCATCCAAGATCGATGCGGTAATGCAATGGGAGACTCCAAGATCAGTTACGGAAATTCGAAGCTTTTTAGGCTTGGCCGGTTACTACCGGAGGTTTATCGAAGGATTTTCAAAGTTAGCACTTCCATTAACGCAGTTGACTTGTAAAGGAAAGGCTTTTATTTGGGATATTAATTGTGAAGAGAGTTTCATGGAACTAAAGAGAAGGTTAACGACAGCGCCACTTTTGATTTTGCCGAATCCTACGGAACCTTTTGTGGTTTATTGCGATGCTTCTTTGTCAGGATTGGGTGGTGTATTGATGCAAGATGGGAAGGTCGTGGCGTATGCTTCTAGACAGTTGAGAGTACATGAAAAGAATTATCCTACTCATGATTTGGAGTTAGCGGCCGTAGTGTTCGTTTTGAAAATTTGGAGGCACTATCTTTATGGTGCAAGATTTGAAGTTTTTAGCGATCACAAGAGTTTGAAGTATTTGTTTGATCAAAAAGAATTGAATATGAGGCAAAGGAGATGGCTAGAACTTTTAAAGGACTTTGATTTTGGTTTAAATTATCATCCGGGTAAGGCGAATGTGGTAGCCGATGCCTTAAGTCGGAAGTCGTTGCACGTGTCTACTTTGATGGTTAGAGAGTGGGAACTCTTGGAGAACTTTAGAGATTTGAGTTTGGTTTGTGAGTTAACACCGAGTAGTGTGAAGCTGGGTATGTTGCATGTCACGAATGATTTCCTTGCTACGGTGTGTGAAAAGCAAAAGTTGGATTTGAAATTTGTGGATTTGATGATGAATGAAAATGAAGATTTCAAAGTTGATGGATTGGGAGTTTTGAGGTTTCGAGGTCGTATTTGTATTGCCGATGATGCGGATTTGAAAAAGATGATATTGGAAGAGGGACATCGGAGTAACTTGAGTATTCATCCGGGAGCGAATAAGATGTATCAGGATTTGAAGAAGATCTTTTGGTGGTCTGGATTGAAAAGCGATGTTGCTCGTTTTGTGCACTCGTGTTTGACTTGCCAGAAGTCTAAGGTGGAGCATCAGAAGCCTAGTGGATTGATGCAACCGTTGGATATTCCGGAATGGAAATGGGATAGTATATCGATGGATTTTGTTACGGGATTGCCGAATACGCAAAGAGGACATAATGCTATTTGGGTGATTGTTGATAGGCTTACTAAATCGGCTCACTTTATTCCGATTGATATTACTTATTCTTTGGAAAGGTTGGCCGAGATTTATGTTGGCACTATTGTGAAGCTTCATGGAGTTCCTAAGAGTATTGTGTCGGATAGAGATCCTAGATTTACTTCAAGATTTTGGGAGAGTTTGCAAGGTGCCTTGGGTTCTAAGTTGAGATTGAGTTCGGCATATCATCCGCAAACAGATGGTCAAACCGAGAGGACGATTCAATCGTTAGAAGATTTGTTGCGTGCTTGTGTGCTTGAACAAGCTGGTGCGTGGGACGGTTATTTAGCGTTGATTGAGTTCACCTATAATAACAGTTTCCATTCGAGTATTGGTATGGCGCCATTTGAGGCTTTATATGGTCGGAGATGTCGAACACCTCTGTGTTGGCATGAGACGGGTGAAAAGTCGGTAGTTGGTCCGGAAATGGTACAACAAACGACAGAAAAGGTGAAATTTATTCGGGAAAAGATGAAGTTTCTCAGAGTAGACAGAAAAGTTATCATGATAAAAGGAGAAAGGATCTCGAGTTTCAAGAGGGCGACCATGTGTTTTTGAGAGTTACACCGGTTACGGGTGTGGGTCGTGCTTTGAAGTCGAGAAAGTTGACTTCTCGTTTTATTGGCCCGTATCAGATTGTCGCACGAGTTGGTGTTGTGGCTTATCGTGTGGCGTTGCCTCCGAACCTTTCGAATTTGCATGATGTATTCCATGTCTCGCAACTTCGGAAGTATGTTCCGGATCCGTCACATGTTATCCCAATGGATGAAGTTGAAGTAAGAGATAACCTTACAGTTGAAGTTTTACCGGTTAGTATTTTGGACCGCGAAGTTAAGAAACTAAGAGGCAAGGATATTGCGCTTGTGAAAGTGTCCTGGGGAGGTGCCGCAGAAGGCAACATGACTTGGGAATTGGAGAGCAAGATGCGAGAGTCGCATCCGGAGTTGTTTGAATAAGGTAACATTTTCGAGGACGAAAATTTCTAAAGTGGGGGAGAGTTCTAACGCCCCGATTCTGAATTCCCATTAATTGTTGAGTCTTTTAATTTATTTAATTGATGTTTGTTTTAAATTGAGAAATTATATATTGTTATGTGGTGTTTGATTATTTTATCTATTTTTACCGATTCGGAGAGTTTTCGGGGAATTAGAGTAAAAAGGGCATTTTAGACATTTAGAATTTAGTGTGAGAATTGATTGGTAAGTGTTGGAAAGAATTTGAGAGGAAAGAAATAGAGATAGAAATAGAATAAGAGAGGAAAAGAAAGAAAGATAGTAACATAAGAAGAAAAACAAGAGAAAGAAAAGAGGAGAAGAGAAAGAGAAGAGAAAGTGGAGAGGAAAACCTAGAATCATCAAGGGATCATCACCAAAGCTTGCAATCGATCGGTAAGGGTGTGAAACTCCATCATCTCTGTAATGTATATGATTATATGTGTATGTGTTTGGATTTTGTAGAGTTTCTACTCTTTTTCCACTTAGGTTAGAAGTTGGTTTTGTGAGTATAATGAGGTTTTAATCGGTTAGAACTCGGATTAGACGATGTAGTTTAGTCGGGTGATGGTAGGGTTGTGCCACTGAGACTGGTTTGGATTTAATCGATTGATTTTGTGGAGTTTGGGATCTTGAGACAGCCATGGAAGTTCTGTCTTCGCAGGCTCGCCAGGCGAATGGCAGCGAAGCTTCGCCAGGCGAAGCCTAGCGAGCTGTAGCGAAGCAAGTCAGAAGCTAGCACCCTGTATTCGCTGGCAAGTTCGCCAGGCGAGGTTAGTTGGCGAAGGTTCGCCAGGCGAGTGTGTAGTGAGCCTCAGCGAGTAATTCCAGAATTACTCCCAGTGGACTTCGCTGGGAAGTTCGCCAGGCGAAGGCCAGCGAGCATTCGCTGCGTGGATTCGCCAGGCGAAGGTTGGCGAACCTGACAGTATTATTTGTTTTGCTGTTTATTCATAGCATGATTTTTGGCCGATTCGATTATGATTAATGCCTATATGAATGATTGATGTGTGAACTGTTTCGACATGTCGTGCTGTGGGTGGCCGAAAGGCGTGAATCCTAGATTGTAGAGTCAATGGTGAATCTTGAAGGTTTGATAATCTTGTGTATTTGCTTGAATTGAATAGAAACGCATTGATAGGCTGATATGTGTGTAAACCATGTGTGAAATGGTGCATAATGTGAATGCATGATAGATATATGCGATGTATGTGATAAATGCAATGAGTATGTTTGTGAACATAGTATGCATTCTGTGTTGATTAATCCCTCGGAGGATTAGCTTTGTGTAGCATCTTAGTATGCATTTTTGTGTTGAATGATCCCTCGGAGGATTTGCAGAACCTCGTATGATACGATGGTTACATTCGATTCCTTGGAGAATCGGTTGCATTGTGTGATTCCTCGGAGAATCGGTTATAACATGTAATCCCTTGGAGGATTGACTAGAGTATTTGATTCCGTGGAGAATCTGCTGAGTATTTGATTCCGTGGAGAATCTGCTGAGTATTTGATTCCGTGGAGAATCTGATGAATATTTGATTCCGTGGAGAATCTGCTGAATACTTGATTCCGTGGAGAATCTGCTGAATACTCGATTCCTTAGAGAATCTGTTGAAATGAGTCGGTACCGCATTTGCATCTGCATAGAGTCGTGTGTCGGTCTCTATGAGTTGCACGAGTCATCTGTGTATGATGCATTAGTTGTATGAATGTAACTGTGTATGTTATATATGATTGTTTGGAGGAACATATTGTGGATGTTCATGAGCATGTGTAGAGGCATGATTAATTGTATATGCTTAATGTGGTGAGAACATAATTTGAGTATAACTTGTACAAATATGAGTATATATATATATATATATATACAATTTTATGCATTAACTGTTATGATATTGTTTCTCACCCTTCTGCTGTTTTATAATGCTCTATGAGGCATTGCAGAGTAGGAAGCTGGAGGTTCTTTTTGTGAAGCGATGTCTTCATTCTTTTTGGTCAATGGCTCTGATATGTAACATCTGGGTAGTTAGGAAGCCTTTGACTCTTTTGGAGTTACATTTGTTTTGATTCCTTGTGATATATCTGTGTATGTATCAGTTGTGGATATGGTTGTAAAGCATGAATTGATTGAATGGTTGTATATACTTTTATGAATGTGATCGATTCAATATTTGGATGTTTCCGCTTTTATTCTAAATATTGAAATGTGGGTTACCCATTGTTGCATATCTATTTTGAGCAGGTATCGTATGTGTTTAATTTCATGATAATGTGATGCGCCTCATATATACCATGTTTTAATTAAACTTTGATGAAATAAATTTTCTAAGTGCCTAATTGATTAAATGAATTAATTTGGGGGTATAGAAAGGGGATGTTACAGAATTCATAGAAATTTAGGTGTTATATTTTGTTAGGAATTAGAGTTAATTTTTTCCTTAGAATATTTTAATGCTTAGCATAGTTTTTAAGATTAATTTTCTTTTAGGAGATTTATAGTTTTATTTTCCTTAGAATATTTTCTAGTAGAACTTAATGGCCGTATCTTAGGAGTAGCATTTTATTTCCATTTCGTCATTGGATTTCTCTCCTATTTCGTTTCTTATCCAACTTTATTCTCGATTTTATTTCCGGCTGGCCGTGTGACACGATTCAATTGGAGAATGATTTTCGATATCATTTCTCTATCTTGCCTTTGACACGGATATCAATACGCTACCTCTGAGAGTTTGATTTCTCGTATAAATCGAACCATGACGGTCTAAGAGTTACATTGTTCTTGGTTCGAGCGTCATCATCAAGGATCCAGAGAGGAGAAGATTGGAATGGAGCTTGCACGCACGTCAGGAGCCCAGGAGCTGCTTCGTCCAACATCATCATCGTCGCATTCAAGTCTTCAGGCAACCGTCGAGTGTTGTGAGCCGCATCGTTAGATACGAAGGAAATGACAGTTGAGGAGTTACTTCTCAATCGTCTAGGATGTCTAGTATGGTACCCTTAGGATGCCATGCGACGCATTCGCTTCTACGACTTAGGTTCTTGCGTGTGTGTCCCGAGTTCCTTCCCGTTTAGGCGTAGGCCTGCTTCCTCTTTGTTCTCGCCCCCGTGCGAGCGAAACCCCTTTTCTCTCGCGTTCAGGCGATCGAGACCCCTTCTCTTGCCCTCGTGCAATCGAGACTCGTTTTCCCGTCGAACTACGTTAGCTCTGATCTCTCGTGCCAGACGAGAGTACGTAGGCATAGGATGTCGTATCCTAGCGAGCTCCCTTCTCCCTTTTTCCCGTTTATCTGTTTTAGTTGTAGTAGGCTGAACTATAGCTGCTCTGATTTCTCATACCGAATGAGAATATGTAGGCATAGGATGCAATATCCTAGCGAGCACACTAACAACTAACCTCTCTGTTCTCTCGCTGCCGTGCGATCGAGACTTTCCCGCTGACGACTGATGTTTACTTTTCTCTTGCCCTTGCACATTTGAGACCAGACCGTAGTTCTAGTTCCCGTAGGTTCCCGTACCTTTCAAATCAATTTGATCTCTCACTCCTGTGTGATCGAGAACACCCTGTCTAGCCGTAGTTAGCCTGAACTACGTAAGCTCTGATCTTTCACGCTGTGTGGAAGTACGTAGGCACAAGACGCGAAGTCTTGGCGAGCCAATTCCCTGTAGTTTCCCGAACTACGATGACTATGACTCTCTCTCTTGAGAATACGTAGGCATAGAGTGCGATGCTCTATCGAGTCAGTTTCTTTCCGTTTAGACTTAGCAGTCGTAGATAGATTGTTTTGCATCCTTTAGACAAACCAGCAAGCGTGGATCCCGTCGAGTACGACGGACGTGAGGGGTGCTAATACCTTCCCCTTACGTAATCGACTCCCGAATCCAGGATTTGGTTGCGATGACCATTCCTTTCCCATCTTTGCGGTAGGTTTACTTCGAGCATTTCCTTTCCCTCTGTTGGGATAAATAACGCACGGTGGCGACTCTTCTGTTCAGCCGGCGCCGATTTTTGCAGTAGCGACAACTGGCGACTCTGCTGGGGACAGGAATATCCCCTATGCGAGTTAATCCTAGCGCTTGTTTGCTTGTCTTTGGATGTTTACCTTTTGCATGTTGTATTTTATTGTATTTACAATTTCTGCACTTTGCTATTGCCTGTTGCTGTTGTGCTGTTGGGTGGTTGTTCCTTTGAGAGAGAAGCCAAAACCCAGGCTTGAGTACACACATAGATTTAGAGAGAGAGTAGTGGTTAGCCTGCTTGCTTAGCTCGCACCAGCTAGTCGCGAAATCTCACTCGAACGAGATTCTCTTTGATGCTTCTTGCCTGGCCCTTAGGGCTCGACAGGTTGTCTGACCCGAGGATTGTCGACTCTGGGAACCGATCAATTGGGAATTCGACTAAGTGAGGTCTCTTCAAGGGATGATGATGCCACACCTTCTGGGTATCGTATCATTGCTCTTGAAAGTCTGTGACGTTGATACCCGCATAGGATGCCGTACCTTGTCAGATTTGGTCCATACCCGTGAGTGGGGGGGTTTTTGCAGGAAACTTGACTTCCAGCCAACCCGTTATTTTGGTCTTCTCTTCAGAGCGAACGTACTCAGTCAGTAGCGCAGCTGTATTCAGAGATTGTGTGGGGGCTGTGATCCCGTGTTTGCTGCATATTGTATTGCATTTGCATAAACGCGTTTGCATCATTTTGCATATCATTCTCCAGCTAGCCAGAGTCTGATCCAGCCGTTGTCTTGATTCTGAAGGTGATTATCCGGTGATTGGCCTGAACAACTGTTGATTGTTAGAAGACGACCAAGGGGTTGAAGCAGATTTGACCCGAATCGAGCAGTGAAGTCAGTTGAAGGCTATTGGTAGCTATGTCTGAGAGCAACTTCCAGTCTGCTCACACCTTGGCAGGGTTCACTATGACGACCAACCCTCTGTATGGTTCTACTTCCGAGGCAGACTTTCCGCAAGTGAACAACCTTACTGCAGACCAGTTTGTGCAACCTCCTGTTATGGACCGAGATCGACATGAGCAATTTGTTGTCCGTAATGAACGACCTCCTCTTATCAACAGTCAAGGTGTTATTTTCCCTGTGCCGAGTATCCGAAGAGAGATCCCAGTATCAAGGACTGTAGACCCAAGAGCTCTTGAGTGTGCTAGCAGGCTCCAAGTGTTGGAAGAACAAGTTAAAGCCTTGAAAGTCAAAGATGCTGTTAACCTGAACGCCGCAGACATGTGTTTGGTTCCTAGCCTAGTGTTGCCTTATAAGTTCAAAGCGCCGAGATTTGAAAAGTACAAAGGAGATGACTGTTCGAAGCAACATTTGGTGATGTTCTGCCGAAGAATGACTTCGTTTGTGCAAAACGACAAGTTGATGATTCATTACTTCCAATATAGTCTGGCTGGGGCATCTTTGCGTTGGTATATGCAGTTAGAGAGTAATCAGATTCGATCATGGGTGGATTTAGCCAGAGCTTTTCTGAAGCAGTATGATTACAACCTAGACGTGGCCCCTCATCGCATGCAGTTGCAAGAATTGTCTCAATAGAACAATGAACCTATCAGGAAGTATGTTCAGAGATGGAGAGAATTCGCTGCCAGAGTACAATCACCGCTTTTAGACCGAGAGTTAACGAGCATGTTTGTAGACTCACTGCAGAGTCCGTACTATGAAAGAATGCTTGGACTTGCGTTAAATTTCTCGGACTTGGTAGCATTTGGAGAACACCTTGAGCATGCCATAAAAATCGGGAAAATTTAGATTATTTCAAATGGTCAGGCTAGTGAAACTGAATCTCTCTATGACTATCAGAATGAAGAAGGAGTTGTGATCAATGCAATCATGCCAGATGTTGAATATCCTCGAGATGAGTCATTGAAACCTATTGGTTCTTCATCTTCTCAAAGATCAGTACCTCCTGTGGCTTGTTATGCTGGACAGACAATTGTGCCTAGGGCACCATGTCAGGAACGTTATGTCGCTTCTCTTGCAAATCAGCGAACTCGTGGTCGAGGTTATCAGAATCAGCGCCAGAATCAGAACAGACCTCGTAACAACTTGGAACGAAGGAATGCTCCTTCCCACCCAGTGCCTATGCCATATAGCCAACTACTGCCATCTTTGATCCAGAGTTCTTTGGTGGAACCTAAAGCTCTTAAGCCTGTGCCAGAACCTTACCCTCCTGGGTACAATCCCCACGCTCAGTGTGGTTACCATGGCGGATCTCCAGGGCATTCAACTGAAGATTGCAAAGCTTTTCAGGCGAAAGTACAACAGTTGATCGACCAAGATTGCATTTCCTTTCGAGAAGGATTTCTGTTTGTTCATACCAACTTCTCAGCTGTCTAAGCTCGTAGATTCAGAGAGTTTATTTTCAAGAAGCCAGTGATTCAGACAGGCAGGCGCCCTCAGCATTGGCAGTCCTCATACTTTTATATCATTTGCATTTGTAGTTTCTTTTCTGTTAGTTACTACTTGTTGTTAAACATTGTCTGTTTTCGAATGGTAATATTGATAAAGTGACTATGCATTTTTCTGAATTAATCATGTCGCTGTCGCTCATTTACTGCATTGCACTGACACTTGCATTTTATTTACTCCCCTTTGTCACTATGATTAGCAAAGATTGGAGGGAGGATGACAAAACTGAATACTCATAACCGATGATCGTATGCTTTCAGATAAAACCTTGCCGATGACGTACAAGGCATTGTTTCAAATCCCCAAACACTGGAGATATAAGGAGTTAGTCCCTTGTTAACCACTTTGAGCCAGGAAGTAGAAGTTTTTTCGGACTTTTAAACCCTCACATCTTAACCTGGGGCAGGGTAGTTGTCAGTTAGCTTGATCGAGCGTTCAAGTCTTATAGAGGAGTGTTGCCTTTCGATGACCAATCACATCTTATTTTTCCCTAGAGGTCGTACCTCGTCCATCGCAATGGTTAAACCTCACCAATCAGGAGTGAGACAGTTGCAATCCTTTCAGAGCAATCAAGACAACCAGTGTCGCACGACTTGTTCCAAGCAAAAGAAAAAAAGGAGAGAGCCCGCTAAGTAAAAAGAAAAAGAAAAAGCTAGAAAGCTAATACTTAGGCAAAAATCAGGGCATCCCGCTGGACTTCAAAAGAAAAAATCGAAAAGAACTCAAAAGGAGTCAGTCCAGGCAAAAATTAGGGAATCAAAAGAATGAAAAAGAAAGGATATAAAAAGAAAAATCCTCGAACAAGGACAAAGTCGTGTAGATACAGACACCGAAAACAAAAAAGGGAGTAGCTGTCACTCTAAAAACAAAAAACCTTGTGAGTTCCTTAGATATGGTTCTTACCATTCAACATACCTCTCGAAGAGGCGAGCGCCCGTGCCAGGTTAACTGAACCTTAGGATCGGAGATCATCACGTAGAAGGGGTGGGTATAAATCAAAATTTGAGCCCAAATATCCTTTGTTTCACGAACCGTGAACCCGACCACGATACAACCCTTAAAAGACCTAATTGAGGTAGGGTATATTCTGAAGGCACATTACGATAAGGTTGAGTAACCTGACTCCTTCTTGATTTGTTAATCATATCCTTGTTGCATTTTGCACCGATCAAATCAGCACTACGTTTGAACTCTGGTTCATTCGTCACTCACAATCATGACACGTAAATGAGTGACAACACTTTTTTTTCAAAATCTGCATGAACACTACATTAAAACTACCATTCGGGATTAAACATTTTACTTGCAGGATAGTAGTTGACATGAAGGAAATTCCAACAGGGAATAGTCGAACAGGACTGAATAATTCAACAGTCTGGATCAGAATGGTGTATGTCGTGAAACCCTGTGAATCAGGGGCATTGACCTCCAGTGAGTTCAGAATCAGTTGGTCTGAGGACAAGTCCCGAAGTATCAGTTGATCAGGGGCAGTTTAGTTGAGAAGCAGTTGATCAGAAATGAATCTTCTCGAGAGCCAATCAGGGGCAATTATACAGAATGTTGTGATTTGAGGGCAGAACCTTCCAGTGTGTGATCAGATCAGGTTAAGTCGCTTCTACGCTCATTGAGGGGCAAGTCACTGCAGAAATGGTGAAACCAACCGTGCTGAGAGTTGGTTAATCGAGGTTGAATCCTTTCGTTGTGCATATACCAGGGCAAGTCGTCTCGAGGTCGTCTCGTAGCAAGCTGTTCAGAGTGATATTCCCAAGAGTTAGATTGGGGCAAATTGAGTTGCACTGGGGCAGGTTATTCAAGCAAGTCTGTTTATCCCCAGCCAAAGTTGAGTATCGGGGAATCGTGTCGTTACTCTTATCAAAAACCTTGACCTTCCGAAAAAGTCCTTACCTTCGTTGGATCGTTATCCTACAGTTTAAACCTGTTACGTGTCAGAACTTTGTAACCAGATCGTTTCCAAAGTCCAGTTCTCTCCTGGCAAGCCGGTAACCAGTTCTCGTCTGGTCCACGTTTCCGTAACTACCAGTTCTTGCCTGGTACATGGTGTCCTTCAACCAGTGGTCGTCTGGTCAACCTTTCTGTAAACATCAGTTCTTGTCTGGTGTATGTTATTGTTACCAGTTCTCATCTGGTCACCGTTTCTTTAACCTATTTGTTGTACCAGTTCTCGTCTGGTGCATGTTAGCTTTCAACCAGTTCTCGTCTGGTTATTTGTCCCTTAATCTATTGATTCGATCAGCCCCGTCTGATGTTCAAAACCATAAAATCCATTCTCGTCCGATAACCTAATCTATTTTGCTATCAGTTCTCGTCTGGTAGTCTACCCTTGAATGCTAGTTCTCGTCTAGTAGTTTCCCTATCTTCCATTTTGTAAATAACTCATTTTCATCCCTAAATCGGAAAAAGCCTAAAAAATATCTGACACGGTAATTCCCAGTGACTGGCATGTTGTCACATTCCCCGATACGAAGCTCGATTGATACTAGTTCCCGGATTAATGTTCTGCATTCCTTATGGATTTTGTTAAATCAGGAGTACTTTTCCTCAACAGATCGGAAGTCACGTATTATCCCCAGAAGAGTTGAGATTGTATTTTATCCCGTATCGGAGTAGGTTCAGGAGTATTCTTAGCAGATTAAGATTGATATCCGTGACAGAAGGGGCATTCCCAGCAGTGCGCTGTGCACAATCGACCCCAGTTTAGTTAATCCCCACAGAGTACAATCAGGTTGCCAGTGGTTTAGAAAGAGTATCCCTGTGCAGGGCCGTCCTTCCCTTTTCCAACATTTATTTTGCTGAGATGATTCTGTGATAACCAGTTACCTTCAGTGGAGTTGACTTTGCCTCCGGCATTTATTTTGCCAAGTGGTTTCAGACCCGGTGTTCTCTGGCAGCCTGCATTTACATTTGCATTTGCATATACCGTCATATTTGCACCTATCCAGAACGCATAACATATCCATGTCGTATGGGGCATTGCATCTATCAAAACATGTGCATATCATTTCCATGTCGTGTGGAACATTGCATCATTTTCAAACATACGCATGTCGAAACATAGACCAGGTTGGTTACCTCTTGGCTTTCGAGTATGTTCCCCTGCAGAGTTGTTTGGTTAAGCTTCTCTTCACCCACAGCAGAGTGATTTCTTCATATTTGGTTGTTACGTCGGCACTGAAAAAAAGAAAGATTGCATGGATTGAAACCTCTGAAGCTGCCGACTGTTGTCGAAATGGGTGCCTGGCAGTCAATTCAGAATTTCCCCAGGAGAGTTTTCCTCAAGTTCGTTGTGAACTGTGAGGTGACAATATTTGACCCCATAACAGATGGGAGTCAAAGTGTTTGCTTTCTGAAGCATTATTTTAAAGATTCAGTACCTGTGGCGTCACACAGGTGATTGATGTTGAAATTAAAAATTTTATCAGATAATTGACCAGTTGTTGCCGTAACAACCAGACTTCAGTTCATTGGAAGCTATTCCTCAAGCAGTTTTGCAGTTTATTTCTGCGGTTGGCAAATTTCAGGGTTCTTTTGTATTCAACTGTCTTCTACCTTTGAATGTTGAAAGCTGTTCGCTCTTCAACCATTCAGGTCCAAGCCGGTTGAATAGGGGCAGCTGTTGCACCCCAAAATTTGACCAACCGGTTCCCATATTTGGTTTATGGTTCGACGCATTTTGCATTTGCATTCGCATACCGCATATGTTGCATTTTCTCATTCATATTGATTTTATCGGGATCACAGCCTCCCCTGGCGCTTCAGGCATTTCAGGCCAATACGAGGATTTATTTTGAGAATTGGTGCTCGTTCCCTGTGTTTTCAGGCCATTTCGGTGTCCGATTTTTACCGCTTATTTCACTATAATTGCGTAGTTGTTCTGTAATCGATTTAATCAGCTTCATCGTTTCTTTTTTAGATTTTTCTCTTAATTTTTAGAATTTTAGGGGTTATTTTCGATTATAGAATTTAATAGACTTTTAGTAGCAATTTTCCTTTTTTAGAATAATTCATTTTTAGATAATAGTTTTTAGGATAATTGTTTTCTAGAATGATTTTTTAGATATAATAGATATTTTTTTTAATTGATTTTTTTAGTTATTAAATAGATTTTTAATAGCTTTAATAGAATAAATGTTTTAAAATAGATATTAAATGTTTTTAAATAGTTTTTAGTTTTAATTTCTTTTTTAGGAATTACTTTAATCATTTTTAGAGATTAATTGGTTGAATAGAGTTTAAATCATTTCTTTTTAGATTAATTTCTTTTTAGAGTTAACTAGATATTAATCAGCATTTTAGGAGGTTTAATTGGATTGATAGCTTTAATTAAGTCATTAGGTTAATCCTTTTTTTAATTAATTAATTAGGACATTGATTAGTTTTAATTAGGATTAATAGGGTAATTAAGTGCAATCAAAGTCCTTAATCAGAATAATCAATTCTCGGTGGGCCAGATGTCCACGTTTCTGAGGCCCACAAGTACATTCGTGCCACTTGTCATCTATAAAAGAGTGCCACACGTTCTATCTTTTTTTTCTTCCACCTCATTCCCCACCCACTCTGCATGGCCAGCACATGCAGCCACCTGTCCCACTCATTCCCACCATCTCTGCATGCTAGCCACGCGTACCACCACCAGTCCCCTTGCCGCCGGCCATGCAATCGCCGCCGGAGGTTCGCCGGAAGTTGTTAACCCTCACCGCAACTGTCACCGGAGAACCATAAGATTCACCGGAAACTTGTAACCTTCATCAGAAACTCGTCGTGTTCTTCATCTTTCTCCATCAATTTCGTCTAGAAATCGTTAACGTTCATAGCAACTTCATCAGGCTCATCATCAATCCCAGAATTATCACCGATCTTCATCCAAGATTCTTCTGAGTTCACCATAACCGTTTTCCAGAGATTCATCAACCTTCAATGATTTCCTCATCTGTTCATCAATCAGTGCCCAGATTTCTTCAAGATCTTCGAAGATCTTGAAAGATCCTCAACGAGCTCCTTCATGCAGGTTCATCCGTCTTCATCTGATCTTCATGCGTTTTCCAGAATCTTCAACACATTCAGGTTCTTCATCATCTTCAAATCAACGTTCATCAGGACCTTTAACCTCCTTCCAGGTTCCCAGAAGTTCATCAGAGATGATGAACATTCATCAACGCTCATCAAACCTTCAAGAACCGCGTGCAATCATCATCGTTCCTGAATCGCCCAACAACTTCAAGAACTTAGATCATCGGGATCTTCAAGGAACTTGTTGTGTTCTTCAGAGCTCCTTCGCTCAAGAACCGCATGCATCAGATCCTTGCACGTTCATCCATAATCTTCAGTCTTCCAACGAAGATCATCAACGTCAAGATCTTTGTCCAAGCTTTCCAGAATTTCGTAAGATCCTCATCAAACTGGATCTTCAAGGTTAACGTCAACCTTCACTACACTTGCCAAACCTTCAACATCGTCTTCAGATCCTTCGGATTCCAAGAACGTCAGGAATCGTTACCATATCTTCATCAAGCCATTCAGCCGTTTCCAGAAAACCGTCATAGATCAAGAACCTTCGTGGATTTTCTTCAAGATTCATCAAGTTGGGAATGAAATGGAGTTTGATTGTGATGATAAAAGTTTGTAGAGGGAGACGGAGAAGCTGAGATGTTTGTGAGGATTCGATTGAGAGGGGAAACGAAAGATTGAGGAGATTGAATCAGAGGGTGAGTTTCTGAGAGAGGGTTGAACGAAGCGAGATAGTTTGGAGAGAGTGGGAATGGCACATTTTTTTGTGAACAGTGAAGGGGAAGTTTGAGGGATTTAGGGTTTTGTTTGCTGAAACATGGATAGTGGATCACGTGGCTGTGGATTGGGCATCAAGCCCAACGTTTTTTGGCAGCACATCCCCTTAGTTTTTTTCTTTTTCTTCCCCTCTCCCGTTTTTGGTGTGTGTGTGTGTGTTTTTGTGGGCCTCTAGCCCAACTTCCTTGTTTTTCTTTCTAGTACACACCTCCGTTTTTGGCTTGCCCCCCTCCCCGTTTGTGTGGTTTTTTTTGATGGGCTGGGCCCCAGTACTTTTTGCTGGCATCATCCCCTGTATTATTAATAATCCCCCCCTGCAGTTTATATTCTCTTTTATTTTCTTAATATTTTTGTATTACAATTTTAATTGTAATGTTTTCTTAGTAAATTTTAGAGTTTATTTCTTAAGAATACTATAGAATTCTATTAGTATAGAATTCATAGAAATTTAGGTGTTATATTTTGTTAGGAATTAGAGTTAATATTTTCCTTAGAATATTTTAATGCTTAGCATAGGTTTTAAGATTAATTTTCTTTTAGGAGATTTATAGTTTTATTTTCCTTAGAATATTTTCTAGTAGAACTTAATGGCCGTATCTTAGGAGTAGCATTTTATTTCCATTTCGTCATTGGAATTCTCTCCTATTTCGTTTCTTATCCAACTTTATTCTCGATTTTATTTCCGGCTGGCCGTGTGACACGATTCAATTGGAGAATGATTTTCGATATCATTTTTCTATCTTGCCTTTGACACGGATATCAATACGCTACCTCTGAGAGTTCGATTTCTCGTATAAATCGAACCATGACGGTCTAAGTGTTACATTGTTCTTAGTTCGAGCGTCATCATCAAGGATCCAGAGAGGAGAAGATTGGAATGGAGCTTGCGCGCACGTCAGGAGCCCAGGAGCTGCTTCGTCCAACATCATCATCGTCGCATTTAAGTCTTCAGGCAACCGTTGAGTGTTGTGAGCCGCATCGTTAGATACGAAGGAAATGACAGTTGAGGAGTTACTTCTCAATCGTCTAGGATGTCCAGTATGGTACCCTTAGGATGCCATGCGACGCATTCGCTCCTACGACTTAGGTTCTTGCGTGTGTGTCCCGAGTTCCTTCCCGTTTAGGCGGAGGCTTGCTTCCTCTTTGTTCTCGCCCCCGTGCGAGAGAAACCCCTTTTCTCTCGCGTTCAGGCGATCGAGACCCCTTCTCTTGCCCTCGTGCAATCGAGACTCGTTTTCCCGTCGAACTACGTTAGCTCTGATCTCTCGTGCCAGACGAGAGTACGTAGGCATAGGATGTCGTATCCTAGCGAGCTCCCTTCTCCCTTTTTCCCGTTTATCCGTTTTAGCTGTAGTAGGATGAACTACAGCTGCTCTGATTTCTCATACCGAATGAGAATATGTAGGCATAGGATGCGATATCCTAGCGAGCACACTAACAACTAACCTCTCTGTTCTCTCGCTGCCGTGCGATCGAGACTTTCCCGCTGACGACTGATGTTTACTTTTTTCTTGCCCTTGCGCATTTGAGACCAGACCGTAGTTCTAGTTCCTGTAGGTTCCCGTACCTTTCAAATCAATTTGATCTCTCACTCCTGTGTGATCGAGAACACCCTGTCTAGCCGTAGTTAGCCTGAACTACGTAAGCTCTGATCTTTCATGCTGTGTGGAAGTACGTAGGCACAAGACGCGAAGTCTTGGCGAGCCAATTCCCTGTAGTTTCCCGAACTACGATGACTCTGACTTTCTCTCTTGAGAATACGTAGGCATAGAGTGCGATGCTCTATCGAGTCAGTTTCTTTCCGTTTAGATTTAGCAGCCGTAGATAGATTGCTTTGTATCCTTTAGACAAACCAGCAAGCATGGATCCCGTCGAGTACGACGGACGTGAGGGGTGCTAATACCTTCCCCTTACGTAATCGACTCCCGAATCCAGGATTTGGTTGCGATGACCATTCATTTCCCGTCTTTGCGGTAGGTTTACTTCGAGCGTTTCCTTTCCCTCCATTGGGATAAATAACGCACAGTGGCGACTCTTCTGTTCAGCCGGCGCCGATTTTCGCAGTAGCGACAAGAACAATGTTATGCAAATGCAAATGCTAAAATGAAATGAAACATAAGCCAAGTACAAGAAAAGGGTTGGTAAATATTTGGGGTACAACAGCTGCCCATATTCAAACGACTTGGACCTGAATGGGTGAAAAGCGAACGACTTTCAAGCAATCAAGGTAAAAGACAGTTGAATACCAAAGAAACCGGAAATTTGCCAACCACAAAAATAGAACTGTAGACTTGTTATTGGGACAAATCTCCGGAAATTACTATATCTGATAGTTGCAACGGCAATAAGCTAACTGATTACCAACCAGAAAACCTCGACACGCAGTCGGGAGAACATCTGTTATAATGCAGGCAACAACACTAAGTTGAAAAGATCATCTGCTTCCACCATCATGCATCTGTTAAACAAACAGGCATCGAACCCAAAGGCCAGCTCAACACGAAGTTGAGAAGAACATCTGACCCCGCCGTCAGGTATCTGTTAAACAAACAGGCATCGAACCTGAAGGCCGGCTCAACACGGAGTTGAGAGCATCTTCTAACCAGCAGGCATTTGCTAAATAAAAGCGAGCATCAAACCCAAAGGCCGGCTCAACACAAAGTTGAGAGCATCTGCTAATCAACAGGCATTCACTAACTAAAAGCGAGCATCGAACCCGAAGGCCGGCTCAACACGAAGTTGAGAGGATCTGCTAACCAGCAGGCATTCGCTAAATAAAAGCGAGCATCTAACCTGAAGGCCGGATCAACACAAAGTTGAGAAGAGAATCTACTGATTCATAATCCGAAAGAGAATTCCATTAGGGAAAGAGAAACTTAAACAAGCAAACTCTGTTGGGGACCGAATGGTAAGCTAAACACATCTATCAATGATTTTGCTAGAGGTCTGAATACCATATAGGCTTAAGAAAAACACCAATACTTTCCAGGGTCTGGATACCGCACAGGCTAAACGAACCGTCATTGTCTGTTGTAGACACATCTGAAAACAAAGAGGTAACAACCTGGCTTATGTTTCAAATGCATATGTTTGAATATGGCGTAATGCTCCATACGAAATGGAAATGCTATGCGTTTGGGAGGATGTTATGCATGATGCAAATGCAAAGGAACCGCTCCAACAAAATAAATGCTGAGGAGAAGGAGCCAACTCCGCTAGGGAAATATAACAATACGCCAATTACGATTGGACTTATGCTGGGAACAACAAGCCCTGGATCGCCTCGAAGAAAAGAGCTCTCTTAGGTAATACTGTTCTGACGAGAACAAAAAATCCACTCTGCTGGGGATCAACTCGAATCTGCTGAGGAAAGCGCCCTGGATGACCTACCAGAATACAACTCTTCTGGGGAACAAAAATTTGGCTGGGGAAAAAAGGCAGCCAACTATCGAGATCATCTCAACTCTATTGGGGAAATCAGCCCTGGATGGCCTCCTAGAACACGACTCTACTGGGGAGTAAAGCAAACTGTTGTGGAATGCCTCTACTCTGCCGTAGATTTCAACCTGTTGGAGATTAAATCCAAACCAAATAAGATTTATTAGGGATCCGTCCCCAAACTCTCTCTGCCAAGGATGAGAAACAAACTACAACTCCGCCGAGGATTACCCAACGAGGGAATCAACATCGACCTCTACTTGGGGAAAATGAGAATAAAACTCAACAATATCAACCTCCGCTTGGGGAATGAGTCAATGACCTAAACTCTGAGGGGAAAGGAGCCAAAGACTTGGACTCTGTGGGGAACCGGAACTCTGAATCCGCTCCACTGCTAGGGATAATCCCAAATTTACCGGGTGAAGAGAACCTCAATATCAACCTGCTGGGGATAAGCGTATACATTTGATCTGCTAGGGATAGGTGTACACACTCAACCTGCAAATGAACAAACAAACAAGATATCCTGCACAACGGAAACTATCTTGGTCATCATTCGTAACATTGTTCAAGCAAATAAAAGTTTTAATGATTATCAGCAAAGCCCACAAGTTTATGTATGCACAATTTTAACAGAAACATCGGGCGTTTTTTCGCAAACAAAAACAGTAAAGGCTAAAACAAGAACAACAATTTACTAAATAGTATTTACTTCATTAATAAGTGGCCTGTAAATAGGCAGATTTTACAACATATGCAAGTTCTGAAAAGAGAAAGCTGCGCAAAATTTACAGAAATGCACAAAGGTATACAAAATGTCGGCAATATGGTACAGACAACCACCATGTGTTGATTCATCTATGACTCACATGACTTTGATGCTTTTCTGATGCTTCGCCCTCTGAAGAGACTGATTTGAACGGATGGCCCTTGGGTCCTCTTGGAATCCACTGTGCTCTGAAGATCAACACGCGGACCATAGTCATTTGCTTTTCAAATCCCTGACTTTTGCCTGAATCGCCCTTGCGGGTTTTCGATTCATCGGGATACCCATTTTTGCCAAAGTCGCCTTTTCAGGTTTTCAACTTTGCGGGTTTACATCTTTTATATTTTATCCCTAACTTTTTCTCGAACCCATTCTTTTTATGGTTCACCGAGATGCCCCACTTTTGCCTGGATATTCTTTTTTCTTTCCATCGGGTCTCTTTAAGCAAAGTATTTTTTAACTGCATCTGCGTTCACAGGGGATGGGAAATCTTCACCATCCATGGTTGATAGTATTAAGGCTCCTCTTGAGAAAACCTTTCGTACAACATATGGACCTTCATAATTAGGAATCCATTTTCCCCTGTGATCTGTCTGTGGAGGGAGAATCTTCTTCAACACTAACTCTCCTGCCTGAAAACTCTGAGGACGCACCTTCTTATCAAAAGCTTTCTTCATCCTGCTTTGGTACAAACGACCATACACAATGGACGCTAATCTTTTCTCATCCATCAGGCAGAGCTGATTCAATTTGTTCTTTACCCATTCTGCCTTATCTAGTTTGACATCAACCAGAATTCTCAAGGAAGGAATCTCGACTTCCAATGGTAGGACAACTTCCATACCATACACTAGCGAGAAAAGGGTTGCCCTAGTTGAAGTACGTACCGAATGTCGCTACCGCGAAAATAAGGTGCCGGCAAAACAGAAGAGTGTCGCTACTGTGAAAATCGGCGCCGGCTATGACAGAAGAGTCGCCACCGTGCGTTATTTATCCCAACAGAGGGAAAGGAAACGCTCGAAGTAAACCTACCGCAAAGACGGGAAAGGAATGGTCCTCGCAACCAAATCCTGGATTCAGGAGTCGGTTACGCAAGGGGAAGGTATTAGCACCCCTCACGTCCGTCGTACTCAATGGGATCCACGCTTGTTTTCTAGTACGGATTGTTATTCTATCTACACTAAGGGTCTGAGGTTAAAGGAAAAGAAAATGACTCGGCAAAGTATCGCACTTTATTCCTACGTATTCCCGTCTGGAACGAGAAATCAGAGTCAACGTAGTTCGCCTACCTACAGGAAAGGAGGGGAAGGTTGCTCGCTAGGATACGACATCCTATGCCTACGTACTTTCATACAGCATGAAAGATCAGAGCAAACATAGTTCGGGCTACGGAAGACACAAGCTTGTCTGACTGTTTTTACCTTATGAAAGGGTTTTTCTTGATTAAGAGTCCAAGCGGACAAAAATGACACTTTGATGTTTGTTTTCAGTCTTTTACGCAAGAACTGTTTTTTATGATGTTTGCAATCTCTGACGCACTAGATACTATGATTTGAGGGTGACTACATCGTATGTCACCCTAGGGGTAACACACTAAGCAGTCAGATTACTGAAGAGTGACCCTCCAGCAACCCTCTCTCAAATAGCTTAAGGCTCGTAGCGTACGACATCGATTATCCTTATTACTGTGTTTTGAATTGTTTTGAGATGAGAAGAGAAAGAAGCTCTAAAAACCTAGGGTTGAAAAGGGAATAAAACTAACCTAATGTTATCATGCATGAGTTAACACCTAAAGTTTGTCATATTTCTCTCTTGCACAGAGAAAAACAGAGCTCCTAGGGGATAAACGGAAAAGAAACAGATGTATACAGGAAGCAGTAAACATGCATGAGATGCAGCAGTACAAGCGAGGCAAGGGAGTCCCACTCAACCTCGAACCTGGGAAAACAATAGGCAAAGTGAAACAGCTTCACTTCAAACCTAAGGGGCAAGCTGAACAAGCCAACAAACAATACAGAAAAAGAAATAAAACCCAACACCAGCTCTGACAACAACACCAGCTCCTACAGTAAGCAGCTCAAATAGCAACAGCTCTGACAGCTACAGTTGATTAACAGCAAAGGGTTGACAACACCAACTTTAAGCAAGACCCCACCTTCACTCTTCAATGATCCCCAAACTTTAGATAAGCTCCTGTCTTCAAAATCTCCAAGCTCTGGCACGCACTGAACCCCAACAAATAAACAACTTCAAACAGCAGCAAAACCCTAATCTTCAACAGATACCCAGCTTTGACAGGCACAAGCTTCATCTTCTCCAATCTTTAATGAATTTCATCTTCAAGAGGTTCCCATATTCAATGAAAGCACTCACAGGAGAGAATCAACTAATAGATGAAGTTGGAATGTTAAGAGGCTCAGTGACAACCCAGGGAAATCACCAAGATCTTATCATAACAAGTGAAAGGTATCCTCAAGGTTCTACCCAACCAAAGCATGATCTACATCCCTCCTAAGGAGATATGGAACTTCTTTGGGGGACCTTGTGTCATAGGATGGAATAGAGGCACAAGAAGCTCTCTATGTTTGACAGAAGAAATCAGTCTACTCTAAAGCTCTCCCTATATCTCCTATCTCCTAAGTCTTCAAAAGCAACCTTCAAGGATGAGAATCTCCATGCTCCAAGCTCCATCCTTTGTCTCCAATCATCTCCAAGTCTTCATAAGCTTCAACAAACCAAACCCAAGCCCAACACCCAGTTGAAATGACCCAAACCCCACAAGCAATCCAAAAGCCCAAAAGGGAGACACACAAACATCACCCAATTTGCAAAAATAAAAGAAAATAGTAATACTCATCATAAAATCCTAGATTAATTTCTAAGGGAACCTAACTATGTACCTTATACCCCACATAAACCCCAAGGCCTAAATCAAACCCTAAGTCTCCAAACTATGACCTAAACTACATCTAAGTGTTATAAAACCCTAATCCTAGCACCCTAAAGTTCATTATTCAAAACTAACCTAAATTTCATCATACAAATATGAAAAAAATCTCTAAAGGAGCATGTACCTCTAATCTAATCAGCCTCACAAGAATCAATCAAAAATCATGCATCAATCTCTCATACTAAATTCAGGAAAATAAGGTATCAAACAAATGCAAAATAAAATCAATAAAATTGTAAAATATACCAAAAAATATAAAATGCATGAAATAATGTTTTTATTGTTTCATTAAATTCTAGAAACCCTAAGGAAAATAAGGAAAAAATCCTCACCCTAAAATAATCTTTTTTCAATTTATTATGAATTTTTTATTAACTATGCTAAACCATGAAATAAAAAGAAAATAAAATGAAAATGGTAAATGGGCGTGACAAATAGCAATCAGAATTAGTACAAAACACCAAATGAGCTCAGAGGGGGGTGCCCAAAGGAGGCGCGCGCTAGGCCCAATTCACTTCAAAAATTAAAATGAAAAATCAAATAAAAAAAAGAAAAATGTTCGTGTGAATAGCAAGCAAATCACGTGTGTCTTCTATTGGGCCTCCAAGCTGGGGTGTACATAGCAACAAATGACTTAAGCCCATCCATGAACATTAAATGAAACGGTGCGTTTGGTCTAGACTCAGAATTCCTTCACAAATCAAGACTCACTCATGGCCGTTGGATGCTCATTCCAGTCAAAGGTCTCCTAAGATCCAAGGGTGATGACACCTTCTTCTACCTTTTGAAATTGGGAGGGAACACACGCCATGGATGAACAGAGCTCCACCATCATCTTCTCCAAACCTCAGCTCTCTTAATCCTCACCAAAACCCTAACCTAAATACATCATCTGGCTCGTTTTTTCACAAGGAATTCACTCATGCTATCCATTGACATTGAATCATCTTCTTCCTCAAAACACGAAGAAATATTCAGAAAGTGCTCAAACCTAAATCATCACCAAACTCAAAATTGAGAGGCCTAAAATCATCACCATGCTACACTGAGCAAAATCCACTATCAAACTAGGTTTAATCCTCAAGAAACCTCAAGATATATCCATGAACAGAAATGGTGCTCATCCTAATTTTGTCTCTAAATCGTGCAAATTGTTACCAGAATCCACCTAGCCATGTTCTACAATGAATATCACCATCTAAAACCTAAGGAAACTTCATGAATCGAGCCATAGAAAGAATTTTACATACCTGCAAAAATCGAGTGAACAGACCAAGCAATCCTTCAAATTAAGCTCCAAGATATTCCAGATACCTTCAATGATGTATGATCAAGCTTCTGTATGCAACAAATTGGATTGAAACCTCTTGAATCCTTGAATCCGATTTTGATTTGCAGGCTATGAACTCAAAATGCTCTCTCACGATTTTGCAATGATCTTGCCTTGAATTGTATCTGGAATCACTCACCAACACCAAAGGAAGTTGTTGAAATCAAGAATTTGGATTGAAGTGGATCAAATGGTTGTAACCGATTCTGTTTTGCAAACTGAAAATTCAGAAATCAATCTCTCCAATCTCCCTCAATCTCCACCAACCAATGCCTTGGATCAATCACAAATCTTATATAGAACTTGTAGAAATGCTCTAGAAACTTCAGGAATGATCCAATGAGAAGTTCAACATCTCTTGCATTTGAAAATGTCATGAGAAATTCACACATGGCAGCTGAGTTTTAGCATGCTTCAATGCCTTGGTTCTGGTCCAATTTCTCTTTAGATGACATTTTGAATGAATTGGCAAGAGTTAAGGCCTTGGTTATGCCCTAAAAAATGGTTTTGCATATGTGACTTATGATGTAAGTAACCACTTTACAAAGGAAGTCATGGAATTACCTCTCAACTCAAAAATGTGGAAATGTCATTGTTTTCAAAATGTGTTTTCCAATCAATTTGGTATGTCATATGGCTTGGTTTGGACCTATAGATCAAAACTCACAATTTTCCTCCTTGGTTCATTTAAAATTCACCCTTATTTTAGGCCATTTTTTGCAATTTTGTGATACAAGCCCTTCCAATCACCCATGACCTCTTACCTAGCCTAAAAACATCATTTTAAGCACATCTCATGTTGAACATTTTTTCATTTGAGGAGTGGAAGATAGAGATTTTGACCCATGTTGGAAAATGACCTATAATCATCAATACCCAAAATACCCCTGGATTGCCAAGACCATAACTTGAGTTCCACAAATCTTATTGAGGACTTCTAGTACTCAAATTAAATCTAAGATCAAGCCCTATAATTCTTATGTTGGACAACAATCCATTTGAAAACTCCTTGATGGGCAACAGTTGCTTGGAAGTCAAGTGACTTTCACAGGTAAATTTCAGTGTCCTCTGGGGACCCATAACTTGCAAGAACCATAACTTGAGTTCTACAAATCTCCTTGAAGACTTCTAGTACTCAAATTAAATCTATTGAGAAGCTCTACAAGTTTCATGTTGGCTAGGAATCCATTTGAAACTTGCATTTTGACTTATCTGGCTTGGAAGTTAGGCGTAAATTAGAGGATTTTACACTGAAACCCTAATTTGGCAACCCCTCCTACTCTTGATTCTCTTTGATTTATCCTTGGCACAACACCACACATGTATCAACATATCAATTCATGAGTCCCACAACCTCCAATTAAGCCTTGATGCTCTTCAATCAGTCAGTTGACCTAGGGTTGACCCAGATGAAACCCTAGTTGACTGCACTTCAACTGTGGCTCTTGTACTTGAATCAATGACTTGTCTCATCTTCAATATGACCCTTTAGGCATTTCATAAGCTTTGTACACATTCCATACCCTCAATTCATAGCTCATACCCCCATTGATAACCCTTAATACACCTCAAATTAGGAGAGAAATCCACCTGTTGACACTCAAACTTCTCAAAGCTTCAACCCATTCCTTGATGACTTGGATGTTCCTAAGCTTGAATAAAAACCCTTGATGTGCTTCTTTAGATAAGAATGGCACTTGATCCCTTGTTGGATGCCTTGATATGCTATGCTATGCAAATGATTAGATTATGTACATGATGTATCTATGCAAATGAAAATGCACTGAAACATAAACCAGGTGAAATAGGTTGAGCAAATTTTAGGGTGCAACAGCTGCCCCTATTCAAACGACTTGGACCCGACTGGGTGAAGAGCGAACGGCCTTCAAACAATCGAGGTACGAGACGGTTGATTACAAAGAACCCGAAAATTTGCCAACCGCAGAAATAAACTGCACAAACTACTTGGAAAACAACATCTGCTGACTGGATCCGGTTGTTACGGCAACAAAGTGATCAATTAGCGACCGTGCTGGGGATTATTTTCATCATCCCGAAAAAAGATTCTATCACCGCGGGGATAGAACTTTGTCTACATTCTGTCCATACAGAAAAATCCTGACGACTTCGCTGGGGAAACATTTCCATCTAGTCACAAGGAACTCATTTGCCTACCCATATAGGCAAATCATCTGCCTATACACATGAAACCCCATCAGTCTACTTCACACGGGAAAAGTCATCTGAATACTGTTTCTCGGCCTACCTTTGCAGTAGCTACCTTCGTTAGTCCCAACCCACAAACGACTCGAGGAGGACTCTACTGGGGACATTAACACGAGGAAATCACGGCGACTTCCTTGGGGAAAATACTTTCGTCAAATATCAGAACACAACCCACATACTCTGTCTATCACGGGAGAAACATCTATCTGGATACCGGAAAATTCATCTGCCTGCTTCATACGGGAAAACACATCTACCTGATTCTTATAGGGAAGTTCATCCGCCTGATTCTTACGAGAAAAGATAACACATCTGCCTGATACTTACAGGAAAGTTCTTCCGCCTGATTCTTACGGGAAAAGATAACACATCGGCCTGATACTTACAGGAAAGTTCTTCCGCCTGATTCTTACGGGAAAAGATAACACATATGCCTGATACTTACAGGAAAGTTCTTCCGCCTGATTCTTACGGGAAAAGATAACACATCTGCCTGATACTTACAGGAAAGTTCTTCCGCCTGATTCTTACGGGAAAAGATAACACATCTGCCTGATACTTATAGGAAAGTTCTTCTGCCTGATTCTTACGGGAAAAGATAACACATCTGCCTGATACTTACAAGAAAGTTCTTCCGCCTGATTCTTACGGGAAAATATAACCTTGGATATAGCTTCCTAGCCTGTTCGCGGTAGTAGCTAACTCCACTGGAGATATTCTGAAAATAATGGCCCGACACCCGTTTCGACAACAAATGACCACTTCTGAAATTTGATTCATGAAACCCTAAAATGCTGTCGCGACAGCAAACCTGAAGAAAAACACTCCGCTGGTCGGATAAGAGAAACTTCAACCAGTAACTCTGTGGGGAATGATAACGAGGACTGCATCATCACATGTCTCACAGCGAGACTTCTAATATCTGGAAATAGATATGAGATAGAACCCCCATACTCCTGTTGAGAGACACACCTGAAAGTCAAAAGGTTAACCAACCTGATTTATGTTTCAAAATGCGTATTTTTGGCAATGGCGTAATGCTCCATACGGCCTGGAAATGCTACGCGTTTTCTGGTTAGATGCAAACATGATAATGTATGCAAATGCAAATGCAGGTTCAGGCTGCTGGGGAAGCTCTGACAAGCTGGCTTCAACACGGCTGTTGAGGAAAAATACCACCCTGCTGGGGATGAACAGATATCATAAAGTACTCCGGCAAAACAAATGCCAGAAATACAACCAACTCTGTCGGGGAGAGATTATACATCGGTTTCCACTGGGAGGAAAGAATAACACCCTGCTGGTGAACAAACTTAGCTGGGGGAGAATCGACCCTTCTGGGGGACAACTGTCTGGGTACAGTTTACGACTCGGAACTACCACTCCGCTGGGGATAATCATCTTGACGAAGGCATGATGACCTGCGGAGAGAAAGAAAACCATCCTCGGTAAGGATAATCCTTCTGAACTTACTATCTTGGTTATGCGCCACGGAAATCCTCCCAGCTGGGGATTGAATGCGCACATCTTCGACTCTCTGGGGCGTACAAACTCTGCATGGGACACTGATCTTGTCTTGCTGGGGATACCCTGTGGACAACTTCTATGAGGCTACTCTTCTGGGGAAAATAATCCCTCCTTCTGTAAAGGAAAACAAAATCTCAACCTCTGGGGATGAGGTGCGACCTGCGTGGGGATTAGCGTCAAACAAAGTCAAGTCTTTCACCACGAGCTTCCGGCTGGGGCCACAAGTTTCTGATTGTCCGCTTCAAGGGCGAGAACCCTGCAAAACACAAACGAGACAAAACAAGTCACTACAACCAAATCTATTCGGGTTAGCGTCCGCGACATTACTTCAGTCAATTCGAAGTTTTAGCAATTATTGGCAAGGGCCAGCAAAGTTATGCACATGCAAGTTCATCGGAACATTGGCGTTTTCCACATACAAAACAGTAAAGCACAAACATCAAATACTGAATAACATGTTTTATGAATAACAGGCCTCTGAATAGGCAAAGTTTTGTACACCGGATGCAACTCCCGAAAAGAGGAAGTTACGCACACACACATACATATATGCATAAAAAGCATAAAAATACAAATACAAATCGAATTTGTACACATGTCAGCAACGTGGTGCAGACAAACATCGTGAGCTGATCCTCCTATGACTCGCCTGACTCTGGCGCTTTCCTGGTATTCAACTTTCGGAAGAGATTGTGTTGGATAAACGAACCCTCAGGTACTCCCAAACCACTAAGCAATACAGTATCAGATTCGGACCGCAGTCATTTGCTTTTTCAATCCCTAACTTTTGTTTGAATCGCCCTTTGCGGGTTTTTGATTCACCGGGATACCCTTTTTTGCCGAAGTCGCCCTTTGCAGGTTTTCGACTTTGCGGGTGTACATCTTTTCAATTTTATCCCTAACTTTTGCCCAAACCTTTTATTCTTTTTTTACGGTTCGCCAAGATGCCCCATTTTTGCCTGGACTCTCTTTTTACTGTCCAGCGAGTCACTTTCAAGCAAAGTATTTTTTAACTGCGTCCGAATTCACAGGAGACGAAAAGTCTTCACCATCCATGGTAGATAGTAGCAAGGCTCCTCCAGAGAAGACTTTTCTGACAACGTAGGGCCCTTCGTAGTTAGGGGTCCACTTGCCCTTGTGATCTGTTTGTGGCGGGAGAATCCTCTTCAGCACAAGGTCGCCCGTCTGAAAGCTTCGAGGGTGTATCTTCTTATCGTATGCTTTCTTCATCCGGCTTTGATACAACCGACCGTATGCGAGAGAAGCTAGCCGCTTCTCATCCATTAAGCTGAGCTGATTCAGTCTATCTTTAACCCATTCTGCCTCGTCAAGTTGGACATCTCGTAAAACCCTCAGGGAAGGAATCTCAACCTCCAGCGGTAACACTGCCTCCATTCCGTATACCAATGAGAAAGGGGTTGCCCCGGTTGATGTGCGTACCGTCGTACGATAACCGTGCAAAGCGAAAGGTAGCATCTCGTGCCAGTCCTTATACGTCACAACCATCTTCTAAACAATTTTCTTTATGTTCTTATTGGCCGCTTCAACAGCGCCATTCATCTTGGGTCGGTAAGGAGAAGAGTTGTGATGTTCAATCTTAAAATTATGGCACAACTCTTTCATCATCTTGTTATTCAAATTCGAACCGTTGTCAGTGATAATCCACTCAGGGATTCCATATCTGCAGATAATATCTCGTTTGATAAATCTGGCGACCACTTGCTTGGTGACATTGGCATATGACGCTGCTTCCACCCATTTGGTGAAGTAATCAATTGCCACCAAGATGAACCGGTGTCCGTTTGATGCCGTAGGCTCGATCTTGCCAATCATATCAATTCCCCACATCGAGAACGGCCACGGTGATGACATCACATTCAGAGGACTTGGGGGTACATGGACCTTGTCCACATAAATTTGGCATTTGTGACACCTCTTTGCAAACTTGAAACAGTCTGTTTCCATAGTTAGCCAGTAATAACCTGCACGCAGCAGTTTTCTCGTCATAGCATGCCCACCAGCATGTGTACCAAACGTACCCTCATGTATCTCTTCCATGAGCAATTTTTCTTCTTTCTCATCTACACAGCGTAGCAACACCAAGTCGTGGTTTCTTTTGTATAGGACACCGTCAGGATTCAGATAAAAATTGCCAGCCAGTCTCCTGAGAGTCTTCTGATCTCGACTGGATGCCCCAGCCGGATACTCCTTGTTCTTCAGGAAATTCTGGATATCAAAGTACCAAGGTTGACCATCGGGAGCTTCATCAATGGCAAATATGAATGCAGGCCTATCAAGCCGAGAGATAACAATCCGGGGAGCCTCGTTCCAGAAGTTAACTTTATACATCAAGGACAATGTCGCCAGGGCGTCAGCCATTTTATTTTCTGCTCGTGGCACATGATGCAATTCCACCTTGTCAAAGAAAGGCAACAATCTCCTTGCATAATTCATGTATGGTATCAAATTGGGCTGACGTGTCTCCCATTCTCCTTTAATCTGATTCACCACTAGAGCTGAGTCTCCGTACACCTCCAGATGCTTGATTCGCAAATCAATAGCTTCTTCCAGACCCATGATGCAAGCCTCATATTCAGCCTCATTATTAGTAACAGGAAAGGTCAATCGGGCCGTAAAGGGGATGTGCGACCCCTGAGGAGTGGTAATAATTGCACATATTCCGCTACCATAGGAATTTACAGCTCCATCAAATATCAACTGCCATTTGGAACCCAACTCTGGTCCTTCGTCCAGCAACGGTTCTTCACAATCTTTCATCTTCAGGTACATGATATCCTCATCAGGAAAATCAAACCTCATCGATTGGTAGTCCTCAACAGGCTGCTCCGCAAGGTACTCCGACAGGACGCTACCTTTAATAGCCTTTTGCAAGACATAATGTATGTCGTATTCGGTTAACACCATCTACCATCGGGCAATTCTTCCGGAGAGTGCTTTCTTCTCAAACATGTATTTGATTGGATCCATCTTTGAAATTAGCAGGGTTGTATGGTTCAACATGTATTGCCTCAAACGTTTGGCGGCCCAGGCTAGCGCACAACACGTTTTTTCGAGCATTGAGTATCTGGACTCACAGTCTGTGAACTTTTTACTCAAGTAGTAGATCGCATGCTCTTTACGTCCAGTCTCGTCGTGTTGACCGAGAACACAACCCATACTTTCCTCAAGAACCGTCAAATACATAATCAACGGTCTCCCGGCCACTAGGGGTATCAAAACAGGAGGTTCCTGCAAGTATTCTTTTATCTTGTCGAACGCCTTTTGACAATTTTCATTCCAGGTTACAACCTGGTCCTTTTTCAACAACTTGAATAACGGCTCGCATGTCGCAGTTAGGTAAGATATGAACCAGGCGATATAGTTCAACCTCCCTAAAAATCCACGCACTTCTTTTTCTGTTTTAGGCGTCGGCATTTCTTGTATTGCTTTTATTTTCGCAGGATCAACCTCTATTCCTTTTTCGCTCACAATAAACCCCAGCAGTTTACCCGATCTCACCCCGAAGGTGCACTTGTTAGGGTTCAGTCTCAACCTGAACTTCCTAAGCCTCTTGAACAGTTTCAGCAGATTAACCAAATGCTCTTCCTCCGTCTGGGGTTTGGCAATCATATCATCAACATAAACCTCAATCTCTTTATGCATCATGTCATAAAAGAGAGTCGTCATAGCCCGTTGATATGTTGCCTCAGCATTCTTCAACCCGAAGGGCATCACTTTGTAGCAAAATGTTCCCCTATAGAGTAATGAAGGTAGTCTTCTCCATATCTTCTGGCGCCATTTTGATCTGATTATAGCCTGAGAAGCCATCCATGAAGGAGAATACGGAGAACTGAGCAGTGTTATCAACCAGCACATCGATGTGAGGAAGTGGAAAATCATCTTTCGGGCTTGCCCTATTCAAATCACGGTAGTCTACACACATTCACACTTTACCATCTTTCTTTGGCACTGGCACAATATTAGCGACCCATGAGGGATATTTTGTAACAGCTAGGAAACCAGCGTCCCACTGTTTTTGAACTTCCTCCTTAATCTTCACAGCCATGTCCGGTCGGGTCCTTCGGAGTTTCTGCTTAATAGGCGGGCATTCCTCTCACAGTGGCAGACGGTGAACAACCATATCCGTATCCAACCCAGGCATATCTTCGTACGACCAAGCAAATATATCACTGTACTCCTTGAGCATCTCAACCAACCTTTGCTTGATGCCGCTCTGCAGCGCAGCCCCTATACGGATGTTTCTCACAACCTCTTCCGTCCCCAAATTGATAATCTCAATGAGTTCCTCATGAGGCAGGATGATTCTTTCTTGTTTCAATAACCAGGTCAACTCTTCTGGTACGTTGCCATCTTCAACAATCTCTTCCTCAGCCTGAAATACCGGGTGCTTGAAGTCGAAGTGAGTCATAGGCGGTTCGTAGATGTCATCTGAAATAGTAATCTGTTTAGTTGTCACAGGAACAGTTTCCCGGATAGACCAATTGCAGAGACTTTGTCCTGGCACGCTTGGCTTGATCCACGCGTCCATATCACAGTCGATATCTCCTTCTTCAGAATCGGAAACAACATTGATAGTCTCGAAGCTCACCCCGCTTGGTGTAATGGTTATCGGCCCTCTGAACTTGGGTACTCCTAAAGAGGATGCTGATGACGAAGGATGATATCCAAGCCCGAATTTGTCATTCTTCACGGGAATCTCCAACACCTAACCCCAACCATTGGTTTTTCCTGCCTGCACTAGAGCTTGAGCCTCTTTGTAAGATGACACTGCCACATCTGATATCTTACTTGGCACTGGCTCTTTGTCTTTAATTCGCAACCCCTCAAAGGCTTGACAGGGTGTTTCGTGTATTTCGCCGTCAACTTCCACATATTTGAACGAAGACAAATGGCTAACCAGAATATCTTCCTCTCCACAAACAGTGACGACACTATCCCCGACCATATACTTCAGCTTTTGGTGTAATGTGGATGTGACTGCCCCGACAGCATGGATCCACGGGCGCCCAAGAAGACAACTATACGCTGGATGGATGTCCATTATATAGAATTCAGTTTCAAATACTTCAGGCCCCACCTGCAATGGTAATGTTATTGATCCGAAAACCAACCTCCTCGTTCCATCGAACGCTCTCACCACTAAGTCACTGGGCGTGCAGATAATCCCCCTGATATCCAACTTCATCATAGCTTTCTTTGGTAGCACATTCAGGGAAGATCCATTGTCTACTAAAACATGGGACATGACCGTGCCCCGACATTCTACTAACACATGCAATGCCATATTGTGCTCTCGCCCTCTCGGAGTCAAATCAAAGTCTATGAAGCCCAAACTGTGCCCCGCATTGACATGCGCCATCACCCCTTCTAACTGATTAACGGAAACCTCTTGAGGAACGAACGACGTGTCTAGAATCTTTAGCAAAGCGTTCCTATGGGCCTCGGAACATAACAACAATGATAGGATGGAAATTTTTGACGGCGTTTGCTGGAGGTGCTCCACGATTTTGTAATCACTTTTATGAATGAGCCTCATAAATTCCTCCACATCCTTAAGTGACGTTTCCTTTCCATTCAACTGAGAAGGACCACCCTCAGTTACCTTGGCTTTACCCTTGGCTACTCTTTCCGCCTCTACATCGGGTGATGTGAAGATTCTCCCGCTTTTGGTCATACCCCCTGTTCCGATAACATTATCTACAACCCCAGCTGGTTGTCCATTGACTTCAATTTTCTTACCATCGCAATATACCTCCAACCCGTAAGTCCACGACACGGCTTTAGTACTCTCAAAAGGAACTGGTCCTGCTTTAGTAATTGTGATCGTCGGCCGCCTAGCAGGTGCCGTTATCGTTATTGTTTTTCTCAGAATTGTAACCGTCGCAACATCGTTCTGCTCATCACACGACGCCTTTACAGGCTCTTCAACCGCGGTTCTATCAAATCGCAAGGTACCTTCATCCATCATAGCCTGAATACCCTGCTTCAACTCATTACAACCCTCTGGCTGTATCCAACAATCCAGGCAAAATTCATCACACCCCGGGAATACACCCCCTTTTACCAACCTGTTTTTAATCTCACCCAACGGTGTCTTCAGCTCATTGACATCCGTCACTAGATTCAGATTCTCCTCTGTCAAGATGGCGTTTGCCCCATGATTGGGCATAGGCTGTTGTACGATATTTGGACCCGCCTGTCCAAAGTTAATAGCTTTGCTATCCAATAAATCCTGAACCTTATGTTTAAATGCCTGACAAGCCTCTATATCATGCCCGGGCGCCCCGGAATGGAATTCACAATGCTTGTTGGCATCATATCCATAAGGAAGTACTGCCCCTGTAGGTGGTGCCAAAGTCCTCTTTTCAACCAAGTTCAACCCTAGCAGGATCTGGAGGAGTTCTGCATACGTGGAAGGAGGTGCGTCGAACACTCTTTTCGCTCTCGCGTTCTGTACCCTTCTCTGGCCAGGATTTTGTCCTTGTTGTTGCTGTGGTTGTTGTTGTTGTGGCTGCCTCTATTGAGGAAGCGGGATAGTGACACTAGCTATCTGTTGCGGCTGAACATACTGATGTCTTCCTCTGCCCCTGCCCCTGCCACCAAACACGGCACTAGAATCACCCTGTCGTCTACCACCAAATGCTTTTCTGGAACCTCCTGTTGAAGTAGACTCACCTGCTTGGAACCTTCCAACTTTAATCCTGTTTTCAATCATCTCCCCCATAAGAATCAAATCTGAGAAACTGCTTAATGACACACTAAACAATTTTTCATAGAACACCCTCGTAAATGTCCCAATGAACATATCATTCATCTCCCTTTCAATTAAAGGAGGATGCACCCTCGCGGCCATATCGCGCCACCTTTGCGCATACTCTTTAAAGCTTTCACCGTTCTTCTGTGACAACCCCTGCAATTGGACCCGGTTTGGCGCCAGATCGCTATTGTATTTGTAATGGGTCACGAAAGCATCAGCCAACTGCTTCCAAGTTTTAATCTGCGTGGGCTCCAGCCCCATGTACCATTCAAGTGAAGGTCCTGATAAGCTGTCTTGAAAGAAATGCATGAGCATCCTTTCGTCATTTGAATACACGGACATCCTCCTGTAATAAGAACGTACATGGACCTTTGGGCAGGTATCCCCTTTGTATTTGTCAAAAATAGGAGCCTTGAATTTCAACAGCACCCTCAGTCCTGGTACCAAGCCCATTGTAGTCATATCCAAACCGGTGGAGTTCTGATTCACTACCCTTCATCTGTTCTTCAAGCATCTTGATCATCTGCACAGGATCAACAGGTCCTTCAAATCCCATACCTCTTCCAGAAAAGGCGTCCTCCTGGCAGTCTTCGCCCCAATTCACATTTCCATTTTCGTATCCGTCGTAACCAGTGTTGCGACCAAACCCCTGCTGATTGATCATGGGACCTCGTCCCCCGGTACCGAAACCCTGGTTGACCCTAACAGGTCCAAACCCAGTGTTGACAGGAATTACCCCAGCACCATGCATATTACCAAATCCACCATACCCTTGGTTAGCGTTACCAAAACCGTCATACCCGAAACCCTGAGTGTTGTTGAAGTCGAATTTCCCGTCTTGATTGACGTAATCAAATCCCTGATCATTGTAGCCGAAACCATTGTTGCCAAAACCATTACCGCCATTGTTGTTACCACCGCCTTGGTTGGCGTCCCCAAATCCAGCATTGTTAACAACAGTCTCATTTCCATTCCCTGCGTTACCATTGCCAGCACCAGCGCCCTCGTTTACAACCACAACAGGTGGGGTCACCACATGTGGAACCACAGGCGTAGGGGGCCCATCTTCCGGAATAGTTTCAACGCGCGTAGAGTTGTGGTCATTGTTGCCATTCCCAGTAGCCCGCGTCAGCAGTGGTTGTACCAAAGTCTGGAGGCTCTCCTGGCCCTTAGCAATGTTCTCCATTGCTTGCATGAACAGGTTCAACTTCTCGCGGATTTCCTGCATCTCCACTTGGACTTGATCCATGATTCTCTTGCAGTTGTTTCGGGTTGAGTAGCGGTGAACTCTTTGTTCGTCAATCCTGAAAAAGCCTGGAGATGCAGAAAATAAGATACAAATACAAGAATATCAGTCATGCAATATGAATGCAGACGCAATTGTATAAATATGCTACAGGTTATATTCCCCCCCCCCCCCCCCCGATTCTAGTTTCGGAGAGAGGGCCATTACGACAATTGAGTCCCCATCAAGCAAGCAAGGAATCAGAAAACCCTCGTATATAAACACATGCCAAGAGGCTGAGTACAAGAGTACAACTGAATACAACTGCAGGGACCTCGGCCAACAAGCCTGGCGATGGTCCAAATACAAGCACAAATAACAAAGGCAAGGCAAAGATAAATCAGGCCAAATGGCGTGCCCTGACGTCTTCCAATATCCTCAACGTCTCTGAATGCCCTAGTCGGGAAATCAGCTCCTGTATCAGTAAGGCATGCCGCTCGGTAGTGGATCTCAGCTTTTTGGCGTCGTCCTGGTAGGTTCCTTCGCCAGAACTCTCGTCAAGTCTGTACCTCTTGGAACTGGCCTTCACTTCATAACCTCTCGGCTTCTCGTCAAGGTCACTTACCCTAAGCTCAATAGCGCTCCTAAGTGATGTCTCTTCGGCAATCTTTGCATCTTGGGCTCTAATATGTGCCTCTAGCGTGGCAATCTGCAGCTTCAGTTCGTCTTCACGCTCCTTCCGCTTGGTAAGCATGGAATTCCATAAAGCTTCCCACTTGCTGAGATGGGAATAAGCTTTGCTTAGAAGTTCCTTCTTGGAAGTAAGCACCTTGCTGACACCGTTCAAGGCTATTCCCACTTTTTCTTTCTTGTCGGTCTCTTCCGTCAGCTCTGAACCCAACCTGTTGATCAATTCAGTCTGTTCCTTCACTGTGAAGGTAGCTTCATTCTTCTCACGACGCAACTAGAAGATTTCTTTTTCTAACTCATCATTGGCTTTCTTCAATTCTTCGTCTTCATCCAACAATTTGTTATACTTCTCACTCTCTTCTGAAGTGGGTACCTCAATCAATGGAAAATACAGGGGTTTCGCAGCAGGATAAGGCATCAAGGACATACTAGCTCTCTCGCAGATCCAAGCCAAATAAGGATCATAAGCTCTGCTGTTGCTCTTACCAAGCAAAGCTCTCCCTCTCCTATGGATGTTAGCCCATGCATGTCTTAATCTGATCAAAACAGCCGTGTCTAATAAGCCCGTGAGATACATAGATTCCTGTATCTCCTTCTCAATAGGAACGTCCCTCAAAGCATAACCGAAATGTCTTACTAGCAGTGAAGGGTTATAGTTAATACAGCTTTTCCGTCCAATCAAGGGGACATTCGGAAAGCCACTGCAACTATATATAATATCAGTGCCCAGCATACTCCGATCAAACCAAATGATATTCTCAGCAGACAGCCCCATCAACCGGGAAGACCAATCCAAAGTATCAACAGCATCAACAAAAGGTCCTATCTTCGGAAGATGCCCTTGGAACCACCTGTACAAGAGAGGAAGACAGCAGGAAACATTCTTGCCACAACGTTTCTCATTCTTGTAGTGAATGGAATGAATAACATCGCCCAAGAGAGTAGGAACTGGATTCTTCGAGGCAAGAATCAAGAAGGCATCTGAGTCAACAAAATCCGGCATATTAGGAAACAAGACACTCCCGTAGATGCAGACGACTAGAATGGCACTGAAAGCAACCCAACATCCACTCTTCGCGCACTGTGTAGCCTTTTCAACCAGGACAGACAAGTGAAAACCATACGCTCCGTTCAGCTAGACCAAACTCCGGGGAACTTAGAAGCGTCTAAACTGACAATCTCAGCAAGTGTAGCTAACTCAGGCTCAGCATCAACATGTACAAAGGGCATCTGGTCTAACACAGGAACTCCCAACATCGCAGAATACTCCTCCAAAGTGGGTGCCAGAATGTAGTCGGGAAATAAGAAACATCTCAGCTGCGGCTCATAAAACTGCATCAAAGTATACACCCCGGTCGTCTCAAATGCTGAAGGTCTGTATAACAAACTAAGCAATCTCCCATAAGACACTCTAAACTCAGCCCTCACTCTCTCATCTGCTAGAGCAACTAGACCCAGCAAGGAACTGATATCTGGTGAATGCAACCGGTAAGCAACTGTCCTCTTCAGGGACTCCATGTCGGGCTGGAGGATATACTAGAATCAGAAGGGAATGATCACCTGCAACATAAATACACGTTAATGAAATGCAGTCATGAAAATGCACATGCATATGCAAACAAGGGACCAAGTGCAATGATGGCGAACTGTGCTGCTCTGTACTGAAGCCTGAGAACCATCAAATCTTCATCTCAAACCAGACCAACCACTCAAATGAACCCTGTAACCACATCTCACTGACAGAGATAAACCAGGTATTCTGAGGTCAAAGGTTTCCAGCAAATAACCCTACCTACCCCTCACAGGTGTGTACTTAACTCGCAGACGAGGTACGACATCCTATGTGGGTTCAACGTCACAGACTTTCAAGAGCGATGATACGATACCCAGAAGGTGTGGCATCATCATCCCTTGAAGCGGCCTCACTTAGTTGAATCCCAATTGATAGGTCCCCAGAGTCGACAATCCTCGGGTCAGACAACTTGTCGAGCCCTAAGGGCCAGGCAAGAAGCATCAAAGAGAATCTCGTCCGAGCGTAAATTTCGCGGCTAGCTGGTCCGAGCTAAGCAAGCAGGCAAACCACTACTCTCTACTTCTAAGTCTATGTGTAACCTCAAGCCCAGGTCTGACTCAGCTCTCGACAAATCACCCCCTTCCCACAACAGCAATAACAATATAAAGCTGATAATAAAATGCAGAAAGTAAAGACAGAAAAGTAAATCTATAACACACCCACAACAGGAAAGCAAGCGCTAGGATTGACTCGCATAGGGGGTAATCTGTCCCCAGCAGAGTCGGCAGTTGTCGCTACTGCGAAAATCGGCGCCGGCTATGACAGAAGAGTCGCCACCGTGTGTTATTTATCCCAACGGAGGGAAAGGAAACGCTCGAAGTAAACCTACCGCAAAGACAGGAAAGGAATGGTCCTCGCAACCAAATCCTGGATTCGGGAGTCGGTTATGCAAGGGGAAGGTATTAACACCCCTCACGTCCGTCGTACTCGACGGGATCCACACTTGTTTTCTAGTACGGATTGTTATTCTATCTACACTAAGGGTCTGAGGTTAAAGGAAAAGAAAATGACTCGGCAAAGTATCGCACTTTATGCCTACGTATTCCCGTCTGGAACGAGAAATCAGAGTCAACGTAGTTCGCCTACCTATGGGAAAAGAGGGGAAGGTTTCTCGCTAGGATACGGCATCCTATGCCTACGTACTTTCATACAACATGAAAGATCAGAGAAAACGTAGTTCGGGCTACGGAAGACACAAGCTTGTCAGACTGTTTTTACCTTATGAAAGGGTTTTTCTTGATTAAGAGTCCAAGCGGACAAAAATGACACTTTGATGTTTGTTTTCAGTCTTTTACGCAAGAACTGTTTTTTATGATGTTTGCAATCTCTGACGCACTAGAGACTATAATTTAAGGGTGACTACGTCGTATGTCACCCTAGGGGTAACACACTAAGCAGTCAGATTACTGAAGAGTCACCCTCCAGCAACCCTCTCTCAAATAGCTTAAGGCTCGTAGCGTACGACATCGATTATCCTTATTACTGTGTTTTGAATTGTTTTGAGATGAGAAGAGAAAGAAGCTCTAAAAACCTAGGGTTGAAAAGGGAATAAAACTAACCTAACGTTATCATGCATGGGTTAACACCTAAAGTTTGTCATATTTCTCTCTTGCACAGAGAAAAACAGAGCTCCTAGGGGATAAACGGAAAAGAAACAGATATATACAGGAAGCAGTAAACATGCATGAGATGCAGCAGTACAAGCGAGGCAAGGGAGTCCCACTCAACCTCGAACCTGGGAAAACAATAGGCAAAGTGAAACAGCTTCACTTCAAACCTAAAGGGCAAGCTGAACAAGCCAACAAACAATACAGAAAAAGAAATAAAACCCAACACCAGCTCTGACAGCAACACCAGCTCCTACAGTAAGCAGCTCAAACAGCAACAGCTCTGACAGCTACAGTTGATTAACAACAAAGGGTTGACAGCACCAACTTCAAGCAAGACCCCACCTTCACTCTTCAATGATCCCCAAACTTTAGATAAGCTCCTGTCTTCAAAATCTCCAAGCTCTGGCACGCACTGAACCCCCAACAAATAAACAGCTTCAAACAGCAGCAAAACCCTAATCTTCAACAGATACTCAGCTTTGATAGGCACAAGCTTCATCTTCTCCAATCTTCAATGAATTTCATCTTCAAGAGGTTCCCATCTTCAATGCAAGCACTCACAAGAGAGAATCAACTAATAGATGAAGTTGGAATGTTAAGAGGCTCAGTGACAACCCAGGGAAATCACCAAGATCTTATCATACCAAGTGAAAGGTATCCTCAAGGTTCTACCCAACCAAAGCATGCTCTACATCCCTCCTAAGGAGAGATGGAACTTCTTTGGGGGACCTTGTGTCATAGGATGGAATAGAGGCACAAGAAGCTCTCTATGTTTGACAGAAGAAATCAGTCTACTCTAAAGCTCTCCCTATATCTCCTATCTCCTAAGTCTTCAAAAGCAACCTTCAAGGATGAGAATCTCCATGCTCCAAGCTCCATCCTTTGTCTCCAATCATCTCCAAGTCTTCATAAGCTTCAACAAACCAAACCCAAGCCCAACACCTAGTTGAAATGACCCAAACCCCACAAGCAATCGAAAAGCCCAAAAGGGAGACACACAAACATCACCCTATTTGCAAAAATCAAAGAAAATAGTAATACTCATCATAAAATCCTAGCTTAATTTCTAAGGGAACCTAACTATGTACCCTATACCCCACATAAACCCCAAGGTCTAAATCAAACCCTAAGTCTCCAAACTATGACCTAAACTACACCTAAGTGTTATAAAACCCTAATCCTAGCACCCTAAAGTTCATTATTCAAAACTAACCTAAATTTCATCATAAAAATATGAGAAAAATCTCTAAGGGAGCATGTACCTCTAATCTAATCAACCTCACAAGAATAAATCAAAAATCATGCATCAATCTCTCATACTAAATTCAGAAAAATAAGGTATCAAACAAATGCAAAATAAAATCAATAAAATTGTAAAATATACCAAAAAATATAAAATGCATGAAATAATGTTTTTATTGTTTTATTAAATTCTAGAAACCCTAAGGAAAACAAGGAAAAAATCCTCACCCTAAAATAATATTTTTTCAATTTATTATGAATTTTTTTATTAACTATGCTAAACCATGAAATAAAAAGAAAATAAAATGAAAATGGTAAATGGGCGTGACAAATAGCAATCATAATTAGTACAAAACACCAAATGGGCTCAGAGGGGGGTGCGCATAGGAGGCGCGCGCTAGGCCCATTCACTTCAGAAATTAAAATGAAAAATCAAATGAAAAAAAGAAAAATGTCCGTGTGAATAGCAAGCAAATCACATGTGTCTTCTATTGGGCCTCCAAGCTGGGGTGTACATAGCAACAAATGACTTAAGCCCATCCAAGAATATTAAATGAAACGGTGCGTTTGGTCTAGACTCAGAATTCCTTCACAAATCAAGACTCACTCGTGGCCGCTGGATGCTCATTCCAGTCAAAGGTCTCCTAAGATCCAAGGGTGATGACACCTTCTTCTACCTTTTGAAATTGGGAGGGAACACACGCCATGGATGAACAGAGCTCCACCATCATCTTCTCCAAACCTCAGCTCTCTTAATCCTCACCAAAACCCTAACCTAAATACATCATCTGGCTCGTTTTTTCACAAGGAATTCAGTCATGCTATCCATTGACATTGAATCATCTTCTTCCTCAAAACACGAAGAAATATTCAGAAAGTGCTCAAACCTAAATCATCACCAAACTCAAAATTGAGAGGCCTAAAATCATCACCATGCTACACTGAGCAAAATCCACTATCAAACTAGGTTTAATCCTCAAGAAACCTCAAGATATATCCATGAACAGAAATGGTGCTCATCCTAATTTTATCTCTAAATCGTGCAAATTGTTACCAGAATCCACCTAGCCATGTTCTACAATGAATATCACCATCTAAAACCTAAGGAAAATTCATGAACGAGCCATAGAAAGAATTTTACATACCTGCAAAAATCGAGTGAACAGACCAAGCAATCCTTCAAATTAAGCTCCAAGATCTTCCAGATACCTTCAATGATGTATGATCAAGCTTCTGTATGCAACAAATTGGATTGAAACCTCTTGAATCCTTGAATCCGATTTTGATTTGCAGGCTATGAACTCAAAATGCTCTCTCACGATTTTGCAATGATCTTGCCTTGAATTGTATCTGGAATCACTCACCAACACCAAAGGAAGTTGTTGAAATCAAGAATTTGGATTGAAGTGGATCAAATGGCTGTAACCGATTCTGTTTTGCAAACTGAAAATTCAGAAATCAATCTCTCCAATCTCCCTCAATCTCCACCAACCAATGCCTTGGATCAATCACAAATCTTATATAGAACTTGTAGGAATGCTCTAGAAACTTCAGGAATGATCCAATGAGAAGTTCAACATCTCTTGCATTTGAAAATGTCATGAGAAATTCACACATGGCAGCTGAGTTTTAGCTTGCTTCAATGCCTTGGTTCTGGTCCAATTTCTCCTTAGATGACATTTTGAATGAATTGGCAAGGGTTAAGGCCTTGGTTATGCCTTAAAAAATGGTTTTGCATATGTGACTTATGATGTAAGTAACCACTTTACAAAGGAAGTCATGGAATTACCTCTCAACTCAAAAATGTGGCAATGTCATTGTTTTCAAAATGTGTTTTCCAATCAATTTGGTATGTCATATGGCTTGGTTTGGACCTATAGATCAAAAATCACAATTTTCCTCCTTGGTTCATTTAAAATTCACCCTTATTTTAGGCCATTTTTTGCAATTTTGTGATACAAGCCCTTCCAATCACCCATGACCACTTACCTAGCTTAAAAACATCATTTTAAACACATCTCATGTTGAACATTTTTTCATTTGAGGAGTGGAAGATAAAGATTTTGACCCATGTTGGAAAATGACCTGTAATCATCAATACCCAAAATACCCCTGGATTGCCAAGACCATAACTTGAGTTCCACAAATCTTCTTGAGGACTTCTAGTACTCAAATTAAATCTAAGATCAAGCCCTACAATTATTATGTTGGCCAAGAATCCATTTGAAAACTCATTGATGGGCAATAGTTGCTTGGAAGTCAAGTGACTTTCACAGGTACATTTCAGTGTCCTCTGGGGACCCATAACTTGCAAGAACCATAACTTGAGTTCTACAAATCTCCTTGAATACTTATAGTACTCAAATTAAATCTATTGAGAAGCTCTACAAGTTTCATGTTGGCCAGGAATCCATTTGAAACTTGCATTTTGACTTATCTGGCTTGGAAGTTAGGCCTAAATTAGGGGATTTTACACTGAAACCCTAATTTGGCAACCCCTCCTACTCTTGATTCTCTTTGATTTATCCTTGGAACAACACCACACATGTATCAACATATCAATTCATGAGTCCCACAACCTCCAATTAAGCCTTGATGCTCTTCAATCACTCAGTTGACCTAGGGTTGACCTAGGGTTGACCCAGATGAAACCCTTGTTGACTGCACTTCAACTGTGGCTCTTGTACTTGAATCAATGACTTGTCTCATCTTCAATATGACCCTTTAGGAATTTCATAAGCTTTGTACACATTCCATACCCTCAATTCATAGCTCATACCCCCATTGATAACCCTCAATACACCTCAAATTAGGAGAGAAATCCACCTGTTGACACTCAAACTTCTCAAAGCTTCAACCCATTCCTTGATGACTTGGATGTTCCTAAGCTTAAATAAAAACCATTGATGTGCTTCTTTAGATAAGAATGGCACTTGATCCCTTGTTGGATGCCTTGCTATGCAAATGATTAGATTATGTACATGATGTATCTATGCAAATGAAAATGCACTGAAACATAAACCAGGTGAAATAGGTTAAGCAAATTTTAGGGTGCAACAAAGAGTCACCACCTTTCGTTATTTATCCCACATAAAGGGAAAGGAAACGATCGGAAAAACCTGACGAAAAGGTATAAGACAAGGTCCTTGCAACCAATGTCTGGATTCGGGAGTGGGTTACGCAAGGGGAAGGTATTAGCACCCCTCACGTCCATCGTACTCGATGGAATCCACACTTGTTGTGTTTATCTGACGGGTTGATTTAACTATCTACGCTAAAAGGCTGGTCTGAAAAGGAAAGAAAATGACTCGGTAGAACACAACAGTTCTATGCCTACATATTCCCGTCTGGAACAAGAAATCAGAGTCAACGTAGTTCGCCTAACTACGGGTGAAAAAGGGGGGAAGGTTGCTCGCTGAAATAACGCCTCTCGTGCCTACGTACTTTCACATGGCGTGAAAGATCAGAGCAAATGTAGTTTGGGAAGATACGGAACACAGGTGTGTTCAACTGTTTTTATCTGAGTAAGGTTAACAAACAGTTCTAGCAGTAGGTGTATGCCGCTCGACCATTGGAGACTTATGCGTTACCATTTGCGGTAGAACTGGGAGTTAACGACACTCTTTTCTTCAGAAAAGATTTCCTGGAATTAAAGGCCCAAGAGGGTAAAAAGAGTTTGATCTTTGTTTTCTGTCTTTTACGAAAGAAGTGTTTTTCATGGGTGTTTGTAGTTAGTACAACCCTAGAGAGTATGACCTGGGAACGAATGCGTCGCATATTGTCCAAAGGACGTATACTAAACACTCTAGACGATTGAGAGGAGGCCGCTCAATTATCATTACCCAAGTAGCTTAAGGCTCATAACGCGCTTGTACTAACTTGCCTTTATTACGTTTTTTTACACTGGTTTTGAGATGAGAAGAGAACGAACTCTATGGGGAAACTGTCAAACCCTAATGTTGTCATGCAAAATTAATCATATGGTTGAGGTTAGGAGGGAGCTACCTAATGTTATCATGCATGGTTAGAACCCTAAAGTCTGCCATGACTTCTCTTGAACAAGAGAAGTCAGAGTTCATAGGGGAACATGGCAGTGGTACATAGAAACAGACAAAGCAAATACTATAAAGAAATAACTGTAAGTAAAATGCATGCAATGCCACAACAATACAAGCAGAAGGAGACAAACTCAACTTCTTTTCAATCAAGCAAAAAGAAAACAGTCAAAACAGGCAAGCAGAGGGAGACAGACTCAACCTCTAATACAAACACAGAGATAAAAAGAAAAAAAACAACACACAAGCAAGGGGAGACAGACTCAACCCTTAATGCAAACAAGCAGAGGGAGACCCACTCGACCTCTAAGTAGTCATGCTCCTAGCCTAAGTATGCTAAACATGAACCTATTCTAATGCATCAATCAATCAAACAAGGGAGAGAAACCAGAATGAGCCACAAGGAGTTCATCCCATGCTACATCAGGTTGGAGGTGTATCAACACCAGAGTACATCATAGGCTCAACCCCTTGAGGAATGCACATAATCCAACCACGGGAAGGATTAGGCTCTCCCAAGAGGGATCCTATGTCAATAAGACATAAAAGACTGGGTATTAGTCCTAGATATCCATCTAAGGTAACTGGTATAGTGTATCAACACTGGATGTCCATCTCAGGCTCAACCTGTTGAGGAATGCATAGAATCCAACCAAGGGAAGGATTAGGCTCTCCCAAGAGGGATCCTAAGAAAAGGACTTTGAGATGGATGACATTATATAAACCAAGGGAATATACCATGCCAAGAATGCCAATCTAAGGCTCAACCTCCTGAGGAATGCACAGAATCCAACCAAAGGAAGGATTAGGCTCTCCAAGGAGGGCTCCTCATCAAGACTTGAAAGAGAAGGGTAGTGCAAACCAAAGGAATGTACTATACTGGGGAATGTCAATTCAGGGCTCAACCTCCTGAGGAATGCATAGAATCCAACCAAAGGAAGGATTAGGCTCTTCCAGGAGGGTTCCTCTTTCAAGACTTGGAGAAATAGGGTAGGGCAGAGCCCAAGGAAGAAACCATACAGAGGGCAGAAGGCAACACAACACTTACAAGAAACCCTATAGAATAGTCACAAGAATCACCTAGACTAAGGGAATCTAAATCTCTAACAAGGCCCTAATGATGTATCTACCTTACTTCTATTCTATCAAGAGAGTATATGAAGTCTAGCATCACCTAATGGTCACTATTGAGGTTCCACTAAAGGAAAGGTCATGTTAGAAACACCACAAAACTACCTAAGCATTAAATCTACTTAAAATACTAAATCATCTTCTAAAATCCTATGAATTTTTATAAGAGACCCTAAAGGTGTTGAGAACCTAGGGTAGAAGGACCAGGGATTGAATCTAAAGGGAAAGCCACTAAAGAATTCCTAAATCACCAAGTATCAAAGGGAAACCCTAAAATGGAAGGTCATGGGAACCTAATCTAAAACCAGTCCTAAAGTTATCTAAAAATTGTGAAATAAATCCTAAGGGATCATGCATCTCTATACTAGCAGCCAGCCAAAAATCTCACTCAAATACTATACCAATTGATCATACAAAAATCAGGAAGAAAATGAGGAAATATGCCAAAATTAAAGAATTAAAGAAAATGCAAAAAATAAAATTAAATTGAAAATTGCACGAAAATAAAATCTAAAAGCACCAGAAAATCAGAAATAAAATCTAGAGCATGCACATATTTTTATTGTATTTTTCTGATCAATAATGAATTTAATATGAATTTAAAATGAAGAAAGCAATTAAAATAAATCAAAAAATCAATTAAAGAAAATAAAATGCCAGAATTAATGGGAAGCGTTGGATCTGGAGACCGGTCAACTAATCTAAACAACCAGGTGATGCCAGCGCATTAATGATACGACTGTGTTTTGGCTTAGTCAAGGTCAATTCTCAGAACAAGTCACGAGCGTTAGATTAGGATACTAAGTCCAACATTCAAGCATATCTAATGAATAGAGGTCATCGTCCTCGTTTGAATTTCAGATGGAGAGGGAAAAGCTCAGATGAACCAGACGGTGGTCCGGTGGCCGCGCCACCGTCTTCCCCGGTGAGCCACCAGTTACAGGTCATCAAAACAAACCAAACCTTATACCATTCTTCTTATTTTTTCCTCCTGAATCCAAATCTCATCTCCATTTCTCCTAATTCTCACTAGATTTCAAAACCCGATCAAGAATCCAAAATATGTCAAATCATGGATCATCACCAAACCTTAAAATTAAGCCACAGATCTTCTCCCCATTCATCATAGATCATCCTAAACTATCTAAATCAAGCTAACACCTCAAGATCTGAGAGATTCGCATCCAAACAGAACGTTGCTCACACCTTGAATCATCATCAAACTCTACAATTCATATCCTAAAACGTTCCAGGCATCTTCCTAAAGCTTAACCACATATCAAATCAAGCTAGATCATCCTAGAATCAGTGCAATTTTGAAATGTGCATACCTGGTTTGTAGCTTGAAATTGAAGCACTTGCACTGTGATTCCTGCTTCAAGATGATGCATAATCGTTCCTTGATGAAGGATAAAGATGATAGAATCCAAGAATTGCCTTGATTTGCTCTAGAATTGAAATTAGATTTCTCACTTTTGCTCTTGAAATTCAACCTCCAATCTCTGGTTCTAACTGCAAATGATCACCAACCTTGATCCTAATGCGTTTCTGAACTTATATAGAGTGGATTGGAAGATTCTAGAGGCCCATGGAAAGCCCAATCTGAGATATCCAAATTCCACTTTTCCTTCAAAATTTCAACAATGGCATACACGGTTCTGATTCAATTCCTTATCCAAGAAGCTTCAAATAGCTTGCACATGACTTATGGAACATGAATGGACAGGATTGAAAGCTTGTTTGCATCCTATGGCCAAGATTGTGTGTGTTTCTTCATCATGAAGTAACAAGTTGAAACACCATGAAATATGCCTCAAAATGAAATTCCATTAATGCCAAAGTGTTCCAAATGGTTTTTCTGATCAAAATGAGCACTCATTTGGTCTTGTTTGAACACACATGATTTAATTTGAATTTTTTCACATAAATGCCTTTTAATTCCCCTTTTGTCAATTTCCTTCAAACCAAGTCTTACCCTAAGCCAAATCAAAGCCTTATGGATACATGGTTGACCTTAAAATCCCATTTTGAGCAAGTTTCATGATAGAAAAAACTTCATTTGAAGTGTGCAAGATAGTGAAAATGGCCTATAATGCCAAATGACCTATAATCTTACTTTCCCAAAATACCCCTGACTTGTAAACCTCATAACTTGAGTTCTACAAATCAGATGAAAGACTTCTAGTACAATTTGGAAAGATAAGATCAATACCTACAACTTTCATTTTGGAAAAATTTAAGAAGAAACACCCTTCTAGGTCAAACGTTCCTTGGAAGTTTGTTGACTTTTGCAGACAAATTTCACATTCATCTGATGACCTGTAACTTGTCTGGATCATAACTTGAGTTCTATAAATCCAATGGAGGACTTCTAGTACTCAAATTAAATATAAGAGCATTCTCTACAAGTTTCATGTTGGCCAAAAGTTGAGAAGAAACTTGTATCTTGAGATAAGTGGTCTTGAAGTTAAGCACTAAATAGGGGATTTTACCCTGAGAACCCTAGTTTAGCAACTCCTCACACTTTGAATTCTTCTTGAATTGATCTTGGAATATCACTTCATGTATCTCAACACAAATTTCCATGATCACAAAGACTTAGAAGTAGGTTTTGATCCTCTTCAATTGCACAGTTGACTCAAGGTTGACCAGATGAAAACCCTAATTGCAACACCCTCAACTGTGGCTCTTCGCCCTTAACACAATGACTTGACTGAGCTCTCTCATGACCCTTAAGGCACTCTATGAGCTCCATCCACATATTCCTATCTATGATCAAGACTCCACAACTCACTGATGGTCTTCTATTGGTCCTCAGGTTAGGAGATGAACCCCATACAAGCAACCAAGCTTCTTAATAACACAACCCTCTTCCTGATGACTTTGGTGACCTGACAAGCTTGAATAATACCTCTAGATAGGCTCCTCTTGATATAAACCACACTTGATCCCCTGCTAAATGAATAATGTTATGCTCTGCAAATGCTAGACCAATGCAATGCTAATGCAATGAAACATAAAGCCAAGTAAGAAAAAGGATAGGCAAATTTTGGGGTGCAACACCGAAGTACAATATCCGTGCAGCGCAAAGGGAAACATCTCGTGCCAATCTTTGTAGGTCACAACCATCTTCTACATAATCTTCTTTATATTCTTATTGGCCGCTTCGACAGCGCCATTCATCTTTAGACGATAAGGAGAAGAATTGTGATGCTCAATTTTGAAACTCTGGCACAATTCCTTCATCATCTTGTTATTCAAATTTGAACCATTATCAGTAATGATTCTCTCAGGCACTGCGTAATGATAGATGATGTCCTTTTTGATAAACCAGGCTACCACTTGTTTGGTGACATTGGCATAAGAATTTGCTTCAACCCACTTAGTCAAATAATCAATTGCTACCAAGATGAAGCGATATCCATTGGATGCGGTTGGCTCAATCTTGCCAATCATATCAATGCCCCACATGGAAAAGGGCCAAGGAGACGCCATGACATTCAAAGGACTTGGCGGCACATGAATCTTATCAGCATAAATCTGGAATTTATGGCATTTCTTAGCATACTTTAAGCAATCAGACTCCATAATCAACAAATAATAACCTGCCCTCAACAATTTCTGAGACATGGCATGCCCGCCTGCATGTGTACCAAAGGCACCTTCGTGAACCTCTTCCATAAGCAAACCCGCTTCTTTTTCGTCCATGCATCTCAATAAAACTAAGTCAAAGTTTCTTCGGTAGAGTACACCATCTTGGTTTAGATAGAAATTTCCAAACAGCCTCCTCAAGGTCTTCTTATCCCGGACCGAAGCCCTGGGCGGATATTCTTGGTTCTTGAGAAAATTTTGGATATCATAATACCATGGCTTCCCATCTGAAACTTCCTTTATTTCAAATACGAATGCCGGCCTATCAAGGCGCGAGATAACGATTCTCGGAGCATCGTTCCAATAGTTCACTTTATACATCGAGGATAACATAACCAAGGCATCTGCCATCTGATTCTCCGCTCTTGGCACATGGTGAAACTCTGCCCTGTCAAAGAAAGGTAACAACCTCCTTGCATAGTTCATATAAGGAATCAGATTAGGTTTCCAAGTCTCCCGCTCTCCTTTGATCTGATTGACCACCAAAGTTGAATCACCATAGATATCAAGGTTTTTGATTCTCAAATCAATTGCTTCTTCAATACCCATGATACATGCTTCATATTCGGCTTCGTTATTGGTGCAGGGGAACGTTAACCTGGCAGTGAATGGGATATGAGAACCATGGGGAGTTGTAATGATTGCCCCAATTCCGCTGCCATATGAGTTAACAACACCGTCAAAAATCATCTTCCATTGGGAGCTTTTCTCAGGACCTTCATCAGGTAACGGCTCATCACAATCCTTCATCTTTAAGAACATGATATCCTCAGGAAATTCAAACTTCATCAATTGATAATCGCCAATCGGTTGCTCTGCAAGATTTCAGACAGAACACTCCCCTTAATAGCCTTTTGGGAGACGTATTGAATGTCGTATTCTGTCAAAACCATCTGCCATCGGGAAATCCTTCCTAAAAGTACTTGCTTTTTGAACACGTACTGAATCAGATCCATCTTTGAAATTAGCATGGTTGTATGGTTTAGCATGTATTGTCTTGGGCGTTTGGCAGCCCAAGCGAGTGCACGACACGTCTTTTCCAACATTGAGTATCTGAACTCACAATCTTTGAACTTTTTACTCACGTAACAAATGTCATGGTATTTTCTTCCCGTCTCGTCGTGTTGACCGAGAACACAACCCATGGAATTCTTAAGTACCGTTAAATACATTATTAATGGCCTGCCATCCACTGGAGGCATCAGTATCAGAGGCTCCTGCAAATACTCTTTTATTTTTTCGAATGCCCTTTGGCAATTTTCATTCCAGACCACCGCTTGATCTTTCTTTAACAATTTGAAAATTGGTACACACGTGGCTGTGAGATGAGATATGAACCTTTCAATGTAGTTCAATCTACCCAAGAAACCACGAACCTCTTTCTCAATCTTCGGTGCTGGCATTTCCTATATAGCTTTTATTTTTGCAGGATCGACCTCGATTCCTTTTTCACTGGCTATGAACCCCAGTAACTTTCCTGACCGTACACCAAAAGTGCACTTGTTTGGATTCAACCTCAACCTGAATTTCCTTAGCCTTTCAAACATCTTCAAAAGATTCACCAGATGTTCTTCCTCCGTTTGCGATCATGTCATCAACATAAACCTCAATCTCATGATGAATCATATCATGAAACAAAGTCACCATTGCCCGCTGATAGGTTGCCCCTGCATTCTTCAATCCAAAGGGCATTACCTTATAGCAAAAAGTCCCCCACGGTGTTATAAAAGTTATTTTCTCCATGTCTTCCGGGGCCATCTTGATCTTGTTATATCCAGAAAAACCGTCCTTGAAGGAAAACACTGAATACTGAGCAGTATTATCAACAAGTACGTCAATGTGAGGGAGTGGGAAATCATCTTTTGGGCTTACTCGATTGGGATCACGGTAATCTACACACATTCTTACCTAACCATCCTTCTTTGGTACATGTACAATGTTAGCGACCCACGGAGGGTAATTCGTCACAGCGAGAAATCCTGCATCCAATCGCTTCTAGACCTCATCTTTGATCTTTACCGCCATGTCATGTCTGGTTCGTCTTAGCTTCTGTTTCACATGTGGACACTCTTTTCGAAGAGGTAAGCAATGAACCACAATATTTGTATCAAGATCGGGCATATCTTCATATGACCAAGCAAGGACATCCTTATACTCTCGGAGCATTTCAACTAGTCTTTGTTTGACGTTACTCTGCAATGCAGCCCCTATCCTGACTTCCTTTCTGGCTTCCTCGGTGCCCAAATTGATGACCTCAATTTCCTTCGGATGAGGTAAAATAAACCTTTTTTCTTGTTTCAGTAGCATGATCAGCTCTTCAGGTAGGTCTTCGTCTTCCTCAATCTCTTCTTCAGCTTGAAAGATCGGATTATCAAAGTCATACCGAGTCATAGATGAGTCTGAGTCGGTGGCATCTGTAATGTGAAACCTGCAATGATGATGATTTAATGCTTAAAATGGTATCCAAACAAGCACAAACCACATTGCCATTTTATTGTTAAAATAAAACAAGAAAAACAGAGATCACAATATTTGAATGCAAGAAAAACGCCCTTTGATTAATGATAAAACAAATGTTCAAACATAAAAGATAAGGCCCTTCAGACAAAGACCACTATGTTCCGGGTAGAACATAGGGCTACACATAATCAAGAAAACTGGAAAATTACTCTTCACGAGTCACTTGGATAACTTCCTTGATGGTCCAGTTGTTCAAGCTCTGACCAGGAATACATGGTCGGATCCATGCATCCATGTCGCAGTCACTATCACCTTCTTCGTCCAACACGACATTGATCTGATCTAAAATCACCCCACCACTAATGAATTGGACTGGTCCCCTGTAGCGTGGAGTGCTCTGTGAAGAAGAAGAAGATGGGTTGTACCCAAGTCCAAACTTTTCTTGCTTATTGGGGATGCTCAGAACTTGCCCCCAGCCCTGAGATGCTCCGGACTTCACCACCGCTTGTGCTTCCTTAAAAGATGACATAACAACCTCAGGCATATTTCCCACAACTGGCGTCTTCTCTTTAATTTGCATGGTTTCAGAAGCTTGACACAACATTTCGTGAATCTCACCATCAACCTCTACATATTTGAATCAAGACAAATGGCTTATCATAATATCCTCTTCACCGCAAACGGTAACAATATTACCGCCTACCATATATTTCAGCTTTTGATGTAGAGTTGACGTCACAGCTCCAGCCGAATGGATCCATGGTCGTCCCAACAAGCAGCTATACGCCGGCTGAATATCCATAATATAAAACACAACATTGAAAACCTATGGTCCAACCTGGATTCGAAGAGTTACTTCTCCAAAAACGAACCTTCTTGTCCCGTCAAATGCTCGAACAACCAAATCACTTGGGGTGCACATCACTCCCCGGATGTCCAGCTTCATCAAAGCTTTCTTGGGTAGCACATTAAGTGATGACCCAGTGTCCACCAGTACATGCGATAGTACAGCCCCTCTGCATTCAATGGAGATATCTCACCGTCAGTATCTTTGATCTTCCATTTCCGAAGAAACGAGCAAACACTACGTAAAAGTGCGAACTGTCAATATCTCTGACCTTTCATTTCCGCAGAAACGGGCATTCACTAAATAAAAGTGCGAACTGTCAATATCTCTGACCTTCCATTTCCGCATAAACGGGCATACACTAAATAAAAGTGCGAATTGTCAATATCTCTGACCTTCCATTTCTGCAGAAATGGGCATACACTAAATAAAAGTGCGAACTGTCAATATCTCTGACCTTCCATTTCCGTAGAAACGGGGATACACTAAATAAAAGTGCAAACTGTCAATATCTCTGACCTTCCATTTCCGCAGAAATGGGCACACACTAAATAAAAGTGCAAACTGTCAATATCTCTGACCTTCCATTTCCGCAGAAACGGGCATACACTAAATAAAAGTATGAACTGTCAATATCTTTGACCTTCCATTTCCGCAGAAACGGGCATACACTAAATAAAAGTGCGAACTGTCAATATCTATGACCTTCCATTTCCGCAGAAACGGGCTTACACTAAATAAAAGTGCGAACGGAGCATCCGAAGACTTGAACAAGCAACTCTGCGGGGAATTTCTGACGTCAGCTGCCAGACATTCATCTTGAACGAAGATGGGTAACAACTTCGAGGGTGTAATCCACGAGATCTTCTAACACTGACGTAACAGCAATCCGAGGAAAACTCTACTGGGGAAATTCTGGTGTCAACTGCCAGACACTTACCTTGGCAACAGGTAATGACTTCAAAGGTATAATCATGAAATCTTTCCTTTTAAAATGCTGACGCCTCAACAATCTGAGGAAATCTCCGTTGGGGAAGAAAAGAAACTTAACCAAGCAACTCTGATGAGGGAACACATGATAGGATGAACGTTATCATCACATATCTCATGTCAACATTTGAATATTCAAAAACCATCCTGAACAAGAATTCCAATTACCTGCAGGGAAAAACACCTGAAAACAAAGAGGTAACCAACCTGGCTTATGTTTCAAAATGCATATGTTTGAAAAATGGTGTAATGCTCCATACGGCATAGAAATGCTACGCGTTTGGGTAGATGCTATGCACGATGCAAATACAAAGAGGCGTTCCTGCAAAATAAATGCCGGAGGAACGAAACCAAACTTTCGCTGGGGGAAGAAACAATCCTGCTGGGGATAGCTTAACAAATCCGAAGTTACGAACTCTGCAGAGGATGATCAACCTATTGGAGGAAAGACAACCTACTGGAGAACAGAAAGAACCATCATGCACGGGGATGATCTTAAAACACCAACAACCTGGTTGTACTCTGTGGGGACTTCACTGGGATTAACTGTACACACGACCAACTGTTGGGAATGCACATCACTGCCTGACCGCTTCCTAACTCGCGTCCAACTCTTCCGGGGATAAAATGCGACTTCCATCTGCTGGGGAGGAATAAGATCACCTACAGCCTGCTCCTACGTTAAGGGACTTCGGCTGGGGAAACACGATCCCATGGCTATTTTCTTAGAAGGTAACGACCCTGCAAAACATGAACGAAACAAGACAATTCTACACAAAAGGAAATATCTAGGTCAATATCTGTGACAATTGTTCAGTTAATTCGAAGTTTTAACCATTATTGGCCTAGGCCTGCAAGTTTATGCACGTGCAAGTTTATAAAAAACATCGGTGTTTTCCACAAACAAAATAGTAAGAGTTACAACAAGAAACAAACATCAAGTACTGAATAGTATGCGTTTATTGATAACGGGCCTGTAAATAGGCAAAGTTTTTTTTACAATGGATGCGACTCCTGAAAAGAGGAAGCTACAAAGATAAATACAAATATGTACATAGGTATAGAGAAATTTGTATACATGTCGACAACGTGGTACATACAAACACCATGAGCTGATCCTCCTATGACTCGCCTGACTCCGACGCTTTCCCGATACTCCATCCTCGGAAGAAATTGACTTGGACAATCGACCCTCAGGTTCTCCCAAACCACTAAGCAACGCAGTATCAAACTCGGACCGCAGTCATTTGCTTTTTCAATCCCTAATTTTTTCCTAAATCGCCCCTTTGCGGGTTTTCAATTCATCGGGATACCCTTTTTTGCCGAATTCGCCTTTTCAGGTTTTCGACTTCGCGGGTGTACATCTTTTCAATTTTGTCCCTAACTTTTTCCCGAACCTTTTCTTTTCTTGGTTCACTGGGATGCCCCATTTTTGCTTGGACTTTCTTTTTTCTGTCCAGCGGGTCTCTTTAAGCAAAGTATTTTTTAACTGCGTCCGAGTTCATAGGGGATGTAAAGTCTTCTCCATCCATGGTGGACAACAATAAGGCTCCTCCGGAGAAGACCTTACGAATGATATATGGACCTTTATAGTTGGGAGTCCATTTGCCCCTGTGATCTGATTGTGGTGGGAGAATCTTCTTCAGCACAAGATCGCCCGTCTGAAAGCTTCGAGGGTGCACCTTCTTGTCAAAAGCTTTCTTCATCCGGCTCTGGTATAATCGACCATATGCGATAGACGCAATTCTCTTCTCGTCCATCAAACTGAGCTGATTCAGCCTATTCTTTATCCATTCTGCATCATCGAGTTGGACATCGAGCAAAACTCTCAAAGAAGGAATCTCAACTTCCAATGGCAGGACAACTTCCATACCATACACCAGTGAGAAAGGTGTTGCCCCGGTCGATGTGCGTACCGTCGTACGATAACCGTGCAAAGCGAAGGGCAACATCTCGTGCCAGTCTTTGTAGGTTACAACCATCTTCTGAACTATCTTCTTGATGTTCTTATTGGCCGCTTCGACAGCGCCATTCATCTTGGGCCGATCGGGAGATGAGTTATGATGCTCAATCTTGAAATTATGGAACAATTCCTTCATCATCTTATTATTCAAGTTCGAACCATTGTCAGTAATTATTCTTTCGGGGATTCCGTAACGACAGATGATGTCCTTTTTGATAAACTGGGCTACTACTTGCTTGGTAACATTAGCGTAAGATGCTGCTTCGACCCATTTGGTGAAGTAATCGATAGCTACTAAGATGAACCGGTGACCGTTGGAGGCAGTGGGCTCGATTTTACCAATCATATCGATGCCCCACATGGAGAAAGGCCACGGGGACGCCATAACATTCAAAGGGCTTGGCAGCACATGAATCTTGTCTGCGTAAATTTGGCATTTATGGCATTTCTTCACAAACTTGAAACAATCTCTTTCCATCGCCAGCCAATAATACCCTGCTCGTAATAACTTTCGAGACATAGCATGTCCGCCGCCATGCGTGCCAAAGGTTCCTTCGTAGACCTCCTCCATAAGAAGATTAGCTTCTTTCTCATCCACTCATCGCAATAGCACCAAATCATGGTTTCTCCTGTACAGAACACCATCGAGATTCAAGTAGAAGTTGCCAGCCAATCTCCTAAGAGTCTTCTTATCGTGGCTGGATGCCCCAGTCAGATACTCTTGGTTCTTTAGGAAATTCTGGATATCAAAATACCACGGCTTGCCATCGGAAGCTTCCTCAATGGAGAATATGAAAGCGGGCCTATCAAGGCGAGAGATAACTATTCTGGGAGCATCATTCCAGAAGTTAACTTTGTACATCGAAGAAAATGTCGCAAGAGCGTCAGCAATCTGATTTTCTGCCCGCGGCACATGGTGAAATTCTACTCTGTCAAAGAAAGGCAACAACCTCCTCACATAATTCGTATACGGTATCAGATTAGGCTGACGAGTCTCCCATTCTCCCTTGATCTGGCTCACGACTAGCGCGGAGTCTCCATACACATCAAGATTTTTAATTCTCAAATCAATAGCCTCCTTGAGACCCATGATACACGCCTCATATTCAACCTCATTATTGGTAACTGGAAATGTCAATCTGGCAGTGAACGGGATGTGCGTCCCATGGGGTGTCGTAATGATTGCCCCAATCCTACTTCCGTATGAATTAATAGCCCCGTCAAATATCAATTGCCATTGGGAACTCCGCTCAGGACCTTCACCATGCAACGACTCCTCGCATTCTTTCATCTTCAAGTACATGATATCCTCGTCAGGAAAATCAAACTTCATCGGCTAGTAATCATCGATTGGCTGCTCGGCCAGGTACTCTGACAGCACGCTACCTTTGATAGCCTTTTGCGAAACATATTGTATATCGTACTCTGTCAGTACCATCTGCCATCGGGCAATCCTTCCTGAAAGCGCCTGCTTTTCGAAGACATATTTGATCGGATCCATCTTCGAAATCAGCATGGTTGTATGATTTAGCATATATTGTCTCAGACGTTTGGTAGCCCAAGCAAGTGCACAACACGTCTTTTCGTGCATTGAGTAACGGGATTCACAATCTGTGAACTTCTTACTCAAGTAATAGATCGCATGCTCTTTTCGTCCAGTCTCGTCATGTTGACCGAGAACACAACCCATACTATTCTCAAGAACTGTCAAGTACATGATCAGTAGTCTCCCGGCTACTGGGGGTATCAATACCGGAGGTTCCTGCATGTATTCTTTTATTTTCTCAAACGCCTTTTGACAATTTTCATCCCAGACAATTGCTTGATCTTTTTTCAACAGTTTAAACATTGGCTCACACGTGGCTGTCAGGTGAGATATGAACCAGGCAATGTAGTTCAACCTCCCCAAAAAGCCACGAACCTCTTTCTTTGTTTTTGGCGCTGGTATTTCTTGTATCGCTTTTATTTTTGTAGGATCAACCTTAATTCCTCTTTCACTAACAATGAACCCCAATATCTTTCCAGATCTCACCCCGAAGGCGCACTTATTAGGATTCAGCCTCAGCCTGAACTTCCTAAGCCTCTCAAATAATTTCAAAAGATTCACCAAATGCTCTTCCTCCGTCTGGGATTTGGCAATCATATCGTCAACATAGACCTCAAACTCTTTATGCATCATGTCATGAAAGAGCGTTGTCATAGCATGCTGATATGTTGCCCCAGCTTTCTTCAAACCAAAGGGCATCACTTTGTAGCAGAACGTTCCCCACGGGGTAATGAAAGTTGTTTTCTCCATATCCTTCGGCGCCATCTTAATTTGATTATAGCCCGAAAAGCCGTCCATGAAGGAAAACACAGAGAATTGAGCAGTATTGTCGACCAATACGTCAATATGAGGAAGCAGGAAGTCATCCTTAGGGCTCCCCTTGTTCAGATCCCGATAGTCAACGCACATCCGCACCTTACCATCTTTCTTTGGTACATGTACTATATTGGCGACCCAAGGAGGGTAAGTTATAACAGCTAGAAAACCAGTGTCCCACAGTTTCTGCACTTCCTCTTTGATATTTACGGCCATATCTGGTTTCGTTCTTCTGAGCTTTTGCTTGACCGGCGGACATTCTTCACGTAGTGGCAAGCGGTGGACCATAATATCAGTGTCTAGCCCAGGCATATCATCATAAGACCAAACAAAGATGTCACTATACTCTCGAAGCATCTCGACAAGTCTTTGCTTGATATTGCTTTGCAGCGCAGCCCCTATCCGAACATTCTTGACAACTTCTTCGGAACCCAAGTTAACGACCTTAATATCCTCCTAATGAGGCAGAATGACCCTCTCTTCTTGTCTCAAAAGTCGAGTCAGCTCTTCTGGTACGTCGTCGTCCTCAACAATATCTTCCTCGGCTTGAAATATCGGGTTCTCAAAGTCGAAGCGAATCATAGGGAGTTCTTGATCGGTGTCATCTGAAATATGGATCCTGCAAGAGAAAGGGTTAAATGCTTCAAATGATATGCCAACGAAGCATACAACCACATTGCCATTTTATTATTAAAAATAAAAATAGAAAAACAGGGATCACAAAATTTGCATGCGAAAAATGCCTTTATTTGATGATTAAAGCAAAGCATACACATAAACAAGTAGGCCCTGAAATAAAATCACTATGCCCCGGGTAGGACACAGGATTGTACAATAATCGAAAAAACAAGGCATTACTGTTTCGTCGTCACTTGAATAAAGTCCTGAATAGACCAGCTGCATAAGCTTTGTCCTGGCTCGCTGGGCTTGATCCATGAATCCATGTCACAGTCACTATCTCCATCTTCACTGTCAGACACAACATTGATCGTTTCAAAACTGACTCCTCCTGGAGTAAACACAATTGGCCCCTTGAACTTTGGCGTGCTCTGTGATGAAGATGACGACGACGGGCGATACCCTAAGCCAAACTTGTCCTGCTTAACAGGAATCTCTAGAACTTGACCCCAACCTTTAGTTTCCCCAGCCTGAACTACCGCTTGGGCTTCTCTGTATGAAGACATATCCACCTCTGGCCCATTGCTTATGACAAGAGACTTGTCTCTGATCTACACTCCTTCAAAAGCTTGGCACAATGTCTCATGGATCTCACCATCTACTTCGACATATTTGAACGATGACAGGTGACTTACCAGGATATCTTCCTCCCCACACACGGTGACAATGCTACCAACGACCATATACTTAAGATTTTAGTGCAACGTAGACGTTACAGCCCCTGCAGAGTGAATCCAAGGTCATCCGAGCAAGCAGCTATAAGCTGGCTGAATGTCCATGATGTAAAACACAGTATCAAACACCTCTGGACCAACCTGGATTGGAAAAGTTAGTTCTCCAAACACGGACCTTCTAGTCCCGTGAAAAGCTCTCACCACCAAGTCGCTTGGCGTGCATATTATACCTCAGGTATCTAGCTTCAACAACGCTTTCTTGGGCAAAACATTCAAGGACGAACCAGTTGTTGCGGTGAGAATCGTGATACCAAGCTATTGATTAACTTGAATCTTTAATTCTTAAATTCACAACCGGACTTTAATTTATCCAAAGGAAAGGTCTAAAGAAAGAAAAACCCTTTTGCGCGATGTAACAACAACGCTAAGAGATTCGGGGATCAGGGGTTGGTTATGCATAGGGTAGGTATTTCACATCCTAAACATCTGTAGTACTCTACAGGAACCTTTTGTTTGTTTGCATGCTAAGTTTGGCAAGTATTTGCTAAGATTGGAATTGGGTAAAAAAGTGAAGCTTATAACCTAAAGATAGTTTCTAAGTTTGCTCGCAAAGACGTCGCGTCCTCTTCCTACGTATCCTAACTAGGATAGAATCAGAGCAATCGTAGTTCACCTCACTAGGGTTGAAGAACACTTGATTATGATCAAGGTTCAAAGGGGAACAAACATATCCATGCTTGTGTAGAGTTTTACAAAACTCTCTAGATCTACGTTATAACACTCAAGAGGGGAGTAAGTAATCATTGTTATGATTCTTACATAGAGTTTACAAACTCTATCCTAGGGTTCTAGTTGAAGGACACTCCTAGTAAAGGTGGGTCTTTTAGACTTAAGACAAAGTCTAAGGCTTATACCAATGTTTAAGATGACTTAACAAAGTCGAGGAGGGATGAATGAGCTTTCCATGACACAAGGGTCGATGGAGAGACTTTTCCTTTGGAAGGAGAGAGGGGGAGAAAACTTGAATGAGAACTAGAAATTTCCATCACTTGGGGAAGCAATACGTAACAAAGCAAGATTACAAATGAGCAATATGAGATAAGATCAAGACAAGTAAGCATGCAAATTACAATGAGCATATACTTCAAATGATATCAAGGGTTACAACCAATAGTCAATCATATTAACAAATATTTGGGGCATATCTTAACAAAGATTGAAGCATGATAAAAGTAACAACCATATGAACAAATCACAATTTGAAAGTAGGCATGTCATAAGTTCAAAGCATAGTAAATGTGACAACAATGTGCATAGATGACAATCAAACACAATTAAATAAGTTTAAACCTCATAATTTAGGAGGGAGTTTGAAGTAAATTCATGGTAACAAGGTCCTATTATGCTAACAAACACAAAAGAAACAATCATCCATAAATTTTCACAAGATAAATAAGCATGGTATAAAAAAATGTCAACAAAAGCGCAAGGTAACGACCGACAAAAGAAACAACTTTCGAATTGACAAAAAGCAGTGTGATTATGAGCAACTTGAAATTTTTTCTCATTAAATAAAACTAGACATTATTTTGAACATTTTGCAAAAAGAATGGATTGAAAATGATAAAAAATAAGCAAGTTATGATTTTTTGAAGTTTGTTGAATAAAAGGAAATAAAATGGTAAAAAGTGTCCTCCATGGGACTTGAACTTAGGACACAAGGGCATATGGTCATAAGGGGCGCATGGTTCTACCACTGGGGTGGCTATACATCCGTGTATTTAGCCACCCCCATAAGCATATAAGGGGAAAAACATGGCAAGCTGGGCAAACCAAACACATAAAATCAGCATTTACGCTTTGTGTCATAACTCAGTCATTTTTTCATGGAATCAAACAAACCTTTAGTGCAAATTGAAGGATTTTTCATGAGGAACACGATAATGGAATTGGTTTTTCAAGATGAGGCTCCCATTTTAAAACTTGATAGTGTGTGCATTATGAGTGTGTGTTGTGCATTTTGCGTTGTAAATCAAGTACCAGCCAGTTTCAAATCCAAACAATCATACAAGCATACTACATATGAGTTAATGAGTGAGTCAAAACACATGGTAGCATTCAAAACCAACTGTAACTCAGATTGATGTTCAAGTTGCAACATTTGACATAAAAAGGCATGATGAAATGAGAGTCTAATTTTAATCACTTTCAGCTCAAACTAAACATATGTACACATCTCATACATGATATTGAATGAATTTAAGCAAAGAACAAAGTTCAAAACAAACTGCAATGGAAAGTGACATAGGAGTTGCAATTATGGTCATGAGTGGTATGCAGGCTGTAAGGGCAATTCAGTTTTTATGTACATGTTGATCAAATTAATCACTCATGCACATTGGATATATGTTAATGAATGAACTTAAACCATAGTTAAGGATCAAGACAGTCTAAAATAAAAAATGATGTGCAAGTTGCAAAATGTGAACAAAATGCATCTTTGAAGCTAGTGATCAGTTCAGGCATGTTATAATAAAAAAAATGGTTCAAGCACAATCAAAACATCATACATATCATGTTCATGTATTCAAATCAACTGTTTATGAGGTGCCTGTCCAACTGTTATGTGAGAATGAGGTGAAAATTAAGATTTTGCAAGTGAGATGGTGAGTTTGTGAAACAGGCCAAATTGGGATGAAGAAACCATACACACATGCTCAAAAAAACCTATTGAATGTGTCCACACCATAAAGAAGTTTACAAACAACATGGATTTCAAAAAGCTAAGACAGCTGCCCTGTTGGTAAATGAAGTGCATTTTGAAAGTTGCAAACAGTTAGGAGTTCCAATATATGTGAAAAACTTTGCACACACAACATATATGCTATGACAGAGGTGTTGCACCCTTAAGGCTCAAGCAAAGATCAACAAACATATAATTGGCACATGAATTGCAACATGAAGCATGAAAGGGCTGTCATGACAGAAATGTAATACACACAAAGTTGGTTGATTCATGTACATACCAATTTTTAAAACACTACCATAGATTCAATGTTAGGTGAGAAGCCCTAGGACAATCAAACAACAGAGTGGAGTGTGTGCACTTGTTTTCAAATTTGTTTGACAGCAAAAAGGTACCAACATGGTCCAGCTATGAAAAATGATTCTATGTTGACAAACACAACACACACATATCATAAATATGGTAAAGAATGAGTTACCACTCAGAAAATATGCATATTGCAAGCAAACCAGAATTTGGTACATGGTCATGGTAAACTTGGCGTAAAGAAGCAGTTTGAGGGTGAAATGAAAATGCAGGTAAGCATTGATCAATCTAATCATTTTCACACATTATAATCATGAGTATAAATGAGTCACAACTCAAAACAATAGGCATACACAAACAGAATAACAATTTGGTGTGTTGTAGCACATTTGGTGTAAAAACTGTCTTGGCATGAATGTGGCAGCAGTGGGGGTATTTTTCAAATTGGTGAGTTTCAAACCAAAATAAACATCCACACATATTATAAATATGAAAATAGACATGTCTATGCTTACACACCAGTTCAAATTAACATCACACAAAAGGAAGCTCATTGAAGCTCAAAAAATGCACAAACATCAACATATTAGGACAGCTGGCCAGTTCATGATAGATGGGAGGTTTTGGTATCACACACACATTTCAAATGAGTAAGGGAATGATTTTAGGCACATAGATCATGTAGAATGCAGTTGAAACAGAATATGGTATGTGTTTGGCATTAATGAGGTTTTGAAATGCAACTGGAGGAATGACAAAGTAGTTTGAACACATAATCAAGATTTGAACATATAGGCACATCATGCATATCCAAAACATAAAGACAAATGATTCTCCAATCTAAAAACAAGTACCAACTGCTTTAAACCAGAAATGGTATGCCTATCCAATTTTGACAGCAAAAACCAACAAGATCTTATGACAGGCCCTAATGGCTAAATTTCATATTCCTCAAATTTCAACTAATCAAACATCATGAGCAACATCAAGTAAGCAATAAACAATGATTTGGAACAATGAGATGCTATAATGGTAGGCACAACAGTCCACTACACAATTCCATAGTAATGATAAGCAAGATGATATCAAAATAACATAGTAGCAAAATCAAATAGCCATATTGATTCAAACATGATCAAAGGCAAGAAGGGATCTATAAGCAACTTACAAATCATCTACCTATCCTAAAAGTGAGCCAATTGTAGGGTTTTAGGGCAAACACATCAATTTCTCAAAATTGAATCCTAAATCTACCAAATAACCAAGATATCACTAACAAGTATGAATATGGTATCAAGACAAAAACTCTCAATCTAACCTCCACATATCATTTACAAATGACAAAATATTGGTCAAGACAAGCATTATGATCATGAAACTAACATTCTTGACAAAGAAGCATAATAGGGCATTATGGTACATTTTCACACAAATCCTCACAAAAAGGTAAAATATGATAATGTATGATTTTTAGACAGATAGAACATCACATACCTCTTGTTGACTAGCCTTGAGCAAGCTAAAAAGCTTAGAAACCCAGAGGTGCTCCTTCTTTTGCAATGATATGAAACTTGCTTCCTCTTGAAGCAACAAAACCAAACTTTAAGACAGTTGGAGTTAATGGATTTCCAGCTGGTTTTTAATGCCTTAGACAGTTATAGTATGATGTATGTGAGGTGTGTGGATGGTTAGATCAACAAGAAAAGGCCTAGACCAAGATTTGGCAAGTTTTGAGGGTTGTGGTCAAACTTTCTTAGTGTGAAAGTTAACTTTTAGCAATTTGATATTTTTTGAAGGTTTAAAGGTATGGACACCTTCTATATGATATTTAAAGTTTGTATGGATGCTTTTTAGAGGTTTGGAAGGGATGGAACTGGTCTTGAGCAGAGTTTTGCTCAAGACAGTTTTTTGTGAAAAATGGAGGTTTTTGAAGATTTTGGAATTCTTGATGAATGAGAGGAGAGTGAGAGTTGTGGTTTTATGATATTGCTCTGGTGTCTTTGAGCTCATAGAGGAGGTCTCTATTTATAGCCAAGCAAGAGTGAGGGTAGCCTTGGTCATTTACCACTTTTGGAGGGAGATTTGTGAAGAAAATCTTGCCAAATCTAGTGGCAGCCATCTTCACATCAACTCCATGGCTCAATGCAGAAGAAAACCAGCTGATATGAGGGAGTGAGGTGACCTGAGATGATGCTAGAGAAGTAGGAGACTACAGCTGCCACATGTCTTGAAAAGTTTTTCTTTCTTCCTATTATTTGAATAAAATAATGTCAACTTGCTCCAACTTGCTATGTTCATTAAACCATACTTCCTTCTGGTTTTCTCTCCATCTATACCTCACATTATCAGTTTGAATCATGATCCAAGGGTGGAGAATGAATCAAGTTGTGAAAATTCAGTTTTGAGAAATTTTGACAAAGTGGTTCCAAGTGTGACAGGCCCAACTTCTATGGTGCATTACTTTCTGCTCAAACATGCTATTGAGGAGTTCAACCACAATTTAGAAAGCCCTTAAGTAGCTCTACAACTTTCATGTTTTGGAAATTTTCAAATTCTTGATGGAACTAGGTTGAAAAACCCTTCAAAGTTCCTGAAAAAACCACTTACAAGTGTTAAATAACTTAGAAAATTTCTAAGTTATTTCCCCTTCAAAAATGAATTTTTCTATAACTCCAATCCTATGCATCTTTTGATCATGGAACATTTTGAGGCTTTTGTAGGATTTGTCAAGAGATTTCTAATGAGCTTTGAACCACTTCAATTGGATGTGTGGTTGAGGAGTTATGGTTTTGCCCCTTTCGAAACCCTAATTCCCGATTTTTGCAATTACTTCTCAACCCTTGATCCAATGGTCATGAAATTTTATGGGGAGGTGTAGTATGACATAAGGAACATTTTTGATTCACATCTTGAAGTCAAATTCCTTATTGTTGAAAAGTTGACTTTTCGGTCAACCGTTCGATCGATCGGTGTCTACCGAGTCGCCCGTTGGTGATCCGGACATCCTGAGGACTTGAAAATCTTTGGATGAACTTTACTAAGCCATAGGAGCTTAATGGACCTTGATCCCACCATTGAAATACTCTTTGAATCGAAAGTCAAACTACAGTTGACTTTTTCTAATCGAAAACCCTAATCGGGTATCTCAAAGTGCACCTTTCTCAATCCCTGGGTGACCACCTCAAATTGCACTCATTATTGGTCCAATGTATCATCCTTGATCTTGTTTGAAGTTGGATCAATCCAAAACATTGATTGATCAAACCCTCGAAGTTTCGATTTTGACGGTATGGAACCCTAATTCATCTGCATCTTATCAAAGATAAACTGAAAGTGGGTTAAGGTTAGCTAATCAAACAAATGTGATCCTGCAATGATGTTGAGGATCTAAGGGGTCAAAATTTTGGGTGCAACAGTTGCCCCTATTTAAATATCTTCACTAGATGGTAATGAGAGATGACAATCCTCATAGAATCGCAATGAAAGGTATTTAAATATAGCAAACCAGAAATTTTGTCCCTTAGATCCGATGGTATGCAAAAGGACAAATGCTAATATGCCATGAATCTAAATGATGTTATATGATGCTTGAATGCAAGAGAAATGCAGACACAAATATAAAAGAACGGAAATACAATGAGTAACCACTCACGAGGACCCAACACACTAGGGGAAGATTCAAGGCGAAGTAAGCAAGATAGTTCAAACATGACTAAAGATGCTGTTCAAGGAAATCTTTCACACAGGGGACACAAATTCCACCAGGGAAGACACATCTTCATTGGGAAAAGGAGATACGAACCTCACTGGGGATAACCAGATGAGGAGGCCCATCGGGGAAGATGACAATTCTTCACTGGGGAAATGAAAGAAAATAAAAGCAAACCACACTGGGGAAGAAACCCATTGGGGAAAACTTTGTTGGGGAACAAATCCACTGGGGAAGCAAAACTTCATCGGGGAAAGGACGGAGCGAAGACACGAATCTCACTAGGGATAACCAGATGAGAAAATTTCCTATAACGAAGAGTTCAAACGAGATCTTTAGGAAAAGGCTAGAAACAAGATCGGGCGTGTCGGGGAGGTTAGTATCCACTAAGTCTCCGAGACTTGACTGGAAAAGCAAAAGCTTCAATTGGGGAGACTGGTGACGACCAGAATAACAAATAGCTTCAAACAGTGCTAGTTTCCACTAGACTTACTGGGGAAGATGGTGATGACCAATCCAAAGTTCGGTTTCCAAAAAGTGCTAAATACCACTAGACTTCCTGGGGATATAGTGACAACCAAATCGAAGTTCCAATTTCAATTGGGAATTTCCAAACAATATTGATAAAACACAGGACTTCGGCTAGGGGAATTGGTAACAACCGACTAGCAACGATTAGCTTTCAAGCAATGCCAGTAACTACTGGACTTAGAGGGGACTGGTGACGACCAAACCGGGATATACCCATAACAATTGATAATGGATAATGCTAGTAACCACTAGATTTAACTGGGAGAATTTGGTAACGACCAAATCCAAGGAGACCAATGACTACTGGATTTTCAAAGAGTTTGGTAACGACCAGACCAAAGTGATGATAACAATCTGTTTTAAGCGGTGCCAATAACTATTGGACATAGACCAATTGGTGACAACCAAATCGGGATGTACCAATAACAATTGGTCTAGGGTACTGCTAGTAAACACTAGATTTTCCAAACAATGCTAGTAACCACTAGACTTTAGAAAGATTGGTAATAACCGAATCAAACGGTACCAATAACCATTGGATCTGAAGGTAATACTAGTAACCATTAGATTCAGAGAGATTGGTATTAACCGAATCAAACAGGTACCAATAACAATTGGATTTGAAGGCAGCGCCAATAAATATTAGACTTTTAAGGAGTTTTAGTGACGACCCGCTCAAGTACCAATGACTACTGGTTTTAGAAGGCAATACTAGTAACCACTAGATTTTAGCAAAGATTGGTAATGACCGAATCCAAAGGATTCCAATAACGATTGGTTGGTTTTATAACAGAATAAGTGACAACTGGGTTTGGAAAATGGTTGGTGACGACCAAATCACGGTACCGAACGTGATTAGTTTTGAACGTGTGCTAGGGAACACTAGTCTTTCAAGGTTTGTTGGTGACGACCAAATTGAAGATGAAAATTGGTAACAACCCCCTGTTTGTGTAAATTGGATATTGCTAGTCGCCACTAGCTTTCCAGAGAAAATAAGGAAACCCAGGATATCAACTTTGAAGCGAATTTTGTAACATCAAGTCAAAGATAAAGGTAACTACCAAAGGATCTCAAAGGCAACAACCTAAACAGTCAAAAACCAAAACTAGGAATGCAAACAAATGCGTATGCTGGCATGATGCTGTATGTAAGATGCAGACCGACCCGTAGGAACAAAGGAAAGCAAAAACATAGAGAGAACTTGTCACGCTGAGTTTCAAAATGCCTCAAGTCAGGCGACACTTCCTTCTTTGGTGTAGATAACGATCTTTTCTCAATAATATCTTCGCAATTCTGCAGAGAAGAAGTCTTAGCTTAAGAGCTAGAATTGCTGTCGCACACATCTAGCTTGGTCAACGATAACAGCAACTTCCACAACTTTGAGAACTGTGTAATATCATCATATTACCTCTAGAATTTTTCAATCATTTTGTCAAATCATGCTTCCTTTTTAAAACAAGACTTTAAGTTTTTCAAAACACTTTGCTTTCGTGAAAATTCTTATTAACAAATAAGTGAAATTGCATAACAAAAACAGCAGATCATAACAATGATTTGGCCAAAAATATGATTTTATTGATAGACAAGAACTTTACAAAAGGCAAAGCCTTGAGAATTTTATAAGTTTGAAAAATGGCAAACAGAAAAGGTTACAGAATCCCATAATCACCCGGTCCTTCTGACTGTCAGTTCACTTGCTTCGCTGCTTCTGACAAGAATGACAGGCATTGATCTTCTCTTTTATTTTTTTGATACCTTGCACAAGACTCCGCTCCGGCGTCTTCCAGCTTTCGCACATTGGGCTTTCATCTTGATGAAGCACTGAAATCTCCTTTCCAGGTATTTCGTTTCAGGCTTAGTATTTTCTCATTGCGTCTGAGTTGATGGGATACTTGAGTTGTTCGCCATCCATAGTTTCGAGAATCAGAGATCCTCCAGAGAAGACAGTCTTTACAATGAAAGGGCCGTCATAGTTGGGCATCCACTTGCCACGCATATCCTTTTGAGTTTGCAGGATCTTTCTAAGCACAAGCTCTCCTTCCCTATACTCTTTGGGACAAACCTTTTTGTTGAACACTCTGATCATCCTTTATTGATAGATCTGACTGTGACACATGGCCGTCATTCTTTTTTCTTCAATGAGGTTCAATGAGTCGAATCTTTCTTTTATCCATTCGTCTTCATCAAGCTTTGCTTCCGTCAAGATCTTCAAGGAATGTATTTTGACTTTAATGGGTAGCGCAACGTCCATCCCCATATACTAAGGAAAAGGGAGTTGCCCCTGTCGAAGTGCGCACTGATGTTCGGTATCCGTGCAAAGCAAATGGTAGCATCTCGTGCCAATCTTTGTAAGTCACGACCATCTTTTGTATTATCTTTTTGATGTTTTTGTTTGCAGCTTCGACTGCACTATTCATCTTAGGTCTGTAAGGAGACGAGTTGTGATGTTTGATCTTAAAATCGTCACAAAGTTCCTTCATCGTTTTATTGTTCAGATTCGACCCATTGTCAGTGATGATCTGGTTAGGGATACCATATCGGTAGACGATCTCCTTTTTGATGAAGCGAGCAACCACTTGCTTTGTCACGTTTGCATACGACGCTGCTTCCACCCATTTGGTGAAATAATTGATTGCGACAAGGATGAAGCGATGGCCATTAGAAGCCTTTGGCTCTATTGCCCCAATCATATATATGCCCCACATTGCAAAAGGCCACGGTGATGTCATCATATTGAGAGGATGTGGAGGGACATGCACTTTATCAGCATAGACTTGACATTTATGACACTTTCGGGCGAAGAGTATGCAGTCCGTCTCCAAGGTTAACCAGAAGTAGCCTGCTCTTAAGATTTTCCTAGCCATGGCGTGGCCATTCGCATGGGTGCCGAAAGTTCCTTCGTGTACTTCAGTCATTATGAGATTCGCCTCGTTTTCATCGACGCATCGGAGTAATACCATGTCATGATTTCTTTGTACGAGGTACCATTGCTGATGAAGAATTTAGAAGACAACCTTCGTATTGCTATTTTGTCAATTGTGGACGCGTCAGCGGGATACTCTTGATTTTGGAGGAAATTCTTGATATCATGAAACCATGGCTTCTCATCAGATCCTTCGTCTATTGCCATGACATATGCGGGTACTGTCCTTCTTTCGATGCGGATCAGAGGTGCCTCGTTGACAAACTGGACCTTCCACATTGATGCCATCATGGCTAGCGCATCGGCAATATGATTTTCTGCTCTTGGTACGTGCTTGAAGGTAATTTCATCAAAATATTCAGCCATCTCCAAGATATGAGTCTTGTAAGGGATCAACTTTTCATCCCTGGTTTCCCATTCTCCTTTGAGTTGGTATAACACCAAAGCAGAATCACCAATTACTTCCAAGATTTTGATGCGAAGATCAATGGCAGCTTCCAACCCTAAGATGCAGGATTCATACTCGGCTATGTTGTTTGTATATGAGAAACAAAGTCAGGCTGTAACCGCAGTGTACCCTCCAGTTGGATTTTTCAGAACAGCTCCGACGCCATGTCCATTTTTGTTTGACTCTTCGTCAAACATCATTTCCCAGTGGGATCCCAGCTCGGGACCTTCTTCCGGACCAGGCTCTAGTTTTGTGCGCTGAATATACATCACGTCTTCATCAGGAAAATCAAATTTGAGTGGTTGATAATCCTCCATAGGATTCTCTACGAGGTGTTCTGACAAGACACTTCCTTTGATAGATTTCCGCGCAACATATTGGATATCATACTCTGATAAGAGCATATGCCATCTGGCTAATCTTCCCGTTTGAGCAGGCTTTTCAAAGATGTACTTGATGGGGTCCATCTTAGATATCAACATTGTGGTGTGACAAATCATGTATTGCCTCAGACGCTTGGCGGCCCATGCTAACGCACAACAGGCTTTTTCCAGGGGAGAGTAACGACTCTCACAATCAGTGAACTTCTTGCTTAGATAATAGATTGCGTGCTCTTTCTTTCCTGACTCATCAGTCTGGCCCAAGACGCAGCCCATGGAATCTTCTAGTACCGTCATATACATGAACAAAGGTCTTCCAGGTATCGGAGGAATCAACACTGGAGGTTCTTGCAAGTACTGCTTGATTTTCTCAAATGCGGCTTGGCAGTTTTCATTCCATACCACCGTTTGATCTTTTCGTAACAACTTGAAGATCGGTGTGCAGGTAGGGGTCAGATTGGAGATGAACCTGGAGATGTAATTCAGACGTCCGAGGAAGCCTCTGACTTGTTTCTCAGTTTTGGGAGCAGGCATCTCCTGGATTGCTTTAACCTTGTCAGGGTCTACTTCAATTCCTCGCTGACTAACGATGAAACCAAGTAACTTGCCTGAGCGAACTCCGAAGGTGCATTTTGCTGGATTTAATCTCAGTTAATACTTTCGGAGTCTCTCGAATAGCTTTAACAAATGATCCAAGTGGTCTTCTTCACTTTGGTATTTTGCGATCATATCATCCACGTACACTTCGATTTATTTGTGCATCATATCATGAAAGAGTGTGACCATAGCTCTCTGATACGTTGCCCCTGTGTTCTTCAAACCAAAAGGCATGACCTTATAACAATAGGTGCCCCATGGTGTGATGAAGGTTGTTTTCTCCATGTCATCTGGATCCATTTTTATCTGGTTATATCCAGAAAATCCGTCCATAAATGAGAATACTGCAAAGCTTGCAGTATTATCCACCAAAGTATCAATGTGTGGTAGAGGGAAGTCGTCCTTCGGACTCGCTTTGTTTAAATCCTTGTAGTCGACGCACATCCTGACCTTGCCATCCTTCTTCGGGATTGGTACAATGTTTGCCACCCATTCTGGATACTTGGATACTGCTAAAAAGCCGGCATCAATTTTCTTTGTGACCTCATCTTGGATTTTAAGCGCCACATCTGGTCTCGATCTGCGAAGCTTTTGTTTGACCGGAGGACATTTTGGCTTCAGGGGGAGCTTGTGCATGACAATGTCAGTATCCAACCCTGGCATATCTTGGTAGGACCAAGCAAATATGTCAATAAAATCTCTGAGGATTGTTATCAGCTTGTCTTTGATTTTGGGCCTTAATGATGCCCTGATCTTGACTTCTCTTTTGTCTTCCTCTGACCCCAAGTTGATGACTTCAGTCTGCTCTTTGTGGGGTTGGAGATAAACATCTTCGTATTCAACCATTCTCTTTAACTCTTCTGGGATTTCTAACTCTTCGTCATTCTCTTCTTCAGCTTGAAAGACAAATGAACCGCTAGTAGAAGGAGCCGAAGGATCATAGGAATCTGTGGTTGATGGAGGTATTCTGCATGTTTTATTTTGGAACAATTAGGCACACACAGAGACATGCAGATGAAGGGTTGTTTTTATTTTTTCAAAAAAGATTTCCATTTTTCTTTTAACAAAAAGAGTGAAAATGATGCGCAAAACAAATAGCAAGAGTTTTAACAAAAACACTTTTTCATTAATGATTTTCAAATTTTGCAAAGTGGCCCAATACAAAATAATTCGCAGGCCTTGGGCAAGACCAGGAACTTTTAAAGAAAAACACAAAGCTAACAAGCAGAGTGAATTAATCTAAAGGTAAAAAGATGGGAACTTCCACAGCCTCCCAATTGCGCAACGCTGCTCCTCCCCTAGTAATTAGATGATCCAGATTACCATCTTCATCTTCAGCAATAATGGCATTCACTTGCACGCCGCCATTGGTGAATATCTCTTTTAAAGACTTCTTCTTCATGGTGTTTTCTTCTGGCTCGCCTTCTGGAGTTGGTTTGTAACCCAACCCTTGTCGATCATTTTTGGCTCGAGCATTGACTTCGATGACCTCTCCCCATCCCAATGGGACTCCAACTTTCAGTGCTGCCTTAATACTTTGAGCAGAGGTAAATGATGGCCCACAGGTTATGTCCGATTCATCAACTAGAACAGCGTGAGCTATTTCTAGTGCTTGGAAAGCAGTCTCGAGGGAATCCTCATCAGCCTCGATATATCGAAACGATGACAAGTTGCTCACCATTAAGTCTTCTTCTCCATGGACAATGACCAACTGGTCATTCACAACAAACTTCATTTTTTGGTGGAGAGTGGAAGTGACAGCGCCAGCTGTGTGAATCCATGGCCTTCCCAGTAGACAACTGTAGACCAGATTTATGTCCATCACCTGGAAGGTGACTTCGAAGATTTGTGGTCCAATTAGGATAGGAAGATCGACTTCTCCTATCACAGTTCTCCTGGATCCATCAAATGCCTTGACTATGAGAGAAGTTGGTCTCATGGTAGCACCTTGATACGCCAGCTTGGCCAAAGTCCTTTTAGGCATTACGTTGAGTGCTGATCCCGTGTCGACAAGAACTCGGGGCATTTTATCTTCTTCACATTTGACTGACACATGTAAAGCACGATTGTGCTTACGCTTCTCAGCTGTCAGATCATTATCGTCAAAGCTCAATGTGTTGCAGGCAGTGATATTTGCTACAACTGAGTCAAACGGCCCCACTGTAATATCTTTAGTGACGTGGGTCTGTGTCAGGATTTTGAGCAATGTCTGGCGGTGTGCTGGAGAGCTTAAAAGCAAAGCCATGACCGAGATCTTGGAGGGTGTTTGGTTTAGTTGGTCCACTACCCTGTAATCACTTCGTCGAATGATTCTCAAGAATTCTTCTTCATCGTTCTTGAGACTTTCTTTTCCTCTAACTAAAGGTTCTTTAGTTGCGACTACCTCTGGAACAGGCTTCTGAGGAACATGAGTTTTCTGAACAGAAACTGCTGGTGGAGGAGTCTCATTATATGTTCGAGATTGGTAGATACGACCACTCCGGGTCATTTTGCTTCCATTGGCAATGTTGGCCACACTTGCTGGTTTCTTTTCTTTGAAAATCCCCTCACACCATGAATAGTCTTGTTTTGGTGTCACGACTCTTGGGTGAGGCTTGGATCCTCCCCTCGTCTCAAACCTAGTTTGTCCCCTCCCGAATTTCGGGGGGGCATCATCGTGAAATACTGGCCGGACGTTCTTGTAGTTTTTGTTACTGTTATCATCTCTAAATACGACTCTTTTGTTGGGCTCTCCTGGTATGTTAAACACAGGTTCGATGACCGCCACATCTTCTTCCTTTTTTTGGTGAGTGATTTCTATCATTCCCTGTTCAATCATGGTCCGAATGTCTTTCTTCACAACGTCACAACCCCCGGGATTCAACATACATTCTTTGCAATCTTTGTGAGATGTCTTGAGCGACCATGCCTGAGCAAGGCGCTTGTGTAGGTCTGCTAATGGCACTTTGATCTCACCAACAGTAGTATATTTCTTGTCTTCTGATCCCCCCCTTCTTCAGTAATGGCGTTGACTCCACCATGATTTGGCAGAGGGTTGCTCTTTACGTTGGGGTGATTATCTTCGAAGGATAGAATTCTCTTTTCAATTAGTTCACGAACTAGATGCTGGAGGGCGAAGCAACCTTCGAGATCGTGGCCTGGAGCATTCTCGTGAAATGGGCAACGAGCATTTGCGTTGTAATAGAACAGGAGTGGATTAGGTGGAGCACCTAATTTTCTTGTTTTAATCAGCCCTCTTTCTATTAGCATGGGAAACAGGTCGGTGTAACTCATTGGAATAGGCTGTATCTTTGGCCTATTTGCTTGATAATTTGCCCTCGGGACCCTGTTATGAGGTTGTTGACCCTGCGGCTGCTGGTATTGTTGCTGATTGCCAGGCTGATACTGGTGCTGATTGCTGGATGCCCCAGGTTGGGGACCATGCTGTGAAGAAGGTCGAAAAACCGGGGTCACTGCCGCCACATATGATGGTTGGTACTGTTGGTGGTGGCTTCGTGAGCTTTGTGCTTTCTTTCCATATGTGATTGCACTCACCTCTCCCTCTTTCTTTTTGTGGAAAGTGCTTACTGGCTTCTTTGTCGTGCTGGCGCTTGAGGTAATATTTGGAGTGGTCACTTTTCCACTCTTTAAACCTGCTTCCACCTTGACTCCCACTGCCACAATATCAGAGAAATTTGTTGTAACACTGCTGATCAAACATTCATAGAATTCTGGTCGAACTGTATCCACAAACCAATCTGCCAACTCCTTTTCAGTAAGGGGAGGCTCTACTTATGCTGCAGTTCCGCGCCATCTTTGCGCATACTCCTTAAAGGTTTCAGTATTTTTCTGCGTCATGCTGAGAAGCTGACGGCGGTCGGGATCTAGGTCCATGTTGTACTTGTACTGTTGAATAAAAGCATCTGAAAGGTCTTGAAAATTGTGGATTTTCGCTTGATCTAAACCGAGATACCACTTAGCCGAGGCCCCTTTAAGACTATCTTGGAAACAATGTACTAACAGTTTGTCGTTTTTAATATGCGGAGCCATCCGCCTACAATACATGATTAGGTGCACTTTAGGACAAGTGTCCCCTCATATTTGTCGAAGATTGGCATTTTAAATTTCTGAGGAAACACCAATCCAGATACCAGACATAGATCCTTGGCATCAAATCCAAAGACATGATTTCCTTCAATGGCCCTCATTCTTTTGGCCATGATGTCCATCTCTACTCTTAATTTTTCGTGTTTTTCGTCCTCAGCTTCAGATCCATCGGGTATATCAAAGATTGGCTGTTGATTGGCGAAAACTGGTCGTACTGTGGTAGACCCACTTTCTTGAGTGAAGATAGGATTTCTGATTGTTGAGTCGAACAGGGGATTGAGACTCGAAGATTGCATATTGTTGAATGGCGGCACAAAATCCGGGGACATGCCGTAGGGAAACTCTGCTGAAGTAACAGGAGCTACTGTGACATTGGCCGCTGCTGTGGCAACTTCAGAAATCACTGTAGGTTGCGTATCCATTTTTGCTTTGATTATGTTGAGGACTTCCATGATCTGGATGACGTCCCCTTTGATCCCTTCAATGTCATTATCCATTTGATCGAACCTCTGGTCGTTATCTGCCATCTTCTTTTGAGCTTGGGACCGTGTGTTGTATCTGTGGGTACTCAGCGTGACTCCTTATCTCCTTCTGAACAAGAACAAAGGATGAGCTGCGGAACCCAAATGTAGAACTGATGCAGGATGACATGCAAATGCAAATGCGGATGCATAAACCATTCAAGGAAACTTAATTTTTTCGTTTACAAACAAAAAGTTAGACCAACATGTAACGACATGCCTAAAAAGCGTTTTTCATTCGATAGCTGGAAATCTATTACAATAGAGTGGCCCTTGCTAAAAAGCAAGACCTTTCTTACAAGGAAAATGAAAGTAAATGCAACAAACAGGATTTCAATCCTTTTTTAGGGAAAGCAGGGAAATGGTGAAACAAAGATCACTCTAACAAGACGATCCTTCTCCTTCTTGGACTCTGACATGAACTTGGTCCTGGCGAATAATCTCCCACAGGTCTTCGTTCTCTCTTTGCGCCTTGATCAAAACATATCTTAGCTCTTCCCTAGTTGCGGGGACCTCGGGCTCCATGGTTATTTCATAGTCATGATTGTAGAACATGTTTAAGGCAATTTCTTTTGACCATAGCAGGTACCCCCTGGTGGTTAAACAACTTGCATTCTCCATTGGAGTTAGGCCCAAGAGGTGTGGATCTCTTTAGGCGTATTGAGCATTAGCTTCTAGTTCTTGGTTGCGACCTGTCTCACAGAAGCAAGGCCTCAACAGTTCTGATTCGGGCTCTGGTCCGGTAGGATACCCATGTTGACGCCGAGCGAGAACAGGATTATAGGTGATCATCCCTTCTATCCCAATGAGAGGCACATTGGGGAAATCTCCATAGCTAGGAATCATGACTTAGTCACTGATGCTGGTGTCATACCATGTGATGTCATGGTGTCTAAGAGTGACGAGTTTAGAAACCCATGCGCTTTTGGTAGGAAGCCTCCAAAGGATATGAGTTCTTGGCAGATGAGAAGTAAACCATTGGTCAAGTAGTGCAAGACAGCATGAGAATTGCCCACAATCATACAAGATGAAACGGTGGATGACTACATAAGTGTCAGCCAGTATTGTGTTGACCGGATTTTTGATGATGAAGAGGCGGATCGCCTCTTCGCTGATGAAGTCGTAACTGCTTGGAAAAAGATATAGTCCATATATTAGTAATGCCATAATCGCCTCAAAAATGCCTAGGTTTCTGCTTTCATAATGATACTCAGCCATCTCCATTAGAGGTCTGACATCCATTCCGTACCACCCTTCTTTCGCTCTCATTGGTGGTAAGTCTTCCAACTTGATATGTAGGGCTATGTAGGGCTTTAGCCAAGTCCCTCTTCTTTGGTTTTCCATAAGGGAGCGTAAAAGTCCATGGAATCTTTAAGTAAGCAGTATACTCCTCGAGGGTCGGGAGTAACTGAAAGTCTGGAAACACAAAGCAGTGGTAGGTTGTATCATAGAATTCAACCAAGTCTTGCAACATGGGCTCGTTGATCGGAGCACTTATCAATGGCAATAGGTCCCCGTATTTGACTATGAAAGCAGCAGGATTTCAGACAAGTCTCGTTAACATCCTTAGACGGCCCAACCTCAGATCTGGAACCCGAAGCATGTCTCTTCTTACCATGTTGTTGTCTGCAAAAAGAAAAAATGAATTTCCTTGAATGGTTAGAAGAAGTGCAAATGCAAATGCAAATGGTGTCATGGGACTCAGATATTTTCGAACATCAGAAGTCGCCATTTCATTGATTAACAAAACGGATTACAAAACATTGTTTCTCCTTACAAGAGTTTTAAACAACAGCTAAATGAATCCTATCAAGGTTACCCTAGCAGCCTTAAATTGAGATTCTCGATCTTTCTTCCCATCTGAGTCTTCTCAAAGATGAGTCTGTCCACAATTATCTTCCATGGATTAGATTGAGGCTCATAAGGTTCTTCTAGTGCTTTCCTCTTCTTACAAGAGAGGATTTCTTCATCTTTTAACTGGAGTTGTCTCTGGAGCTCCGTATTTTCTTCGACGACTATGTGATACTTGTGCTTTCAAGCTTCTTCAGTTTGTTGTGCTTTGACCAAAGCAATTTTCAACTTTTCTTCTTCAGACATGAAGACTAAAGGGCGTTCTTCCTTTAAAGCCATAGGCTCTTGCTTAGGATACAACATCCTTAGTGTGATGGCTCTTTTTTGAACCCATTGAAGGTAAGGTTCCAAAGAGACACAATTGAGTCTTCCAAGATCCTTCTTTCCTTTCTTGTGTAGATGCTTCCAAGCCTCTAGAACTTTCCCTTTTAATCCTTGACTATCTTCTCCCTCTTTGAAGAAAATATTTTCCACTTGAACACTATTAGGTTTGTCCCTTATAGGGTATCCCAATTGTCGGCGGGCGAGTATTGGATTGTAGCTGATCCCCCCATTAATGCTGAGAAGAGGTACATTGTCGAATTCCCCACAATTGTCAATAATCATTGTCCCATCATAATCACGACTATACCAATCAATATCGGAGTGGGTAAGAGCCATGATCTTTTGCGACCACCATCCTTTCTTTGGATCCCAAAAAGTGTTGGCTTTGGGCAAGTGTGAAGTGAACCATTTGTACAATAAAGGAGCGCAACAAGTGATCATTCCTCCATTGTGAAAGTTCCTCAGATGAACAGAATGGTATGTGTCTGCTAACAAGGTAGGCACAGGATTCTTCTTCAAGAAAATTTTGATGGCATTGAGGTCCACAAAATTCTCAAAGCTCGGAAACAAGAAGATACAATAGATGAGTAAGGCAAGAATAGCCTCGAATGCATCCATGCTTAAATGATCTGCATAATACTGAGCTTTCTCAACCAAGAATTCTGCTTTTAACCCAAAGACTCCTCCTTTTGTAATCAGATTCTTTTTTATATTAACCACTCCCAAACATGTAGCTTTGGCAATATCTTTCTCCACAATTGGAAAAGGAGAAACTTCAAGAATGGGCAATCCAATTAACTGAGAATACTCTTCTAATGTGGGCACTAGCTGATAATCAGGGAATGTGAAACAGTGGTAGAGCGGATCATAAAACTCGAGAAGAGTAGAAAGAAGTCCACTATCCATCTTTATCTTCAAGAGTAGCAACAACTTTTCATATCGGCTTTGAAATCCCTCTAGATCTGTCACTAAGGTGCTCAACCTTTTCAAGTCATCTAGGTTAAAACCCTTGTAAGTGTACTTCAAAGTTTTCTTTCTTTCACTGTTCATGACGACCTCTGATGTTTACAAACAACAAAGTCTGAGTTCCATGAAACCATATGATGATGATATGATGATATGAATGCAACATGCACAAACACAAGCAAATGCGTATGCACACAACACAAACTTAGGTTTAAGGACAAGCATGAGTCCAAGGGTCTACCTATCCCTAAAGATTGTGCTATGGATTGATTGTACCTGCCGAACGGGTTCTATAAAGTTCCCAGAGTCATCAACCCATCTTTCGGATATTATCAACTTCCCAAATCACTTGGTAATTGATAATATTCTCAAGAGAATCTCGTCTGAGTGTAGTATCGTGTATCAACTATTTCGGAAATACTTCCTTATAGTCATTGCACTACGTCCTAATAAGGCCAAAGTGGGGTAGAATGTAATCTAAAAGTCCACAGTGTCATGGGCTCCTTCGTTGAAAGTAGCATTGTTTTCACAAATACTCGATCAACAATACTAAACTTTCAAGAGGGCCTACACTGAGTGGTGGTTTCTCAAGTCAGCTTGGTCGGGAATCAACTCCCTATAAGCCTTCTTGAATATACCACCATCCTGTCATAATTTCACTCAAGTCCGGGTATAGGACCGTCTCACCACTCAACATACCCAATATCCAACAATCAAACAAATATATTGACAAATATACATGTTAAGCAAATATTTACAAATATAGCATGCAATTAAACAAAATAGGCTAAACCCTCAAGTTAAGTAAGTATCCCCAGTGAAGTCGCCATTTCTATTGCAGTGAGAATCGTGATACCAAGCTATTGATTAACTTGAATCTTTAATTCTTAAATTCATAACCGGACTTTAATTTATCCAAAGGAAAGGTCTAAAGAAAGAAAAACCCTTTTGCGCGATGTAACAACAACGCTAAGAGATTCGGGGATCGGGGGTTGGTTATGCATAGGGTAGGTATTTCACATCCTAAACATCTGTAGTACTCTACAGGAACCTTTTGTTTGTTTGCATGCTAAGTTTGGCAAGTATTTGCTAAGATTGGAATTGGGTAAAAAAGTGAAGGTTATAACCTAAAAATAGTTTCTAAGTTTGCTCGCAAAGACGTCGCGTCCTCTTCCTACGTATCCTAACTAGGATAGAATCAGAGCAATCGTAGTTCACCTCACTAGGGTTGAAGAACACTTGATTATGATCAAGGTTCAAAGGGGAACAAACATATCCATGCTTGTGTAGAGTTTTACAAAACTCTCTAGATCTACGTTATAACAATCAAGAGGGGAGTAAGTAATCATTGTTATGATTCTTACATAGAGTTTACAAACTCTATCCTAGGGTTCTAGTTGAAGGACACTCCTAGTAAAGGTGGGTCTTTTAGACTTAAGGCAAAGTCTAAGGCTTATACCAATGTTTAAGATGACTTAACAAAGTCGAGGAGGGATGAATGAGCTTTCCATGACACAAGGGTCGATGGAGAGACTTTTCCTTTGGAAGGAGAGAGGGGGAGACAACTTGAATGAGAACTAGAAAGTTCCATCACTTGGGGAAGCAATACACATCCACACACATTTCAAATATGAAAATAGACATGTCTATGCTTACACACCAGTTCAAATTAACATCACACAAAAGGAAGCTCATTGAAGCTCAAAAAATGCACAAACATCAACATATTAGAACAGCTGGCCAGTTCATGATAGATGGGAGGTTTTGGTATCACACACACATTTCAAATGAGTAAGGGAATTATTTTAGGCACATAGATCATGTAGAATGCAGTTGAAACAGAATATGGTATGTGTTTGGCATTAATGAGGTTTTGAAATGCAAATGGAGGAATGACAAAGTAGTTTGAACACATAATGAAGATTTGAACATATAGGCACATCATGCATATCCAAAACATAAAGACAAATGATTCTCCAATCTAAAAACAAGTACCAACTGCTCCAAACCAGAAATGGTATGCCTATCCAATTTTGACAGCAAAAACCAACAAGATCTTATGACAGGCCCTAATGGCTAAATTTCATATTCCTCAAATTTCAACTAATCAAACATCATGAGCAACATCAAGTAAGCAATAAACAATGATTTGGAACAATGAGATACTATCATGGTAGGCACAACAGTCCACTACACAATTCCATAGTAATGATAAGCAAGATGATATCAAAATAACATAGTAGCAAAATCAAATAGCCATATTGATTCAAACATGATCAAATGCAAGAAGGGATCTATAAGCAACTTACAAATCATATACCTATCCTAAAAGTGAGCCAAGTGTAGGGTTTTAGGGCAAACACATCAATTTCTCAAAATTGAATCCTAAATCTACCAAATAACCAAGATATCACTAACAAGTATGAATATGGTATCAAGACACAAACTCTCAATCTAACCTCCACATATCATTTACAAATGAAAAAATATTGGTCAAGACAAGCATTATGATCATGAAACTAACATTCTTGACAAATAAGCATAATAGGGCATTATGGTACATTTTCACACAAATCCTCACAAAAAGGTAAAAATATGATAATGTATGATTTCTAGACAGTTAGAAAATCACATACCTCTTGTTGACTAGCCTTGAGCAAGCTAAAAAGCTTAGAAACCCAGAGGTGCTCCTTCTTTTGCAATGATATGAAACTAGTAGCTTCCTCTTGAAGCAACAAAACCAAACTTTAAGACAGTTGGAGTTAATGAATTTCTAGCTGGTTTTTAATGCCTTAGACAGTTATAATATGATGTATTTGAGGTGTGTGGATGGTTAGATCAACAAGAAAAGGCCTAGACCTAGATTTGGCAAGTTTTGAGGGTTGTGGTCAAACTTTCTTAGTGTGAAAGTTGACTTTTAGCAATTTGATATTTTTTGAAGGTTTAAAGGTATGGACACCTTCTATATGATATTTAAAGATTGTATGGATGCTTTTTAGAGGTTTGGAAGGGATGGAACTGGTCTTGAGCAGAGTTTTGCTCAAGACAGTTTTTTGTGAAAAATGGAGGTTTTTGAAGATTTTGGAATTCTTGATGAATGAGAGGAGAGTGAGAGCTGTGGTTTTGAGAAGTTTTAAGCTAGGGTTTCTAAGGCTTGACAGTGTAAAACCCCTAGTTTGATCCCTATCTTCAAGGAAGTTTAGCTTAAGATGTGAGTGTCATCTCATCTTACCCCCAACATGAATGTTGTAGAGCTTGTTCTTAGATTTAATTTGAGTACTAGAAGTCCTTGATAGGATTTGTAGAGCTCAAGTTATGACTTTGACAAGTTACAGGTCATCTGAGGTATGTGAATCTGGGTCCTTGAAAGTCACCCAACTTGCATCCAACTTTTGCCCAAGTAGGATGATTCCTATGAACTCTTGGTCAACATGAATGTTGTTCCTCATCTTCTTAGCTTTCTAGAGAGTACTAGAAGTCCTTGATAGGATTTGTAGAACTCAAGTTATGGCTTTGGCAAGTCAAGGGCATTTTGGTCATTTGGATGTTATAGGTCATTTCAAGCATAAGGCCATATCTCCTATTTCCAAGCTTCAAATGGAAAAATCTTCAACATCAAACTTTCTTAGAATGATGTTTTAAGGCTAGTAGGGAGGCCATGAGAGGTTGAAAAGGCTTGTAGCAAAAAGTGGTAAAAATGACCTAAAATGGAGACATAAGTTAAATAAGTTGAAATTGGAAATTGGAAATCCCAAGTTACAAATCCAAATCATGGCATATAATAGGTCATTTTGACTCTAAAAGACATTATAAAAACAATGGTTCAGCCACAATTTTGATTTGAAGCCTATATCATGGGGCTGCTTTGGAAATTGGTTGCTTGCATCTTAAGGTTCAAATGCAAAACTTAAGAAAACTCAATGTACAAGCTTGCTAAGTATCTTAACACATCCTATATCTCATATAAGGATAATTTCAAGCCAAGGAAAGTTTCTGCAAGAGCTATGCCATGAGATGATATGTGAGAAGAAGTGAATTCATAAACTCATGACATGAGAATCCCAATTTCTCATGGGATGGTTCCAGATGGTTCTAGATGATTCTAAACCACTCTATATAATGTATAGAACTTGCTCAAATGCAAGGTTGGTGAGAGAATTGAGAGAAGAGAGAGTTGGCCATTTCACTTGCTTCCATTGCAAGTTGAAAGCAAAATCCACATTCTGATTCAATTCCTTTCATTCTTTCAATCTAAACACATTCCTCTGATCATAGTGAAGCTGTGCAGACCAATTTGAGAGCAAAACCATGGAGGTTTAAAGAGTTGGCATTTGGATTTTCAAGATTGCAAGTCACCATCGAATTCTGAGATTCAAGCATTCTCCATCAAAACTTTTGCAAACAGTAGCAAGATCATCATTCAAGGATCGATTCTGAAGAGTTTGAAGGCTTGCAGTGAAGGTTTACACCATCTGTGAATCAAGAAATACCAGGTTTGCAAAATTCACCCTACACCATAATTTATGCATCTTTAGGTAGAATGGTTAGGTTAGAACTGTTAGAGACCAATAAGAGATGAATTCTGGAAGTTTTTAGAGTATTTGATGAAGGTTGAATTATGGACACCATTTCTTTTTGGATCAAGAACTTGTGATATAGTGAGAGATAATGAGAGTTTGATGGTTATTTTTCATCAGTGTGATATGGTGATCATTTTAGTACAAGAGAACTCACGAATTGTTGAAGTTGAGGATTGACCATAATTTCGATCTTGAATCGTGTTTCATGTTAGTGGAGGTTTCAAGGAATTCTAGGGCTATGGTCGTACTCAGCATGAAAAATGGAGCATGTTAGTGTTTTGAATTGTTAAATTTGATGATGATTTGAGGACATACGAATGGAGGGAAGTCTGGCATGTGAAGCTCTGTTTCCATGGAGAGTTGTTGCAAACCCTAGCCAGAGGTAGGAGACAAGCCCACGGCCATTGGATTGCCCCTTGACCCATTGACCATTCCCAGATCCTAGGGCTCGTGTTTAATCTCAGTATTGAGAGGAAAGATTTGAAAACAAAAGCGCAACGCACCGTTTCATTAAACGGTGATGCTTGGGCTTAGTACAAGATTCACTAATCCCACCCCCACACACGGCCCATGGTTGAAACACACTGGAAAGGTTTACTACCTGCACCGCTTCTTTTTCTTTTTCTTTGTATTTTATTATTTGTTTTCTGATTCACATAATGGGCTTAGCGCAATCACTACCCACACCCCCATAATGAGCCCACGCGTGCATTGCACTACATATACTTGCTATTCACACCATAACTTTCATATTTTAATTTCTTTTTCTCCATTTTTCATTAATCTTTGAAAAATCATAATAATTAGAAAATTAATGATTTTTGCATGGGGATTTTTTCTCCCATTTAATGATAATGTCTAGAAAATTATAAAATCAAAATATTTGCATTTCATGCATTTTTAATATTTTTTGTGTATTTTCTCTTTTAATAGCTTTTTAATTCTTTTATGTTGATACATGGTTTTGTAGAATTTTGTGTAGTCAGTTCCCTTCATATTTTTAGGCCATTATTTTTAGGATAGTTAGATTAAGACTTTAGCTCCCCTCTGGATTTATTCCATAATTTTTTGATGAATTTTAGGTTAGTTTTGCTTAGATGATTTTAGGTTGTGTAGAATTAGGTCAATCCTTAACATAGGTCCACAATAACACTAGAATTTTGGGTTTCTAGGTCAAGATAGACATTGGGGCATATAAGGGTATTAAGGGTAGATATGTAGGATCCCGTAGGAATTATATTAGATTTTAATATAGTAGTATACTATTTTTAGATGATTTTTGTAGTTGATGATTGTTTGTGTTGCCCTTGTGGGCTTGTATTTTTGTTTGCTTTGCTTTGTGGGCTTGGAGAGCTTGGTATTGCTTTGAGGAGCATTGAGGAGCATAGTAGAAGACTTGAATATTGATTGAGGAGCTTGAGAGATTGATCTTATGTGTTTTGTTGTTTTTTTAGGGTTAGGGATTAGGAAGAGTTTAGACCTAGCTAACTTCTTTCTCAAACATGGATGATATCTTTCACCTCCATTCCTCCCTATGATTCAAAGTCCTTCCATGGTATTCACCTCTCTCCTTTGGAGGGATAAGTGATGGTACCTAAGAAGTAGAAATTTTGAGGGAACCATTCCTTTGATGTTGAACCCTTATAGGTCACCTTTGGTGGTCAATAAGCAGTTTAACACCCTAGCTTATCCAGTTAAGTGATTGCCTCTGGCTTGAGTATCTTGAGAGATGTTGAGCCTGTGTGTGAAGATGAAGACTCCATTGAAGAGTGTGGAAGAGGATGAATCCTTGAGCATTGCCATTCCAGCTGAAGCTTGAAGAGCAACAAGAGCAAGTTGATACTTGAAGACCCCTTAAAGATCCAGTAAAGACTGAAGGATGAAGTTGATACTTCTAAGTGATCAAAGATTACTCTGAGAAGCTGAGGTTTGCAGGTAAAGAAGACTAAGTTGATACTTAGGAAGAGGATTCAATTGAGATTGATTCTGAAGAGCTGAAGCTTGAAGAACAAAGGAAGTTGATACTTACTTTGAAGCTTGGAGATCCTGAAGGAGATCAAGTCGACACTTGTGGTTAATGGTGAAGCCTGAAGGTGGAACTGAGTAAGGAGCTGAAGCTTGAAGAAGAAGATAAGTTGAAACTTATGTTGAAGGGGTTGAAACCTGGAAAAGCAAATTGATATTTGTCAAGAGTGATTGAAGTCTGAAGACTGAGTTGCTGTTGGAAGAGCTGAAGCTTGAAGTTGAGAGAGGAGTTGATCTGCTTTCTTATCTTTTTCTTTGTTGTATTGATGTGTTTTGTTTGACTTGCTTGATGCATTAGGATAAGTCCATATCTAGACTAAATAGAATCTAGGAGCATGATTGTACTAGAGGTTGAGTTGCTCCCTCTGCTTGTACTGTTACTGTGTGGCTTTGCTTGCGGGTATTCGGTAGAGCCCGGATCCCTTGCCCATGTGGTTTGTTGGCCTGATGGCATTTTATTTCATTTCTTCTGTATGATTGCAGTTTACTATTTTTGCTTGATAGCATGTTGTTTACTCTCAGTATGATTACTGTTATTCATTCTGGCTTGAGGTTGAGATGAGCTTGTGGAGGCTGATGCCCCACACACATTTCCTCCCTCACTTGCATTGCATGCATTTTACCGTTTAAGCTGATGCTTTGTCTGTTTTGGTGTATCATTGACATGATCCCTTAGGACTCTCATTTCCTTTGATAAGGAATTGATGATAGAACTTTAGGTTGAAACCTATGCATGACAACTTCTAGGAGTTCCCTGTTCAAACCTCAACCATAGGATGAATCCTTGGCATGACAACAGTAGGACTTGATAGTCTCCCTCCTAGTTGAGCCTGTTCTCTTCTCATCTCAAAACAACTTAAGATACAGTAATCATGAATGATTTCTTTCGCACGTTACGAGCCTTAAGCTATCTGAGAAAGGATTGTGGGAGAGTTTCTTTTCCACAGTCTGGATGTTTAGTATGGTACCCTTTGGGTGACATGCGACGCATTCACTCTCAGGTCATAGTCTCTAGTGCGATTGAAATTGCAAACACAATAAAAAACACTTCTTTCTTAAAAGACAGGAAATAATGCATAGTGTCCCGAACTACGTAAGCTCTGATCTCTCATACCTGTTGAGAGTATGTAGGCACAGTACTGATGTATTGGCGAGCTACCTTCCCCCCATAACCCGTCGTAGGTCGAACTACATTGACTCTGATTTCTCATTCTCTAATGAGAATACGTAGGCATAAAGTGCGACGCTTTGCCGAGTCATTCTTTCTTTTTCTTTTTCAGACCAGCCTTGATAGGTAGATAGATAAAACCAACCCGTCCAAGTAAACACAACAAGCGTGGATCCCATCGAGTACGACGGACGTGAGGGGTGCTAATACCTTCCCCTTGCGTAACCGACTCCCGAACCCAGACAATGGTTGCGACGACCTTGTCTTACCCTTCTTCGTTAGGTTTTTCCGATCGTTTCCTTTCCCGCTCTGAGGGATAAATAACGAAAGATGGCGACTCTTATGTTGTGCCGGTACCTTATTTTCGTGTAAGCGACAGCGGGTTATGCCCCCTGCCCCCACAAGGTTATCAACTGACCCAACCGGCGGGCTCTCCAGGTTAATCTTTTCTCCATTGCAGTAAACTTCCGCCCCATAGTTCCAAGGGATGGCTTTAGTGCTTTCATATGGAACGGGTCCAGCTTTGGTTATGGTGATGGTTGGCCTCTTGGGAGGTTCCAATATCGTGACAGTCTTAAACAGGATCATAACCGTTGCAACTTAGCCCAGCTCTTCAGCTATTGCCTCAACATGCTTCTCTTCCGCAGTACGGTCGAATTGCAGTGTTCCTTCATCAATCAGATCTTGAATACCTCTTCTTAAACTATCACAACCCTCAGGCCGGGCTAAACAGTCAATACAATCTGTATCACAACCAGGGAAAACTCCCCTTTTCAGCAACCTTCTCTTTACACAACCCAGAGGCGTCTTCAGTTCACCTACATTCATGACCAAATTCAGACTGATATCTTCCAATACTGCACCCACCTGCGCAGATCCGTGAGACGGCATCAGATTTTTCTCAATGTTTGGTGCCTCATTACCAAAGTTTATCGCCTTACTATCTATCAAATCCTGCACCTTGTGCTTGAATGCTTGACAATTCTCTATGCTATGACCGGGTTCCCCGGAGTGGAATTCACAATGTGCATTGGCGTCATAACCAAAAGGAGGCGTGCCTTTCGGCGGAGCTAGCGTCCTTTTCTCAACAAGCTGCAATTGTAATAGAGTTTGAAGAAGCTGAGCATACAGTAGTGGAGGCACATCAAATACTCTTTTCATGGCCCTATCCCGACCTTGGTACCTTTGCGGAGCAGAATTCTGTTGTCCCTATTGCTGCTGTGGTTGTTGTTGTTGCTGAGGTACAAGAATTGTCACACTGGCGACCTGCTGCCTGCTCCAATTCTGACTTCTATCCCTTCTCCGATCACTACATACCGAATTAGTGTCTCCCTGCTTTTTATTTCCAAAAGCCCTTTTACCACCTCCAACTGAGGTTGATTCTCCTGCTTGAATCTTACCGATCTTGATGTTGTTCTCTATACGTTCTCCCAAGAGTATCATATCGGAAAAACTATCCGTCATACAATTGAGAAGCCTGTCATAATAAAAACCAGAGAAAGTGCCCACAAAAAGATCCACCAACTCACGCTCTACCATGGGTGGGTGCACCCCTGGCTGCAAGCTCACACCACCTCTGGGCGTACTCTTTAAAACTCTCGCCATTCTTCTTAGAAAGATTTTGGAGTTGGACCTTGTTCGGTGCAAGGTCGCTGTTATATTGATAATGCTTTACAAAGGCTTCCGCCAACTCTTTCCAGCTACCAATCTGAGTAGGCTCTAACCCCATATACCATTCCAATGACAGTCCAGACAAGCTATCCTGGAAAAAATGCATCAGCATCTTTTCATCATCAGAATAGGCAGACATTCTCCGATAATAAGACCGTACATGAACTCTTGGGCAAGTATCCCCCTTATACTTGTTGAAAGTAGGCGCTTTGAACTTGAGTGGCACCCTCAAGCCAAGAACCAACCCCATATTAGCCATGTCCAACCCCGTGGAATTCTGATTAGCAAGACCTCTCACTTGTTCCTCCAACATCTTGAACCTTCGGTCATTGTCTGTGGGCATCTCAAGATCCCTGCCTGGCAGAGGGAAAGCATCTTCTTGACGATCCTCGGCCCAATGAGAATCCCCATTATCATACCCAGCGTAAGCAGCATTAGGACCAAAACCAGTCTGATTGAACCTGGAACCATACCCCACATTACCAAAACCCTGATTGCCAGCACCCGGACCAAAACCAGCGTTGTAGGCACCCATCCCGAAACCGTTGTTGCTTGCGTTGCCAAAACCTGCATTGCCAAAGCCCTGATTGCCATAGCCCTGATTGGCACCACCAAACCCAGCATTGCCAACACCAATGCCTACACCAGTGTTTCCAGCACCAACACCAAAACCAGCATTCCCAGTTCCAACATTAAAACCAGTATTTCCAGCTCCAACATTACCGTTGGTTTCCACATGCTCGTTACCATTACCAGTCACATTCCTATTCCCAACTCTATTACCATTCTCATCAGTATTGAGAACGACCACCAGTACAACATCACCCGCTCGGAGAGTCTCGCCATGAGGAGGATCAGTAGCAACCCCGCCATGTAGCACACTTTTACTATCGACTTGTGCAATCAGCGGCTGCACCAGAGTCTGAAGATGCTCTTGGCCCTTGGCCACAGTTTCCATCACCTGCATGAACTGCGCCATCCTGTCGCGCATCTCCTACATCTCAGTTTGCATTTGATCTATAGCTTTCTTGCAATTACTTCTTGTAGAATAGCGATGAATTCGCTGATCGGCAATCCTGAAACCTCTATTACCAGAGGGTTAGAAAAGCAGCTCAAGGTACATGTCATGCAAATGATTCATGCAAATGCAAACGTGTGTCTGTGCCTTGGGGAGATTCCCCCCCCCCCCCCCCCCCCCCCCCCGATCCTAGTTTCCGAGACAAATAAAGTCCAACATCCAATCATGGAAAAGAAATCCTCATATATATATATATATATATATATATATATATATATATATATATATATATATATATATATATATATATATATATATATATATATATATATATATATATATATATATATATATATATATATATATATATATATATATATATATATATATATATATATATATATATATATATATATATATATATATATATATATATATATATATATATATATATATATATATATATATATATATATATATATATATATATATATATATATATATATATATATATATATATATATATATATATATATATATATATATATATGAAAAGCCCACGCGGGTAGTGTACAATTGAGTACAACTGAAGCAACAAGCATGATCCCAACCAACAGGCCTGGCGGTGATCAGCATATCAATGTATAAAGCGTACAAAGAAATATAAAGAAATCAAGTGCGGCTACGGGCACAGAAATCCTCTAGTAACTTCTTCGTAGCGGGATGGTCAGGCTGAGTGAGCAGGCTTTGGATCAACAAATCCCTTTGCCTGATGGCGTCTGGAAGGTTCTTGGCAATGCTCCCACAAACACCCTCTTCAGAACGGTTCTCCACCCTACTCCTCTTAGTGTCAGCTCGGAGTTGACAATCCATTAGGTTTGCCTTGGTCTCAACCAACCTATACTGGACGTCTCGTCAGAGTGAGGCTTCAGCCTCTATCTGCTTGTCTTTGGCCTCAATTTGAGCTTTCAACTGGGCTATCTGCTGCTTCAGCTTTTCTTCCCGTTCTTTGTGGCTAGTCAAAGTGTTTTTCCACAACTTCTCGTACTGGGTCAACTTCCGGTATGCCTTATCCAGCTCTTGCTTTTTGGTGGTCAATACCCCGTGCACTGCCTTCAGGTCCAACCCAAGATGCTCTCTGGAATCAGTCTCCTTGGTCAGGTTAGCGCCCAAGTGGTTGATCATCTCTTCCTACTTCTTGTAGGTGTGTACGGCTTCGTTCTTTTCTCTTCGGAGTTGGGAAATCTCTTTCTCCAGCTCTTCGTTGGCTTTTTGTAGCTCTTCTTTCTCTCGGAGTACCTGGTTGAACTTCTGGATATCAACTGTGGTAGGCTCTTTGTACACGGGAGGATACAATGGTTCCACTGCAGGAAACGACATTAGAAACTTGGCGGCTCTTTCTCGGACCCAAGCCACATATGGATCAAAGGCCTTGTTATTGCTCTTTCCGAGCAAGACTTTTCCCTTTCGGTGAATTTTTCTCCAAGCATTCTGTACCTTAATCAAAGTATCACCTTCAAGCAACCCTGTAAGATACAGAGATTCCTGTATCTCTTCTTCTTCAGGGGGACCTCGTAGTGCATACCCGAATTTTCATACTAGCAGAGAGGGATTGTAGTTAATACATCCATTCCTTCCGACCAGGGGGACGTTTGGAAAGCCACAACAGCTATGTACAATCTCTTTGCCCAATAGATCTCTATCAAACCAGATAATGTTGTCAGCGGACAAACCCATCAGACGAGCAGACCAGGGTGACGACTCTGCAGTATCAATGAATGGACCTTAGGAAGGTGGATAGCATACCACTTATACAGTAAAAGAGCACAACATGCCACGTTCTTCCCCTTTCTGTTTTCATTTTTGTTGTGAACCGAATGGTAGACGTCTCTGAGGAGAGTGGGTACTGGATTCCTGAAAGCAAATATATGGAAGGCATCCATACCTATGAAGTCCGGATGACTTGGGAATAGCACAATCCCATAAATGCAAAGGGCTAAGAAGGCATTGAATACATCCCAGCGACCCTTCTTGGCAAACTTTCGGGCCTTTTCCACCAGGAAAGGCAAAGAAAAACCCTGAACTCCAATCTTTCTGAACACCATCCCTTTCAACTCTGAATCATCTACATGAAGAGCGGAAGTCAACTTACCCAAGTCAGGTTCACCCTCAACACGGTAATAAGGTATCTGATTCAACAAAGGTACCCCTAGCAAGTCAGAATACTCTTCCAGGGTCGGAGCTAGGACATAGTCTGGAAAATGAAGCATCTGAGCTGCGGGTCATAAAACTGCAGAAGAGCTTAGAAGCCGTTCAACTCGTACGTAGAAAGCGTACACACAATACCCAGAAGTCTCTCATAACTCTTTCTGAAATCCTCCATCACGGTCTTACCAGCCAAAGAAATCAAAGCCCGTAATTCTCTGATGTCAGGTGTTGGTAGCTTGTAAGTCACAGTCTTCTTCAGAGATGCCATATCAGCCATGAGGATCAAGATCACTAGAACCAGGGAAGAAATATGCACCTGCAACATAGACACACGTTAATGATATGCAAATGAGGATGCAAAAATGCAAGATGCAATCATGCAACAGGGGATCAAGATGACTATGCTGTTGAGGAGACCGAGGCTCTGTTTCAACATAATCACAGCACTGCCCTGACAATACAACCCTGAAGAGGACTAATAATTATGCGCTGTCGAGAACAGACATCTCTGATGATAAGAACCCTCTGATACCCACAATACTGATTCATTGTCAAGAAAACTAGGTAATCTAAAGGTTAAGGTTTCCTGCAATAACCCAACCCCGCTCACAGGTATGAACCTAATCACAAACAAGGTATGGCGTCCTATGCGTTTCCCAGCGTCATAGACTTTCAAGAAACGATGATACGATACCCAGAAGGTGGGCATCATCATCTCTTGAAGTGGCCTCACTCAGCTGAGTCACAAATGATCGGTCCCTAGAGTCGACAATGCTTAGATCCAAAATCCCCTCGAGTCTAAAGGACCGATAGGAATTCATCAAACAGAACCTCGTCTGAGTGTGGATTACATGGGAACTGATGCAATCAAAGCAAGCACGTCCACCACTAATCCACTCTAATACTATGTATATGCTCTCAAGCCTGGGTCTGGCTTCTCACTCATCAGAGCCCCCCCCCCCACCCCACAACAGCACAATAATGATATTATACTGCAAATAAAATGCGGAAAGTAAAAAGCGATAAATAAATGCAAACCCAACAGATAAACATACAAGCGCTAGGATTGCCTCGCATAGGGAACCATAAAGTCCCCAGCAGAGTCGCCAGCTGTCGCTACCGCGAAAATAAGGTGCCGACAAAACAGAAGAGTCGCCACCTTTCGTTATTTATCCCACAGAAAGGGAAAGGAAACGAGCGGAAAAACCTGACGAAAAGGTATAAGACAAGGTCCTCGCAACCAATGTCTGGATTCGGGAGTCGGTTATGCAAGGGGAAGGTATTAGCACCCCTCACGTCCATCGTACTCGATGGGATCCACACTTGTTGTGTTTATCTGACAGGTTGATTTAACTATCTACGCTAAAAGGATGGTCTGAAAAGGAAAGAAAATGACTCGGCAGAACACAACAGTTCTATGCCTAAGTATTCCCATATGGAACGAGAAATCAGAGTCAACGTAGTTCGCCTAACTATGGGTGAAAAAGGGGGGAAGGTTGCTCGTCGAGATATCGCCTCTCGTGCCTACGTACTTTCACACGACGTGAAAGATCAGAGCAAACATAGTTCGGGAAGATACATAACACAGGTTTGTTCATTTGTTTTTATCCGAGTAGGGTTAACAAACAGTTCTAGCAGTTGGTGTATGCAGCTCGACCATTAGAGACATAGGCGTTACCGTTTGCGGTAGAACTGGGAGTTAACGACACTCTTTTCTTCAGAAAATCTTTCCTGGAATTAAAGGCCCAAGAGGGCAAAAAGAGTTTGATCTTTGTTTTCTGTCTTTCACGAAAGAAATGTCTTTCATGGGTGTTTGTATTTAGTACAGCCCTAGAGACTATGACCTGGGAACGAATGCATCGCATATCGTCCAAAGGACGTATACTAAACACTCTAGACGATTGAGAGGAGGCCGCTCAATTATCATTACCCAAGTAGCTTAAGGCTCATAACGCGCTTGTACTAACTTACCCTTATTAAGTTTTTTACAATGGTTTTGAGATGAGAAGAGAACGAACTCTATGGGGAAACTGTCAAACCCTAATGTTGCCATGCAAAATTGATCCTATGGTTGAGGTTAGGAGGGAGCTACATAAAATTATCATGAATGGTTAGAACCCTAAAGTCTGTCATGACTTCTCTTGAATAAGAGAAGTCAGAGTTCCTAGGGGAACATGGCAGTGGTACATAGAAATAGACAAAGCAAATACTGTAAAGAAATAACTGTAAGTAAAATGCATGCAATGCCACAATACAAGCAGAAGGAGACAAACTCAACTTCTTAGCAGTCAAGCAAAAAGAAAACAGTCAAAATAGGCAAGCAGAGGGAGACAGACTCAACCTCTAATACAAACACACAGATAAAAATAAAAAAACAACACACAAGCAAGGGGAGACAGACTCAACCCTTAATGCAAACAAGCAGAGGGAGACCCACTCGACCTCTAAGCAGTCATGCTCCTAGCCTAAATATGCTAAACATGAACCTATTCTAATGCATCAATCAATCAAACAAGGGAGAGAAACCAGAATGAGCCACAAGGAGGTCATCCCATGCTACATCAGGTTGGAGGTGTATCAACACTAGAGTCCATCATAGGCTCAACCCCTTGAGGAATGCACAGAATCCAACCAAGGGAAGGATTAGGCTCTCCCAAGAGGGATCCTATGTCAATGGGACAGAAAAGACTGGGTATTAGTCCTAGATATCCATCTAAGGTAACTCGTATAGTGTATCAACACTGGATGTCCATCTCAGGCTCAACCTATTGAGGAATGCATAGAATCCAACCAAGGGAAGGATTAGGCTCTCCCAAGAGGGATCCTAAGAAAAGGACTTTGAGATGGATGTCAGTATATAAACCAATGGAATATACCATGCCAAGAATGCCAATCTAAGGTTCAACCTCCTAAGGAATGCATAAAATCCAACCAAAGGAAGGATTAGGCTCTCCCAGGAGGGCTCCTCATCAAGACTTGAAAGAGAAGGATAGTACAAACCAAAGGAATGTACTATACTGGGGAATGTCAATTCAGGGCTCAACCTCCTGAGGAATGCACATAATCCAACCAAAGGAAGGATTAGGCTCTCCCAGGAGGGTTCCCCTTTCAAGACTTGGAGAAATAGGGTAGGAAGAGCCCAAGGAAGAAACCACACAAAGGGCAGAAGGCAACACAACACTTACAAGAAACCCTATAGACTAGTCACAAGAATCACCTAGACTAGGGGAATCTAAAGCTTTAACAAGGCCCTAATGATGTATCTACCTTACTTCTATTCTATCAAGAGAGTATATGAAGTCTAGCATCACCTAATGGTCACTATTGAGGTTCCACTAAAGGAAAGGTCATGTTAGAAACACCACAAAACTACCTAAGCATTAAATCTACTTAAAATACTAAATCATCTTCTAAAATCCTATGAATTTTTCTAAGGGACCCTAAAGGTGTTGAGAACCTAGGGTAGAAGGACCAGGGATTGAATCTAAAGGGAAAGCCACTAAAGAATTCCTAAATCACCAAGTGTCAAAGGGAAACCCTAAAATGGAAGGTCATGGGAACCTAATCTAAAACCAGTCCTAAAGTTATCTAAAAATTGTGAAATAAATCCTAAGGGATCATGCATCTCTATACTAGCAGCCATCCAAAAATCTCACTCAAATACTATACCAATTGATCATACAAATATCAGCAAGAAAATGATGAAATATGCCAAAACTAAAGAATTAAAGAAAATGAAAAAAATCAAATTAAATTGAAAATTGCATGAAAATAAAATCTAAAAGCACCAGAAAATCAGAAATAAAATCTAGAGCATGCACATATTTTTATTGTATTTTTCTGATCAATAATGAATTTAATATGAATTTAAAATGAAGAAAGCAATTAAAATAAATAAAAAAATCAATTAAAGAAAATAAAATGCCAGAATTAATGGGAAGCGTTGGATCTGGAGACCGGTCAGCTAATCTAAAGAACCAGGTGATGCCAGCGCATTAATGATACGACTAAGTTTTGGCTTAGTCAAGGTCAATTCTCAGAACAAGTCACGAGCGTTAGATTAGGATACTAAGTCCAACATTCAAGCAGATCCAATGGCTGGAGGTCATCGTCCTCGTTTGAATTTCAGATGGAGAGGGAAAAGCTCAGATGAACCAGACGGTGGTCCGGTGGCCGCGCCACCGTCTTCCCCGGTGAGCCACCAGTTACAGGTTATCAAAACAAACCAAACCTTATACCATTCTTCTTATTTTTTCCTCCTGAATCCAAATCTCATCTCCATTTCTCCTAATTCTCACTAGATTTCAAAACCCGATCAAGAATCCAAAATATGTCAAGTCATGGATCATCACCAAACCTCAAAATTAAGCCACAGATCTTCTCCTCATTCATCATAGATCATCCTAAACTATCTAAATCAAGCTAACACCTCAAGATCAGAGAGATTCGCATCCAAACAGAAAGTTGCTCACACCTTGAATCATCATCAAACTCTACAATTCCTATTCTAAAACGTTCCAGGCATCTTCCTAAAGCTTAACCACATATCAAATCAAGCTAGATCATCCTAGAATCAGTGCAATTTTGAAATGTGCATACCTGGTTTGTAGCTTGAAATTGAAGCACTTGCACTGTTATTCCTGCTTCCAGATGATGCAAAATCGTTCCTTGATGAAGGATAAAGATGATAGAATCCAAGAATTGCCTTGATTTGCTCTAGAATTGAAATTCGATTTCTCACTTTTGCTCTTGAAATTCAACCTCCAATCTCTGGTTCTAGCTGCAAATGATCACCAACCTTGATCCTAATGCGTTTCTGAACTTATATAGAGTGGATTGGAAGATTCTAGAGGCCCATGGAAAGCCCAATCTGAGATATCCAAATTCCACTTTTCCTTCAAAATTTCAACAATGGCATACACGGTTCTAATTCAATTCCTTCTCCAAGAAGCTTCAAATAGCTTGCACATGACTTATGGAACATGAATGGACATGATTGAAAGCTTGTTTGCATCCTATGGCCAAGATTGAGTGTGTTTCTTCATCATGAAGTAACAAGTTGAAACACCATGAAATATGCCTCAAAATGAAATTCCATTAATTCCAAAGTGTTCCAAATGGTTTTTCTAATGAAAATGAGCACTCATTTGGTCTTGTTTGAACACACATGATTTAATTTGAATTTTTTCACATAAATGCCTTTTAATTCCCCTTTTGTCAATTTCCTTCAAACCAAGTCTTACCCTAAGCCAAATCAAAGCCTCATGGATACATGGTTCACCCTTAAAATCCCATTTTGAGCAAGTTTCATGTTGGACAAAACTTCATTTGAAGTGTGCAAGATAGTGAAAATGGCCTATAATGCCAAATGACCTATAATCTTACTTTCCCAAAATACCCTTGACTTGTAAACCTCATAACTTGAGTTCTACAAATCAGATGAAAGACTTCTAGTACAATTTAGAAAGCTAAGATCAAGACCTACAACTTTCGTGTTGGCCAAAAGTTGAGGAGACAAACCCTTCTAGGTCAAACGTTCCTTGGAAGTTGGTTGACTTTTGTAGACAAATTTCACATTCATCTGATGATTTGTAACTTGTCTGGATCATAACATGAGTTCTATAAATCCAATGGAGGACTTCTAGTACTCAAATTAAATATAAGAACATGATCTATAAGTTTCATGTTGGCCAAAAGTTGATATGAAACTTGTATCTTGATATAAGTGGTCTTGAAGATAGGCACTAAATAGGGGATTTTACCCTGAAAACCCTAGTTTAGCAACTCCTCACACTTTGAATTCTTGAATTGATCTTGGAATATCACTTCATGCATCTCAACACAACTTTCCATGATCATAAAGACTTAGAAGTAGGTTTTGATCCTCTTCGATTGCACTCCGTAATGATAGATGATGTCCTTTTTAATAAACCAGGCTACCACTTGTTTGGTGACATTGGCATAGGAATTTGCTTCAACCCACTTAGTGAAATAATCAATTGCTACCAAGATGAAGCGATATCCATTAGATGCGTTTGGCTCAATCTTGCCAATCATATCAATGCCCCACATGGAAAAGGGCCAAGGAGACGCCATGACATTCAAAAGACTTGGCGGCACATGAATCTTATCGGCATAAATCTGGCATTTATGGCATTTCTTAGCATACTTTAAGCAATCAGACTCCATAGTCAACAAATAATAACCTGCACTCAACAATTTCCGAGACATGGCATGCCCACCTGCATGTTTACCAAAGGCACCTTCGTGAACCTCTTCCATAAGCAAACTCGCTTCTTTTTCGTCCATGCATCTCAATAAAACTAAGTCAAAATTTCTTCGGTAGAGTACACCATCGTGGTTTAGATAGAAATTTCCAAACAGCCTCCTCAAGGTCTTCTTATCCCGGACCGAAGCCCCAGGCGGATATTCTTGGTTCTTGAGAAAATTTTGGATATCATAATACCATGGCTTCCCATCTGAAGCTTCCTTTATTGCAATTACGAATGTCGGCCTATCAAGGCGTGAGATAACGATTCTCGGAGCATCGTTCCAATAGTTCACATTATACATCGAGGATAACATAGCCAAGGCATCTGCCATCTGATTCTCCGCTCTTGGCACATGGTGAAACTCTACCCTGTCAAAGAAAGGTAACCTCCTTGCATAGTTCATATAAGGAATCAGATTAGGTTGCCAAGTCTCCCGCTCTCCTTTGATCTGATTGACCACCAAAGCTGAATCACCATAGATATCAAGGTTTTTGATTCTCAAATCAATTGCTTCTTCAATACCCATGATACATGCTTCATATTCGGCTTTGTTATTGGTGCAGAGGAACGTTAACCTAGCAGTGAATGGGATATGGGAACCATGGGGAGTTGTAATGATTGCCCCAATTCCGCTGCCATATGAGTTAACAGCACCGTCAAAAATCATCTGCCATTGGGAGCTTTTCTCAGGACCTTCATCAAGTAACGGCTCATCACAATACTTCATCTTTAAGAACATGATATCCTTAGGAAATTCAAACTTCATCAGTTGATAATCATCAATCGGTTTCTCTGCAAGATATTCAGACAGAACACTCCCCTTAATAGCCTTTTGGGAGACGTATTGAATGTCGTATTCTGTCAAAACCATCTGCCATCGGGCAATCCTTCCTGAAAGTGCTTGCTTTTTGAACACGTACTTAATCAGATCCATCTTTGAAATTAGCATGGTTGTGTGGTTTATCATGTATTGTCTTAGGCATTTGGCAGCCCAAGCGAGTGCACGACACGTCTTTTCCAATATTGAGTATCTGGACTCACAATCTTTGAACTTTTTACTCAAGTAATAAATGGCATGGTCTTTTCCTCCCGTCTCGTCGTGTTAACCGAGAACACAACCCATGGAATTCTCAAGAACCGTTAAATACATTATTAATGGTCTGCCATCCACTGGAGGCATCAGTATCAGAGGCTCCTGCAAATACTCTTTTATTTTTTCGAATGCCCTTTGGCAATTTTCATTCTAGACCATCACTTGATCTTTCTTTAACAATTTGAAAATTGGTACACATGTGGCTGTGAGATGAGATATGAACCTTGCAATGTAGTTCAATCTACCCAAGAAACCACGAACCTCTTTCTCAATCTTCGGTGCTGGCATTTCCTATATAGCTTTTATTTTTACAGGATCGACCTCGATTCCTTTTTCACTGGCTATGAACCCCAGTAACTTTCCTGACCGTACACCAAAAGTGTACTTGTTTGGATTCAACCTCCACCTGAATTTCCTTAGCCTTTCAAACAGCTTCAAAAGATTCACCAGATATTCTTCCTCCGTTTGCGATCATGTCATCAACATAAACCTCAATCTCATGATGAATCATATCATGAAACAAAGTCACCATTACCCGCTGATAGGTTGCCCCTGCATTCTTCAATCCAAAGGGCATTACCTTATAGCAAAAAGTCCCCACGGTGTTATAAAAGTTATTTTCTCCATGTCTTCCGGGGCCATCTTGATCTTGTTATATCTAGAAAAACCGTCCATGAAGGAAAGCACTGAATACTGAGCAGTATTATCAACAAGTACGTCAATGTGAGGGAGTGGGAAATCATCTTTTGGGCTTACTCGATTGGGATCACGGTAATCTACACACATTCTTACCTTACCATCCTTCTTTGGTACAGGTACAATGTTAGCGACCCACAGAGGGTAATTCGTCACGGCGAGAAATCCTGCATCCAACTGCTTCTAGATCTCTTCTTTGATCTTTACCGCCATGTCCGGTCTGGTTCGTCTTAGCTTCTGTTTCACATGTGGACACTCTTCTCGAAGAGGTAAGCGATGAACCACAATATTTGTATCAAGACTGGGCATATCTTCGTATGACCAAGCAAGGACATCCTTATAATCTCGGAGCATTTCAACAGGTCTTTGTTTGACGTTACTCTGCAATGCAGCCCCTATCCTGACTTCCTTTCTGGCTTCCTCGGTGCCCAAATTGATGACCTCAATTTCCTTCGGATGAGGCAGAATAAACTTTTTTTCTTGTTTTTGTAGCCTGATCAGCTCTTCAGGAAGGTCTCCGTTTTCCTCAATCTCTTCTTCAGCTTGAAAGATCGGATTATCAAAGTCATACTGAGTCATAGACGAGTCTAAGTCGGTGCCATCTGCAATGTGAAATCTGCAATGATGATGATTTAATGCTTAAAATGATATGCAAACAAGCACAAACCACATTGCCATTTTATTGTTAAAATAAAACAATAAAAACAGAGATCACAATATTTGAATGCAAGAAAAACGCCCTTTGATTAATGATAAATCGAATGTTCAAACATAAAAGATAAGGCCCTTCAGACAAAGACCACTATGTTCCGGGTAGAACATATGGCAACACATAATCAAGGAAACTGGAAAATTACTCTTCACGAGTCACTTGGATAACTTCCTTGATGGTCCAGTTGTTCAAGCTCTGACCAGGAATACATGGTCGGATCCATGCATCCATGTCGCAGTCACTATCACCTTCTTCGTCCAACACAACATTGATCTGATCTAAAATCACCCCACCACTAATGAATTGGACTGGTCCCATGTAGCGCGGAGCGCTCTATGAAGAAGAAGAAGATGAGTTGTACCCAAGTCCAAACTTGTCTTGCTTATTGGGGATGCTCAGAACTTGCCCCCAGCCCTGAGATGCTCCGGACTTCACCACCGCTTGTGCTTCCTTAAAAGATGACATAGCAACCTCAGGCATACTGCCCACAACTGGCGTCTTCTCTTTAATCTGCATGGTTTCAAAAGCTTGACACAACATTTCGTGAATCTCACCGTCAACCTCTACATATTTGAATCAAGACAAATGGCTTATCATAATATCCTCTTCACCGTAAACGGTAACAATATTACCGCCTACCATATATTTCATCTTTTGATGTAGAGTTGACGTCACAGCTCCAGCCGAATGGATCCATGGTCGTCCCAACAAGCAGCTATACGCCGGCTGAATATCCATAATATAAAACACAACATTGAAAACCTCTGGTCCAACCTGGATTGGAAGAGTTACTTCTCTGAAAACGGACCTTCTTGTCCCGTCAAATGCTCGAACAACCAAATCACTTGGGGTGCACATCACTCCCCGGGTGTCCAGCTTCATCAAAGCTTTCTTGGGTAGCACATTAAGTGATGACCCAGTGTCCACCAGTACATGCGATAGTACAACCCCTTTGCATTCAATAGAGATATGCAACACGTGATTATGGCCTCTTCCTTTGGGCATCAAATCAAGATCTGTAAATCCCAGCCCGTTCCCGGCGTTGACGTGTGCCACCACTCCTTCTAATTGATTCATAGAAATTTCCTGTGACACGTACTCGGTATTCAGAATCCTTAATAAGGCATTCCGATGTGCCTTCAACAAAGCTTCTTTCTCACCACTCTAAGAACTCTCTTCAACCACAACTTTTCCTTTTCCTTTATCGAACCTCTCAGCATTCGCTTCCGTAGGTGAAAATACTCTTCCGCTTCTGGTTATCCCACCGGTCCCTACCAAATTATCAACAGAATCCAATGGTGAATTCTTCAGCTCCTGCTTCTGACCATTACAATAAACCTCGGCCCCATAATTCCATGGGATCGCCTTGGTACTCTCGTAGGGCACCGACCCTGCTTTAGTAATTATAATGGTGGGTGCTGTTGCACCCTATAATTTGCCCAACCTTTTCTTGGCTTGGCTTATGTTTCTTTTCGCATTTTTTCTGTTGCATTTCTGCATTGTATAGCATTTGTCCTTGAGACAGAGGGATTGAGGTTTTCATGTGGCTCAGAATTCACTCTCAGTGCAAGAAATCAAAGCAGCGAGTATCAGACAACATTTATTTTGCCCAATGATCGAGCGGTCGATTTTACTTTGTTTTGTAGGGAATTTTTTAGCTCAGAAAGTAGCATTCAGGCTATCGCAAGCAGTCTCATGGTTACAGTGTTCAAGAACACATTCCAAGAGCTTAACAGGGTTCAAAACAACAAGAAACGGGAAAACGGGCAGGTTTCCCTCCAAAAGGCGTCAAATTCAAAATTTTGAATGTGTTAATCGGTTAACGCATATGGTTAACCGATTAACCAATGTAAAATCAGCCCAGATTCAAAAATTCAAAGGTGTTAATCGATTAACCTATATGGTTAACCGATTAACCAATGCAGTTTTTGCCTCTGTACGTGATTTTTCAATGTAGAGCCATTTGGGGTCCAATTTTGGTCACTTGGAAATTCATTTTTACACTTGGGAAGGATCTAGAACCATTTTGAAATTTGGATTAGTTTTCAAATTAATTCAATTCCCTCCAAACTCCCACTCCTAATTCCGTTCCAAATTTTCCAATCCACTTTCCAAACCTTGCTTTGGATCCAAGCCAAAAGGATACTTAAGTGATTCACTCCAAACCAAAGCATTCTAACCTTCATTTTTTCATCTCATTTCAGAATTGATCTCACTTCTCTCAATTCTCTAAATTTCCTCCATAGCCAAAACCTTCACCAAAGCTCTTTTATACTTGAAATCTTTGATTCTTCATTGGAATCATTGATTTCTAAGAGCTAAACCTTCATCCATCATCTCCATTGGATCAATTTCTTCATTCAATTTTCATGCAAATTCAGATCTGAAACTTGAAGTGAAGCTAGAAGTGATTATTTGAAGTAATTTGGCTTAATCTTGAAGGATCTCCATCTCTACTACAAGGATTAACTTGGATCTTCAAGTATTCCAGGTTTCTTGCTTCGATCTACTCATTTCCAGCAAATCAATATTAACTGAAGCAAATCTCCGCTTCGTAGGTTGGAAATTCTTGATCTAATTCTGTTTTTAGCTTAATTGCATGTTCACCATGATGATTTTCATTTTTGATTGATTTGTTGCATTTTGATTCATATGATTTGTGTTGGTGCTGTTTAGATGTGTTTACATCTTGTTTAAATCATTGCATTCTGATTTAATTTCGTGCACAATTGACTATGTGAACAATGGTATATTTGGAGAAGTGATAAGCTGTTGAAAAGTGATTCTGCTTTGCTGTTTTCTGTTGTGAACACAGTGTTAATCGGTTAACCTCTGGCGTTAACCGATTAACCAATTCAAATTTCAAAGTTTTCAAACATTTTCAAGGTGTTACCCGATTAACCCCTGGGGTTAATCAATTAACATGAACGAATTTCCAGATTTTCAACTATTTTCACATGTTAACCGATTAACCTCCTGTGTTAACCGATTAACACTGTGCTGGCAGGCCTATTTTGCTACTTTGTTTGACTGTTTGCATACCGTTTCACTTCGAATCATCATAAATTGATATGATGCATTAGGAGTGAAATGTCTTGGATGTTTGTCACTTTTTGTGTTTGGTTGATCATGATTTTGTTGACACTTGTGTTCATTTTCCACTTGGATGCATACTTATGGATGTGGTACAAAGTGATGACTCTTTGCATGTTCGTTTGTTTAAATATTTGGCTTCCCTTTCCATGTTTGCATCATTCTTGCATCGCTGTTGAGGTCGAGACGAGCTTGTGGCGGTTGCTGCCCCACACACTTCTTCCTCCCTCCCACCATTCTAAGTGTGCATTTATGTATTTGCATGTTGCTTTCTATTATGTTTTCTCCTTTTTGTGTTTACTTGCCATGTTCCCATTAGGACCTAACCTTCCTTGTTTAATGATGGTTATAGACATTAGAATTCGAACTATGCATGCTAACAATAGGGTAGATGTTCCCCCTTTTATCCCAACTCTAAGTCCACTTTGCATGATAACTTTTAGGTTTGAGTTAGTCCCCCTCTAGTAGGTCATTTCTCTCCTCATCTTCAAACGTTTTCAAAACACATAATAGAGGCTGATGAATGTTGTACGCTACGAGTCTTAAGCTACTTGGGAAATGGTGATTGAGTGGATTCCTCTCAATTGCCTAGAGTGTTTAGTATACACCCTTAGAGTGATATGCAACGCATTCGCTCCTAAGTCATAGTCTCTAGCGCAACATGAGTTACAAATCAAACTCAAGACACTTCTTCTCTAAAAAACATAAAAACAAATCATTGAACTTCGTTTGTCCTTCGGGATCTTAATAATGGAAAATCTTTTCAGATAAAAGAGTGTTGTTAACTCTTAGTTCTATCGTACAACGGTAACGCCTAAGTCTCCAATGGTCGAGCTGCATACCCCAAACTGCTAGAACTATTTGTTAACCCTACTCAGTTAAAACTTTTGAACCAACATATGGTCTTGTTAGCCCGAACTATGTTTGCTCTGATCTCTCATACCTGTTGAGAGTATGTAGGTAGAAGACGCGATGTCTTGGTGAGCAACCTTCCCCCCTTCTCGCCCGTAGTTAGCCGAACTACGTTGACTCTGACTTTCCCATTGCACGAGGGAATACGTAGGCACAAAGTGGCGATGCTTTGCCGAGTCTTTTTTCTTTTTTTTCTTTTCGTCCTGTGAGCCTTTAGCTAGATAGTTTTAACACACCTTTAGATAGATTACACGCATGGATCCCATCGAGTACGACGGACGTGAGGGGTGCTAATACCTTCCCCTTGCGTAACCGACTCCCGAATCCAGGACTTGGTTGCGATGACCTTGTCTTTTCCCTTTTTCGTTAGGTTTTTCCGATCATTTCCTTTCTCTCTCTTTGGGATAAATAACGAAAGGTGGAGACTCTTCTGTTTTCCGCCGGGTGTTTTTTCGCAGTTGCGACAGGTGGCCTTGGCGGCGCAGAAATAGTGATTGTCTTCTAAGGAATGGAAATTGTAGCCACTTCACCCTTCCCTTTAGCAATTACTTTCTCTCTTTCTTTGATTCTATCAAACTGTAGAACACTGTCATCCATCAACCTTTGAACATGACTCTCCACTTTCTCACATCCCTCAGGATGGGTTAAACAACTTACACAGTCTCTGTCACAACTAGGAAACACTCCTCCACTCAACAACTTATCCTTCACAAAACTCAACGGAGTTTTCAGTTCTTCAACATCGGTCACCAGATTCAAACCTTCCTCCTCAATAATGGCGTTTACCCCAGCCACTCCATGATTAGGCATGGGATATTGCACAACATTGGGCGCGTCATGTGAAAAATTGATAGCTTTACTGTCGATAAAGTATTGCACCTTATGCTTGAAGGCTTTACAATTATGAATGTTATGGTCGAGAGCACCGAAATGAAAGTTGCACCTGGCATTAGCATCATACCCTGGAGGTGGTGCGTCGGTTAAAGGAGCTAGAGTCCTTTTCTGGATCAATTGTAATTGCATCAAATGTTGTAGTAACTGTGAGTAAGGCATCTGTGGTGCATCAAATTGTTTGTTCACTGCTCTTCCCCGATCTTGGAATTGTTGCGGAGCATAATTTTGTTGTTGCTGTGAATGTTGTTGTTGTTGTGGTGCAACTGGAATTGTAATGCTTGTGACCTGAGGTTGCTGTTGACGATATTGCTGATTTCTGTTCTTATTTTTGCTTTAGAAACCTGATACTGCATTTGTTTCCCCCTCTCTCTTCTTATTGCCAAAACTTTTCCTACCTCCTCCAGTTGAGGATCCTTCTCCGGCCTATATCTTCCCCAATTTGATTCCATTTTTAACCCGCTCGCCTGTAATGATCAAGTATGAAAAACTACCCGACATATTGCCTATTAATTTCTTATAATACACTCCTGGAAATGTATCAACAAACATGTCAATCAACTATCTCTCTACCATAGGAGGTTGAACTCTTGCTGCCAGCTCGCGCCATCTCTGGGCGTATTCCTTGAAACCTTCATTACTTCTCTGAGACAGGTTCTGCAATTGTACCTTGTTTGGTGCCAAATCACTGTTATACTGATAATGTCTGACAAAAGCTTCAACTAAATCTCTCCAACTCCTGGTGTTGACCGGCACTAGACCCATATACCATTCCAGGGATGGATCAGAAAGACTATCATGGAAGAAATGCATGAGCAGCTTCTCATCGTCGGAGTATGCAGACATCTTTCGGTAATAAGAGCGGAGATGCACCCTAGGACAAGTTGTCCCTTATACTTATCGGAGTTTGGAACCTTAAACTTTAGAGGAATCTTCAGGTCTGGGATCAGCCCTAGATTTGACATATCTAGACCTAGGGAGTTTTGATTTTCAAAATTCTTCATCTTTTCCTCTATCAGCTTAAACCTTCTGTCTGCGTCAGACTGCAGACCAGCAACAAGCTCTCTTATAGAGAAAACATCATCTTGATCATCTTCATCCCACTGAGGGCCAGTGTTTTCATGCACAACACATGTTGGTGCAGGAATAGGGATTCCAGTATGATTACCTCCGCCCGGAGGGATAACAACAGTTGGAATGGCAGTAGCATGAGGGTGACATTAACAGCTGTAGGAGGTATAACAGCAGTTCCTCCATGTAGAACCCCACACCCATCAACCCTTGCAATCAGAGGTTGCACCAGTGTTCTCAATTGCTCCTGGCCATTGGTGACCCCTTGCATCATATATATAAACTGGGTCATACAGTCACGAAACTCCTGCAACTCGAGCTAAATCTGGTCCATAGCTTTGCGTTGATTCCCCCTGGTAGAGTAGCAATGAATCACTTGGTTTTCAATCCTGAAACAAGCTAAACAAACCATAGAAAGGATAAGGTTAACGGAACCTGGAACACCTGCGATGAAAAATGAGAAATGATGCAGTATGCAGACATGCAAATATGCTTTAGGGAAATTTTCCCCTTGATTCTAGTTTCCTAAGAACAACAAGACAATGGAGAACCAACAGATAAGGTCATACAATCCTCTCATAAATAAAATGAGAACCTGAGTCAATACACATCATGTCGCTGAGGAACTACAACGAAATCAAACACGACCCCATCCAACAATCCTGGTGATGGTCGAGATACTACATAACAACAAATACTAAAGGAGAAAATACATCAAGTATGACAGCGAGTATGGAACTCCTCTAGTAACTCCTTAGTATCAGGATGGTCTGGCCTAACAATCAACCCCTGGATGAGCAAATATCTCCGACCAATGGTAGCCTACAAGCCCTGAGCGTAATCCTCCCCAGCGCCTTCACCAAATGCTTCTTCCAGCTTAGGCCTTTTCAGATCCGCTTGTAATTGGTACTCTTCCAATGTTGCAAGAGCTTTATTCAACTTGCAGTCACTTTCGGATCGGCGTGAGGATTCAACTATATCTTTCTCATCTTTCACCTGGAGTTGAGCTTTCAACCTGACAATTTGTTGTCACAATCCATCTTCTCGTTCTTTGTTATTAGTCAGAATAGCGTTCCATTGAGCATTGAATTTAGATATCTCTAGGCGTGCTCTTTCTAGCTCCTTCTTCTTATCTTTGAGGATATCACTAGCACTCTTCAAGTCTCAGCCCATTCACTCTCGGGCGCGATTCTCCTCTTTTAGTTCTCTACCCATCTTGTTCACCAGTTCTGTCTGCTTCTTGGATGAGTAGGTAGCTTGAGTCTTTTCACTTCTGAGCTACATAATTTCCTTTTTCAACTCCTCGTTTGCCTTGCATAATTCCTCCTTTTCAACCCACAGTTGATTGTATCTCTGAATATCAACTATTGTTGGTTCTTCAATCATTCACGGATACAAAGGTTCTCGAGCTGGAAATGGTAACGACAATCTCTCAACTCTTTCCTGAATCCAAACCACATAATGCTCATAAGCTCTACTATTGCTCTTTCCCAAAGAAAATTTTCCCCTACGGTGAATTTTACTCCAAGCCTTCTCTAATCTCATCAGGGTCTCACTGTCAATCAAGCCGGTAAAATACAGAGATTCCTATATTTCTTCTGCCTTCGGAGGTTCCCTTAGAGCATAACTAAATTGCCTCACTGCAAGAGCTGGATTGTAGTTAATACCACCCTTTATTCCAATCAAAGGGACATTAGGAAAACCACCACAGCTAATGATTATCTCTGTACCCAAGAAGTCTCGGTTAAACCATACAATGTCTTCAGAAGTTAACCCCATAAGCCTCTCTGACCAATCAGCGGTGTCTGAGATGTCTACAAATGGACCAGACTTAGGAAGATGACTCATAAACCATTTATACAAAGGCGGTACACAATAAGAGACATTATTCCCCCTTCTATTCTCATTCTTGTAATGCACAGAGTGATACATATCTCCCAAGAGCGTAGGCACAGGATTCTTCGAGACAAAGATATGGAACACATCTAAGTCCACAAAGTTTGGAATGTTTGGGAACATAATTATTCCATATATGCACAGAGCCAAGATAGAATTAAAAACAATCTAGCATCCTTCTTTCGCAAAATATTGAGCCCTACCAACCAAGAAAGGTAATGGGAAACCAGAAATTCCATTCCTTTGAACTAACTTTCTTTCTAACTCAGAAGCATCTAGGTAAAGAGCATTAGCAAGCTTAGTTAAATTAGGCTCAGCTTCAGAATGATAAAAAGGCATCTGATCCAGAATAGGAACTCCCAACAATATGGTAAACTCCTCCAGAGTAGGCATCAATACATAACCAGGGAAAGTGAAACATCTCAACTGAGGGTCATAAAACTGAAGCAAGGTGTGAAGACCTCCTAACTCAAACACTGAAGCTTTACAGATACAACCCAGAAGCTTCCCATACTCTTTCTTGAAATCTTCCATCACACTGTGATCAGCAGCAGAAATCAAACTGAGTAGAGACCCTATATCTGGTGTTGGAAACTTATACACAACTGTCTTCTTCAAACAACTCTCCATGTCAGCAGGGATTGGTTTACCAGAATCAAGAGGAGAATATGCACCTGAAACATAAATACATGTCAATGCTAATATGCAAATGCAACAGGGGATCAAGATTGATGTGTCGTTGACTAAGATGAACTAGCGCTTTGCTCTGACTAGAACACAACAATGACATAAGGAACCCGCAGTATCAAGGATCAAAAGTTCACATTGACGAGAAAACCAGGTAAGTTGAAGGTCAAGTTTTCCTGCATAACCCTCCCCACTCTCAAGTATGAACCTATCTCTGATAAGGTCTGGCATCTTATGCGGTCATCAGCGTCATATACTTTCAAGAAACGATGATACATTCACCATTTTTGGTTTGACATCATAGTATAATGAAGCAGCCTCACTTAGCTGACTTCCAAATGGTCGGTCCCCAGAGTCGACAATCCTCAGATCCAACATCCTCTCAACTGTCCGAAACAGACTGGAAAGGTAGCCATCATAGAGAATCTCGTCTGAGCACGAATTTCGTGAGAACTAGTGCATGCCAAACATACAGGTTCATCACTACTTTCCACTTCTAATTCTAGGGTTATCCTCAAGCCTGGGTTTTGGCTTATCACACAATGGAACATTCCCATCCAACAACACAACAATATGATATAATGCTGAAAGTAAAATGCAAATGCGGTAAAATTCAAATACAACGCAAATGCACATATATACACACCTAAAATAAAGCACACAAGCGCTAGGATTTGACTCGCATAGGGGATGGGAAGTGTCCCCAGCAGAGTCGTCAGTTATTGCATCGCTGCGAAGAGGGGCCGGCGAGGACAGAAGAGTCGCCATCATTCGTTATTTATCCTAAGGAGAGGGAAAGGAAATGATCAGAGGAAACCTACGAAAAAGGGAAAAAGATAAGTGATCACAACCAAATCTTGGGTTCGGGAGTCGGTTACGCAAGGGGAAGGTATAAGCACCCCTCACGTCTATTGTACTTAACGGGATCCACGCTTGTTGTCTATCTAAAAGGGTGTTAATCTATAAAGCTGGCTCACAGGGACAAAAGAAAGGAAAAGAGACTCGATAGAGCATCGCCGCTCTATGCCTATGTACTCCCTCGTGCAATGGGAAAGTCAGAGTCAACGTAGTTCAGAAAACTACAGGTGAAGGTGGGGAAGGTTGCTCGCCAAGACATCACCGTCTTGTGCCTACGTATCCTCGTCTGGTACGAGAAATCAGAGCAAACGTAGTTCAGGATGACACGACCACAGATTGGTTCAAGTGTTTTAATTGAGTAGGGTTAAGCCTTCGTTCTAGCAGTTAAGTGTATTGCTGCTCGACCATTGGAGACTTAGGCGTTACCTGTTTGCGGTAGAACCAAGATTTAACACACTCTTTCTGAAAATGATTTTCCAAACAATCCCGAAGGATAAAAATATTTGATGTTTTGTTTTGTGTTTTTTATGACAAGAAGTGAATTGAATTAGATTTGTAATTCGTGTTGCACTAAAGACTATGACTTGAGAGCGAATGCGTCGCATATCGCCCAAAGGGCATACGCTAAACACTCTAGATAGTTGAGAGGAAACCCCCCAACTATCATTCCCCAAGTACTTAAGGCTCGTAGTGTACAACACTTATTATCCTTTATTAGATGTCTTAAAGAAGTTTTAAGATGAGAAGAGTAGACATAAACTCTAAGGGGAAACTAAACAACCCTAATGTTATCATACAATGTACTCCTAATATTGAGATTAAGAGGGGAAAAGACTATCCTAATGTCTCTCCTACTCCCATCCTAATTAGAGGGACTAGGAATCCTAAGGGATCATGGCAAAGGGTACCAAATTTCTTTGAATGAGTATCAAAAGCTCAAGGACAAAATCACAAGCACAAGGAGAAGATGCTAAAACCAAATGGAAACCAAGGCACAAGTGTCGCAACTGCGAAAAACAACCGGCGGAAAAAACAGAAGATTCGCCACTTTCGTTATTTATCCCAAAGAGAGGGAAAGGAAACGATCGCAAAAACCTAAAGAAAAAAGGGAAAGACAAGGTCATCACAACGATGTCTGGATTCGGGAGTCGGTTACGCAAGGGGAAGGTATTAGCACCCCTCACGTCCGTCGTACTCGATGGGATCCACGCATTGTTGTATATCTAAAAGGGTGTGTTGAAACTATCTAGCTAGAGGCTTAAGGACAAAAGAAAAAAAAAAGAGAAACTGACTCAGCAGAGCATCGCCGCTCTGTGCCTACGTATTCCCTCGTGCAATGGGAAAGTCAGAGTCAACGTAGTTCGCCTAACTACGGCTAAAGAAAGGGGGAAAGGTTGCTCGCCGAGACATCGCGTATCGTGCCTACGTACTTTCGTACGGTACGAAAGATCAGAGCAAACGTAGTTCGGGCCAAAAGGGACCACAGGTTGGTTCAACAGTTTTTTAGTCCGAGTAGGGTTAATAGATAGTTCTAGCAGTTGGTGTATGCAGCTCGACCATTGGAGACTTAGGCGTTACCGTTTACGGTAGAACTAAGATTTAACGACACTCTTTTTGTGAAAAGATTTTCCTTGATTAAGAACCCCAAAGGGTGAAAAAGGTTTGAAGTATTTTTGTGTTTTTTACAGAAGAAGTGTTTTGAATTTGGTTTGTAACTCATGTTGCACTAAAGACTATGATCTAGGAGCGAATGCATCGTATATCGTCCAAAGGACATACACTAACATTCTAGATAATTGAGAGGCAACCACCCAATCATCATTTCCCAAATGGCTTAAGGCTTGTAGCGTGCAACACTCGTCATTCTTTATTAAGTGCTTTATGAGTGTTTGAAGATGAGAAGAGAAAGGGAAAACTAACGGGAGACTAATCAACCCTAAAAGTTATCATGCAAAGTGGACCTAAGGTTGAGTTTGAAAAGGGAACTACCTAATGTTGTCATGCATAGTTAAACACCTAATGTCTATCATAACCTCAAGAGGTTAGAGAACTTATGGGGGACATGGCAAAGAAAAGCAAAATAAGAAGAAGAAGAAGAAGAATGCATATGCAGATGAAAATGCAAACATAGGATGCACAAGTAAAATGATAATGGGAGGAAAATAGTGTGGGGAAGCAGCCACCACAAGCTCACCTTAACCAATCATGCATATGGAAATGCAAGAAAAGATAAGGAGGAGAAGTGCACAAGAAAAAACTAAACAAACACAAGCAAACTACACAAAGATGCATTAAAAAGTGGGATGAAATGACCTAAGTCAAACAACATCAACCACACCAATAAAATCACACCAAATGAAAGATAAAACAAACCTCAAAGCCAAGTGAGGATGGTAGACCAAATGATGGCAGAAAGGGCCTCATAATAGGTACTCAACCATAAGCATCACAAGCCAAGTGAAAAAGAAGCACAAAAGAGTCCTCAAGGATCCATTATTTTAGGTATACTTCAAGTACCTCCTCAGGAGGGACTAAGATACCTTAAATGAGGTTCCAAAGTCATTGGACATAAGGGAGATGAAGATAAGAGAGCTCAAAAGCAATAACAAAGCACAACAAGAAGAAATGCAAGCAATAGCATGAAGGAAGCAAGCACACATCACTTAGGAGTTCAAGTTGAAAGCACAAAAAGAAAAGCATCAAACAACAAGCTATGAACATAATTTTGACCTAAAAATGAACATACAGCAAGCTGAACATGTCTAGAATGTGAAACAAGAAGAGTTAAGAGCTTATTGGATCCACAAAGGTCATTTCCAATCCAAACTAGGTCAAGCACTTGTGTGACCTGTCCTATGAGATGACCTAACTTGCAAGTCACTTAAAAATAGGAAAAAGGATAAAAAAATATCAAATAAAATGCACAAAGAAGCTACACAAGTTGGCAACCAGAGGCCAAGAAATCAAGACAACTATCCTCTCAAAGCACCATCAAAAGAATCAAATCATTTGGATGTACCACTTTGAAATGGAAGAAACAAGTGCAAAAAGACAAGCCACAAAAGTCAACCCAAAAGTCAACAACCAGAGGCAAAATGGTCCTCTAAAATTGATCAACTCATCATTGAGATGAAGATCAATTTTCAATCATTGGATCACAAAGGAATGAGAGAAACAAATGCAAAAGCAAAACATGTTACAATTTAAATCAACTAAAACCACTCCAATACTTAATTCATTTTTTAATTAAAAATAAAATGGAAAAATAAAATAAAAATATCCAAAAAAAAGTAGACATCTCAAAGTTGATAAAAAATATTTTTAGTGAATTTTTAACATATTGGAGCTATTTTAATTAATTAAAATTGTAAACAAAAAATAAAATAAAAACAAAAGAAAATAAAATGAAAATAATAAAAGAGGCGTGGCAAATAGCAAGGAATAATAGTTCAAAAGCGGATTGGGCCCAAGCTGGGGGTGTAAATAGCACAGGCGTGCAAGGCCCACTCAGAAAAATCAAACAAAATAAAACCTGGCAGCTCACGTTTGCACGGGTCAACCAAAGACCACCATGGAATTCAATCTGGAGCGCTTGATCAATTAGCAAGTAATCACATCAGAGGGCCATCATAACGCCAGCACATTAATGAAATTTTAAACGCAATTACATGGATCCAGTCAACTTTGGACTACCATGTTTCTTAATCTTCACCGTTCACATGGAAAGTATGCAAATCAATCGCATGTGGCAGTGACACCTCATCATCCCTAACATCCAGCAACCCTAAAACACACCAGCTGGCCGGAGATCACTGTAGATCATCTTCTCCGGCCAAGCACCACCGCGCACAACAACCACAACATAGTGTCTCACCAAATCTCAACCATTCTGGACGAAATTTATACCAAACTTCATCTAGAGATCACGAGGATCTCATATCTGGCCTGAAAAACCACTAAACATGCGTACAATTCCAAACCCGAAGACAACAAGAATGAACATCAAAATTCAAAGTTCACCAAAACCTCTCTAATTTGATTTAAAACTCATCTAGAGTTCACATAGGTTACAGATCCATCATTAAACAAGCAAGATCGTGCACAAACAAGCCAAAACAGATCCAAACATTTTCAAGCATCATCCAACAATCACAACCAATGCCAGTTCGTTTTACATTTTAATGATCTACATTGATTCTACGTCTCAAATATGCAAAAATGGCAGTGAATTGATGCTTATCAAGAGTGTAAAGTTGAATTTCAATTACCTAATGGAGAACTTCCACTGAGCCTTCAAATGGAGCTCAAGCTTGAAGATAATTGCCCAGAATCGTTCACTGAACTTCACAAAAGCTTTCTCAATTCACAATTTCTCTTGAAACAGCCTCAATCTCCAAATTCAAAATTTGAATTTTCCACACTTTTTCAAAATCGTTTCTGATCAATTTGGCTCCAATTTGCACTTCTGATGATCTGTGAAGGTTCAAAACCTTATACTGGAAATAACACCATTTGGAACAAGTTTGATGTTGGAAAAATCTTCATTTGAAGTGTGCAAGTTGGTGAAATGGACCTATAATTTTATGACCTATAATCTTACTTTCCCAAATACCTCTAACTTGTAAACCTCATAACTTGAGTTCTACAAATTAGATGAAAGACTTATAGTACATTTTGGAAATCTAAGATCAATATCTACAACTTTAATGTTGGCCAAAAGTTGAGGAGAAACATCCTTCTAGGTCAAAAATGGCTTGGAAGTTAGTTGACTTTTGTTGACCAAAATCACATCCCTCTGATGACCTGTAACTTGTCTGGATCATAACTCGAGTTCTATAAATCCAATCAAGGACTTCTAGTACTCAAATTAAAGATAAGAATATTCTCTACAAGTTCCATGTTGGTCAAAAGTTGAGATGAAACTTGTATCTTGAGATAGGTGGTCTTGAAGTCAGGCACTAAAATAGGGGATTTTACCCTGAGAACCCTAATTTAGTAACTTCCCACACACTTGATCCTTGATGAATTAAACTTAAAATGATATCTCATATGTCTTAACACCACATCCCATGACCATAGAGACTTTTAATTGAGTTTTAATCTCCTTCAATTTCATAATTGACTGAGGACTAGCCAGATGAAACCCTAATTGCAACAATTTCAACTGTAACTCTTCAGACATGGCACAAACACTTGGATGAGCTCCACAATGACCCTCAAGGAACTCAATGAGCTCTCTCAACATCTCATATCCATAACCATGAATTCACAACCCTCTGATGATCTTCAACTGGCCTCCAAGTTAGGAGTTGATCCACATACACCCATCCTTTCTTTCACAAGACCACTACCCACTTTCTAATGACTTGATGACCATCTAACCTTGAGTAACACCCTTTGCTTAGGCTCAACCCTCTGGGTAGACTCTTCTTGCCATGCACAAACTCTTGATCCCCTGTTCAATGAAAAATGCTATGCAATGCAAATGCTAGAAAAAAATGAAATGAAACATAAACCAAGTTAAGAAAAGGTTGGGCAAATTTTGGGGTGCAACAACAAGCAAGTTACAAGTCAAGGCAAGAGAAAGAACCAAAGTCCAAACCATATTCAACACTTAGAACCAAGTGGAATGACCTAATTCAAAGTGACTTGCAACACAAATTACACAAGTGTGTGACCTATAAATGCAAATCCAGCACCTTAATCATGTCAACAATGTGAATCAAGAGTCATATGGTGCATATGGGATCAATCAAAGTCATTTCCCAAAGAAACTAGGTCAACTAGTTTGTATGAACTTCATCTGGGGTGACTTGACTTGCAAGGTTCACCAAAAATAGAAGAAATATTCAATAAATATGAAATAAAATACAAAAATCAACCAAGCATGTTGGAAAACAGAGGCCAAAGTATCAAAACCAAATTCAATTCAAGGCATCACCAAATGATTTGATCAACTAGGGTGCTCCACCTTATTGAATTATAATCGAGGGTCAAACAAAAACAACTTAAAGTCAAACAAAAAATGATCAAACTAAGACCAAAATCAGCCTCAAATGTACCTTAATCCATCCTTTAAATGGAGAGGAAACCTCATTCATTGGTGATATCAAATGGTAGCTCAAGCATGGATGATCAAAAGAAAACAATATTAAAAACCTCTCCAATTGCAAAATTCAAATTAAATTGCAAAATAAAATAAAATCAGAATTAAAAATCATGGAAAATTAAATAAGGTTTTAAAATGATGGAAAATAATTTTTGTGGAATTTTTGGACAATTGGAGCTATTTTTAATAATTGCAAATGAAAAATAGAAAATAAAAGAAATGGAAATGGAAGGGAGGTGTAATAGGTAAAACAGAAAACAACATAAACACGTTGAAAAGAAAATGGGCTCCAAATGAGGGGGGCGTGGATAACAATTCAAGCCCAAATGATCCAGGCTGAACTCAACACATGAAACACTCCGTTTCATTAAAATACGTGGAGTCAAACAAGCCAACTGGATATGGTCAAACGAATCACAACCACACACGCATGCAGTCAACAATACAACATGGTGCCACATCAGCTCATCACTGAAACATAACCAGACGTCGCAGCTATGGCTCCGGTCGTCTTCTCCGGTGATCCACCGGAGCTCAGGTGAAAAAACCACCACCAACAACCACAAAAATGGTACCAATGGAAAGCTGAACTTGCAAGGGTTCCAACTACAAGATCCAAACATCATAAAAACTCAAGATCAAGGAGAATCGAAGGCTTAAAGTTTGAGATGCAAAACTGAAAGCTCCATCAAACATGAACAACAATGGATCAAACATGGCCTACTCAACGTAGGTCTTCAGATGCAACCAGTATGAGCCTAAATCATGGTCTAGAATGAGAGAATTCAGTGAGGGAAACTTACTGAACGAAGAAGCTTTGTTGGCTCTTCAGATGCGTGCAAGCTTCACTCTCTTGCTTCAGTTTCACTCCAAATGCTCCAAGGAAGAAGAATCAGGCCTTAATTGAAGTTAAATTGCAGAGAAAATTGAAATTAGAATTTGAAAAAAACTTGAGAAATTTGAATCTGATTCTGCTCTCTCCAGCTCCAAGTGCGCATTCTGAGCTTCTAGGGCAAGCTCTTGGTTTATATATTATGGATTTGAACGTGTAATGCGGGCCAATGAAGCTTCAATTGTGATCTTTGAAATTATGCCCAAAAAAGAAAGCCACATATGCACACGGGTTTTGCCTTACTCCACACATGAAAAGTGCACCAATCTGCAGCATGTGGGGTGAATTTTACAATGGAATTGGTTTGGGCTTTTGATTTGGTCCTCATTGTGAGATTGAATTCAAAAATTTCTCATGAAGAAACTTGAAAATGGCCATGTTTCCACGCATTTGGTACCCATTAAACCGTGCAATCTTGCTTGTGATCATATTGGGATGTGAATTGATTCAAAAATGAGACAAAGTAAGACTTAAAATGAACCAAAAATCATATCATGCTTAAAAGTTCCAATTCCACTTGAAAATTTTCCCATATGGCCATATTAATCCATAATTCACATGAATCTTGAGCTTTATGATGTAAATGAGGTCCTTAGGAACAAATTTCATGTTGGTTAGAAGTGCATTTGAGGTACATAAGTTCACCAAAATGACCATTGTACCAAATGACCTATAATGGAACTTTCCCAAAATACCCTTGCCTTGAGAGATCCATAACTTGAGATGTACAAATGATATCAAGGACTTCTAGGACTTTTGGAAAGCTAATATCATGAGGAACAACTTTCATGTTCACCTAAAGTTGAGGGGAAACTTGTTTCTAGGTCAAAAATGCCTTGGAAGTGAGTTGACTTTTAGTTGACCAAAAATAAGTTCAACTGAGACCCCTAACTTGTTGGCATCATAACTTGAGATGTACAAACCCAATGGATAAGTTCTTGTACTCAAAATAAATATAAGAACATGCTATAAAAGTCTCATGTTTTCATGAAAATGAGATTGAGCTTGCAACATGGTAAATTGTCCTTGAAGTTAGGAACTAAAGGAGGGGATTTTACATTGAGATCCTCTTAAACTCTAATTTAGTAACTCCTTGAACTCTTGATTCTTCTTGATTTGAACTTGACATGACATCCTAAATGTCTCAAGATAACCTCCCCTAGCCTCAATGACTTATAACTAAGTCCCAAACTCTATCAAGTCCACAGTTGACCTTGACTTGACCAGATGAAACCCTAGATTCACATCCTTTGACTGTGACCTCTTGGAGATGAAATAAAAGCCTAAACAAGCTCCACAATGACTTTCAAAGAACTCAATGAGCCTCTCAAACATATTATATCCAAAACAAAGATCTTATGAACCCCTGATGATCCTCTGTTGACCCCTAAGCTAGGAGACAAACAACACACATCAGTCCTTCCTTTCAACGAGTTTTGACAACTTCATGATGCTGGTAAACACTCTTGCCTGAGCTTGAGATCAAATGAGAATCCTCTCTTGAATGGAACACCTCTCTTGATCCCCTGTTAATAGCAATGCTATGCAAATGCAAATGCTAAAATGAAATGAAACATAAGCCAAGTACAAGAAAAGGGTTGGTCAAATTTTGGGGTACAACAAAGTGATTATGCATTTTTCTGAATTAATCATGTCGCATTCGCTCATTTTTCTAATTTATCACAAAGCACATACACATACACCTTTTATCCACTCCGCTTTATCACTATTCTTTAGCAAAGATTGGAGGGAGGATGACGAAAATTGAATACTCATAATTGTTGATCGTATGCTTTCAGATAAAATCCTACTGATGACGTACATGCATTGCTTCAAATCCCCTAAACACCAGAGATATAAGGAGTTAGTCCCTAGTTAACCACTTCGAGCCTAGAAGTAGGAGTTTCTTTCGGACTCTCAAACCCTCACATCTTAACCTGGGGTAGGATAGTTGTCAGTTAACTTGACTGATCGTTCAAATTTTATAGAGGAGTGTTTGCATTCAAGGACCAATCACATCGTACCATAATGGTTATACCTCACCAATCAGGAGTGAGACGGTCGCAACCCTTTTAGAGAAATTAAGACAGCCTGTGTCATACGACTTGTTTCAAAAGAAAAAAGAAAAAAAAGAAAGCCCGCTAAGTCGAAAAACTAGAAAGCAAATACTTAGGCAAAATTGGGGCATCCCGCTGGACTTCGAAATAAAGGAATCAGTCCAGGAAAAAATTAGGGAACAAAAGAATAAAAAGAAAGGATCTCAAAAGAGAAAATTCTCGAACAAGAACAAAGTTATGTGACTACTGCAGACACATAAGACAAGAGGGGTGACTGTCACTCAAAAACCTTGAGGATTCCTTAATCATCACATCTATCATTTAACAAACCTTTTGAAGGTGAACGCTTGTGCCAATTTAGCTAAACGTAGGATTGGAGATCATCATGGAGAAAGGGTGGGTACAAATCAAACTTTGAGCCTTTCATCTTTTGTATCAATAACCGTGAACCAGGCCATGATTCAACCCTTAAAAGACCTAATTGAGGAAGGGTTTATTCTGAAAGCATACTATCGCAAGGTTACGTAAACTGACTCCTCACATATTTGCTACTCATCAACATCGGTGTCGTTATCCTTGCTATATCTTTCACACCAATCAAGTTAGCACAATGTTTGTACTAAATGGTCCATTCGTCTCACTATCACGACACTTAATAAATGACATTTCTTTCAAAATCTGCATGAGCATCGCATTAAAATTACCATTCGTGAACAAACAATTTAAATTACAAGTCAGTAGTTGGCATCGAGGAAATTCCAACAGGAAGCAATCAAACAGGATTAGATCATTCAGCAGTCTGGATCTGGGGCATTGGCATATGAAGAGTTTGGAATCAGTCAGTCTGAGACAGATCCCCAAGCATCGGTTGATTATGGGTCAAATCATTCAAGAAGCGGTTGATCAGAAGTGAATCATCTCGAGACTCTACCAATAAGGGGGCAGGTCACCTGGAGTTTCTTTAATTTGAGGGAAGACCCCTCCAGTGTTCAATCAGGTCAAGTTAAGTCACTTCAACGCTCATTTGGGGGCAAGCCACTTCAAGAGTACATTAAAGCCAACCACTCTGAGAGTTGGTTAGTCGAGACCCTTTCATGGTACAGATTTTGGGGCAAGCCATCTCGAGGTCATCTCATGGCAATCTACTTTCTTTTCAAGATGAATTTCCCAAAGATCATACTGAGGCAAGTTGAACTACACTGGGGCAAGCTACTTGAGCGAGTTCATTTTCGTCAGCAACTGTTAAGTCCAAGACGAGTGGTAGGGAATCGTGCCATCACCTCATCAATTACCTTAGCCTTCTGAACCTGTTACATAAAATACCTCCAAAATCCAGTTCTCGTCTGGAAAACCCACAAACCAGTTCTCGTCTGGTCAACCCTTCATTAAATACCAGTCCCCGTCTGGTATATGTCAGCTTTTAAAACTGGTTCCTGTCTGGTCACCCATTCTTTAGCCTACTGTTTAACCAGTCCTCGTCTGGAAAACACAGTTTCAATGTCCAGTTCTTGTTTGGCAAACCACAAAATCAATTCCCGTTTGATACCAAACATAAAGTCAGTTTTTGTCTCACAACTTAACCTTTTGCCACCAGTTCTCGTCTGGTAGTCTACCCTTTGAATACCGGTTCTCGTCTGGTAGTTCCTCTTTAAAATCCACTTTTGTTGGTAATCATAAAAATCCCAATCACCATAAACCTGGTCTCATCCTTAAACCAAAATTCCAACTGTATTTCACACAATAATTCCCAGTGGCTCACATGCTATCACATTCCCCGACAGAAGGCTTGATTGATCTCACTTTTCCATATTAGAGATTCTGTATCCCCACAGGGTGATAATGTCATTGAATCGGAAGTATCTCGCCAGCAATAATGTGCATCTATCCTCAACAAATAAATTTTGGATTACTCCCCAGCAGTGGGGCAAGTTCAGTGTTGTTCCCCCACAGAGTCTATGTCATTGACTCAGTTCCCTAAGCAGAAATCAAGGCTGATTCCCTCGACGAGTATTTCAGAAGTGGTAGACATCCGCAGCAAATTCCAATGGTCATTGGTTTTCTTCGAGGTGAGATATTTGGGATAACTTCCTGATGGATGTTATTCTCAATTCCCAGCAAGGTAGATTTGTCCCCAGAAGAGTTCTATTTCCGGAAGGTCGCTCAGGGCGTATTCCCCAGCACGAGTTTGCTTGCCGTTTCTCTCAGTACATTTTTGCGGTGGTGTTCCTTTGCATTTTCATTGTGCATGGCACCCTCCCAGACACGTACCATTTCCATTTCGTATGGAGCATTACGCCATATTCAAACATACGCATACAAAGCATAAGCCAGGTTGTTACCTTTTGTCGCCAGATATTTCTCTAGTAAATAACGGCATATTTCATGAGCCTTTGTGGTACCAGACCCCAATAAGAATCATCGGTGGATGTTCTCACGTTGTTTTTGCTCCCCAACAGAGTTTGCTTGTTTAAGTTTCTCTTTCCCCAGCGGAGTTCTTTTTCAAAATCGTGAATCAGATGTTTTTATCGACCAAGTGTCAAGCCTATTGGTTAGCAGATGTTTGTTGTTTTCCGACCGAGCGTCGAGCCTGCTGTTTAGCAGTTGTTTTTTCCGACTTAGTGTCGAGCCTGTTGTTTAGCATATGTCTTTTTCGACTTAGTGTCGAGCCTGCTGTTTAGCAAATTTCTTTTCCGACTTAGCGTCGAGCCTGTTATTTAGCAGATGTCTTTTCCGACTTAGCGTCGAGCCTGTTGTTTAACAGATTTCTTTTCCGACTTAGTGTTGAGCCTGCTGTTTAGCATATGTCTTTTCCGACTTAGTGTCGAGCCTGCTGTTTAGTAGATGTCTTTTCCGACTTAGGGTCGAGCCTGTTTGTTTAACAGTTGTTATTCCAACTTTATGTTTAAGTTGTCTAACTTGTGTTAGCAGTTGTTTTTCCGACTGCGTGTCGAGGCTTTCTAACTTGTAGTTAGTAGTTGGTTCCTATCATTTCAGATACATTTCTTCGGTGATCCTATTTCCACTTTGGTGGACAATTATACTGTTTACTGCTCTCGCGGTTGGAAAATTTCTGGGTTCTTTTGTATTTAATCACCTTTTACCTTGAATGTTTGAAATTAGTGGCTATTCATACCTTCATGTTCAAGTCGATTGAATAGGGGCAGCTGTTGCACCCAAAATTTTCCCACCCTTTTTCTTTCATCTTGGCTTATGTTTCATAGCATTTAGCATTTGCATTTATGCATAGCATTGGTTCTAGACAAGGGATCAAGATTGTTTTCTTCACTCAAGAGAGAAGTTTCATGTTTAAGGCTCAGGCAAGGGCATGTTTTCAAGTCAACAAGTCCTCAGTGCCATTAGGATAGGTCTCAAAGCTTCTTGAGAGGAGGGAGTATGTGTTTGGGCATCACCTCCTATATCGAGGATGATTGGAGGTACATGAGATCATTTACTTAGAGGAGAAATGGTTCAAGGGTTCAATGTGCATCTTTAGGGTTCTCTATGAGGGTTACAAGACCACACAAATCATTTGCAAGAACTTCAGTCAATGGATAAGGTGTTAGGGTTTCATCTGGTCAACAAAAGTCAACTGTGGACCTAAGAGGGCTCAAGGCTTAGGTCTTGATTTTGGAAGCCATGGGAAGTCATCCTAGAGCATCTCAAATGTCATGATGATGCTAGGATAAGAAGATTCAAAAGTTCAAGAGGTTACTAAATTAGGGTTTCAGATGATTCAAAGTGTAAAATCCCCTCTTTTAGTCTCTACCTTCAAGGACAAATTTCACTATGATACAAGTATTGCCTCATTTTCTATCAAACATGAGACTTGTTCCTCATCTTTCAAGTTTTATTTTGAGTACAAGAACTCATCCATTGGATTCATACATCTCAAGTTATGGTTGCTACAAGTTGGTGTCACCAAATGAAGAGATTTTAGAGGCACTCAAAGTTAACTCACTTCCGAGGCATTTTCACATGGAACCAAGCTCTTCCCCATTTTTTATCAAACATGAGAGTTGTTCCTCGTTGTCTTAGCCTTCCAAAAAGTGCTAGAATGCATCATTCTCATATGTGGAGCTCTAGTTTAGGTCATTCACTTCAAAGACCAGTTCCATGGATTTCAAGGCCTCAAATCCAAATTCTTGCCACATGAAAGGTGTCTCAAATGGTCTTAAATTCATCTTGATCTCAAATTCCATGGCATTGGATGAATTTTGAGATCACTTAAGCCATAATGAACATGGAAACTTGATTTTTAGACATAAAATGAGTTCCTTCCTTTTCAAGTCATCAAATGAACTTGTTTTTGAATTTTTGAGGCCATATCATCATCATATAATGGTCATGATATGCTTTACCTAATTTGAGCCAACATAGATCCACTTTTCAAGTCATTTATAAACTTTCATGCCATTTGGAGTAATTGTTCAAAACTTTATTCCAACTCATTTTTAATCATCCAAACCACCATGATTCATTTCCACACACCTTAATTGTCCTTAATTGCTGACCAAGAGGATTGTACAAGAAGCCATACCCGTGTGCACGTGGAATGGAGTTTTTTTGGCAAGTTTTGTAAATCAAACAAATCCTTCAGGGATGATTTCCCCAGTAGAGTGGATTTGTTCTCCCCAGCCAAGTCGGGTGAACCCCATAAGAGTTGTATGTTGGTAAGCCATTCAAGGCACTTACCTCAACAGAGTTTGCGTTGATCCCTAGAAGAGTGGATTGTTTTTGTTCTCGTCAGAGCAGTATTACCCAGGAGAGTTCTTTTCTTGGAGGCCATCTAGGGCTTGTTGTTCCTAGCATAAGTCCAATTGTAATTGGCATATCTTATCTTTCCCCGGTAAGGTTGTTCTCTTCAGCATTTATTTTGATGAGGTGGTTCGTTTACATGTGCATTGCGCATAGTATTCTCCTAAATGCGTATCATTTCCATTTCGTATGGAGCATTACACCATATTCAAACAGATACATTTGAAACATAAGTCAGGTTCTTACCTCTTATTTTCAGGTGTGTCTCCAACAGACAACAGTTTGTTTTTCTCGAGCCAACATGGTATTCAGACCCTGGCAATTATAGTTTCTCTTAAGCATGTGTGTTATTCATACCCTCAGCAAATCTTTGGACGGATGTGTTCATCCTATCATTTTTTCCCCAAAAGAGTATGCTTGTTTAAGTTACTCTTTCCCCAGCGGAGTTCTCTTTTGGATTGTGAATCGGTAGATTCTCTTCTCAACTTCGTATTGAGCCGGCCTTCGGGTTTGATGCTTGCTTTTATTTAGCAAATGCCTGCTGGTTAGCAGATGTTCTCAACTTCACGTTGAGCTGACCTTCGAGTTTGATGCTCGCTTTTATTTAACGAATGCCTGCTGGTTAACAGATGATCTCAACTTCATATTGAGCCAGCCTTCAAGTTCGATGCTCGCTTTTATTTAGAGAATGCCTGCTGGTTAGCAGATGCTCTCAACTTCGTGTTGAGCCGGCCTTCGGGTTCGATGCTCGCTTTTATTTAGCGAATGCCTGCTGGTTAGCAGATGATCTCAACTTCGTGTTGAGCTGGCCTTCGGGTTCGATGCTCGCTTTTATTTAGCGAATGCCTGCTGGTTAGCAGATGATCTCAACTTTGTGTTGAGACGGCCTTCAGGTTAGATGCTCGCTTTTATTTAGCGAATGCCTGCTGGTTAGCAGATCTTCTCAACTTCCGGTTGAGATGGCCTTCGGGTTTGATGCTTGCTTTTATTTAGCAAATGCCTGCTGGTTAGCAGATGTTCTCAACTTCGCGTTGAGTTGGCCTTCGGTTTCGATGCTCGCTTTTATTTAGCAAATGCCTGCTGGTTAGCAGATGTTCTCAACTTCGCGTTGAGCCGGCCACAGGGTTCGATGCTTGCTTTTATTTAGCGAATGTCTGCTGGTTTGCAAATGTTCTCAACTTCGCATTGAGCCGGCCTTCGGGTTCGATGCTCACTTTTATTTAGCCGATGCCTGCTGGTTAGCAGATTTTCTTCTCAACTTCGTCTTGAGCCGACCTTCAGGTTCGATGCTCGCTTTTATTTAGCAGATGCCTGCTGGTTAGCAGATGTTCTCAACTTCGTGTTGAGCCGGCCTTTGGGTTCGATGCCTATTTTTATTTAACAGATGCCTGACGGCGAGGTCAGATGTCCTTCTCAACTTCGTGTTGAGTCGGCCTTCTGGTTCGATTCCTGTTTGTTTAACAGATGCATGATGGTGAAATCAGATGATCTTTCCGACTTAGTGTCATTGTCTATGCGTTAGCAGATGTTTCTTCCGATGCGTGTTGAGACTTTCTGGTTGGTAATCAGTTAGTTTACTGCCGTTGCAATTATCATATACAATTGTTTCCGGAGATTTTGTCCCAATATAGTTTGCAGTTCTATTTTTGTGGTTGGCAAAATTCCAGGTTCTTTGGTATTCAACCGTCTTTTACCTCGATTGTTTGAAAGTCGTTCGCTTTTCACCCATTCAGGTCCAAGTCGTTTGAATAGGGGAAGTTGTTGTACCCCAAAATTTGACAAACCCTTTTCTTGTACTTGGCTTATGTTTCATTTCATTTTTAGCATTTTCATTTGCATATCATTGTTCTTAAAAGGGGGTCAAGAGAGGTGTGCCATTAGAGAGAAGAGTCTCATAGGGTTTAAAACTTAAGCAAGAGTTCTTATTCAAGTCATCAAGTGCCTACAATCATCAGGAAGGGGTCAAAGCTCTTTGAGAGAGAAGATTGATGTGTGTTGCTTATCTCCTATCTTGGAGGTCAAAGGAAGATTATTAGGGGCTTGTTGAAGGTGAGAAAAACACTTAGAAGGGGGGGTTGAATAAGAGTTTTACGAAAAATGGCAATAAAAACAACTCAATATTTTTATCCTGGTTCGTTGAACTCAACTACTCCAGTCCACCTTATCAAAGATGATTTGCCTTTCTCCACAAGGACTTAATCCACTATTAATCAACTGATTACAATAGTAAGCACTAAGAACAACTGTCTTAGTCTTCTCAAGAACTACTGACCACACCTTGGTCTTCTTAAGGAACTTCTTACAAATTAATGTAAACTAACAAGTGTTTGAATGCTTCTAGTAAGCTGTATCACAACTGTGATATTTACACTTAAGATTAAGTACAACAAAAACTATACAGTTTTATGAGAGATCAAATGAATAAGATCTTTGTGAGATTTTCACTTTGATGAATCAAGCGTGTATTTCTTTCTGAGTGAACTAGCAATGAGCAAGTGATGAGCAGGAAATTAGCAGCTTCAAAATGTTGTAGAAGTTCTCCTTTTATAGCTTTTCCAATTGCTTTGAGTGATGTGCAGCTGTATATAATATTAGATTATAAAACTTTTCATTACCAAAAAGTATAGGCGGAGATATGCTTTCTACAGGAAAGGTATGGTTGTAGAAGCCTTGGGATTTGCACCACGTCACTTCTTTGGACAAAATAGCCGTTGGTTACTTTGGAAGTAGTACCACGTCCAATCAAGTTTACAGCTTCTTCAACAAGCTTCCTTCAGGATGAAGTCTTCATAATCTGCACTTCAGAACTTGTAGCAAGCTTAAAGGTATGAAATACTTTAAGATGATCAGAGCTAAAATGATTTATATGTTCAGAGCCTTGATAGATGATCAGATCTTAATATATCAGAGTCTCAATCTTGATCAGAGTCTTCGTCAGAGTATGCAGCAGTATGTGCTTGAGCGTGAATATTAATGATAAGAGTCTGGTTATCAAAGCCTCTGATTTTGCAGTGAAAAGAACTTTAGAGTCTAATTAGATCAAAGATTTCAACTCTTTGTACACTTCTTTCATTAACGCTTCAGATCATTCTGTAGCTTCTGCTTCAGATCCTTCTAGCAGCGCTTCAGAATCTTCTGATAGTCTTGCATCTGATGCTTCAGAGCCTTGCGTAGTTTCTTGTACTTATGTATTTTGCTTCTTTAAGAGTTTTCAATTTTATACCTGAAACTATAATACTTGAACAAATTTTAGAGTGTATATTTTCTTAATACAAAATTCCATAAAAGTTATCATCAAAACATAGAGATATAAGAAACACCAATCTGTGTTCTAACAATCTCCCCCTTTTTGATGATGACAAAACATATGGAATTTTGTTCAATAAAGAGAATTAAAATATATAACTCCCCCTGAGATTAAGAATCTCCCCCTGAAATGAATACTCTAATAGAAGAGAACACTTCCCTTTTTGCTTGAGTATATTTCAGAACCTGGTAGAAATCCTTGTTGAGAGAAAGAATTAGAGCTTGGATGCTTTCCAGGATTAGAGTCTGATGATTTCTTTCAAAATGAAGAGTCTGGTGTATCTTCCAGAATCAGAGTTAAATTTGCTTCAAGGATCAGAGCCTGGTTGGGTAATTCTCAGGGTAACTTCAGATTATTTTTGTCAGATGAAATAATAAGATCCGAAAGTCTTAAGATTCAATGTTATATTAATACAATGTCTGAATTTCATTTTAGTATTGCTTATGGATTGAATAATCAAATTCTCTTTCTCCACCTTTTTGTCATAATCAAAAAGAATTTTAAAGACAGAAAAGATAACAGAAGAAGAGAAAAAACACAACACATCAATGAAAAACATAACAGCCAGATTCATTCAGATCAAAATAGCACAAAAAACATAAGATGTTCATACAGCAGATGACAGAAAATAGAACAACAAAAAATAAGTGCAAAACAAGAATGCAAAAACATGGAAAAGAAAACTAGGGCTGGCGAGAAGCAATCAGGGTCAGAAGATCAGTAATCTTAGCAGTGGACTCTTCTTGCTTGGCCATCCAAGTCTTGATCTCTTCAGTAGTCTGTTCCTGTTTTATCGTCCATGATCTGATTTCCTTGACTTCTTGGACAACATCTGGAGTCTCAGTCTTCATCTCAGATGCAGAAGGTTCAGAAGCAGATGCAGTTGCCATAGGATGATCAATCTCCATGTCAGATGCAGGAGTATCTTCTATCATTTCAGAATCTTCAGCAGGAGCATCTTCCAGAAGAAGCAATGGGGGTTGTGATAATACTCAGCAGAGTCTATCTAACATTTCAGCAAACTTTGCCTTTGCATCATCAGCACAAAGTGTTCTGAGATCAGATGCAGCAGAGTTGAACTTAGAGATGAATCTGTTCCAAGAGGCTTCAGATTCAGCAGGATCCATACTAGCCATGCACTCTTTCTCCACAGAAGCAATCCCCATACGTATTTCCTTCTTGAAATTCTTGAACAGAGTAGAAACATCTGATCTGGGTTTGGGGTTCAGAAAGTCTTCTATGGTGACTTTTTGTGATGGTTCAGGAGGTGTTTGGTTTTATTCAGGAGGTGGGTGATCAGATGATGGTTGTTCAGATTGTGGTTGTTCAGATTGTTGGGATATGGATGGTTGTGGTTTAGATGGTTATGGTATGGATGTTTGTGGTATGGTGAGTTGAGGAGTAGAGGTGTCACCATCAGATGAGGGTGTTATAAAATCTGTGAAGTTGAATTTGAAGCGAAGAGGGTGGTCAGAAGCAGGTAGGTCAGATGGTAGTGGTTTATAAGGATCATGAATATGTAAGCTAGTTGGTGAGGGGACTTCAGATTCATCAGAATCAGATGATTCAGTTGAATGACATGAAGTTGAAGAGAGGACATACATGGTTGCAATGGGTTGCACATCTAGAATGTCTTCAGATGATTGTTGGACAGATGGTTCAGGATTTGGGATGGTTGGTTATTCTGGTGGTTGAGTAGAAGAGAGTGGTTCAGAAGATGGTTTTTGTTGTGGTTCAGATTGTGTTTGTTGAGGGGGTTGTTGTTTAGAAGATTTCTGTTGAGGGGGTTCATATGTTTGTTGAACAGAAGATGGTTGAGAATGTGTGTGAGGAGATGAAATGGGTTCAGATGACTGAGGTTCAGATGGTTGAGGAGGAGATGGTGGGGGTGAAGGTGAGGGTGAAGGGGCAGATGGTTTGGGATCAGATGTTAATACTTGTTGAATTGTTTCTCTTATTTCTTCCATGGTAGCTTCTGGAGGATTTTCCTTCTGCTTCTTGTCCTTCTCAGGTTTGTCAGCAGCATCAAAGGCTTTCCTCTTGGGCTGTGCAACAGATCCTTCCTCAGCTTTCCTCTTCTTACGCCTTTCTCTCAGAAGATTTGGCAGTACTTCTCCTTCCTTCTGAACTATGTTAGCAGGCAGAGGGATACCATTCTTCAAACAATTAGCAATGAATGTCAGAATGATGTTCCTAGGTTCATCAACACTGAACATAGGGAAATCTGCTAGAGGAATTCTCCTTCTACTGACTTCTTCAGAGTTAAATTTCTTGGGTTTTCCAATAAGGTCTGAAATGACCTTTATTCTTTTCAGAGTGTTCCCATTGATAACAGATCCTACAACATAGGACAGATCATCTGTCACTCTAGCATCAGTCAGATGCTTCACAAGACCATTCTCTGTTAGAATGTCTGATATCAGTCTTCCCATAGGGATCCAATTTCTGATCTTTCCAGCTTTAACCCTTACTTCTTCTCTTGTTTCATTGATATGGTTCAGAAGATGACTGAACATAAGATAAGGCAGATCCACCTTCTTGCCTTTACTCATATAGAACACGAAGTACATTTGTTCTGAGTTGACATAATCTGGTGAGTTTGAAGATTTTCTGTGAAAGATAGAACTCATGAAAATCTTAGCCCAGATTCTGTAGACAGGCTTCAGATCTCTGACCTTGTTGGATGGTTCCCCAGAAACACAAACTTCTTGAAAAATGTCAGCCAAATCCACACGATCAGTAGCCATACTTGTGATTCCATCAGTTTCCTTATACTCAAGTAGTTGTCTGATTAACTTCTCAGTAATAACAATCTCCTTCCCAAGAACAGAAGAATGAATGAACTTAGGGCAAACTTGAGCGTGTATCCAAAATTCCTTCACCAAAGTTGGATAAACAGGACCCATCATCCTGTCAAAATACTTTTCCCAGTTCTGAGTTTTGATGGTTGGGTAGAGATCAAAGCCATTTTCTTTAATGGATTCAAAATCCACAAAGTTCTCACACAGAACCTCAAGATCTTTGATTGGAGTGAGAAGAGTTCTCACAGGTGCCTTGTACACAACAGCAGTTTAAGATGAAGCAGCAACATTTGGAGATGATGCAACAGCAGTTGAGGTTTGCATCTGAGCAATTGTTGAAGATGATGAAGCTATTGATGTTCTTGATATGCGTCTGGGTTTACGAGAGGTTTTGGGTTTTGAAATGAGATGAAAACAGTAGAGAAGACAGAAATGCATATGAGAAGTGAAAAGAGTATAAAGTGTGATTTGTGAAGTGTTGTGAGAATTTATAGAGCAATTTAGGGCATGCAAAAAGACACAAGATCTCACGCGTACACATAAGCATTGAATGAAGTGAAACATAATCATATCAAGCAATTAATGCAAAGAATAAAATCATATCAAGCATTTAAGATTCTGACAGAAGGGGGGGAAATCAAGAGATTTTGGATTTTCAAAGCAATACCTCAAACGTGAATTCAGTATGGTGCACTCTACCTTTCCAGATTTTGAGCTACACGTGTTTGCTTGCATGTGCCTCTGAAACTCTTTAAGAAATGAAACGTTAGGCAACGTTTAGATCCTCTGAGCCTTGTTAGTTCAGATTTACACACAAATAAATAAACATTGAATTGAAATGAAGAAATACTTCAAAGTTTAGACATTTATCATCTGAGAAAAAATTTCATCTGATGAATATTTTATTCTGGACAGAAGTCCATACTTATATTTTTCAGAATAAATTTAAATCTATCTTCAGCAAGGGATTTTGTAAAGATATCAGCCCACTGATGATCTGTATCCACAAAGTTTAAATTGATAATTCCCTTCTGAACATAGTCTCTGATGAAATGATGTTTAATCTCTATACGCTTAGCTTTAGAGTGTAAAATAGGGTTTTTAGATAAGCATATAACAGAAGTATTATCACAGAAGATAGAAATGTTACTCTCAAAAATATGATAATCTTCCAATTGACTTTTCATCCAGAGCATCTAGGTGCTACAACTAGCAGCAGCAATATATTCTGCCTCTGTTGTTGAAAGTGCAATTGTGGGTTGCTTCTTGCTGAACCAGGAGATCAGATGACTTCCAAGAAATTGACAACTTCCAGAAGTGCTTTTACGTTCTACTCTGTCTCCAGCATAGTCAGCATCATAGAATCCAACTAATTTATACTCATCAGATCTTCTGTAACACAGACCCACATTAGTAGTACCTTTCAGATACCTTAGAATCCTCTTAAAAGTTGTTAAGTGAGATTCTCTAGGATCTGATTGGAATCTAGCACACAGACAAATACTGAATAGAATATCAGGTCTAGAAGCAGTCAAATATAAGAGAGATCCAATCATACCTCTGTAAAGTTTTTGATCAACTTTGTTACTTACCTCTTCCTTACCAAGTGTGCTTGTAGGATGCATTGGAGTCTTTGCCAATTTGCTTTCATTCAGATTGAATTTCTTCAGATGCTCTTTGACATATTTAGTCTGGTGAATATATGTGCATTCTGGAGTCTGATTTACTTGGATTCCCAGAAAGAGTCTAAGTTCTCCCATCATGCTCATCTCAAATTCAGCCTGCATAGACAAAGCAAACTCCTTTCCCAGCATAATATTGGTAGATCCAAAAATAATATCATCCACATAAATTTGACAAACTAGTAAATCTTTCTTAAATGTTTTACAGAAAAGAGTTGTGTCCACTTTGCCTCTGATAAAAATCTTTTCCAGAAGAAAATTACTTAATCTTTCATACCAAGCTCTGGGAGCTTGTTTTAAACCATAAAGAGATTTTTTGAGTTTGAAAACATGATCTGGAAATTTATCACTTTCAAAACCATGAGGTTGATGGACATAAACTTCTTCTTCTATAATGCCATTTAAGAAGGCATTCTTAACATCCATCTGATATAGAGTGATGTTATGTTGTGCATCAAATGAAATAAGAAGGCGTATAGATTCTAACCTTGCCACTGGAGCATAAGTTTCAGTATAATCAATTCCTTCTTGTTGACAGTAGCCTTGAGCTACTAACCTTGCTTTGTTCCTAACAACTTCTCCTTGTTCATTTAATTTATTTCTGAATACCCACTTTGTTCCAATAATGTTGAAACCTTTTGGTCTAGGAACCAGATCCCACACATCATTTCTTGTAAATTGATTCAGTTCATCTTGCATTACAAATATCCAATCATTGTTACTCAGAGCCTCATCCACAGATGTTGGTTCAATAATAGACATCAACCCAAGAAGTGATGTTCCAGATGATCTGATAAATGACCTTGTTCTTATAGGGTCATCTTTCTTCCCAATAATCATTTCTTCTAGATGAGAAGCTTTGATTCTGGATGATCCTTTAACTGTTGGTTCTTCAGAAATATTCATGTTATTCATCTGAGCAGCCAATGGAGTTGCATCTGGCGTAGCTTCTTCTTGAGCTTTCTCTACCTCTGGTTTCTCAGATTCTGTGAGAATAACTTCTCCTTCTGTAGAGTTTTCAATCTGCTTTGGCTTTTGATTGCCAAGCTTATCATCAAATCTAACATGTATAGATTCCTCCACAATCTTTGTCTCAGTATTGTATACTCTGTAGCCTCTAGAGCGTTCAGAATATCCAAGCATGAAACACTTTTGTGCTTTAGAATCAAACTTGTTAAGATTCTCTTTAGTGTTCAGCATAAAACAAATACATCCAAAAGGATGGAAATAAGAAATGTTGGGCTTTCTATTCCTCCATAATTCATGAGTATTTTCTAGAAGAGGTCTAATAGACACTCTGTTCTGAATGTAACATGCTGTGTTAATTGCTTCTGCCCAAAAATGTTTTGCCATGTTAGTCTCATTGATCATGGTTCTGGCCATCTCTTGCAAAGTTCTATTTTTCCTTTTTACAACTCCATTCTGTTGTGGAGTTCTAAGACAGGAGAAATCATGAGCAATGCCATTTTCATTAAAATATTTTTCAAAATGTTTGTTTTCAAATTCTCCACCATGATCACTTCTGACTTTAACAATTTTGAGATCTTTTTCAGTTTGGACTTGTTTGCAGAAGTCAAAGAACACAGAATGTGACTCATCCTTGTGTTTTAGGAATTTTACCCATGTCCATCTGCTGTAGTCATCAACAATGACTAATCCATACTTCTTGCCTCTGATGGATGCATTTCTCACTGGTCCAAACAGATCAATGTGAAGTAACTCTAATGGTTTTGAAGTTGAAACAACATTTTTGGATTTGAAAGATGATTTTGAAAATTTTCCTTTCTGACATGCTTCACAAAGAGCATCTGAGTTGAACTTCAGATTAGGAAGTCCTCTGACCAGATTAAGCTTATTAATCTGAGATATACGTCTCATATTAATATGACCCAATCTTCTGTGCCAGACCCATTGCTCCTCATTAACAGACATAAGGCATTTAACATTCTGAACCTTAAGTTCTGAAAGACTAATTTTATAAATGTTGTTTTTCCTTTTACCATTAAAGAGGATTGAGCCATCCTTTTGACTAACAGCTTTGCAACACTTTTGATTGAAGATTATGTCATAACCATTGTCACTTAATTGACTTATGGATAATAGATTATGAGTTAATCCTTCAACAAGCAGGACATTAGTTATGGAAGGAAGTTTACCATTACCTATGGTTCCAGAGCCAATTGTCTTGCCCTTCTGATTCCCTCCAAACTTGACATCTCCTCTAGATCTAAGCTCCAGACTTTGGAACATAGACCTTTTTCCCGTCATATGTCGTGAGCATCCAAAGTCCAGGTACCATGACTGGAGTCTTGACTTTGCTGCTAAGGATGTCTGCAACATAGATTATCTTATCCTTATGTACCCGGATTTTCTTGGGTCCTTTTTGGTTAGTTGCCTTAAAGCTTTTTCTGAACTTTTGTCTTTCAACATAAGACTTGTTCTGATTAGCTTTAGATTTATTAAACACAGGTTTGTTCTGATTAGAACTTGTGTGTTTAATATCATTTAAGTGACCAAATGTAAACTGAGAATATAAAGGAGGATACTTGATATCCAGTTTATCTACAGATTTTGGATTTGAATCTTCATAAGAGAAAGATTTATATCCAACACCTTTTCTATAGTTTCTGCTAATACCATAGATCATTGAAGCCATTTTGCTTCTATCTAGGCTTTTAGTTAGAAACTTCCTGAAACTATAGTCATACTCTTGTAAAATATTTTTAGAGCATGGTTCCAATTTTAAATCAGAGTTTAGTTGAGGAGATTCTAAATTATTTTTCAATTGAAGATTTTCAGCTTTTAGTTCAACTATTTCTGATTCAAACTTGTTACTCTCAAATTCAATATGCTTTAGAAGCATTTTGTATTTGAGTTTAACTTTGCTATAGTTTTCAAGAATATCAGATAGACTTTCAACAAGTTCCTGTCTAGAAAGTTCAGCAAATACCTCCTTAGAATCAGATTCTGATTCTGATCCAGATGATTCAGCATTGTCTTCAATGTCAGCCATGAATGCTACATTTGCACATTCCTCTTCTGACTCTGATGACGAATCAGATGCATCTGAGTCATCCCAGGTAGCCATCAGAACTTTCTTTTTATGATCTGACTTTCTTTTTGGGTTCTCCTTCTGAAGCTTTGGACATTCACTCTTGTAGTGCCCAGGTTCTTTGCATTCATAGTAAACAACCTCTCTTTTTCCAGATCGTCTGTGTCCAGAGGATTCTCCAGATCTTCTATATCCAGAGTGTTCTCCAGATCTTCTATGCCCAGAAGATTCTTTGTGTTGATCTGGTTTTCTAAAGTTCTTGAACTTCCTTTGCTTATTCTTCCAGAGTTTGTTGATTCTTCTGGACAACAAGGATAGTTCTTCTTCATCTTCAGAAACAGACTCTTAAGAGTTTTCTTCTAATACCTATAATGCTTTAACAACTTTATTAGATTTTAAAGAAATTGACTTACCTTTCTTTAGAGGCTCATCTTCCTCTAGTTCAATCTCATGACTCCTTAGAGAACTGATTAGTTCCTCCAGCGTAATCTTGTTCGGATCCTTTGCCAGCTTCAGAGCAGTGACCATGGGTCTCCATCTCGTTGGCAAGCTTATGATTATTTTCTTGACATGATCTGCTGTAGAGTAACCCTTGTCCAGAACCTTTAGGCCAGCAGTGAGAATCTGGAATCTGGAAAACATTGCTTCAATAGATTCAGATTCTTCCATCTTGAAAGCTTCATACTTCTGGATCAGCGCCAGAGCCTTGGTTTCTTTAACTTGAGAGTTCCCTTCATGAGTCATCTTCAGGGATTCAAATATATGAAAGGCAGTTTCTCTGTTGGTTATTTTCTCATACTCAGTATGAGATATAACATTTAGCAAGATAGTTCTAGCCTTGTGGTGATTTCTGAATTCCTTCTTTTGCGCCTCAGTCATTGATTTTCTGTCAACTTTCTTGCCATTCCCATCAGTGGGATGAACATATCCATCAATAACTAAGTCCCAAAGATCAGCATCAAATCCTAGAAAGAAACTTTCTAGTCTATCTTTCCAATAGTCAAATTTTTCTCCACCAAACATGGGAGGTTTTGTGCTGACTCTTTCTTCATATTTGTTGTTGTTGGGTGTTGAAGTTTCAGCAGCCATAATGTATATCAACCAAGAGTATCAAGAGTTTTTCCCACTGGATCTTTTCTGGTCATAGTTAAGTGATAGCACAAACAGAACCGGAGCTCTGATACCAACTGAAGGTGAGAAAACACTTAGAAGAGGGGGGGGGGGGGTTGAATAAGAGTTTTACGAAAAATGGCAATAAAAACAACTCAATGTTTTTATCCTGGTTCGTTGAACTCAACTACTCCAGTCCACCTTATCAAAGATGATTTGCCTTTCTCCACAAGGACTTAATCCACTATTAATCAATTGATTACAATAGTAAGCACTAAGAACAACTGTCTTAGTCTTCTCAAGAACTACTGACCACACCTTGGTCTTCTTAAGGAACTTCTTACAAATTAATGTAAACTAACAAGTGTTTGAATGGTTCTAGTAAGCTGTATCACAACTGTGATATTTACACTTAAGATTAAGTACAACAAAAACTATACAGTTTTATGAGAGATCAAATGAATAAGATCTTTGTGAGATTTTCACTTTGATGAATCAAGCGTGTATTTCTTTCTGAGTGAACTAGCAATGAGCAAGTGATGAACAGGAAATTAGCAGCTTCAAAATGTTGTAGAAGTTATCCTTTTATAGCTTTTCCAATTGCTTTGAGTGATGTGCAACTGTATATAATATTAGATTATAAGACTTTTCATTACCAAAAAGTATGGGCAGAGATATGCTTTCTGCAGGAAAGGTATGGTTGTAGAAGCCTTGGGATTTGCACCACGTCACTTCTTTGGACAAAATAGCCGTTGGTTACTTTGGAAGTAGTACCACGTCCAATCAAGTTTACAGCTTCTTCAACAAGCTTCCTTCAGGATGAAGTCTTCATAATCTGCACTTCAGAACTTGTAGCAAGCTTAAAGGTATGAAATACTTTAAGATGATCAGAGCTAAAATGATTTAGATGTTCAGAGCCTTGATAGATGATCAGATCTTAATATATCAGAGTCTCAATCTTGATCAGAGTCTTCATCAGAGTATGCAGCAGTATGTGCTTGAGCGTGAATATTAATGATAAGAGTCTGGTTATCAAAGCCTCTGATTTTGCAGTGAAAAGAACTTTAGAGTCTAATTAGATCAAAGCTTTCAACTCTTTGTACACTTCTTTCATTAACGCTTCAGATCATTCTGTAGCTTCTGCTTCAGATCCTTCTGGCAGCGCTTCAGAATCTTCTGATAGTCTTGCATCTGATGCTTCAAAGCCTTGCATAGTTTCTTGTACTTATGTATTTTGCTTCTTTAAGAGTTTTCAATTTTATACCTGAAACAATAATACTTGAACAAATTTTAGAGTGTATATTTTCTTAATACAAAATTCCATAAAAGTTATCATCAAAGCATAGAGATATAAGAAACACTAATCTGTGTTCTAACACTTGTAAGTTCATTTTTATGGATAAGAGGTGTTTTAGAAGCTCATTGAGTGCTTCGAAAGTCATTGTGGAGTTTATCTAGGCATTTATTTCATCTGCAAGAGGTCACAGTCAAAGGTTGTGCACCTATGGTTTCATCTGGTCAACTCAAGGTTAAATAAAGACTTGAGGGAGTTTGAGACTTGGTTTTAAGTCATTGATGCCATGGGAAGTTATGTTGAGACACCTAGGATGTCATGTCAAGCTCAATTTAAGAAGAATCAAGGGTTCAAAGGGTTACTAAATTAGGGATTCAGAGGATCTCAATGTAAAATCCCCTTCTTTAGTTCCTAACTTCAAGGACAAGTTACCTCATGATACAAGCTCAATCTAATTTTCTTGTAAACATGAAACTTGTAGGGCATGTTCTAAGCTTTCTTTTGAGTACTATAACGCATTCATTGGGTTTGTGAAACTCAAGTTATGATGCCAACAAGTTAGAGGTCTCAAATGAACATATTTTTGGTCAACTCACTTCCAAGGCACTTTTGACCTAGAATCATGTTTCTCCTCAACTTTAGGTGAACATGAAAGTTGTTTCTCATGATCTTATCTTTCCAAAAAGTCCTAGAAGCCCTTGATATCATTTGTAGAACTCAAGTTATGGCTTTGGCAAGGCAAGGGTATTTTGGGAAAGTTTGATTATAGGTCATTTGTTACATAGGTCATTTTCATGCTCTTGTGTACCTCAAATGAACTTCTGACCAACATGAAAGTTGCTCCTAGAGACCTCATTTACATCATAAAACTCAAGGATCATGTGAATTATGGATGTTTGTGGACATGTGGGAGAATTTTCAAGTGAAAAATGAACTTTGAAGGATGATTCCAATTCAATTCATTATAGGTCATGTTAATGATTTATTTTGATCCAATTCACTTCACAATACACTCATAGCAAAATTGCACAAATTTGTTTTGGTGTTAGAAGGAAAAAACACGTGCATTTTCAAATTTCTTCACAAAGAAGTTTCAATTTAAAACTTGCAAATTGGATCAAATCAAAGGCCCAAACCAATGCCCATGTCAAATTAAGTCCACATGTTGCAGATTGGAGTGGTTTTCATGTGTGTATGCAAGCATTTCACATGTGCATGAGAAGCTTGCCAATTTTGGGAATTTTTCAAATTAATCAAATTGAGGCTTCATGGGCCTTCCAATTCATCTGAGATCCATCATATATATGTTCAAATTTCGCCCTGAGAGCTCAGAAGTGGCAATTGAAGTTGGAGAGAGCATTTTCAGATTTGAAATTCTCAAGGAAATTTGAAAATTGAATTCACGTTTTCTCTACAAATTAAGCTCAATTGAAGATCAACTCATATTCCTTGAAGAATTTGGAGTGGATCTGGAGCAGAGGAAGCAAGCTTGCACGCATCTGAAACACCAACGAAGTGTCTCTGTTCAGTAAGCTTCCATTCCAAATTTCTCTCATTCTAGGCCATGAATTAGGTTCATACTGGTTGCATCTGAAGCCCTACGTTTAGTAGGCCATGTTTGATTGCTTGTTGTTCATGTTTGGTTGAGTTTTCAGTGATGCATCTCAAAATTCAATCGTTAGATTCTCTTAATCCATGAGTGTTATCAATGTGTGGATCTCAAATTTGGAATCTACATGAGTTCAACTTACTTTTGATACCAATTTTGTGCATTTTGGTTGAGGTTTGGTCACCTGAGCACCGGCCATCTCGCCGGAGAAGACGACCGGAGCTAGGGCTCCGGTGTTTGGTTATTTGACCCTCAGATCTGAGGTGGCAGGGTGTTGAATGTTTTACCAGGTGCAGGGCTGTTTTTAATTCGCTTGACTTGCTTGCGTGTGATGTTTGACTCTACGCAGATTAATGAAACGTTGCGTTTCATTAGTCTGAGGTTTGGCTGGTGGATTAGGCTCAAAGTGCTATACGCACCCCCGGTTTTTGTGAGCCCAATTGCTTTGAGCGTGTTTCCTTTGTTGTGATGTTTTACTTCTGCACGTCCCAGTCCATTTATGTTTTATTTTATTTTTTATTTATTTTATTTTCTGTTTTGGTTTTCAATTATTAAAAATACTTCCAAATATCAGAAAATTCAACAAAAAATATTTTCCAACACTTTAAACTCTTGATTAATTTTCCATAATTTTTAATTTTGATTTTCTGTTATTTTGCAATTTTATTTTAAGTTTGCAATTGGAAGTGTTTTTAATATTGTTTTCATTTGATCATGCTTGCTTTTTGTACCATTTGCAATCACCAATGAATAAGGTTTCTTCTCCACATTTTTGATGGATTGAGGTACCTTTGAGGCTGATTTTGGTCAAGGTTTGATTAATTTTTGTTTGACTTTGTGTTGCTTTTGTTTGACCCTCGATAATAATTCCATAAGGTGGAGCGCCCTAGTTGATCAAATCATTTGGTGATGCCTTGATTAGAATTTGGTTTGGATGTTTTGGCCTCTGGTTGCCAACATGTGTTAGGTGGTTTGTGCATTTTACTTGATATTTATTGAACAATTCTTCTATTTTTGGTGAACCTTGCAAGTCAAGTCACCCTAGTTGAAGTTCATATAAACTAGTTGACCTAGTTCCTTTGGGAGATGACCTTGATGGATCCCATATGCATCCTTTGCTTCTTGATTCACATTCTTGACATGTTTAGGATGATGGTTTTAATTTTATAGGTCATACACTTGTTTGGTTTGTGTGGCAAGTTACCTTGAAGTTAGGGTTTCCACTTATGTTTAAGTGTTGAATGTAGTTTGAACTTTGGTTCTTTCTCTCACCTTAACTTGTAACTTGTTTGAGTTTGGTTTCTTTTCTTGTTTGTGAGCTTTCTTCTCACGTTTTCACTTCTGTCCCTTGGATTGTGGGACTCATTCAAAGTGATTTGGTTTGATTGATCACACTTTGAGTTTGCTTTGAATGAGAAACCACTTTGAGAACATCTTTGTGTTTTCTTTTTGCATGATCAATGTGTTGCATTTGGTTGAGATATTTCTCATGTTGCTTACTACTCAAGCCTATTCTCCCATCTTCATCTTGATCATTGCTTCTTCTTTAAGCTTTGGTGTTTACCTTTTGAGACTAGTGATTGATGCATGAATGGTTGAAGGAGTTGTAACTTCTCCCATTTCATCTCACTTTCTCTTTGACTTGTTTAAGTCATTTTGTTCTCATCTTTTGTTTGCTTTGCATCTCTTGAATCTTGCATATCATGTTTGCATATTCTCTTGACTTGGTTAAGTCATCTTCATCTCTTTCTTTCATCTCTTTAGTGATTGATTTATCTTGTGTTTATCTGGTTTCTTTGCCATGATCCCTTAGGATTCCTAGTCCCATTTGTTTAAAGTGGGAGTAGGAGAGACAATAAGTGTTCTGTCCAAGCATGATAACATTAGGATAGTCTTTTCCCCTCTTAATCTCAATCCTAGGAGCATATTGCATGATAACATTAGGGTTGAATTAGTTTCCCCTTAGAGTTTGTGTCTTCTCTTCTCATCTCAAAACTTCTTCAAGACATCTAATAAAGGATAATAAGTGTTGTACGCTACGAGCCTTAAGTACTTGGGGAATGATGGTTGGGGGACTTCCCCTCAACTATCTAGAGTGTTTAGCGTATGCCCTTTGGGAGATATGCGACACATTCGCTCTCAAGTCATAGTCTTTAGTGCAACATGAGTTACAAACTTAACTCAATTCACTTCATCTCTTAAAAAACACAAACAAAACATCAAATCTTTTTATCCTTCGGGATTGATTGAAAATAATTTTCATAAAGAGTGTTGTTAACTCTTGGTTCTACCGCAAACAGGTAACACCTAAGTCTCCAATGGTCGAGCAGCAATACACCTAACTGCTAGAACAAAGGTTTAACCCTACTCGGTTAAAACACTTGAACCAACCAGTGGTCGTGTTAGCCCGAACTATGTTTGCTCTGATTTCTCATACCAGATGAGGATACGTAGGCACAAGACGGCGATGTCTTGGCGAGCAACCTTCCCCACCTTCACCCGTAGTTTTCCGAACTATGTTGACTCTGACTTTCCCATGGCACGAGGGAGTACGTCGGCATAGAGCGGCGATGCTCTATCGAGTCTCTTTTCTTTTCTTTTGTCCCTGTGGCCAGATTTATAGATTAACACCCTTTTATATAGACAACAAGCATGGATCCCGTTGAGTACAACGGACGTGAGGGGTGCTCATACCTTCCCCTTGCGTAACCGACGCCTGAACCCAAGATTTGGTTGCGATGACCTGTCTTTTCCCCTTTTTGTAGGTTTTCTCTGATCGTTTCCTTTCCCTCTCTTTGGGATAAATAACGAACGGTGGCGACTCTTCTGTCTTTTCCGGCCCCTCTTCGCAGAGATGCGACAAACGTCACTCACAAAACACCTTTAACGAACCTTGTTCCGTAGTTTCCTGAACTAAGTTTGCTCTGATTTCTCATACCAGATGAGGATACGTAAGCACAAGGCGGAGATGTCTTGGCGAGCAACCTTCCCCCCATCACCCGTAGTTTCTCGAACTACGTTGACTCTGACTTTCCCATTGCACGAGGGAATACGTAGGCATAGGGCGGCGATATCAAAACATGTTTGAAAACAACCAAAAATGGCATTTTGGTCCAGTGTTAATCGATTAACCACTTGAAATTGGCTGAAAATACACTAGTTAATCGATTAACCAGTTTTGCACTACAACTGGTTAATCGTTAACCCTTCACAAATTTAAAAAATGCACCATTTGGAGGGAAACTTGCATAATCGTCCATTTCCACACGTTCTAAGCCACGTTAAGCCTCTGAAACTTGCCTGAGAGAACCAGTGAACTGTCTCCTATGCTAAAAATAACCTGTTGAGAAAATAAAATGGGGCACTCGATTGTTGGACAAAATAAATGTTAAAGCCTCTGACGCTTCCTACTTAAAACCTTGCAATAAAAGAAGACCTTGAGCCATAGAAACACCTTAATCCCATGTCTCAAGAACCAATGCCATGATATGCAAAAATGCAAATGAACAAAACATAAGCCAGCTATGGCCAAAACGAAAGGGAAAATTTTGGGGTGCTACAGTTCTCCCCTGTATAAAGGAATTCTTCTTCCCAACACAATCAGCCTCCTTTTAGGCTTTATTCAATTGATTTAACCTTGAAAAACTTCAATAAAGAGAGGATTATTTCCTGATGAAACCTCTTGTTTAACCCCTTTAATCTTGGAACAATTCAACAAAGAAAGGATTATTTCCCAATGAAACCTTTCTTGAACTCTTCTTAAGGCTTGGACAATCTAATTTCCTCAGCCTCCTCTTGGGCTTCATACAAGGACCCTCAGGCTTCCTGAAAGCACAAAATAGACCCTAGTCATCCCTATCCCTACACCAACCCTCAAGAAAGTCAAAACCTCTAAGACATTCAAACTCATCCTTTGAGTATCCTCTGATCCTCAACAAGGCTTGTCTCCCACCTTAAAATCTCCAGTAAAGGTCAGGTTACAATCAACAAATCCCCAAAAGAATCAAAGCCTTTATGGAAGTTCAAACATCCAACTCTCCTCTAATCCCTAGCAAGAGTCAGTTTCTCTTTTGATTCCTCAGAGTAGTTGGATCCTGCTCTTGGATTTAATTTTCCTCAGCAAAAGTCAGTCTCCACTTATATTCCCTCAGCCTCCTCTTAGGCTTCATATAAGGATTTTCCCCAATCAGCCCCAGTCTTGGGATTTGTACAAGACAGATATAATACTCCCCTATTTGATTCATTTTCCAACCTTTTTTTTAGCTTCAACCTTGGGCTTTGATCAAGGCACATAATTCAACATCCCCACTGTTGCACCCCAAAATTTGCCCAACCTTTTTTTCCAACCTGGTTTATGTTTCATGGCATTTTCATAGCATTAGCATTTGCATTTTGCATACCATTGTCCATACACAGGGGATTGAGAGAGGTGTGCCTGCCAAGAAGATATTTCCAAAGTCTATAAGCAAAATCAAGAGGTCTTATTCAAGCTATCAAGTGCTTATCATCATCAGAAGAAAGTCAAAGTCCTTTGGAAAGAGTAGATGAATGAATATGGTTCACCTCTTATCTTGGAGGCCATGAGAAGATCATCAGAGGATATTGAGTCCATGGTTATGGATGTAGAACATTATATAATCTCATTTAATGTCTTGAGGGTCATTGAGGAGCTTGTGCAAGTAATTATATCAAGTTTAAGAAGTCCCAGTCAAAGGTGGTGCAGTTAGGGTTTTCATCTAGTCAACCCTAAGTCAACTGTGAATTTGAAGGAGATTACAACTCAATTCCAAGTCTTTGTGATCATGTAATACTAGGTTGAGATTTCTAAGATGATATTCAAAGATCAAATCAAGAAGAATCAAGAGTGTGAGAAGTTGCTGAGCTAGGGTTTCTAAGCTTGTCAGTGTAAAATCCCTTGTTTAGTGCCTAACTTCAAGACCACATATCTCAATATACAAGCCTCATCTCATCTTGACCCCAACATGAAACTTGTAGATCATGTTTCTAGGTTTCTTTTGAGTACTAGAACACATCCATTGGATTTCTTGAACTCAAGTTATGATGCTAACAAGTTACAGGTCATCAGATGAATGTGATTTTGGTCAACAAAAGTCAATCAACTTCCAAGACATTTTCGACCTAGAAGGATTTTCTCCTTAATTTGACCCAAACATGAAAGTTTTTCCTTATGATCTTAGCTTTCTAAAAAGTACTAGAAGTCATTCATCGAATTTGTGAAGCTCAAGATATGAAGCTTACAAGGCAAGGGTATTTTGGGAAACTTTGATTATAAGTCATTTTGGTTATAGGTCAATTTCACAACTTTGCACACTTCAAATGGAACTTTTTCCAACATCAAACTTGCTTCAAATGATACTCTTTTCATCATCAAACATTAACCTATCATGAGTGTGGATTGAATTGGAAGATTGATGAAGGAATTTCCATGGAAAAGTACTTAAAAGGCATAATTTGGATTAAATTCGTAATGTACCATTTAATGACAAATTTATGCATTTTTTGAGTCACTTGAATGAACCAAATACAATGCCAATATCAGAATTGAGAGTTGGGGTCATTAGCATGGTGAATTTCCAAGTTTCTTTACAATGATGTAACATATCAAAATCACACCATAAGATCAAATTAAGGGTGCAATTCTATCTCTTGGATCAGAATGAAGTATATGCTAACTATCTTAACCAAATTCACAGCAAGAGGAGTAAAAAACACACGCCAAATTTGAAGCTTTCAAGTGGAAAATTTTGGATTTCAATTCATGGTAACAGGCCATGATTGGGCCTCCAAAGGATTCAGATCCAAAGTATAAAGCTTCTAGATGAAGAAGCAATGTTCAGAAGGTGATTTTCATGAAGTTTTGATCAGAATTCAGTTACAACAACTCAAGTAGAAGTTGAAATCGAGTTTTGCAATCCAAGCCAAATTGAGACTACTTGAAGCTTCCTTGAGGATTGTAGAACGTTTCTGGATGGTTTTGATCAAGGTTCATCTTCAAATCAAGACCCAACGGAGGTTCTCCTTTAGGTAAGTTACATTTCAGAATTGCTCTCTGTTTATGCCATAATCACATGCCATTTTCACATATTGATACTGCCCTAGGCTCCTAGATTGTTTCTGGATTGGTTTAAGCTTTGTTTGTGATGATTTATGATTGAACCTCCATTCTTGAATGCCTTTGTTTTCCCTTATTGATGGACCAAGAATAAAAAAGAACCATGGAATCATGACCTGCTGATTGAGACGAGTGGAATGGTATCAGAAATTTTGAGTTTTGGTGAGGTTTTGAATTAGCTACAATTCCCCCCAATCGGAGAAGACGACCAGAGCCGTTGTGCTCCGCCGTCTGGTTATTTACTCCAATGCATGCGTGTCTTCTTGATAGCCATTAGATCATATTGACTATTTTTAAATTGGATGGCCACGATTGAGTCTAAGGCATAGTTGACTCCTTGTAAGTGAAACAAAGTGTTTTGTTCCCAGGCTCTCACGTTTGGATCTTGGGCCTTAGACTATTATTTGCACCCTCTCCTGAAGATGGCCCATTGTTATAACGTGATTCTGTTGCTATTCACCACACGGTTTTTTCAATTTCTTTTTCTTTTATTTTCTTTTTTCTATTTTTTAATCTGTTTCATTTTAATTCTTTTAAAATACTTCCAAATGGATCTAAAATATCCAAAAATAAGTTTCACACATTTTAAGATGTAAATTGAACTTAGGAAATTTTTGTTTAATTTTTATGAGTATTTTTCAATTAAAAAATAACAATTCATTTGGAAGTGTTTAAATTAAGTTAAAATTGATGTCTTTGTGATTTTAATTTTGCTTCTCGATGAAATTTTCATATCTTTGTTTGATTTTTCTTGTGCACATCCATAACATATCAATTTATTTTCGTGATATTTTCCCCCCTGATTTTATCACCATTTGGTTAGGGTTTTGGTTGGGTTTTTAGGACCCCCAATTTACCGTAGTTTTTAGGGTATGCCTTAGGGTTTGCCCTCTGTTTGTATAGTTAGGTTTATATTTTTTCCCCATAGATTGGACCCCTGGTTCCTAACACCATAGGGGTCCTATAGGATTTTATTTGGTATTTTTAGGATTTGTATGCTATTTTTAGTATATTTTCCATCTTATGTCATCCTTGCATGGTTTTCACATCAATACCTGAACTAGTTTGCCTTGTAAAAGTATTATGTGCATTGCTTGAGCTATTGATTCTTATGGATTCATGTTGTGAACATAATAAGGTGTTTGTATGTTCAATTTGAGATCCTAATTGTGTTCCTAACTTGTTTAAGTTTGGCTTTCTTATAGGCATTTCAAGTAGGGTTTTCATGATACATGTTTTGCCTTAGCTTGTACATGAACTTGCAATTTCTTTTGATAATCTTGTGATTGAGTTTGTGCACTCTTTGATTTCATCTCTTTCTGTCCTAGGACTTTAGGCTCCTACTTATGGAAGCTTAGTTCCTCCTTTGGAGGAACTTAAGGCATGCCATAAGTGGTTGAACCTTTCAGGACTATTTGTGTGATTTGTGTGCATATTGGATGTAGTATGATTGGTTGAGTAGCCCTTGTGAGTTCCCTTGGTTCTCACTTTGCCTCCCATAATTTCATTCAATCCTCTACTTCTTTCCATGTCATGTTGTATTATTTTGTGCATTAGGCTTGAGGTATGCATGTTGTAAGCTTTCATTTCTTACTTGCATTAAAGGTTGAGATGAGCGTGTGGAGGTTTTCACCCCACACTATTTCCTCCCTTTGCTTGAGTGTTATTTTCTCTTTGTGCATTCTTTTGCTTGCATTAAAGGTTGAGATGAGCTTGTGTAGGTTCTCCCCCCACTTAATTTCCTCCCTTTGCTTGTGTGTTGCATTGCATATGCATCCATTCATTTCTATTTCATGTTTTATTTCATGTTGTTCTTTTCTTCTTCTTTTCTTAACATGTTCCCTTAGGAATTCTCACTTCCTTGATTAAGGATAGTGATGATAGACATTAGGTTGAATCCTTTGCATGAGAATATTAAGTAGAATTCCCTTCTTAATCTTAACCTTAGGACCATTTTGCATGACAACTACTAGGTTTTGAACTAGTTTCCCTTTAGTTTGTCCTCTCTCTTTCTCATCTCAAAACAACTTCAAAATACTTAATAAAGGCTAATGAATATTTTGCATTACGAGCCTTAATCACTTGGGAAATGGTTATTGGGGGGTTTCCTCTTGATGGCCTAGAGTGTTTAGTGTTCACCCTTTGGGTGATGTGCGACGCATTGGCTCCCAAGTCATAGTCTTTAGTGCAATATGAATTACAAACAGTTCAAAAACACTTCTCCTTAAAAGACACAAAAATAAATCATCAAACTTCTTTTGTCCTTTGGGACCTTTAATAATGGAAAACATTTTCATGAAAAAGAGTTTTGTTAACTCTTAGTTCTACCACAAACAGGTAACGCCTAAGTCTCCGAAGGTAGAGCTGTATACACCTAACTGCTAGAACTGATTGTTAACCCTACTCGGGTAAAAACAGATGAACAAACCAGTGTTCTTATTTGCCCGAACTATGTTTGCTCTGATTTCTCATACCAGATGAGAATACGTAGGCACAAGACGCGATGTCTTGGCGAGCAACCTTTCCCCTTTCACCCGTAGTTAGTCGAAATACGTTGACTCTGATTTCTCGTACCAGACGGGAATACGTATGCCCAGAGCAGCGATGCTCTGTCGAGTCCTTTTTCTTTTCTTTTGTCCCTGAGACCTTTAGCATAGATAGTTTCAATCACCCTCTTAGATAGACAACCAAGCGTGGATCCCGTCGAGTACGACGGACGTGATGAGTGCTCATACCTTCCCCTTGCGTAACCGACTCCCGAACCCGAGATTTGGTTGCGATGACCAATCTTATCCCATTTTGCAGGTTTTCTCTGATCGTTTCCTTTCCTTTAGTTGGGCTAAATAATGAATGGTGGCGACTCTTCTGTCATTGATGGAACCTTTTTCACAGTAGCGACTCTGCTGGGGACTCCAACGGTTCCCTATGCGAGTCAATCCTAGTGCTTGTTTGTTTATCTTTAGGTGTATGTACAGACGTGTTGTACTTTATTTTTACTTTCCCGCATTTATTTTCAGCATTATATATCATTATTGTTATGTTGTGGGGAGGGAGGTTATGTTGAGTGATAAGCCAGACCCACGCTTGAGTGCAAACATAACATTAGTAGTGGGGATTAGTGGGGGGCGTGCATGCTTTGTATGTACTAGTTCCCCATGAAATTTGCGCTCAGATTAGATTCTCTTTGATGATTTCCTTTCCAGCCCTTTGGGCTTGAGGGGATTTTGGATCTGAGGATTGTTGACTCTGGGGACCAATCATTTGTGATTCAGCTAAGTGAGGCCTCTTCAGGAGGTGATGATGTCAAACCAGAAATGGTGAACGTATCATCATTTCTTGAAAGTCTGTGACGCTTATGAACACATAGGATGTCAAACCTTATCAGTGGATAGGTCCATACCTGTGAGAGGGATTGGTTTATGCAGAAAGCCTTAACCTTCAGAATACCCGGTTTTCTTTACAGTATGAATCTGAGTTATTGATATCAGTGGTTCTTATTGCCAGAGCTGTGTTATTGTACTTGTCAAAGCAAATCGCTGGTTCTTCTCAAGCTACAACACAACAATCTTGATCCCCTGTTTGCATTTTTCATCTGCATCTCATTAACATGTATTTATGTTGCAGGTGCATATTTCCTTCCTCGGTTCTAGTGATCTTGTTCCTCACCTCCGACATGGAACCCTTGAAGAAAACAGTTGCCTACAAGCTTCCTACGCCATATATCAGTTCTCTACTCAGTTTGACTGTCGTGGTTGATAGAGAGGTAATGGAAGACTTCAAAAAATCTTATGGGAAGCTACTCAGTTTTGTCTACAAGCCTTCAGTCTACGAGATGAATGGGTTGTATGCTCTCTTGCATATCTACGACCCACAGCTGAGATGCTTTTCATTTCCTGATTACATCCTTGCACCTACCCTGGAGGAATACTCTGCATTGTTAGATGTGTCGATCCTGGATCAGATGTCGTTCTTCCATACTGACGCTTAGCCTGATCTGGCTAAGCTTGCTGCCGCATTACATCTAGATGCCTCAGAGATAGAAGGAAAGTTGACTGAATGGAATGGTGTGCCTGGTTTCTCTTTGTAGTGCCTGGTTGAAAAGGCCTAACAGTGCGCCAAAGATGGTTGTTGGATTGTATTCAATGCCATTATAGCTCTTTGCGTCTATGGCATTAGTTTGTTCCCTAACCTGCCGAAGTTCGTAGACCTGGACGCGTTTCATATCTTTGCCTCAGGGAATCCAATACCCATACTGCTCGGTGACGTTTATCACTCGGTTCACTATAAGAATGAGAACCGAAGAGGGAAAAAGGTGTCCTGTTGTGTTCCTTTATTGTACAGGTGGTTTGCCAGTCATATGCCCACGACAGGTCCTTTTGTTACTTCTGTAGGTACATTGGAATGGTCGGAACGTCTAATGGGTTTGTAAGCTGAGAACATCACTTGGTTTGATAGGAACATACTTGGTACAGAAATCATCTATAGCTGCAGCGGATTTCCTAACGTCCCTTTGGTCGGAAGGAAGGGGTGTATCAACTACAATTCGTCATTGTTGGTTAGGCAGTTCGGATATGCATTGAGGGATCCTCCCAAGGAAGAAGAGGTACAGGAATCTCTGTATCTCACCGGGCTGTTGGATAGTGATACTCTGACTAGACTAGGCATTCTTGGAACAATATTCACAGGAGAGGAAAAAAATTGTTGGGGAAAAGTAATAGTCGGGCCTATGATCCCTACTTGAGCTGGATTTAGGATAGAGCGAAGAGGTTACTGATGCTGTTTCCTTCAGTGGCGCCTTTGTATCCCCTCATGATTGAGGAGTCGACCACTGTGGACATTCATAAGTACAACCAGTTATGGGCCAAGAAAGAGGAGCTACAGAAAGCTAATGAGGAGTTAGAGAAAGAGATTGCTCAGCTCTGAAGTGAGAAGACCGGCGCAACCTATTCTTTGAAGAAACAGACTAAGTTGGTGAACAAGTTGGGCACGAACTTGACCAAGCAGATTAAATCTCGGGAACGATTGGGTCTAGATCTGAAAGTTGTTAGTAGTGTGCTCGCTTCCAAAAAGCAGGACTTGGACAAAGCTTATTTAGAGATTTCCAAATTCAACGCCCAGTAGAACACCACCTTGTCCAACAATAAAGAGCGCAGAGACAAGTTGAAGCTGCAGATCAGCAAATTGAAGACTCAGTTGAGAGCCAAAGATGATAAGATTTCAGCAGACGCATCGCTCAGGCGTGACACCGAGTACAGACTGAATGAAGCTATTAAAAACTTGGAGGATTGCAGGCTGAGAGCTGATTCCAAAAGATGCAAGCTTGAAGATTGTTTTGGGGAAGGAGCCTGGGAGGATTACACTGAGGGTCTACAGTGCACCATTAGCCAGCGAGAGCTACTTATTCAGGGGCTACTCGCCAGACCAGATCACCCCGAGACGCAGGAGTTGCTAAAGGAGTTCCAGTCTCGTCATCCAGCTTGATTACTTTGTTTTCCCTCTGTAGTTGTTGCTTATGCTTGTTGTACTGACCATCACCAGGCTTGTCGGTTGAGGTCCTTTCAGATTGTACTTAGTTGATATGCTTGTACACTGCTTGTGCGACTTTTCATTTATATATGAAGGGCTTCTACTATTGCTTGTCTATGGGGTTTTCCATCGTCGTGCTTTCTCCCGGAACTAGAATTGAGGGGGAAATCTCGTTGTTGCATACATACATGTTTGCATAGCATTTCTGCATTACAGGTACAGCGGGACCATTTATCTCATTTCTGCTTTTCCGTTAGTGTGTTTCAGGATTGCTGATTAAACAACTCACCGGTACGCTACCCGAGGAAATCAGAGAAGAGTGATGGAGCAAATTCAGTCAGAGATGCAGGAGTTAATGGAAAAGATGAATCAGTTCATGGACCTCATGCAAGGGGTCGCTAACGGACAGGAACAACTCCGTACTTTGGTGCAGCCCTTGATTGCACGAGTTGACAGCAACTGTGTTCTTCATGGAGGACAGACTGCTAATCCTCCTCTCAATGAAAATGGGACTCCTCATGCTCGCTCTATGCCTAATTTGGTTATCCCTATTGCTGGAGGGAATGGTAATGGTAACGACAATGCCGCTAATTCTGGTAATGTTGTTGGTTTCAATAACATTGGTTTTGGGAATCCTGGAAATGGTAATACTAGAAATGGTAATGCTACTAACGGGAATGTTCATGGGCCTGGTGCCGCCTGTGCTGCACATGGTAATGTGGATCAGTTATGGAATGAAGATAGACAGGATGATGTGTTTACACCTAGGGCTGTGGTTGCTGAGTTGCCTTCTGAATCTGATAGGAGGATCAAGTTGATTGAGGAAAAGGTGAGGTTTCTGGAGAACCAAAATACCATGGGACTTGATATGGCTAATCTGGGACTTATCCCCGACCTAAAAGTGCCGTTAAAGTTCAAAGTCCCTGACTTTGACAAATATAAGGGCACCACATGCCCAAGAGTCCACCTGCGCTCTTACTACCGGAAGATGTCCGCGTATTCGGATGATGAGAACTTGCTGATGCACTTCTTCCAGGACAACTTGTCTGGGCCGTCCCTTGAATGGTATATGGAGCTGGAACCCATCAATATCCAAAGCTGGAGGGACTTGGCTGAGGCCTTTGTAAAACATTACCAATATAACAATGACCTTGCTATCAACAGGGTCCAACTTCAGAATCTTTCCCAACGGAATAATGAGTGCTTCAAGGAGTACGCCCAAAGGTGGCGTGAACTCGCGTCAAGAGTACAGCCTCCAATGGTGGAGCGTGAGTTAATCGACCTGTTCGTCGCTACTCTACCTGGTGTCTACTACGAGAAGCTTGTCAGTAACATGTCGAGTAGCTTCTCTGGAGGAGGGAAGAAGGCGTTTGGTGGTAAAAAGCGAGAAGGTGAGACTAGTTCTGTGTCTAGTTATCATGGAAAGGGAAGAGGTCAGTCTCGGAATAATCAGGGTTAATAGGTCGCCAGTATAACAATTCCTACCGTTCCACAACAGCAACAACAACCGCAATAATAACAGAATTAGCAAGGGTATAAAAGGTTTCCAGGTCGGACGACAAATAGACAGTTCGACGCGCCGCCAATGCCGTACTCGCAGTTACTCCAGACTTTGCTGCAATTGCAACTTATCCAAAAGAGAACCCTAGCTCCGTTGACTGGGCCACCTCCACCTGGGTATGATGTGAACGCCCATTGCGAATTTCATTCAGGTTCCCCGGGGCACACTATCGATAATTGCAAAGCGTTCAAATATAAAGTGCAAGACTTGATTGACAGTAAGGCGATAAATTTCTCTAATGACGCTCCCAACGTCATACAGAATCCTATGCTAAACCACGGACAAGCTAGAGTTAGTGCGATCATTGAGGATGATGGTTTAGATTTGATAGCAGACGTTAGTGAGCTGAAGACGTTGTTGAGCTTTGTAAAAGCTAGGCTATTGAAAGGGGGTGTTTACCCGCGCTGTGCTAAAGATTGTGTCGAATGTCTGAATGATCCTGAGGGATGCGTGCAGTTGAAGGTTTGTATCCAACGTATGATGGATAGTGGGGAACTACAGTTTGATCAGGCTGTTGAGAGTAAATCTGAAGAGTTGGTAACAGAGAAGAGGGATGAGATTGCAATGATCTCCATTCCGTATAAAACTATTACCATTTCTGCTCCTAAACCACTGACGATTGTCATTACAAAAGCTGGTCCCGTGCCTTTTGAGGATACCAAGGCTATTCCATGGAATTATGGAGCCGAGGTATATTGTAACAGACAAAAGCTAGATTTGAAGAGTACGCATGTTGAGTCAGTGGAGAATCTGGTTGGTGCAGGAGGAATTACCCAAAGTGGTCGAGTCTTTTCACCACCCGAAGTGGTGGCTGATAAAGCAGACAAAGGAAAGGGTAAAATGGTCGTGGAAGAAACCTCTCAGGCTGGGGAGAAAGAACTGTCGGCAAAAGATGTAGAAGAGTTTATGAGGCTAATAAGAAAGAGAGACTACAAGATAGTCGACCATCTACAGCAAACTCCTTCTAAAATTTCCATATTGTCATTGTTGCTATGCTCAGAAGCACATCGAAATGCGTTGCTAAGGATATTGAACACTGCGTACGTGCCTCGAGAAATTTCAGTAAACCAACTCGAAGTAGTTGTCGCACACGTAAACACAGGGAGTGGTCTTGGTTTTACGAACCTAGAGTTGACGCCGAAGGGCAGAAATCATAACAGCACGTTGCATATTTCGATTGAATGTCGTGGAACTGTTATGTCCCATGTTTTGGTTGACACCGGGTCATCTCTAAATGTACTTCCCAAGAAAGCACTAATGAAACTAGACACTCGAGGGCTGATGTGTACGCCTAGTGATTTAGTGGTGAGAGCTTTCGAAAAAACCAGACGGTTAATATTCGGGGAGCTTACATTGCCCATCCAGGTAGGGCCAGAGGTGTTCGATGCAATGTTTTACATAATGGACATCTAGCCAGCCTATAGTTGTCTATTTGGCCGTCCATGGATCTACTTAGCGGGACTTGTGACCTCCACGCTGCATCAGAAACTCAAATATATGATTGGTGGCAGCATCATTGCCGTATGTGGGGAAGAAGACATAATGGTTAGCCATTTATCGTCGTTCAAATATGTTGAAGTGGATGGGGAGATCCACGAAACTCTCTGTCAAGCGTTTGAAATGGTCCAGGTTAAGGACAAGTCTCCTGCAACGAGCAAGGCACCCGAGGTGGCCATATCTTCTTTCAAGAAAGCCCAGGAGGTAGTGCAGTCTGGGGCAACACAAGGTTGGGGCCAGGTGCTTGACATCCCCAACAAGCAGGATAAGTTTGGCTTGGGGTACAGCCCATCTACTTCATCATCCTCACAGAGCGTGCCACGCTACAAAGGACCAGTGTTGTTCACCCTGGGAGGTGTCATTTTCGAACGCATCAACGTTGTTTCAGATAGTGAAGAGGGGGATAGCGATTGCGACATGGATGCTTGGATCAAGCCTTGCACACCAGGACAGAGTCTGCACAATTGGTATATCCAGGAGTTCATTCAAGTGACTACTGAACAGTAATGATCTGTTTTCCTTATTATTGTACGACCCTATGTTCTACTCGGAGCATAGGGGCATTTTGTCAGAGCCTTGATTGTTTATAATTGAACATTTTTGTCAATAAATCAAAGGGTGTTATTTCTCATTCAAATTTTGTGATCCTTGTTATTCCTGTTTTATGTTTAAACAATAAAATGGCAATGTTGTTTTGTGTTGCATATCATTTGAAGCATTTAACCATTGTTATTGCAGGACTCACATAATTGCAGATGGCATCGATTCAGAACCCCCTATGACTCGCTTCGACTTTGATCATCCGATATATCGAGCTAAAGAAGAGATTGATGAAGATGAGGGCCTGCCGGAAGAGCTAGTTAGGCTCTTGAAACAAGAAGAGAAGATCATTCTGCCTCATTAGGAAGAGATTGAGGTCATTAATTTGGGTTCTAAAGAAGTTGTCAGAAATGTCAGAATAGGGGCTGCACTGCAAAGCGACATTAAGCAAAGACTGATCGAGATGCTTCGAGAGTATAGTGACATCTTTGCTTGGTCCTACGAAGAAATGCCTGGGATTGACACTGATATAGTGGTTTATCGCTTGCCGTTGCACGAAGAATGTCCACCGATCAAGCAGAAGCTCAGAAGGACGAGACTAGACATGGCTGTAAAAATCAAAGAAGAAGTCCAGAAACAATTGAACGCAGGATTTTTAGCCGTGACAACTTACCCTCCGTGGGTCTCCAACATAGTGTCTGTGTCGAAGAAAGACGGTAAGGTACGGATGTGTGTTGATTATCGAGATTTGAATAAGGCGAGCCCAAAAGATGATTTCCCGCTCCCTCATATTGACGTATTGATCGACAATACTGCTCAATTTTCCGTATTCTCCTTCATGGATGGTTTTTCGGGTTATAACCAGATCAAGATGGCACTGGAGGATATGGAGAAAACGACGTTCATCATGTCGTGGGTGATGTTTTGTTATAAGTTAATGCCCTTTGAATTGAAAAATGCGGGGGCAACCTATCAGCGGGCTATGGTCACTTTGTTTCATGATATGATTCATCACGAGATTGAAGTGTATGTTGATGAAATGATAGAAAAGTCCCAAACAGAGGAAGGACATCTGGTCAATTTGAAGAAACTGTTTGAAAGGCTCAGGAAATTCAGGTTGAGGTTGAATCCTAACAAGTGTACTTTCGGAGTACGGTCAGGAAAACTACTGGGGTTCATTGTCAGCAAAAAGGGAATTGAGGTTGATCCTGCCAAAATAAAAGCTATACAAGATATGCCAGCACCGAAGACAGAAAAAGAAGTTCATGGCTTCTTGGGGAGGTTGAACTACATTGCCCGGTTCATATCTCATCTTACAGCCATGTGTGAGCCAATGTTCAAATTGTTGAAAAAAGATCAGGCGATCGTCTGGAATGATAAATGCCAAAGGGCATTTGACAAAATCAAAGAATATCTGCAGGAACCTCCGATATTGATACCTCCAGTAGCTGGAAGACCATTAATCATGTACTTAACAGTTCTTGAGAATAGCATAGGTTGCGCTCTTGGTCAACATGATGAGACCGAAAGAAAAGAGCACTGAAGGTGAGAAAACACTTAGAAGGGGGGGGGGGGTTGAATAAGGGTTTTGGAAATATTATGACAATAAAAGCACAATGATTTTTATCCTGGTTCATTGAACTCAACTAATCCAGTCCACCCTATCAAGAGTGATTTGCCTTTCTCCACAAGGACTTAATCCACTATAGTCAAACTGATTACAGTGTCAAACACTAAGAACAACTGTCTTAGTCTTCTCAAGAACTACTGACCACAACTTGGTCTTCTTAAGGAACCTTTACAAATGAATGTAAACTAAAAAGTGTGTTTGAGTTTGCTTCTAACAAGCTTTAATCACAACTGTGATTTTTTACACAAGATTAAGAATGAAAGATAAAACTATTCAGCTTTGAATAAGAAAGATTGTATGAATAATTTCTATGAGTTTTTCAATAGTTCGTTAGTTTTGAAGAGATGATGAAGACGTCCTTTTATAGTGCTGAGAGTCCAATGCTTGAAGACTGTACAAGTAAAGTAGTTGTATCATTGTTTTCAGAGAAATGCCTTTTGCCTGAATCATTGTGTCTATCACAAATAAGGAATAGTTCCGTTAGAGAGGACATTGAGAATAGTACCAAGTCTATTCACGTGACATCTTTTCAAACGTAAACAACATCAGATCCTCTGATGTGCTTCTTGTTTTTTAGATCAGATTCAGATGATATCAGAGTTTTAGCAGTAGTGCTTTTAGCGTGAATGATCTGATCAGAGCATAACAGTTTATCAGAGCCTTTGTACTTGCAGCGTAAAGTACATTCAGAGTCTTCTGAAACAATGCTTGAAACTCTTCATACAAAATCTTTAGCTACGCTTCAGAGTCTTCTGCAGCTTCTGCTTCAGAGTCTTCTGGCAGCACTCAGAGTCTTCTGATGGCTTGCATCTGATGCTTCAGAGCTTTGCGTAACTTGTTGTTCAGATGCATTTTGCTTCCATAATGATATTAAATTTAATATCTGAAACAAAAATACTTGAACAAAAATTAGAGTATATATTTTCTTAATACAAAAATTCCATTAGAGTTATCATCAAAACATAGAGATAATATTAAACACCAATCAGTGTTCTAACAACCTCCCCCTTTTTGATGATGACAAAACATAGGAAATTTTGTTCAATAAAAATGATAAATAAATAACCCCTCCTGAGATAAAGAATCTCCCCCTGAAATGAATACTCTAATAGAAGAAAATATTTCCCTTTTTGCATGAGTATATTTTTCAGATTAAGATCCTGGTTGAAAAGCCTCTGGTTGGAATCCTGGTTAGAATATACTTTCCAGAATCAGAGCTTGATTTGCTTCCCAGAAACTGAGCCTGGTGATAGCTTGATTTACTTTCCAAAAACAAAGCCTGGTTTACTCTTACTGATTTTCTTTTAAAGAACATAGCCTGATTTATATTTCATACTCAGAGCCTGGTTAGCTTCTAGAATCAGAGCCTGGTAATCAAAACCTGGTTAAACTTATCAGTGCCTGGTTAAACCTGGTTTGAAACAAAATCTGATTTGGGGATTCTCAGGGTAACTTTAATATGAAAGACTAAAATTCTACGTTAGATATATTTTATTGTTATGTATGAATTTCATTTTAGTAGCTGTTTATATTTGAACAAACAGAATTTCTTTTTCTCCCTCTTTTTGTCATAATCAAAAAGAAAACTTTTTAAGATAGAAAAGATTAACAGAAGAAAATAGAATAAAGCTGATAACATCAACAGATGAAAAACAAATAATCAAACAGACATATTCATTCATGGATAATCAGAGTACAATCAAAACAAAACATGATTCAAAAAAACAGATAACACTTAAAGTGCACAAACATAAGAACTAAGATAAGCGAGATGCAAGAGGTTTAAGCATGTGGGTCATCTCAGAAGTTGACTCCTCTTGCTTAGCCATCCATTTTTGTATGTTGTCTGTTTTCTGATCTTGTTTTGCCATCCAAGACTTGATTTCAGATTGACCAGCTTCCAGCACATCAATCTTGTCTTCTAAGTCTGGATGCTCTTTCTTAACCTCAGACGAAGTAGCAGGAGTAGATTCAGTTGCAGGAGTAGGAACAGAGTCAATAACCATTGCAGATGCAGATTCTGGAGGCACAGATTCAGATGGTTGGTCAACAATCATCAGAGCCAAAGGATTGGTTTCCAGAGTAACTTCAGGAGCAGATTCTTCAAGAGTCTCAGAAGTAGCAGTAACTCTAGAAGTTGAAGGTGCATCCTCAAGAAGCAATGTAGGAGATCTTTTCATATTCCATAGTGTTTGTCTGACAACTTCAGCAAATCAGACCTTTGCGTCATCAGAGCAAATGGTCTTCGAATTAGAAGCCACATAGTTGAATCTGGCAATGAACTTATTCCAGCATTCTTCAGAAGCTTATGGATTAATGCTTGAGAGACATTCCTCTTGAATAGAGTTCAAACTCATCCTTATTTCCTTCTTAAAATTAGCAAATAAAACATCAACATTCATCCTAGATTTAGGTTTAAGGTAGGCTTCCAGAGGTGATGGTTTGATTTGTTCTGGTGGGGTGGTATGGTAAAGGTTGGGATAATGAACAGAGGACGAGGATAGGAAGGTAGTGAAGGTTGTTCAGAAGAATTGAAATTTTTGAGTCTGGATGTAGCTGATTGGGGAAACAGGAACTGTTTGAAGTTTGATGCAGAGGGAATGACATCAAATGGTGTAGAGTTATAGGGGATAAAAACAGAGTTTTGAGAAAGCAGAGGTTCTGATGGAATGATATCTGGTAGTTGTTTTAGGTAGGTTTGAAGTACAGATGGAAGAATAGTTGAAGAAATAGGTTTGTGTGGAATGGTAGGGTCAGATGCTTCTATTCTGGTATAGAAGTTTTTTATTTTTAAACCATATGGAAGGGGATCATAGGGATATGGTTTAAAAGAAGTAAAGGATACGAACTCAGAAGTTCTAGGTTCATAGCCACGGAGAGAGGGTGGTGAGTAAACTTCTGGTGGTAAGTCAGATTTAGATGAATCAGATGATTCAGGTGAATGACAGAATGTGGAAGAGATTTCAACTAAAGTTGTCAGAGGTTGAATATCTAACACATCAGAATCAGATATTAAAGGTTCAGTGGGTTGGATAGATATTGGTTCTGGAATATCTGGTTGTGGTTGTTGTTGTTGTGTTTCTTATGGTGTTGGTTCTGTAAGTTTTGAAGTTTGTGGTTCAGGTGGGGGAATTTCAGAAGAATGTTGTGGTATAGATTCTGTTGGTGTGGATTCTGGGAGTGGAGAAGAAATTGGTTCAGTGGGAACAGATTCAGATTGAATTTGTGGTTCAGAGACTTTTGGTTGTTCAGGTTGATCAGATGAAATGGGTTCAGATGAGAGAGGTTGTTGTACAGATGATTGGGAAGGTACATAAGTGGTTTGAGTTTGAGAAGGAGGGGGTTCAGGAATAGAGCTAATTGTTGATGAATTAATTACAATTTAAGAAATAATAGGTAGGGATGAATCAGTACCTGTTTTCTTGACACGCTTGATTTTCACAGATGAAGCTTCTCTAGAAGCCTTTCTCTTCTTCTTCTTTTGTGGTTCTTCAGCAGTTTTCTGTCTCTTCTGACTAGCAGCTTCTTCTGCTTCTAACTGTCTTTTCTTCCTCATGTTCTCTTCATAAAAGTCTGGTCCAGGTTCTCTAGCCCTTTTAATCAGATCAGCTGAAACAGGAATTCCTTCTGCCTTGCATAACTGAACGTACTCAAGAATTGCATGTCTTGGTTCGTCAGCAGAAAAAATAGGAAAGTCATCCAAAGGGACTCTCCTCTGACTCACTGCTTCTAAATTTAGCTTAGCAAGTTTGGATGAAAGTTCTTCAACTACTTTCATTCTGTGCAGACTTTTCCCATTTAAAGGCTTTCCAGCTAGATAAGCAAGATCCTTTGTAAATCCAGCTTCTGTCAAGTGAGCAACCAATTGATTCTCTGTCAGAATGTCTAATATCAATCTTCCCATTGGTATCCAATTTCTAATCTTCTGGTGCTTAGTCTTAATAGTTTCTCTTGACATCTTGATGTGGCTCATCAGATGAGAGAAAAGAAGATGAGGCAGATCCACTTTAGTCTTCTGACTCAGACAATACATGAAGTATAGCTGATCAGTGTTAACATAGTCTGGAGAATTAGAAGCCTTTCTATGATGAATACACCCCATGAAAATCTTGGCCCAGATCCTGTAAACTGGCTTCAAATCCTTGACCTTGTTAGAGACTTCACCAGAAGTACAGACTTTAGCATAAACATCTGACATATCAATTTGCCCAGCAGGCAGATTTGTAACTCCATCTGTTTCTTCATACCCAATGAGCTTCCTTATCAGTTCTTCAGTGATGATGATATCTTTTCCCAAAACAGAAGATACTATGAACTTAGGGTAAGTGATTGCATGGATCCAAAACTCTTTCACCAAGGAAGGATACACTGGACCTATTAGTCTGTCAAAGAACTTTGTCCAACATTGAGCATCAATAACTGGACGAAGGTCATACCTATTTTCAGCAATGGATTCAAAATCCATGATATATTCACACATCACGTCAAGCTTATCAATAGGAGTAAGAAGAGTTCTTAATGGTTCCTTAAACGCAACAGTACCCATATTTTCTGAGGAAATAGCAGCCATAGTAGATTGGAGTTGTTCAGATGTTGATGAAGATGTTGCCATTGTTGAAGAATTTGCCATTGTTGTTCTTGAAGAAATAGGGTTACGAGCAGTTTTGGGTTTTTGAGAGAGATGGAAGCAATGGAACAAGAAGAAATGCATACAAGGTGTTCGTGAGAGTGAAAAGTGTGAAATGTGTAAAGTTGTGGCATTTATAGAAGAAAATAGGGCACACAAAGAGTCACACGTTCAACACGCTTACCACTTAGCATTTAATGAAAAGAAAATAATCATTTCAAACAATTAAAGATTCTGACAATTGGGTGGAAAACGAGAAACTCAATATTCAAAAACAGTACCTCAAACGTCAATTCAGTATTGTGCACTCCACCTTTTCAGATCTTGAGTGACACGTGTTTGCTTGCATGTGCTTCTGAAACTTCTATGAGAAATGAAACGTTAGCCAATGTTCAGATCCTCTGAGGTTTGTTAGTTCAGATTTGCACACAAAGAATAAAGTAATAGACAATAAATGAATAGTTGTAATACTTCCGAGTTAAAAACATTTTCATCTAAGAAAATTTTCTTCTGATAAACATTTTATTCTGGACAGAAATCCATACTTATATTTTTCAGAATAAATTTAAATCTATCTTCAGCAAGGGGTTTTGTAAAAATATCAGCCCATTGATGATCTGTATCAACAAAGTTTAAACTGATAACTCCCTTCTGAACATAGTCTCTGAAGAAGTGATATTTTATCTCTATATGTTTTGCCTTAGAATGTAAAATAGGATATTTAGACAAACATATAGCAGAAGTATTATCACAGAAGATTGAAATATTACTCTCATGGATATGATAGTCTTCTAGCTGACTCTTCATCCAAAGCATCTGAGTGCTACAACCAGCAGCAGTGATGTATTCTGCTTCTGTTGTTGAAAGCGCAATAGTGTGTTGCTTCTTGCTGAACCAAGAGATCAGATGACTTCTAAGAAACTGGCAGCTTCCAGAAGTGCTTTTTCTTTCAACTCTGTCTCCAGCGTAATCAGCATCACAAAATCCAACTAATTTATAATCATCAGATCTTCTGTAACACAAACCCATATTAGTAGCACCTTTCAGATACCTTAGAATCCTCTTAACAGCTGTTAAGTGAGATTCTCTAGGATCTGATTGGAATCTGGCACACAGACAAACACTGAATAAAATATCAGGTCTAGAAGCGGTCAGATACAGAAGAGAACCAATCATACCTCTATAGAGTTTCTGATCTACTTTCTTACTTACCTCTTCCTTACCAAGAGTGCTTGTAGGATGCATTGGAGTCTTGGCCAATTTGCTTTCAGTCATATTAAACTTCTTCAGAAGCTCCTTCACATACTCAGTCTGATGTATGTAGGTGTCTTCTGGAGTTTGATTGACTTGGATACCTAGAAAGAATCTGAGTTCTGCCATCATGCTCATCTCAAATTCAGCCTGCATAGAAAGAGCAAACTCCTTTCCCAGCGTAACATTGGTAGATCCAAATATAATATCATCTACGTAAATTTGACAGATTAACAAATCTTTCTTAAATGATTTACAGAAGAGAGTTGTGTCCACTTTGCCTCTGATAAAATTCTTTTCCAAAAGAAAATTACTCAATCTCTCATACCAAGCTCTGGGAGCTTGTTTTAAACCATAAAGAGATTTTTTAAGTTTGAAAACATGTTTTGGAAATTTATCATTTTTAAAGCCAGGAGGTTGGTGAACATAAACTTCCTCTTCTATAATATCATTTAAGAAGGCACTCTTAACATCCATCTGATAAAGAGTGATGTTATTTTGTGCAGCAAAAGAAACGAGTAAACGTATAGACTCTAACCTGGCCACAGGAGCATAAGTCTCTGTGTAGTCAATTCCTTCTTGCTGACTATACCCTTGAGAAACTATCCTTGCTTTGTTTCTTACAACTTCTCCTTGCTCATTCAATTTGTTTCTGAAGACCCATTTGGTTCCAATAATATTGAATCCTTTTGGTCTTTGTACCAGATCCCAAACGTCATTTCTGGTGAATTGATTTAGCTCATCTTGCATAGCAAGTATCCACTCATTATCATTCAGAGCTTCATCAACAGAAGTTGGTTCAATGATAGACACCATCCCAAAAAGTGACGTTGCAGATGATCTGAGGAAAGACCTTGTTCTAATAGGGTCATCCTTCTTTCCAATTATCACATCCTCTAGGTGAGAGGCCTTGATTCTAGATGATGATCCCTTAACATTTGGTTCTTCAGAAATATTCAAATTGTTCATCTGAGCAACCAATGGAGTTGCATCTGGCGTTGCTTATGGTTCTTTCACTTGAGCCTTTTCTGCCTCTGAGACTTCAAAGTCTATGAGAATGACTTCTCTATCTGCAGAATTATCAAGCTGCTTTGGCTTTTGATTGCCAAGCTTATCATCAAATCTAACATGTATAGATTCCTCCACAATCTGTGTCTCGGTATTGTATACTCTGTAGCCTTTAGAGCGTTTAGAATACCCAAGCATGAAACACTTATGTGCTTTAGAATCAAACTTGTTCAAATTCTTTTTAGTATTCAACATAAAACGTACACATCGAAAAGGATGGAAATAAGAAATGTTAGGCTTTTTGTTCCTCCATAACTCATAGGGAGTCTTCTCCAGAAGAGGTCGTACAGACACTCTGTTCTGAATATAACAAGTTGTGTTTATTGCTTCTGCTCAAAAATGCTTTGCCAGATTAGTCTCGTTGATCATGGTTCTGGCCATTTCTTGCAAAGTTCTATTTTTCCTCTCTATAACTCCATTCTGTTATGGAGTTATAGGGAAGGAGAAATCATGAGCAATGCCATGTTCATTAAAATATTTTTCAAAATATTTGTTTTCAAATTCGCCACCATGATCACTTCTGACTTTAACAATTTTAAAATCTTTTTCATTCTGGACTTGTTTGCAGAAGTCAAAGAACACAGAATGTGACTCATCCTTGTGTTTTAGGAATTTCACCCACGTTCATCTACTGTAGTCATCAACAATGACTAATCCATACTTCTTGCCTCTGATGGATGCAGTTTTCACTGGTCCAAACAGATCAATATGAAGTAATTCTAATGGTCTTGAGGTTGAAACAACATTTTTAGTTTTAAAAGAAGACTTTGAAAATTTTCCTTTTTGACATGCTTCACAAAGAGCATCTGAGTTGAAGTTCAACTGAGGAAGTCCTCTGACCAGATTGAGTTTATTAATCTGAGTTATACGTCTTATACTAATATGCCCCAATCTTTTGTGCCAGACCCATTGCTCATCATTAACAGACATAAGACATTTTACGTTATGAACCTTAAGTTCTGAAATATTGATTTTATAAATGTTGTTCTTCCTCTTTCCATTAAATAGGATTGAGCCATCCTTTTGACTGACAGCCTTGCAACATTTTTGATTGAAGATTATGTCATAACCATTGTCACTTAATTGACTCATGGACAATAAGTTATGTGTTAATCCTTCAACAAGTAAGACACTAGAAATGGAAGGAAGATTACCATTTCCAATAGTTCCAGAGTCAACTATCTTGCCTCTCTGGTTCCCTCCAAACTTGACGTCTCCTCCAGATCTAAGCTCTAGGCTTTGGAACATAGACCTTTCTCCCGTCATGTGACGCGAGCAACCAGAGTCCAGGTACCAAGATTGGTGTTTTAACTTTGCTGCTAAAGATGTCTGCAATAGATGTTATTTTGTCTTTAGGTACCCAGATCTTTTTGGGTCCTTTAGGGTTAGTTGCCTTAAAGTTTCGTTTGAACTTCTATCTTCTGACAACAGGTTTGTTCTGACTAACTTTAGGTTTAAACACAGGAATGTTCTGACTAGAACGAGTGTGTTTAATATCATTCAAATGACCAAACTTAAAAGTAGAATACATAGGAGTATGCTTAATGATAAGTTTATTAACAGATGTTGGATTTAAATCTTTCTCAGAAGAAGATTCATATCTAATACCCTTCCTGTTATTTCTGCTTACACCATAGATCATTGAAGCCATTTTGCTTCTCTTTAGGCTTCTTGCCAGAAATCTCTGAAAACTATAGTCATATTCTTCTAAAATATTTTTAGATTTTGACTTAGTTTCAACTTCAAAATCTTGTTGAGCTTTTTCTAATTCACTTTTAATTTTCAAATTGTTTGCCTTAAGCTTAGCAATTTCTGACTTCAGAAGATCATTCTCAGATACAAGATTGCTTTCAAGCTTCTTGTACTTGAGCTTAATCTTACTATAGTTTTCTAACATTTCTGATAAACTCTCAATAAGCTCTGCTCTAGAAAGTTTAGAAAATACCTCCTCAGAATCTGATTCTGATTCTGATCCAGATGATTCTGCATGGTCTTCTACCTCAGCCATGAGTGCCATGTTTGCACATTCTTCATCTGAGTCTGATGAAGATTTAGATGCATCTGAATCATCCCAGGTTGCCATCAGAACTTTCTTTTTATGATCAGGCTTCCTTCTTGGCTTCTCCTTCTGAAGCTTTGGGCATTCATTCTTGTAGTGCCCAGGTTCCTTGCATTCATAGCAGACAACCTCTTTATTTCCAGATCTTTTATGTCCAGAAGACTCTTTACATTGATCTGGTTTCTTGAAGTTCTTTAACTTCCTCTGTTTATGCTTCCAGAGTTTGTTGATCCTTCTGGAAAGCAGGGACAATTCATATTCTTCTTCAGAAGAGGATTCTTCAGAACTTTCTTCTAAAACCTGCAAAGCTTTGGCATATTTGTTAGACTTTAAAGCAATAAACTTACCTTTTCTCTGGGGTTCGTCTTCTTCTAGTTCAATCTTATGACTTCTCAGAGAGCTGATTAGTTCCTCCAGCGTGATCTTATTTAGATCCTTTGCTAGCTTCAGAGCAGTGACCATTGGTCTCCATCTGATTGGCAAACTTCTGATGATCTTTTTAACATGATCTGCAGTGGAGTAACCCTTGTCCAGAACTTTCAAGCCAGCTGTGAGAATCTGGAATCTAGAGAACATAACTTCTACAAATTCTGATTCCTCCATTTTGAAGGCTTCGTATTTCTGGATCAGCGCCAGAGCCTTGGTCACCTTGACTTGAGAATTCCCTTCATGAGTCATCTTCAAAGATTCAAACATACCAAATGTTGTTTCTCTGTTAGTAATCTTCTCATACTTAGTATAAGATATAACATTTAGTAGTATGGTTCTTGCTTTATGATGATTCCTGAATTCTTTCTTCTGAGCCTCAGTCATAGATTTTCTATCTATCTTTTTGCCATCCCCATCAGTGGGGTGAACATAGCCATTAATGACTAAATCCCAAAGGTCAGCATCATATCCTAGAAAGAAACTTGCAATCCTGTCTTTCCAGTAGTAAAATTTCTCCCCGTCAAACATAGGGGGTTTAGTGCTGATTCTATCTCTGTCCTCATATCTGTCGTTGTTGGATATTGAAGCTTCAGCCATAATGTATCAACCAAAAAATGTCAAGAGTTTTCTCAACTGGATCTTTTCTATTCACAGTGAAGTGATAGCACAAACAGAACCGGAGCTCTGATGCCAACTAAAGGTGAGAAAACACTTAGAAGGGGGGGTTGAATAAGGGTTTTGGAAATATTATGGCAATAAAAACACAATGATTTTTATCCTGGTTCATTGAATTCAACTAATCCAGTCCACCCTATCAAGAGTGATTTTCCTTTCTTCACAAGGACTTAATCCACTATAGTCAAACTGATTAGAGTGTCAAACACTAAGAACAACTGTCTTAGTCTTCTCAAGAAATACTGACCACAACTTGGTCTTCTTAAGGAACCTTTACAAATGAATGTAAACTAAAAAGTGTGTTTGTGTTTGCTTCTAACAAGCTTTAATCACAACTGTGATTTTTTACACAAGATTAAGAACGAAAGATAAAACTATTTAGCTTTGAATAAGAAAGATTGTATGAATAATTTCTATGAGTTTGTCAATAGTTCGTTAGTTTTGAAGAGATGGTGAAAACGTCCTTTTATAGTGCTGAGAGTTCAATGCTTGAGGACTATGCAAGTAGAGTAGCTGTAGCCTTTTGTCTTCACATGACTTTTCCTTTCTCACAAGTAGAATGTTTATAGAAATGCCTTTTGCCTGAATCCTTGTGTCTATCACAAATAAGGAATAGTTCTGTTGGAGAGGATGTTGAGAATAGTACCAAGTCTATTCACGTGACATCTTTTCAAACGTAAACAACATCAGATCCTCTAATGTGCTTCTTGTTTTTCAGATCAGATTCAGATGATATCAGAGTTGCAGCAGTAGTGCTTTCAGCGTGAATGATCTGATCAGAGAATAATAGTTTATCGGAGCCTCTGTACTTGCAGCGTAAAGTACATTCAGAGTCTTCTGAAATAATGCTTGAAACTCTTCATACAAAATCTTCAGCAATGCTTCAGATGCTTCTGTAGTTTCTGCTTCAGAGTCTTCTGCAGCTTCTGCTTCAGAGTCTTCTGCAGCTTCTGCTTCAGAGTCTTCTGGCAGTGCTTAGAGTCTTCTAATGGCTTGCATATGATGCTTCAGAGCTTTGCGTAACTTGCTGTTCAAATGCATTTTGCTTCCATAATGATATTTAATTTAATATCTGAAACAAAAATACTTGAACAAAAATACTTGAACAAAAATTAGAGTATATATTTTCTTAATACAAAAATTCCATTAGAGTTATCATCAAAACATAGAGATAATATTAAACCCCAATCTGTGTTCTAACAAGCACGCCATATACTATCTGAGTAAAAAGTTCACAAATTGTGAGTCCCGTTACTCGATGCTTGAAAAAACGTGTTGCGCACTCGCGTGGGCTGCTTAACGTTTAAGAATGTATATGCCTAACCATACAACCATGCTGATTTCAAAGATGGATCCGATCAAGTATGTCTTCGAAAAGCAAGCGCTTTCAGGCAGGATTGCCAGGTGGAAAATGGTATTGACTGAGTATGACATCCAGTATGTTTCTCAGAAGGCCATCAAGGGAAGTGTTCTGTCAGAGTACCTTGCCGAACAGCCTATCGAAGACTATCAACTAATGAAATTTGAGGTTCTTGACGAGGACATCATGTTCCTTAAGACGAAGGACTACGAAGAGCCACTACCCGACGAAGGGCCATAGAGGAGTTCTCAGTGGCAACTGATATTTGATGGTGCAGTTAACTCGTACGGAAATGGAATTGGGGCGGTCATTACGACTCATCACGGGTCTCACATCCCATTCACTGCCAGATTAACATTCCCATGCACCAACAACAAAACAGAATATGAAGCGTGCATCATGGGTTTAGAAGAAGCCATTGATCTGAGGATCAAGAATCTCGATGTGTACGGTGATTCAGCGCTTGTTGTTAATCAAATCAAAGGAGAGTGGGAGACTCGTCAGCCCAATCTAATTCCTTACATGAACTATGCGAGAAGGTTGTTGCCATTCTTCGATCGTGTGGAATTCCACCACATGCCTCGAGCGGAGAACTAGATGGCAGATGCTCTGGCTAAATTGGCTTCAATGTACAAAGTGAACTTCTAGAATGATGCTCCCAGAATTGTCCTTTCTCGCCTCGACAGACCGGCATTCGTATTCGCCATTGAAGAAGCTGTCGATGGCAAGCCGTGGTTTTATGACATACAGAACTTCCTCAAGAAACAAGAGTATCCACCAGGGGCTTCGGTCCAGGATAAGAAGACTCTCAGGAGGCTGTCTGTTAACTTTTATCTGAACCCAGATGGTGTGCTTTATAGAAGAAACCATGACCTGGTGTTATTGAGATGCGTGGACGAAAAGGAAGCAACGTTGCTTATGGAAGAGGTCCACGAGGGCACTTTCGGTACACATGCCGGTGGGCATGCAATGTCTCGGAAACTATTACGAGCAGGGCATTATTGGCTAACCATGGAGTTAGATTGTTTCAAATTTGCTAAGAAATGCCATAAATGTCAGATTTATGCAGACAAAATTCACGTACTGCCGAGCCCGTTGAATGTTATGGCATCCCCGTGGCCTTTCTCTATGTGGGGCATTGACATGATTGGCATGATTGAGCCAACTGCATCCAACGGCCATCATTTCATCCTGGTCGCCATCGACTACTTCACCAAATGGGTCGAAGCAGCCTCGTATGCCAATGTAACCAGGCAAGTCATAGCCCAACTCATAAAGAGAGAGATCATCTGTAGATACGAAGTGCCCAAGAGGATCATTACTGACAATGGTTCAAACCTTAACAATAAAATGATGAAGGAATTGTGCCAAAACTTCAAAATTGAGCATCACAACTCATCACCCTATCGTCTGAAGATGAATGGCGTTGTTGAAGCGGCCAACAAGAATATCAAGCGGATAGTGCAAAAGATGGTTGTCACTTACAAGGATTGGCACGAGATGTTGCCCTTTGCTCTTCACGGTTATCGTACTACGGGGAAACACCTTTCTCACTGGTGTATGGTATGGAAGTTGTCCTACCATTGGAGGTCAAGATTCCCTCTTTAAGAGTTTTGGTCGATGTTAAGCTCGATGAGGCAAAATGGATACCAAACCGATTGAATCATCTCAGCCTGCTGGATGAGAAGAGACTGGCTCTATTGCATACGGCCCGCTATATCAGAGCCGGATGAAGAAAGCTTTCGATAAGAAGGTGCGCCCTCGAAGCTTTCAGACGAGTGATCTTGTGCTGAAAAAGATTCTCCCACCACAATCAGATCACAGGGGCAAATGGACTCCCAACTACGAAGGTCCATACATTTTTCGAAAGGTCTTCTCCAGAGGAGCCTTGTTATTGTCCACCATGGATGGTGAGGATTTTACATCCCCTGTGAATGCAGACGCAGTTAAAAAATACTTTGCTTAAAATGACCCGCTGGACGAAAAAAGAATATCCAAGCAAAAATGGGGCATCCCGGCGAACCATGAAAAATAATGGGTTCGGGAAAAAGTTAGGGATATAAATGAAAAGATGTAAACCCGTAAAGTCGAAAACCCGAAAGGGTGGCTTTGGCAAAAATGGGTATCCCAATGAATTGAAAACCCGCAAGGGCGATTCACGCAAAAATTAGGGATTGAGAAGCAAATGACTGCGATCTACGTATGATACATCATTGCTTAGTGGTTTGGGAAGACCTGAGGGCCGTTCATCCAAGTCAATCTCTTCTGAAGATGGAGCATCAAAAAGACATTGAAGTCAGGCGAGTCATAGAGGGATCAGCTCATGGTGTTCGTCTACACCACATTGCCGACATGTCTGTACATTTTTGTATATTTTTGTACATATCTGTATGTTTTTTTTTTGCGCAGCTTCCTCTTTTTAGGGGTTGCATCTGTTGTAAAACTTTGCCTATTTACAGGCCATTTATGAATAAACATATATTATTCAGTAATTTGTTTGCTTGGTATTAACTTTTACTGTTTTGTTTGTGAAAAATAACGCCCAAATGTTGTTGATAAACTTGCGCATTCATAAACTTGCAGGCCTTGGCCAATAATCGTTAAAACTTTGATTTAACTGAACAACATCATGAATGACGACTGAGATAGTGCCTTTCGTGTAGGATATCTTGTATGTTTGTCCATTTTTGCAGGGTTGGTACCCTTGGGGCAAAGAGGTAAGGATGAGATTAGCTTTCTCCCCAACCAGAATCCATTCCCCAGCAATTGGAGTTTGCATCTCTATCCCTAGTGGAGTTGTATGCTTGGTTAAAGGAGCAGTTAAGTGTGTGCCCGTTGTTCATGGCGGTTGGTCAGTACACATTTAATCCCCACAGATTGTAGGTATGTGCCTACCCCCCCAGCAAGTAAAGGTCGAACTTCCTTCCACCAGGCAGGCGTGGAATCTTTCCCAGCAGTGAGTTAGCGCATAATTTTCTCCAGCAGATTGTCTGTAAGTATTCAGCTCTCGGCATTTCGGACCGAGGTCTCCGACAGAGTTGATCCCCCTGCAGATTTGGTGATTCCCCGACAGGTAAGATGTGATCCCAGTGTCCGGTTATCTTTCCTCAGCGAAGTTTTTGTTCCCCGGGAGAGTCGTATCTCGGAAGGATATTCATGGCAGCTGATATTCTTCGTCGAGTGAGAGTGGATGCTTAGCAGGCTGTTTGCCTCCCCAGTAGATTCGTCTATTTCCCCATAGGAGTTCATATTCCGGAAGGCTGTCCATGGTATTTTCCCCAGCGGAGTACTCCCAGTATTGGAGTTAGGTCTTCGCAGTTTGCATCGTTTTCTCCAGCAGAGGTGCCTGTTCCCCATAATGTTATATTCTGGCAGGCTATTCAGGGCTGATGTCCCTGGTAGAACGTGGTTAATCTCGGGAGGTGTATCGTTATTCCCCGCAGAGTCGTTGATTCCCCAGCAGGCGGATGGGTTCCCGCGTGTGGTTCTTTTTCCCCGGTAGGGTCTCCTATTCTCCAGAAGGTTTGTATTATGGAAGGTCATTCATGGAATTTTCCTCAGCAGGATTTGATATAATCCCTAGCAGAGCAGAACTACTGACTAGCAGATCTGTTCTATCTCCACAGTAGGTTCGTTTGTTATTCAGGAAATTTATTTTAGGAAGCTATTCAAGGCTTGCTTCCTCAGCGTAAGCCCAGTGGTTATTGGCACGTGTAAACTATTCCCAGCAGGGTCGTTTTCTTTTCCCATCAGGGTGATTTATGTGGCTCCAACATTTATTTTGCTGATTTAGTTCTGTTGCATCTGCATGCGTGCATAGCATCTACCCAAATGCGTAGCATTTCCATTTCGTATGGAGCATTACACCATATTCAAACATGGGCATGCGAAACATAAGCCAGGTTGTTACCTCTTTGTTTACAGGTGTACCTCCGACAGATGACTGATACCTTGGCTCGTGGGTTGTCCAAACCACGTCAATCGGTGTTACCATTTCCTCATCCGTTGAGTATCCAGACTCCGGCCAACCTTCGTTGAGCGTTCAGGATCCGGCTTATTTCGTTGAGCATTTAGGATCCAGTTCTTTTGTCCGTTGAGTATCCAGGCTCCGGTCAAGTACGTCGAGCATCCAGGCTCCGGTTTATTTGGTTGGGTATCTGTTGTACCCCAAAATTTGCCCAACCTTTCTTTACCTAGCTTGTGTTTCATTTCATTCACATTAGCATTATCATTTGCATTTCATTGACATGTATGCAGGAGATCAAGAGGTATGCCTACCAATCAAGGGCTACAAAAGACTATGAAGCTAGCTAAGAGGCTTATCTAAGTGTTCAAGGATTGATATCCTCATCAGAGAAGTCTAAGATCCTCAGAGAGAGTGGTTGAAACCAAGTATGTGGGTCTCCTAACTTGAGAGTTGTGGGAAAGTCATCAAATGATTTTGAGGCCATGAAGTTGGACTTGAGGTCTTGAGAGAGCTCATGAGAAGTGTTGAAGCTCATTTTGAAGCCTAGACAGGTCATTATGTGGAGGATATGAAGATATAACCAAGATTGGTGCAACTAGGGTTTCATCTGGACAACCCCAGGATAACTGACGATTTGAAGAAGGTTGTGACCTAATTCAAGAGCCATGTGATCATGCGTTGATACATTGAGATGTTCTAAGGATGATTCCAATGTTAACTCATCATGATTGAAGAGTTTGAGAAGTTTTAGGCTAGGGTTTCTAAGGCTTGACAGTGTAAAATCCCCTAGCTTGACCCCTGACTTCAATACCACTTAAATTAAGATGTGATTTTCATCTCATCTTGACCCTAACATTATTGTTGTAGGGCATGATCTTAGCTTTAATTTGAGTACTAGAAGTCCTTGATAGGGTTTATAGAACTCAAGTTATGAGCCAGACAAGTTACAAGTCATCTGAGGCATGTGAATTTGGAGCTTGAAAGTCACCCAACTTGCATGACACTTTTGCCCTAGAAGGATGATTCCTATGAACTTTTGGTCAACATGAATGTTGTTCCTTATTCGCTTAGCTTTCTAGAGAGTACTAGAAGTCCATGATTGGATTTGTAGAACTCAAGATATGGCTTTGACAAGTCAAGGATATTTTGGGCATTTGGCATTATAGGTCATTTTGAATTATGGATCCATTTCACTATCTTGCAAGCTTCGAATGGAGTTTTGTTCAACTTGAAAGTTTCTCAAAATGATGTTTTTAGTCCAACCAATTATCAAGAGTCCATTGATATGGACTAGAGCAAGCATTGGTTGAAGAAATTTCTCAAAAAGGTCATTTTAATGAATTAAAATGAAAAAAATTCAAAATAATTGGTAATTGAATGATTTCAAACCAAATTGGTACTCATTTTGATTGGAAAAGAAGTTCTAAACACTTTGAAATTATTACATTTTTGAGTTGATACTCATTTCATGGTCATTTGGTGGATTACTTCATGATGAAGTAACATTTCAAACTTGCACCTTAGATTGAAATCAAGGCTGCAAACTAATCCAATTACATTCCACACATCCAATGCAAGTAATCTGAAGCAAGAGTGAAGTGAAAGCAGAGCATATGCATGGCTTCCATAGTTGGATTTTTGGAATAAAATTGAAAGTTGGAAGTTTGGATTTGGGCCATGATTGGGCCTCCAAAGCTTTCAAACAGATTATAAATAGATTGTTCATCATTTTTGGAAGCTTCTAGTGCCATTTTCAGTTGAGAAACAGTTGGAGTCATTTGAGAAGAAGCTTGAAGAATTGATTTTCGAGTTTGGAGATTGAGGGGGTTTCAGAAGAAATTGAGCATCAAGCATCATTCAGCATCATCCATTGAGTGAATCTGCACACTTTGGAAGAGAATTGTGGCCTGAAAGTCACCCTACATAAAGCTCTGAATCAGGTTTCTTTCTTGCAAAATTCCTCTTTAATTATGCACTTTCCAAGCCTTAGATGCATGTGGTTAGGACCTATTTGAAACATAGATGGATTCTAGATAAGTTTCGTAGTGAATCGTGACAATTTTTGACATGGCATCCCAAGTTGTAGTTCACATATCTCTCTAGATAATGGTTAAAAATGAGAAAGAACATGATAATTGGAACCTAGGGAGTGAGACGAACAAAACCGTGTAAGAAAAGTGAGGTTTCGTTGAGTTGGAAATTTCCGTCACCGTCCATCCCGCCGGAGAAGATGACCGGATCTTCTCCGGCCGCCCCTGCAACCACCGCACAAGAATAACTCCATTTTAGTATTTAAATCACCAGCTTCGTTCACAACCGTTAGATTGCGTTGAATAGGTAGACTGGGTAAGCCAATCATGTGGCCGTGATCGCATTCCGCGTGGTGCCTTTCATTAGCATAAGTGAAACGCAGAGTTTCACTAAAGGAAACTCTGGGCCTTGTAGTCAGTGTGCTATTCCCACCCCACCAATGTAAATCCCATTCTAATTGCATGCGAAAAAGCTACTTAATGCACCCCCGGTCTGTTTCTAATTAACTAATAAATAAAGCTGAGTGTAGCCCTCAGCTGGGCTTAGTCCAGCTCGCTATTTACACCCCTCGTGCGTGGCCCAGTGTAGATAACACATAGGATAGTTGCTGCTTACACCTCCCTCCATTTAATTCTTTTTAATTGCTTTTTTCTTTTAATTTTCTATTTTGTTGCTGTTTGATATTAATTCAAGAAAAATAGTATTTTAATTCATAAAATCATGAAAAAATATGTGGATGTAGATTAGAACATGTAGAATTTTATCATATTTTTTATTTTGATTTTTCATTTCTTTTTCAATTAATTTCACATTTTCTCTTTAATGTGTTTTAATGATTGAAAAACGATATGTTGTGCTTGCTGATTTTTGTATTGCTTCATGCTTTAGAATTAGGTCATAAAATTTGGCATGCTAGTTCTAGAAACCATGATAGGTTTGCTTGATTTTTATTGCTTTTTTTAGATGATTCTAAATAGGATTTTGAGATAATTGTTTAGGAGTATTCATTGATGGATCCCTTTAGTGTACCCTTGAGATTTAGATTTAGTTTGAGCCTTTTGATTTAGGTTTAGCCCCTGATTTTTGTACCATAGAATGTTGATACATGTAGGATAATATAGTATTTTCCTTAGAATTTTTAGGAATGATTTTCTATTAGTTCCCCATTTTACAAATTGGCCTTAGTTTAGGTGATCCTAACTAGGTTAAGTGCATAGATTAGTCTTGTAAATGACCATTAGATGATTCTAAGTCTCATTTCCTTTCTTGATAGATTGGTAATTAGGTAGATACCTCTTTAGAGCCCTTGAATACTTAGTCTAGGTGATCCTTAGAAGGAAATATTTGAGGTTCTTTAGAAGTTCCAGTAGGTGGATGATTCTTCCTATAGGGTTAGTTTCCCTTTCAATTTTCCTTGCTTGATTGGAATCCTCCTTGTGAGCATGTTTCCTCCTGTGGAGGAATACATTGCATTATCATAAGGGAGTTGATTCTATGAAAGCTCTCTCTCTCTCTCTCTAAGGAAGTGGAGTTGGTTGAGTGCCTGTGGTAAGCTCCTGTGGAACTTACCTTGCTTCTCATTTCCATTCTCCTAATATTCTCTCATTCAATTCTTTTTAGGAACCTTCTTGGGGTAGCATAGTCCTTCCTGTGGGGGGAATGTTGCACATCTCTTGAAGGAGCCAAACCTTTAGGATTTCCCCAAATCTCTTTTAGTTGGTTGAGTGCCTGGGATAAGTTCCTGTGGACCTTACCTTTGCCTCCCAACACCCAATTTCTTTCCTTAGGATAGAAGCCTTGTTTGATTACTTGTGGAATGAATTCCTTGTTTGCCATAAATCCTTCTCCTCATTCATGATTGAGTGGTATATTGCATTAAGATAGTTCATGGTTAGGATAGTTTAAGCATAGATGCATGACTGCATTTAGAGGTTGAGTGAGTCTCCCTCTGCTTGTTTGCCTTAAGGGTTGAGGTGATCCTCCCCTTGCTTGTGTGTTGTTTTTTCTTTTTCTAATTGACGTATTTGCATAATAGAGGTTGAGTTGAGCTCCCTCTGCTTGTTTGTTTTGACTGTTTCTTTTTGCTTGATTTCTAAGAGGTTGAGTGAGTCTCCCTCTGCTTGTATTGCTACATTGCATGTCTATCTTTACTGTTTATATGTTTATCTGTTTATCTATTTACTGATGTTTAAGCTGAGGCTTTATCTGTGTCTGTTTCCCATTGACATGATCCCCTAGGAATCTCACTTCCTTTTATAAGGAAGTGATGATTAGAACTTTAGGTTGAAACCTATGCATGACAACATTAGGACTTGGCAGTTTCCCCATAGAGTTCGTTCTCTTCTCATCTCAAAACAACAGTAAAAAACGTAATAAAGGCAAGTTAGTATAAGCGCGTTACGAGCCTTAAGCTACTTGGGAAATGATAATTGAGCGGTCTCCTCTCAATCATCTAGAGTGTTTAGTATATGTCCTTTGGACGATATGCGACACATTCGCTCCTAAGTCATAGTCTCTAGTGCTGTACAAACTACAAACAACCATAAAAAACAGTTCTTCCGTAAAAGACAGAAAACAAACTTCAAACCTTTTTGCCCCGTGGGCCCATAATTCAAAGGAAAAATTTTCTGAAGAAAAGAGTGTCGTTAACCCTCAGTTCTACCGCAAACGGTAATGCCTAAGTCTCCAAGGGTCGAGCTGCATACACCAAACTACTGGAACTGCCTGTTAACCCTACTCAGAAAAACAGATGAATCTGAACCCCCGTAATCCGTATTAGTCCGAACTACGTAAGCTCTGTTCTCTCACATCTGTTAAGAGTACGTAGGCACAATACTGATGTATTGGCGAGCCACCTTCCCCGTTCACCCGTAGTTAGCCGAACTACGTTGACTCTGATTTCTCATCCTCTGATGAGAATACGTAGGCATAAAGCATGATGCTTTGCCGAGTCATTTTCCTTTTCTTTTCAGACCCGCCTTGATAGGTAGATAGTAAACCAACCCGTCAGATAAACACAACAAGCATGGATCCCATCGAGTACGATGGACGTGAGGGGTGCTAATACCTTCCCCTTGCGTAACTAACTCCCGAATCCAGACATTGGTTGCGATGACCTTGTCTTATACCTTTTCGTCAGGTTTTTCCGATCGTTTCCTTTCCCGTTCTGTGGGATAAATAACGAAAGGTGGCGACTCTTCTGTTTTTTCCGGCACCTTATTTTCGCGGTAGCGGCAGTATCTAGACCCTGATGAATAGATTTACAGCCAGTTCCATTGAGTATCCAGACTCCGGTAAATTCCCTATTCATGATGAATCTCTTATTGCGTCGAGCGTCCAGGCTCCGGTGTTCGTTGAGCATCCAGGCTCCGGAAATGTCGCTGACTTGTTTTGTTTGTTGAATATTCAGTTCCCGATAATTCGAAAAGTGTTCTTTCAGCCCGCGCAATATCCAGACCCCGACTCATATTATTCTCCAACAGTGTCCTTAGACTTCAGCTAGTCATGCTGTAGGAAGCTCACTTGGTATTCAGACCTTGTTAAGACTCTAATGAGTATTTCGTCGTCCGTTGAGTATCCAGACTCCGGTCAACCTCCGTTGAGTGTTCACGCTCTGGTTGTTGCATCGAGCATCCAGGCTCCGGTGAATTCCCAGTTGGCATTATTATTTTTTCTGTTGAGTATCCAGGCTCCGGTCAATTATGTTGAGCATCTAGGCTCCAGCTTCTCCGTTGAATATTCGGATTCCGGTGAATTTTCAATTCGTGAAGTACCGTCTTCTCCGTTGAGTATCCAGACTCCGGTAAAAGTCAGTTGGGTCTGAGATCCTAATATGTTTCGTGGTTATATTTCTTCTCTGTTGAATATCTAGATTCTGGTAAATGTCCGATTTATGAGGCATTGCATTGCCCGTTGAGTATCCAGACTCCGGTAAATCCCTAGTGAAGTTGCCATCTTCGTTGAGCATCCAGGCTCTGGCTTCTTTGTTTCATTGAGCATCCAGGCTCCGGTTTGTGACGTTGAGCGTCCAGGCTCCGATTTGTTTCGTTGAGCGTCCAGGCTCCGGTTTGTTTCGTTGAGCATCCAGGCTGCGGTTTGTTACGTTGAGCGTCCAGGCTCCAGTTTGTTACGTTGAGCGTCCAGGCTCCGGTTTGTTTCGTTGAGCATCCAGGCTCCGGTTTGTGACGTTGAGCATTTAGGCTCCGATTTGTTTCGTTGAGCATCCCGGCTCCGGTTTGTTACGTTGAGCATTCAGACTCCGGTTTGTTTCGTTGAGCGTTCAGGCTCCGGCTTATTTCGCTGAGCATTCAGGCTCCGGAAAATCTCGGTGGTTAATTTTGTTCGTAGAGTATCCAGACTCCGGCAATTTGAAATGGTATTCTTAACTCGTGTGGTATCTAGACTTTGAAAAGCATGTTTGCAGCGGTCCTTTATGTTCGTTGAGCATCCAGGCTCCGGTTTGTTACGTTGAGCGTCCAAGCTCCGTTTTTTATGTTGAGCGTCCAGGCTCCAATTTGTTGCGTTGAGCATTCAGGCTCCGGTTATTTCATTGAGCATCCAGACTCCGGTTTGTTTCGTTGAGTGTCCAGGCTCCGGTTTGTTACGTTGAGCGTCCAGGCTCCGGTTTGTTACATTGAGCGTCCAGACTCCAGTTTGATGCATTGAGCATTCAGGCTCCGGTTATTTCGTTGAGCATCCAGGCTCCGGTTTGTTTCATTGAGCGTCCAGGCTCCGGTTTGTTACGTTGAGCGTCCAGGCTCCGGTTTGTTACGTTGAACATCCAGGCTCCGGTTTGTTACGTTGAGCGTCCAAGCTCCAGTTTGTTACGTTAAGCGTCCAGGCTCAGGTTTGTTACGTTAAGCGTCCAAGCTCCGGTTTGTCAAGTTAAGCATCCAGGCTCCGGTTTGTGACGTTGAGCCTCCAGGCTCCGGTTGTACGTTGAGTATCCAGGCTCCAGTAAGATTCCAATTCGTGGTATTCCCTATTTTACGTTGAGCATCCAGGCTCTGGTTCCTTCGTCCGTTGAGTATTCGGGCTCCGGTCATTTTCTCGTCGAGTATCCAGGCTCCGATCATTACGTTGAGTATCCAGGCTCCGGCAATTTGAAAGGTTACCGTTCAGCCTATATGGTATCTAGACCATGGCGCAGCTGTTGATGGATGCGTTTATCCTATTACTGTTTTCCCCAAGCAGAGTTACTTAGTTAAGTTCCTCTTTTCTCCCTGCCAGAGTTGCTTGGTTTAAGCTTCTCTTCCCTAGCGGAGTATTCTTGTGATTATTCAGATATCTTCGGAGATTGTTATTCCTTTTCAGAGTTTGTAGTTGGAAAATTTCCGGGTTCGTTGGTATCCAACCGTCTGTTACCTTGATTGCGTGAAAGTCGTTCGTTTTTCACCCAGTCAGGTCCAAGTCGCTTGAATAGGGGCAGCTGTTGCACCCTAAAATTTGCCCAACCTTTTTTTCCAACCTGGTTTACGTTTCATGGCATTTTCATAGCATTAGCATTTGCATTTTGCATACCATTGTCCATATACAGGGGATTAAGAGAGGTGTTCCTAGCAAGAGGAGATTGCCAAAGTCTCTAAGCCAAATCAAGAGGTCTTATTCAAGCTATCAAGTGCTTATCATCATCAGAAGAAAGTCAAAGTCCTTTGGAAAGAGCAGATGAATGAATATGGTTCACCTCCTATCTTGGAGGCCATGGGAAGATCATCAGAGGATATTGAGTCAATGGTTATAGATGGAGAAAATTATATAGATCATTGAATGTCTTGAGGGTCATTGAGGAGCTTGTGCAAGTTATTATATCAAGTGTAAGAAGTCCCAGTCAAAGGTGGTGCAGTTAGGGTTTTCATCTGGTCAACCCTAAGTCAACTGTGAATTTGAAGGAGATTAAAACTCAATTCCAAGTCTTTGTGATCATGGAATGCTGGGTTGAGATGTCTAAGATGATATTCAAAGATCAAGTCAAAAAGAATCAAGAGTGTGAGAAGTTGCTGAGCTAGGGTTTCTAAGTTTGTCAATGTAAAATCCCCTGTTTAGTACCTAACTTCAAGACCATATATCTCAAGATACAAGCCTCATCTCATCTTGACCCTAACATGAAACTTGTATATCATGTTTTTGGCTTTATTTTGAGTACTAGAACTCATCCATTGGATTTTTAGAACTCAAGTTATGATGCTAACAAGTTACAGGTCATTAGATGAATGTGATTTTGGTCAACAAAAATCAACCAACTTCCAAGACATTTTTGACCTAGAAGGATGCTTCTCCTCACTTTGACCCAAACATGAAAGTTTTTCCATATGATCTTAGATTTTCAAAAAGTACTAGAAGTCATTCATCTGATTTGTGAAGCTCAAGATATGAAGCTTACAAGGCAGGGGTATATTGGGAAACTTTAATTATAAGTCATTTTGGTTATAGGTTAATTTCACAACTTTGCACACTTCAAATGGAAATTTTCCCAACATCAAACTTCCTTCAAATGATACCCTTGTCATCATCAAACATTAACCTATCATGAGTGTGGATTGAATTGGAAGATTGATGAAGGAATTTCCATGGAAAAGTACTTAAAGGGCATAATTTGGATTAAATTCATAATGTACCATTTAATGACAAATTTATGCATTTTTTGAGTCATTTGAATGAACCAAATACAATGCCAATATCAGAATTGAGAGTTGGGGTCATTAGCATGGTGAATTTCCAAGTTTTTTTTACAATGGTGTAACATATCAAAATCACACCATAAGATCAAATTAAGGGTGCAATTCTATCTCTTGGATAAGAATGAAGTATATGCTAACTATCTGAACCATATTCACAGCAAGAGGAGTCAAAAACACGCGCCAAATTTGAAGCTTTCAAGTGGAAAGTTTTGGATTTCAATTCATGGTAACAGGCCATGATTGGGCCTCCAAAGGATTCAGATCCAAAGTATGAAGCTTCTAGATGAGGAAACAATGTTCAGAAGGTGATTTTCATGAAGTTTTGATCAGAATTCAGTTACAACAACTCAAGGAGAAGTTGAAATTGAGTTTTGCAATCCAAGCCATATCAAGCCAAATTGAGACTACCTGAAGCTTCCTTGAGGTTTGTAGAACGTTTTTGGGTGGTTTTGATCAAGGTTCATCTGCAAATCAAAACCCAACGGAGGTGCTCCGTTAGGTAAGTTACATTTCACAATTGCTCTCTGTTTATGCCATAATCACATGCCATTTTCTCATATTCATGCTCCCCTAGGCTCATAGATTGTTTCTGGATTGGTTTAGGGTTTGTTTGTGATGATTTATGGTTGAACCTCCATTCTTGAATGCCGTCATTTTCCCTTATTCATGGACCAAGAATAAAAAAGAACCATGGAATCATGACCTGCTGATTGAGACGAGTGGAATGGTATCAGAAATTTTGAGTTTTGGTGAGGTTTTGAATTAGCTACAGTTCACCCCAATCGGAGAAGACGACCGGAGCCGTCGTGCTCCTCCGTCTGGTTATTTAATCCAATGCATGCGTGTCTTCTTGATAGCCATTAGATCATATTGACTATTTTTAAATTGGATGGCCACGATTGAGTCTAAGGCATAGTTGACTCCTTGTATGTGAAACAGAGCATTTTGCTCCCAGGCTCTCTCGTTTGGATCTTGGGCCTTAGACTATTATTTGCACCCTCCCCTGAAGATGGCCCAATGTTATAACGTGATTCTGTTGCTATTCACCACACATTTTTTTCAATTTCTTTTTCTTTTATTTTCTTTTTTCTATTTTTTAATCTGTTTCATTTTAATTCTTTTAAAATACTTCCAAATGGATCAAAAATATCCAAAAATAAGTATCACACATTTTAAGATGTAAATTGAACTTAGAAAATTTTTGTTTAATTTTTCTGAGTATTTTTCAATTAAAAAATAACAATTCATTTGGAAGTGTTTAAATTTAGTTAAAATTGATATCTTTGTGATTTTAATTTTGCTTCTTGATGAAATTTTCATATCTTTGTTTGATTTTTCTTGTGCACCTCAATGACATATCAATTGATTTTTGTGATATTTTCCCCCCTGATTTTATCACCATTTGGTTAGGGTTTTTGTTGGGTTTTTAGGACCCCTGATTTACCCTGGTTTTTAGGGTATGCCTTAGGGTTTGCCCTCTGTTTGTATAGTTAGGTTTAGATTTTTTTTTCCCATAGATTGGACCCCTGGTTCCTAACACCATAAGGGTCCTATAGGATTTTATTTGGTATTTTTAGGATTTGTATGCTATTTTTAGTGTATTTTCCATCTTATGTCATCCTTGCATGGTTTTCACATCAATACATGAACTAGTTTGCCTTGTAAAAGTATTTTGTGCATTCTTTGAGCTATTGATTCTTATGGATTCATGTTGTGAAAATACTAAGGTGTTTGTATGTTCAATTTGAGATCCTAATTGTGTTCCTAACTTGTTTAAGTTTGGCTTTCTTTTAGGCATTTCAAGTAGGGTTTTCATGATACATGTTTTGCCTTATCTTGTACATGAACTTGCAATTTCTTTTGATAATCTTGTGATTGAGTTTGTGCACTCTTTTATTTCATCTTTTTCTGTCCTAGGACTTTAGGCTTCTACTTGTGGAAGCTTAGTTTCTCCTTTGGAGGAACTTAAGGCATGCCATAAGTGGTTGATCCTTTGAGGACTATTTGTGTGATTTGTGTACATATTGGATGTAGTATGTTTGGTTGAGTAGCCCTTGTGAGTTCCCTTGGTTCTCACTTTGCCTCCCATCATTTCATTCAATCCTCTCCTTCTTTCCATGTCATGTTGTATGATTTTGTGCATTAGGCTTGATGTATGCATGTTGTAAGCTTTCATTTCTTACTTGCATTAAAGGTTGAGATGAGCTTGTGGAGGTTTTCACCCCACACTATTTCCTCCCTTTGCTTGAGTGTTATTTTCTCTTTTTGCATTCTTTTGCTTGCTAAAGGTTGAGATGAGCTTGTAGAGGTTTTCCCCCCACTCAATTTCCTCCCTTTGCATGTGTGTTGCATTGCATATGTATCCATTCATTTCTATTTCATGTTTTATTTCATGTTGTTCTTTTCTTCTTCTTTTCTTAACATGTTCCCTTAGGAATTCTCACTTCCTTGATTAAGGATAGTGATGATAGACATTAGGTTGAATCCTTTGCATGAGAACATTAAGTATAATTCCCTTCTTAATCCTAACCTTAGGACCATTTTGCATGACAACTACTAGGTTTTGAACTAGTTTCCCTTTAGTTTGTCCTCTCTCTTTCTCATCTCAAAACAACTTCAAAATACTTAACAAAGGCTAATGAGTATTGTGCATTACGAGCCTTAAGCCCCTGGGAAATGGTTATTGAGGGGTTTCCTCTTAATGGCCTAGAGTGTTTAGTGTTCATCCTTTGGGTGATGTGCGACGCATTCGCTCCCAGGTCATAGTCTTTAGTGCAATATGAATTACAAACTATTCAAAAACACCTCTCCTTAAAAGACACAAAAACAAATCATCAAACTTCTTTTGTCCTTTGGGACCTTTAATAATGGAAAACATTTTCATGAACAAGAGTTTCGTTAACTCTTAGTTCTACCACAAACAGCTAACGCCTAAGTCTCCGAAGGTCGAGCTGCATACACCTAACTGCTAGAACTGATTGTTAACCCTACTCGGGTAAAAACAGATGAACAAATCGATGTTCTTATTTGCCCGATCTACATTTGCTCTGATTTCTCATACCAGATGAGAATACGTAGGCACAAGACGCGATGTCTTGGCCAGCAACCTTTCCCCTTTCACCCGTAGTTAGTCGAACTACGTTGACTTTGATTTCTCATACCAGACGGGAATACGTAGGCCCAGAGTAACGATGCTCTGTCGAGTCCTTTTTCTTTTCATTTGTCCCTGAGACCTTTAGCATAGATAGTTTCAATCACCCTCTTAGATAGACAACCAAGCATGGATCCCGTCGAATACGACAGACGTGAGGGGTGCTCATACCTTCCCCTTGCGTAACCGACTCCCGAACCTGACATTTGGTTGCGATGACCAATATTATCCCGTTTCGCAGGTTTTCTCTAATCGTTTCCTTTCCCTCTGTTGGGATAAATAACGAACAGTGGCGAGTCTTCTGTCATTGCCGGCACCTTTTTTCGTAGTAGCGACACCCACAGATGATACTCTGAGTCCTCTCTGTATGAGGATATTTCATCTATACATCAAATTTTAAAAAAAAACAAAGTAAACCCTTTTCCAGATGATTGATGTAAGTGGCACACTTGTTGATTCAAAATCCAAGCTGGAGTCCCTCCTTTATTATGGAAAAGTTCTATTTCATCTAAGTGATGTAAGTGGCAAGCCTCTGGAACACATCCAAGTTAATGTCCCTCTCTCTTAGCATGCAAAGATTCATAAAGGAAAAAGTGGCATTGCTCTACACTGAGTTAAAGCTTCTTCCTTCATGACATTTCAAATCTCTTATAAAGGAAGATGTGGCATTGATGGATTCCACACATCCCATTTAAAGCAACTTCCCTTATAATTAATCCCTCAATGATTGTGATGAATAGGTGAGATATCTCCCTTTAGAGATGATAAATTCTCTCTCAAAAACTCTTTTAGCTTCAATCTTGAGCTTTGAATAAGACACAAACTCTTTTAGCTTCAATCTTGGGCTTTGAACAAGACACAAACTCTTTTAGCTTCAATCTTGGGCTTTGAACAAGACACAAATACTCTTTTAGCTTCAATCTTAGGCTTTGAACAAGACACAAACACCTTTTAGCTTCAATCTTGGACTTTGAACAAGACACCAAATATTTTTTCCTCCCATAGAATAGGAGGAACTATGAACGCTCTGATTTCCCAGTTTCATTTTTGAGAATACGTAGGCATAAGATTGCGAGATCTTAGCGAGCGCACTAATAAAAAATATTAGGTCCAGATACCTTTCCAAAAATAATGGGCTGATCCAAAAGTGGGGTGTGGATAGCATGAAAGCCCAATCTATTCATCCAAAACAAAACGCTGCATATCATTAATTGACGTGGAAGTCAATCTCCACGCATGTATGGTCAAAACAATCTGAGGCGTGCATTAAGCCTGGTGTCGCTACTGCGAAAAACGAGACCGGCAAGACAGAAGAGTCGCCACCTTTCGTTATTTATCCCTCAGAGCAGGAAAGGAAACAATCGGAAAAAACCTGACGCAAAGGTATAAGACAAGGTCATCACAACCATTGTCTGGATTCGGGAGTCGGTTACGCAAGGGGAAGGTATTAGCACCCCTCACGTCCATCGTACTCGATGGGATCCATGCTTGTTGTGTTTATCTGACGGGTTTGTTACATCAATCTACACCAAAGGTCTGGTCTGAAAAGAAAAGAAAATGACTCGGCAAAGCATCGCACTTTATGCCTACGTATTCCCGTCTGGAACGAGAAATCAGAGTCAACGTAGTTCGCCTAACTACGGGGAAAGGTTGCTCGCCAAGATATCGCATCTTGTGCCTACGTACTTTCACATAGTGCGAAAGATCAGAGCAGACGTAGTTCGGGACACGAGAGACACAGGTTTGTCTTTTTTATCCGAGTAGGGTTAACCTACGGTTCTAGCAGTTGGTGTATGCAGCTCGACCTTCGGAGACTTAGGCGTTTACCGTTTGCGGTAGAACCGGGAGTTAACAGAACTCTCCTTCTGAAAAAGGTTTCCCAGGGATTAAAGGTCCAAGCGGATAAAAAGATTTTGATCTTTGTTTTCTGTTTTTTAGAGAAGTGTCTTTTATGGATGTTTGCAACTGATATCGCACTAGAGACTATGACTTGAGAGTGAATGTGTCGCATGTCACCCAAAGGGTACCATACTAAACATTCAGACTGTTGAAAAGAAACTCTCCAACAATCCTTTCTCAGATAGCTTAAGGCTCGTAACGTACGACATCAATTAATCTTTATTACTGTATTTTAATTTTGTTTGCAGATGAGAAGAGAAATGACGCACTAAAGGGGAACTAATTCAATCCTAAAGTTGTCATGCAAAATGGACCTACAGTTGAGGTTAGGAGGGAATCTACCTAAAGTTATCATGCATGGTTAGAACCCTAATGGCTGTCATAACTTCTCTGGAACCATAGAAGTCAGAGTTCCTAGGGGAACATGGCAAAGGAAAACAAACAACAAATAAGCAACTGAAAAGAAATTACTGTAAACAAAATGCCGTAATTAAAATGCATGCTATGCATCACACAAGCAGAAAGAGCCAAGCTCAACTTCTAAACAAATAAGGCACAAAGGCCACACACCACACATGCAAGGGAGCTGAGCTCTACCAAATACCAGCAAGCAAAGCCACACAGTAAAAAAACAAGCAGAGGGAGAAACTCAACCTCTAATACAATACAAGCAAGGGGAGAAGCTCAACCCTTAAGATGCTCTTAGGCCTATTATCAACTACATGAAGCCTAAATCTAATGCAACACTCCAAGCAAATCACATCAATACAGCAGAAGAAGAAGAAAACAGACAAACAGGGAAAATAAGCCAGCAAACTCCACAGCAGAGCAATCTTCTGACAGCAATCCAATCCAAAGTCTGTAACTACTCTTCAATTCCACACCATATTCAAGAGAAGGAAATGGATACTTCATCTTCAAACTTTACCAAACCAGTCCACCAAGAATGAAGGGAATCTACAAGATGAATATTTGATGATGGGAAGCAGAAAGGAAACCAAAGGAATCCCCACCTGACACTCAACCAGTCATCAGAGAAAAACATCCTCAAAAGTTCTACTCATTGTAAAAATGTCACACATCCCTCCAAAGGAGATATGAGACTTTCACATGAGGACTTTGAATCATAAGATAGGATGGTAAGTGAATGAAACCAACCATGTTTATTTGAAGGAAAAAACTACTTCTAAAGCTCTCTCCTAAAAACCCTAATCTTATAAGCTACAAAAAGCTAACAAAAAGGAAAGGAAAGCTCCAAACCAAGCTCCACCAACCACTCCACAAAAGCTTCACCATGTCCATGACACCATCCAAGAGGAACCAGAAGCCCAACATCCAAGAAAAGCCCACTTTGAGTCCATTCCAAAATAATCACCAAAGTTGAAGCACTAAAATATCAAAACACATCCTAAAAATCTAATTACTTTTCTATGGGAACATGCATTTGTTAATGATCTATAGTTCAAAAATAAGGACCTAATTCAACTCCTAAGTCCTCTAATAAAATCCTAAGTTGAAAAGTATCAAGGGTAACCATTAATGGCGAAAGACCCTAAACCTATCTCTAAATCAGAAGCTAAGATTTTCTATAAAAAAATGAGAAAAAATCCTATGGGAGCATACATATCTAACCTAGCAGCCATAAAAAATTCAAAACAAAATTCAATACCAAATGGGAGAACAAAAATCAACAAACAGACAACTCAATTATGCAAAAACAAAGAAATATCCAAAATAAGAAAAATATGAATTAAATTGAAAAATCAACAAAAATTAAAACTAAAGCTACAGAAAAATCACAAATAAAGCAAGGATCATGGAGATATTTTTGGTTTATTTTTCTGATCAAAAATGAATTTAAAAATGATTTTAGAAAATAAAAGGAATTAATGAAAATAGAAAAAAGAATTAAACTAATTAAAATCAGGGAAATAATCAGAGTCATTGGATTGCAAGACTAAGTAATCAGATCCTAGGCTAACGCGCGTGTCCACACAAGCATCCCAGTCACACGCTGACTGGGATTAATGAAACGATGCGTTTCAATGTTGCTGGAGGCAAACTCAAGTTCAAATCTGAGCCACACGATCATCATAACAAATCAAGGTTCCAGCCAGATCCAACGCACCACTCTTCATCTTCTTCCTTGAGCTCAGGCGAACTGTGATTCTCCGATGGTGGTGCCACCGTCTTCTCCGATGAAGACCAAGTTGCAGGTGTCCAGAAATTACAAACTCTATACCTATCTTGCTCAGAATTTCACGTTGATCACGAATAACCTATCCAAATTAACTGAAACCTTCTAGATTTCTAAAACCGAATCAAGATCCAAATTATGTCATGTCATTCATCCTCACCAATTGTCCAATTAATGATATAGAAATGATCCTCATACTTCACTGATTAACCTAAGCTATTCATTGTGTATTAATTCATCTAGATCAGAGAGTTTCGAATCAAAACAGAAATGGTACCACATGATCAACCATCACCAATTGCTACCAATTTGATCCTAAAACGTGCTACATTTCACATAGATCCTAGCCACATGTTCATTTCTAACTACATCATGCTAGATTAAGAGGAAATCTGAGATTTACCAACCTGACTTGTAGCTTTGAATTGAGGTATGTAGAACACGATTCTGGCCTCAAAACGATACAGATAGCTTCAATGCTTGATGAGGAACACTTTGCTAACTTCAATTTGCTTGGATCTGGCTTAGAAATGAAAACACGATTTTCAAATTTCTCCTTCAAGCTCCAACTTCAATCCTTGGCTCTGGTGCGAAATGCCCTCCAAAAAGGTTCCAATTCATCCACAACACTTAAATAGAAAGTATTTGTGGGCTTTTTTGATCCAATAGAGGCCCAAAACAGAAAAACCAATTTTCAATTTTCTTCAAAAAATTCAACATGCCATGTGCGAATTCTGGCTCAAAATCTTGCCTTGGAAGCTTTGGTTAGCTTGCATAACACATGTGGAATGAGTTCAGATCAGTTAGAGCTTCCCCATTGCCTTGGTGAATGATTTCTTGTGATGTTGCTTATTAGTGAAGAAACATGTCAAACCACCATGAATTATAGGTCAATTGCAAAATCTAATAATGCCAATGTTTCTAAAACATCATTTATGATCAAATTGAGTGGTCATTTGGCCTATTTTGTGCACATAACAAATTATTTGAATTTCCCACCAAATCATGCCTTTGATTTCTCTTCTTTCAAAACCAATTCAAATCAACTCTCACTATGGACCAAATAAATTCACCATGAGCTCTTGGTTGACCTAAAAACCATATTTTGATCAAGTTCCATGTTGAACAAAATTGCATTTGAGATGTGCAAGTTGAAGATTTTGACCTATAATTGAAAATGACCTATAATCCCACTTTCCCAAAATACCCCTAACTTGTAAACCTCATAACTTGAGTTCTACAAATCAGATGAAAGACTTCTAATACAATTTGGAAATCTAAGATCAAGAGGAACAACGTTCATGTTGGCGAAAAGTTTAAGAGAAACACCCTCCTAGGTCAAAAGTAGCTTGGAAGTCAGATGATTTTCACCGACAAATTTCAGAGGCATCTGAGGACCTGTAACTTGTCTGGACCATAACTTGAGTTCTATAAATCCAATGGAGGACTTCTAGTACTCAAATTAAAGCTAAGAGCATGATCTACAAGTTTCATGTTAGCCAAAAATGGAGATGAAACTTGTATCTTGAGATAAGTGGTCTTGAAGGTAGGCACTAAATAGGGGATTTTACCCTGAGAACCCTAATTTATCAACTCCTCACACCTTGAACTTTTCTTGCATAGATCTTGAAATATCATCTCATGTGTCTCAACACAGCTATCCATGATTGCAAAGACCTAGAATTGAGCTTTGATCCTCTTCAATTGGTCAGTTGACTTAGGATTACTCAGATGAAAACCCTACTTGCAACACCTTCCATTGTGGCTCTTCACACTTGGCACATTGACTTTATTGAGCTCCACCATGGCCCTCAAGGAACTTCAATGAAATCTACTCACACCCTCTCACCTTGGTCAAGACCTCACCATCCCTTGATAATCTTCAATTGGTCCTCAAATTAGGAGACTAACCTCATTCAAGCAAATGAACCTCTTAAGAAACCAACCCTCTTCCTGATGATTATGATGACTTCTCAAACTTGCATAATCCTCTGGCTAGACTCCACACTTGATCCCCTGTTAAATGAACAATGCCATGCTATGCAAATGTTAGACCAATGATATGTTAATGCAAATGAAACATAAACCAAGTAAGAGAAGGTTAGGCAAATTTTGGGGTGCAACAGCTGCCCCTATTCAAGCGACTTGGACCCGATAGGATGAAAAGCGAACGGCTTTCAGGAAATCGAGGTAGAAGACGGTTTAATACCAGAGAACCCGGAAATTTGCTAGCCGAAGAAATAAACTTCCAAATTGCTTGGGAACACTACATCCGAACAATTGAATCCGGTTGTCACAACAACAACTGATCAATCATCCGATAAAAACCTGATTTCAATATCAAAAACCGGCGTGACGCCACAGGTGTCAAGTCAATGACAAACGCTACGATAAGCGGGCACTACGTAAAGCATGACATCAATATCCTTGACCCTCCATTTCCGCAGAAACGGGCACATGCTACATAAAATCGAATCTTGTCAATATCTCTGACCTTCCATTTCCTCGGAAATGGGCATACGCTAAATAAAAGCGAGAAATGTCAATATCACTGACCTTCCATTTCCTCAAAAATGGGCATACGCTAGATAAAAGCGAGAAATGTCAATATCTCTGACCTTCCATTTCCTCGGAAATAGGCATATGCTAAATAAAAGCGAGAAATGTCAATATCACTGACCTCCCATTTCCTCGGAAATGGGCATACGCTAAATAAAAGCGAGAAATGTCAATATCACTGACCTTCCGTTTCCTCGGAAATGGGCATACGCTAAATAAAAGCGAGAAATGTCAATATCACTGACCTTCCGTTTCCTCGGAAATGGGCATACGCTAAATAAAAGCGAGAAATGTCAATTTCACTGACCTTCCATTTCCTCGGAAATGAGCATACGCTAAATAAAAGCGAGAAATGTCAATATCACTGACCTTCCAATTCCTTGGAAATGGGCATACGCTAAATAAAAGCGAGAAATGTCTATATCACTGACCTTCCATTTCCTTGGAAATGGGCATATGCTAAATAAAAGCAAGAAACGTCAATATCACTGATCTTCCATTTCCTCAGAAATGGGCATACGCTAAATAAAACGAGTCGAGCATCCGAAGACTTGAACAAGCAAATCTACGGGGAATTTCTGACATCAGCTGCCAGACATCCATCTTGAACCAAAATGGGTAACAACTCCAAAGGTATAATCATGAAGCTTTCACTATCGATATAATAGCCATTAGAATAAGACTCTACTGGGGAATTACTGACATTAGCCGCCAGACATTTACCTTGACGACAAGTAAAGACTTCAACGGTTTAAAATGCTAACGTAACAGCAATCCGAGAAGAACTCCGCTGGGGGAGAAGAGAAACTTAACTAAGCAACTCTGTTAGGGGAGCATATGATATGACAAACGCTATCATTGCGTCCCTCGCGCCACAAATCTGAATATCTGGACACCTTCCTGAACAAGAATTTCAAACCTGCAGGGAAACACCTGAAAACAAAGAGGTAACCAACCTGGCTTATGTTTCAAAATGCATATGTTCGACAATGGCGTAATGCTCCATACGAAATGGAATGCTACGTATCTGGGGTAGATGCAAATATGATGATCTATGCAAGATGCAAATGCAAGACCGGGCCACGGGAGAAAAGCTGGATACAGAACCGCTTCAGCAAAATAAATGCCGAAGAAAAAGCCAACTCCACTGGGGATAACCGGATATCACATAATTGTTCCAACAAAATGCATGCTGGAAAGGTACGCTGACTCCGCTGAGGAAGAAGAGACAATACTGCTGGGGACTAATGTTACCGTCTGAAATTACGAACTCTGCTGAGGATGATCATCCTACTGGAGGAAAAATGACCCGCTGGCGAACAGAAAGAACCAACCTGCGCGGGGGTGACCCTTTTCAGACCTTGGACAATCTGGTTGTACTATGTGGGGACTAAATGCGCCCGTGACCACCGTTAGGGATGTACATCACTGTCTGACCGCTCGCTAACTCGCATCCAACTCTTTTGGGGATAAAAGTGCGACTTCCATCTGCTAGGGAGAAATAGGATTATCTAGAGCCCGCTCCTACATTAAGGGACTCTGGCTGGGAAACACGATCCATTGGCTGTTTGCTACGAAGGTAACGACCCTGCAAAACATGAGCAACAACAAGATACCCTATACAAAAGGAAATATTCAGGTCAATAATCGTGACAATCGCTCAGTCAATTCAAAGTTTTAACAATTATTGGCCGAGGCCTGCAAGGTTATGCATGTGCCAGTTTATCAAAAACATCGACGTTTTCCACAAACAAAACAGTAAAAGTTAAAAACAACATCAAGTACTGAATAGTATGCGTTTTATTGATAATGGGTCTGTAAATAGGCAAAGTTTTATACAATGGATGCAACTCCTGAAAAGAGGAAGCTACAAAAAATTATACAAATATGTACAAAGATACAAAGAAATTGGTATACATGTCGACAACGTAGTACAGACGAACACCATGAGCTGATCCTCCTATGACTCGCCTGACTCCGACGCTTTCCCGATATTCCATCCTTTGAAGAGATTGACTTGGATGATCGACCCTCAGGTGATCCCAAACCACTAAGCAATGCAGTATTAAACTCGGACCGTAGTCATTTACTTTTTAATCCCTAACGTTTGCCTGAACCGCCCTTTGCGGGTTTTCAATTCACCGGGATACCCTTTTTTGCCGAAGCCGCCTTCTCAGGTTTTCGACCTTGCGGGTGTACATCTTTTCAAATTTAATCCCTAATTTTTGCCCAAACCTTTCCTTTTTTTCTTTTTGGTTCGCCGGGATGCCCCATTTTTGCCTGGACTCTCTTTTTTCTGTCCAGCGGGTCTCTTTTTAAGCAAAGTATTTTTTAACTGCGTCCGAGTTCACAGAGGATGAAAAATCTTCGCCATCCATGGTGGACAATAGTAAGGCGCCTCTGGAGAAGACCTTTCGCACAATGTATGGACCTTCATAATTGGGAGTCCATTTGCCCCTGTGATCCGATTGTGGTGGGAGAATCTTCTTTAGCACAAGATCGCCCGTCTGAAAGCTTCGAGGGCACACTTTCTTGTCGTAAGCTTTCTTCATCCGGCTCTGATATAACCGACCATATGCGATAGATGCAAGTCTCTTCTCATCCATCAAACTGAGTTGATTCAACCTATTCCGCACCCATTCTTCCTCATCAAGTTGGACATCGAGCAACACTCTCAAGGAAGGAATCTCAACTTCTAATGGCAGGACAGCCTCCATACCGTACACCAGTGAGAAAGGTGTTGCCCCGGTTGATGTGCGTACCGTTGTACGATAACCTTGCAAAGTGAAGGGCAACATCTCGTGCCAGTCTTTGTATGTCACAACCATCTTCTGAACTATTTTCTTGATGTTCTTATTGGCCGCCTCAACAGCGCCATTCATCTTGGTTCTATAAGGAGCGAGTTGTGATGCTCAATCTTGAAGTTTTGACACAATTCCTTCATCATTTTGTTATTCAGGTTCGAACCATTGCCAGTAATGATTCTTTCGAGGATGCTGTACCGACAGATGATATCCTTTTTGATAAACTTGGATACCACTTGCTTGGTGACATTAGCGTAAGACGCTGCTTCAACCCATTTGGTGAAGTAATCGATAGCCACCAGAATGAACCGGTGTCCATTGGACGCGGTGGGTTCAATTTTTCCAATCATATCGATGCCCCACATGGAGAAAGGCCACGGGGACACCATAACGTTCAAAGGGCTCGGCGGCACCTGAATCTTGTCCGCATAAATTTGGCATTTATGGCACTTCTTTGCAAACTTAAAACAGTCTCTTTCCATCGTCAACCAATAATACCCCGTCCGTAATAACTTTCGAGACATAGCGCGTCCGCCGGCGTGCGTGCCAAAGGTTCCTTCATGGACCTCTTCCATGAGTAGATTAGCCTCTTTATCATCAACACATTGCAAAAGCACCAAATCATGGTTTCTCCTATACAGAACACCATCCGGATTCAAGTAGAAATTACCAGCCAATCTCCTAAGAGTCTTCTTATCGCGACTGGATGCCCCAGTTGGATACTCTTGGTTCTTTAGGAAATTCTGGATATCAAAATACCACGGCTTCCTCAATGGCGAATATGAAGGCGGGCCTATCAAGGCGAGAGATAACTATTCTGGGCGCCTCATTCCAGAAGTTAACTTTGTACATGGAGGACAATGTCGCAAGAGCATCAGCCATCTGATTCTCTGCCCGTGGCACATGATGAAACTCTACCTTGTCAAAGAAAGGTAACAGTCTTCTCGCATAATTCATATACGGTATCAGATTGGGCTGGCGCGTCTCCCATTCACCCTTGATCTGGTTTACGACTAGCACGGAATCTCCATACACATCAAGATTTTTAATCCTCAAATCAATAGCCTATTCGAGACCCATGATACACGCCTCATATTCGGCTTCGTTATTGGTAACTGGAAATGTCAATCTGGCGGTGAATGGGATGTGCGTCCCATGGGGAGTCGTGATGATTGCCCCAATTCCACTTCCATATGAATTCACAGCACCGTCAAAAATCAATTGCCATTGGGAACCTGGCTCAGGACCTTCACCATGCAACGGCTCTTCGCAATCTTTCATCTTTAAGTACATGATATCCTCGTCAGGAAAATCAAACTTCATCGGCTGGTAATCATCAATAAGCTGCTCAGCCAGGTACTCTGACAGTACGACGCCCTTGATAGCCTTTTGTGAGACATACTGTATATCGTACTCTGTCAGTACCATCTGCCATCGGGCAATCCTTCCAGAAAGTGCCTGCTTCTCAAAGACGTATTTGATCAGATCCATCTTCGAAATTAGCATGGTTGTGTGATTTAGCATGTATTGTCTCAGACGTTTGGCAGCCCAAGCAAGTGTGTTGCGGTGAAATTTGGATGTCAAGCTATTGATTAACTTGAATCTTAATTCATTTACAATCGGTCTTTGATTTATCCGAAGGAAAGGTTAAAGAAAGGAAAAACCTAAAAGGGAGAGATCTAAGGTTCGGGGGTTGGTTAAATTTAGGGAAGGTATTAGCACCCTAAACTTCCGTAGTACTCTACGGGAACCTTTTGTTTATTTTTTTTTATTTATTTCATTAATTATTTTGCTTTAGGGTATATACAAAGGATTGAAAATTAAAAAAGACCTAGGGGTTAATTCTAAGTTTACTCGGCAAGACATCGCATCTTGTGCCTACATATCCTTACGGGAATGGAATCAGAGTAACTGTAGTTCCCCTCAAAAGGGAGGTTAGAAACGTCTTGACTGTGGCCAAGGTTTCAATGGGGAAGTAAGCACATCTTAAGGATATGCTTAGTGGAGTTCAGAGACTCCAATCTCTATGTTAAAAAAAATGTTAATTAAAATTAAAATAGGGTTAAATTAGGGATTCCACGGCGGGAAACCTTAAAACAGAGTACGAAGACTCTTTTGGCCTAACACTAGGATAAAAGCAATTTTTGCCCACGGCGGGACACCTAGGCTAAACAGGGTTTGATCCATTAAAGGGGTAAGGCTATTGACTCGGCGGCCAAAAGGCTGGACCTAATCCTTCGGAAGGATAAAACTGTAAAAAAATGTGAAAATATGACAAATCATTATATGGAGGAATAATTAAAGTACAGAAATAAGAAAAGTAATAAAGGCAGAGGGTATAAAGAAACAAAGAAACATTTCTGAAAACATGAAGAATATGAAAATATGTAATGACACTTAGAATGAAGTGAGGGAGGAAAATAGTGTGGGGCTGTGGCCACCACAAGCACATCTCAACCTCGAGCATGCACATGAAATGCTAAAAGAAAGAAAAGTAATAAAAGGGTACATAAAATAACACGACAAACATCAAACATCAGGAGTTCCTTACGAAAAGGTTTTAATTTTTTAATATTTTAATTATAAAAAAAAGGTTTTAATTTTTTTAATAAAAAATATTTAAGTTAAAATTATAAAAAAAATTAAGTTTAAATTAAAAAAAAAAGTTTTGGGGGGAAAAGTCTTTTCAGTTTTTTTTAGAACAAAAAAGGTTTTTCATCCCAAAAAAAGGCTTTTGGGAAAAGGCTTTTCAGTTTTTTTTGGGAAAAGGCTTTTCAGTTTTTTTTGGGGAAAATGTTTTTTGGTAACAAAAAGGTTTTTTTTTTCTTCGGAACAAAAAGGCTTTTCAGTTTTTAAAAAAGGTCTTACTACAAAAAAGGTTTTAATAATAAAAAAAGGGTTTTGATCTTAAAAAAAGGTTTTGTTAAAAAAAGGTTTTGATTTTAAAAAAAAAGGTTTTGATAAAAAAGGGTTTTGATATTAAAATCTGCGGACCTAAACACACATGGAGATTAACATGGCAAAATATGCACATAAACATGAAAAAGCAAAAGGTTTATTAATTTAACGGACCTAAACACATTAACATGGCAAAATATGCACATAAACATGAAAAGGCAAAAGATTTAGTAATTTAACCTACGAAGCGGAGGTTTGCTTCGGTAAATGTGAAAAAAGTTTGAATAAGGGAGCTCTGGAGAGCTCCAATCCTTCTGACGAGTTGTGGGAACGACCGCCTTTCTTCTCCGGGGATCTCCTTTGTTTCTCCCTCTCTCTCTCCTCTTTTCTGAAGACCTTCTGACCCCTTTTCAACAAGGCAACACATGTATATATAAGGAACAAATTAAGGTTAACACCAAATTGTCAATAATGTCCCTAAAGCCCATTTTAAAGCCCAAACTAAATAATTAGTTAAGAAAAAATAAAATTTAAATAATTTAAAATAATTAAAATAAACTTAAAATAAAAACTAATAATCCTATTGATTCCTAAAATCAAAAATATTATAAAAAGAACAAAATTTTTTCCAATATTTTTTATTTTATGATTTTTTGGATATTTTTATGAATAATTTAGAAAAAGGTGAAAAAAAAAATATTTTAAAAAATGATTTAATTAAAATACGAAAATAATAATTAAATAATAATAAAAAAACTATTTTTGTTATTTTTTAATGAAAGATAGAAAAATTTAGAGTAAAAATAATAAAAAACAAAAAGTGACAAAGGTGAGATTCGAACTCTCAACCTCTCACACTCACAACTTCTTACACATGTCCTCTTGCCAATTGTGCCATTTTTACTTTTTAGAAAAAAAATACATGCCATATGATATTTACCTACAAAAAGTCAAACGACTACACAAATTTGTTAGTAATTGATTAAATGCAATGAAATGCGACGACAAATCTTAGGGCAAAATTTGGGGTATTACAAAGTGCACAACACGTCTTTTCAAGCATTGAGTAACGAGACTCACATTCTGTGAACTTTTTACTCAAGTAATAAATCACATGCTCTTTTCTTCCAGTCTCATCATGTTGACCGAGAACACAACTCATACTATTCTCAAGAACCGTCAAGTACATGATCAGTGGTCTCCCGGCTACTAGGGGTATCAAAATCGGAGGTTCCTGCAAGTACTCTTTTATTTTTTCAAACGCCTTTTGACAATTTTCATTCCAGACAATTGCCTGGTCTTTTTCAATAATTTAAACATTGGCTCACACGTGGCAGTTAGGTGAGATATGAACCGGGCAATGTAGTTCAACCTCCCTAAAAAACCACGAACCTCTTTTTCTGTTTTCGGCGCTGACATTTCTTGTATTGCTTTTATTTTAGCAGGATCAACCTCTATTCCTTTTTCACTAACAATGAACCCCAATAGCTTACCAGATCTCACCCCGGAGGTGCACTTATTAGGATTCAGCCTCAGCCTGAATTTCCTAAGCCTTTCAAACAACTTCAAAAGATTCACCATATGCTCTTCCTCCGTCTGGGACTTGGAAATCATATCGTCAACATAGACCTCAATCTCTTTATGCATCATGTCATGAAAGAGTATCGTCATAGAACGTTGATACGTTGCCCCAGCATTCTTCAAACCAAAGGGCATCACTTTGTAGTAGAACGTTCCCCACGGGGTAATAAAAGTTGTTTTCTCCATATCCTCTGGCGCCATTTTAATCTGATTATATCCCGAAAATCCGTCCGTGAAGGAAAACACAGAGAATTGAGCAGTGTTGTCGACCAACACGTCAATATGAGGAAGCGGGAAGTCATCCTTAGGGCTCACCTTGTTCAGATCCCGATAGTCAACGCACATCCGCACCTTACCATCTTTCTTTGGTACAGGTACTATATTGGAGACCCAAGGAGGGTAAGTTGTAACAGCTAGGAAACTAGCGTCCCACTGTTTCTGCACTTCCTCTTTAATCTTTACGACCATATCTGGTTTTGTTCTTCTGAGCTTTTGCTTAACCGGCGGACAGTCTTCATGCAATGGCAAGCGGTGGACCATGATATCAGTGTCTAGCCCAGGCATATCTTCATAAGACCAAGCAAAGATGTCACTATACTCTCGAAGCATCTCGACAAGTCTCTGCTTGATATCGCTTTGCAACGCAGCCCCTATCAGGACATTCCTGACAATCTCTTCCGAACCCAAATTAATGATCTTGATATCCTCCTAATGAGGCAAAATGATTATCTCTTCTTGTTTCAATAGACGAGTCAGCTCTTCTGGTAAGTCATCATCCTCAGCAATCTCTTCTTCGGCTTGGAATATCGGATGCTCAAAGTCGAAGCGAGTCATAGGGAGATCTTGATCGGTGTCATCTGCAATAGGGAACATCCTGCAAGAGAAAGGGTTAAATGCTTCAAATGATATGCAAATGAAGCACACAACCACATTGCCATTTTATTGTAAAAATAAAAACAGAAAAACAGGGATCACAAAATTTGCATGAGGAAAACGTCTTTATTTGATGATTAAAACAAAGCATACACATAAACAAGTAGGCCCTGGAGTAAAATCACTATGCCCCGGGTAGGACATAGGATTGTACAATAATTGAAAAACAAGGCATTACTATTTTGGTGTCACTTGAACAAAGTCCTGGATAGACCAGTTGCATAGGCTCTGTCCTGGATCGCTGGGCTTGATCCACGATTCCATATCACAGTCGCTATCGCCTTCTTCACTGTCAGACACAGCGTTGATCTGTTCAAAACTGACCCCTCCCAGAGTGAACACAATCGGCCCTTTGAATCCCGACTTGCTCTGTGAAGACGATGACGACGGGCGATACCCTAAGCCGAACTTGTCCTGCTTAACAGGAATTTCCAGAACCTGACCCCATCTTTTAACCTCACCGGCTTGCACCACCGCTTTGGCTTTCTTGTATGACGACATAGCCACTTCCGGCCCCTTGCTGATATCAGGAGATTTATCCTTGATCTTCACTCCTTCAAAGGCCTGACACAATGTTTCGTGGATCTCACCATCCACTTCGACATACTTAAATGATGACAGGTGACTGACCAGAATATCTTCCTCCCCACAGATAGTGATAATACTACCACCGACCGCATACTTAAGCTTTTGGTGCAACGTCGATGTCACAGCCCCTGCAGCATGGATCCACGGTCGTCCCAACAAACAACTATAAGCTGGCTATATATCCATGATATAAAACACTGTGTCAAACACTTCTGGATCGACCTGGATCGACAAAGTCAATTCTCTAAATACAGACCTTCTCGTTCCGTCAAATGCCCTCACCACTAAATCACTTGGTGTGCATATGACTCCTCGAGTATCTAGCTTCAGCAATGCTTTCTTGGGCAAGACGTTTAAGGATGAGCCAGTGTCAACAAGGACGTGGGACATAACAGTGCCCCTACACTCGACAGAAATATGCAACACACTATTATGATTGCGGCCCCTGGGTGTCAAATCAAAGTCAGTAAAACCCAGGCCATGCCCCGCATTCACGTGTGCAATTACTCCTTCGAGTTGATTCACAGATATCTCATGGGGTACATAGGCGGCGTCCAGAGCTTTCAACAACGCGTTCCGGTGAGCCTCGGAACAAAGCAGTAATGACAAGATTGATATTTTGGAAGGCGTCTGCTGCAGATGATCAACAATTTTATAATCACTCTTCCGAATCAATCTCATGAATTCTTCTACATCTTTGGTCAAAGCCTCTTTTTCTTTCTCCTGCGACGGTCCTTCCGCATTGAATTTACCTTTTCCCTTTGCAATTCTTTCAGCTTCCACTCCTGGCGACGTAAAGATTCTGCCACTACGGGTTATGCCCCCTATCCCCACAAGATTATCAACAGATCCTACAGGCGGGCTCGGCAAGTTAATCTTCTCCCCATTGCAATATAATTCCGCTCCATAATTCCAGGGGATGGCTTTAGTACTCTCATACGGGATAGGTCCAGCTTTGGTAATTGTGATAGTCGGCCTCTTGGGAGGTGCCGATATCGTGACAGTTTTGAACGGTATTGTAATCGTTGCAACTTCACCCTGCTTCTCAACTTTTGACTCAACAGGCTTATCTTCAGCAGTGCGATCAAATTGCAGCATACCTTCGTCGATCATTCTTTGAATACCTCTTCGCAAGTTAATATAACCCTCAGGCTGGGCCAAACAATCAATGCAATCGGCGTCACAACCAGGGAACACTCCCCCTTTCAGCAATCTGCTTTTGACATAACCCAAAGGTGTTTTCAAATCGTCCACATTCATAATCAGATTCAGACTGACATCCTCCAACACAGCACCTACCTTTGCAGTTCCATTAGGCGGCATAGGATTCTTCTCAATATTGGGCGCTTCGTTACCAAAGTTTATAGCTTTTCTATCTAGCAAATCTTGCACCTTGTGCTTGAACGCCTGACAATTCTCAATGGTATAACCGGGTGCCCCGGAATGGAAGTCATAATGCGCATTAACATCATACCCATAAGGAGGCGTACCCTTCGGCGGAGCCAGCGTCCTTTTCTCAACAAGCTGCAACTGTAACAAGGTGGGAAGCAACTGAGCATAAGGTAGCGGAGGCGTTTCAAAAACTCTTTTCACAGCCCTATCCCGACTTTGATATCTCTGTGGAGCAGCGTCCTGTCGTCCCTGTTGCTGTTGTGGCTGTTGTTGTTGCTGTTGAGGTACAGGAATGGTTACACTGGCGACCTGCTGCCTGTGCCAGTTCCGACTTCTATCCCTTCTTTGATCGTTGTATACTGCATTGGTATCTCCCTGTCTCTTGTTCCCAAAAGCCTTCTTACCACCTCCAGCTGAGGTTGACTCACCCGCTTGGATCTTACCAATCTTAACACCATTCTCGATACGTTCCCCCAAGAGTATCAACTCAGAAAAATTAGCCGTCGTACAATTAATTAGCCTATCATAGTACAGCCCAGAGAAAGTGCCCACAAACATATCTACCAACTCCCGCTCTACCATAGGTGGGTGCACCCTGGCAGCTAGCTCACGCCACCTCTGGGCGTATTCTTTGAAACTCTCGTTATTCTTCTGAGAGAGATTTTGGAGCTCGACCCTGTTTGGCGCAAGGTCGCTATTGTATTGGTAGTGCTTGACAAAAGCTTCTGCTAGTTCCTTCCAGCTACCAATTTGGGTCGGCTCTAACCCCATGTAACATTCCAATGATGGCCCCGACAAGCTGTCTTGGAAAAAATGCATCAGCATCTTTTCATCATCGGAGTAGGCAAACATTCTCCTATAGTAAGATCGCACGTGAACTATCGGGCAAGTATCCCCCTTGTACTTGTCAAACGTGGGCGCTTTGAATTTGATTGGTACCCTTAAACCAGGGACCAATCCCATGTTAGCCACGTCCAGCCCCGTGGCGTTCTGATTAGCAAGATTCCTCATCTGTTCTTCCAACAACCTGAACCTTCTATCATTATCAGCGGGTGCCTCAAAATCCCTTCCTGGAGGAGGGAAAGAATTTTCCTGGTGATCTTCACCCCAGCGAGAATCCTCATTGTCGTATTCAGCATAAGCATTATAAGGGCCAAAGCCAACCTGATTAGCCCTAGGATTGTATCCCATATTACCGAAACCTTGATTTCCTGCGCCTGGCCCAAAACCAGCATTATGAACGCCCATTCCCATACCATTATGACTTGCATTGCCGAAGCCTGTGTTACCGAAGCCCTGATTACCGTAACCCAGATTTCTGTAACCCTGATTGCCATAGCCTTGATTACCACCGAAACCAGCATTGCCAATACCAAGACCCGTACCAGTATTCCCAACACCGAGACCAGCATTCCCAATGCCAACATTGAAACCAGTATTCCCCGTCACATCCATATTCTCAACTCTGTTATCATTTTCAGTCGCATTGAGGACAACCACCGGCACCGTGTCATCTTCTCGTGAAGTCTCGACTCCAGAAGGTTGATTAGCAAAACCACCGTGTAGCACACCTTGACTATCAACCCTAGCAATTAGAGGTTGCACCAGAGTTTGCAGCTGCTCCTGGCCCTTAGCCACAGTCTCCATCACCTGCATGAACTGCGCCATACGGTCACGCATCTCCTGCATTTCTGTCTGCATCTGGCCCATGACTTTCTTACAGTTGCTTCTGGTAGAATACCGATGAATTCGCTGGTCGGCAATCCTGGAACCTGCATCAATAGAGAGTTAAGAGAACAGTACAAGGTACCTGTTATGCGAATGATTTATGCAAATGCAAACGTGTGCCTGTGTGTTAGGGAGATTTTCCCCTGATTCGAGTGCCAGGGCGCAAGTGCTGATAACAAGAAGTCCGAGTATAGCCACTGGAATAACATCTCATATATAGATAAGGCCCACAAGGCAGTAGTACAAAGTCAACGAATACAATGGGGACCAACAGCATGACCTCAACCAACAAGCCTAGTGATGGTCAGCCTACAACAAGAATCAGAAAAATACAAAGAGCTACAAAGATAATCAAGTGTGACCGCGGGCACGAAACTCCTCTAACAACTCTATAGTCTCGGGGTGATCAGGACGAGTGAGTAACCCTTCAACTAGCAAATCACTTTGTAGGATAGTACACTGGAGACCCTCAACTGAATCTTCCCACGCTCCCTGGCCAAAGCAATCCTCTAACTTTCGCTTCTTGGACTCGAACCTCTGCCTGCTATCTTTCAAGTTAGCGAGAGCTTTGTTCAACAAATCTTTAGTGGCGTATCTGCAAGCGGTCTCCTCATCAAACCTCTTCTCACTAGCCTTCACCTGAGCCTTCAATTCGGAGATTTGCTGCTTTAGTTTATCTTTCCTCTCTTTGTTGTTAGTTATAGTGGCATTCCACTGCTGATTAAACTTGGATATTCTTCTGTACGCTTCATCCAAGTGTTGTTTCTTAGTGGCCAGTACGTCATTGACAGATTTGAAGTCCCGACCTAAACGCTCATGCTCAGCCATCTGCTTAGTCAAATCCGTACCTAACCTGTTCACCAACTCTGTTTGCCTCTTGAAGGAATGGACGACTTCATTTCTCTCGCTTCTGATCTGTGCCAACTCTCTCTCTAACTCTTCATTTGCCTTCTTCAACTCTTCTCTCTCAGGTAACACCTGATTATACTGCTGAATAGACACGATAGTAGGCTCTTCCACCACGGGAGGGCATTCCTACTTAGCAGGTGGAAAAGGCATCCCTACAATCTCTGTTCTGGCTCTGATCCAGGTCACATATGGTGCGTAGGCTTGGCTATTACTTTTCCCCAACAATGGCTTCCCTCGTCTACTGATATCATTCCAAGCATGCTGAAGCTTAGATAACATATTCCCCTCTAGAAGACCAGTGAGGTACAGAGATTCATGCACCTCTTCATCCTTTGGCGGAACCCTCAAAGCATAAGCAAACTGTCGAACAAGTAAATATGGATTATAGTTGATACAGCCCTTCCTTCCTATCAAAGGCACATTCGGAAACCCACTGCAACTGAATATGACCTCGGTACCCAACATATCTCTATCAAACCAAACAATCTCTGCTGATAAACTCATCAAACACTCAGACCACTCAGCTGTGGCTGCAGATGAAGCAAAGGGACCCTTCTTGGGTAGGTGACTATCAAACCATCTATAGAACAAAGGCACACAGCCTAACACATTCTTACCCCTTCTATTCTCGTTCTTGTAATGGATGGAATGATACACATCGCCAATCAAGGTAGGAACTGAATTCCCTGATGCAAAGATATGAAAGGCATCTAAGTCCACAAAAGCAAGCATGTTAGGAAACAGAATGATACCATATATGCAGAGAGCAAGAATGGCGTTGAACACAATCCAACAACCGTTTTTGGCGCACTGTTGGGCTTTCCCAACTAAAAACTGCAAAGAAAAACCAGGAACTCCGTCCCAACTAGACAAGATCAACTAAGAGGCATCCAGATGAAGAGAAAGAGCTAGATTAGCCAGATTAGGCTCAGCATCCATATGAACAAAAGGCATCTGACTCCTGATTGGCACACCCAATAAATCAGCATACTCCTCTAATGTAGGTGCAAGAATGAAGTCAGGGAAAGTAAAGCATCTCAAAGGAGGATCATAGAACTGCAGCAAGGCGTACAGTCCATTCAACTCATACACAGAAGGTTTACGGACCAAACTGAGCAGTTTCCCATCAGACTTTGTGAATTCACCTCTAACAGTATCATCTGCCAAAGCAATCAAACTGGGCAACTGAGCAACATCTGGAGTAGGAAGCTTATAGGCCACAATCTTCCTCAGGGAACCCATAATAGCATAACAGAAGGCAAGAAAACCTGAACCGGGGGATAATGTACCTGCAACACAGACACACGTTAATGATATGCAAATGAGTATGCAAAATGCAAAATGCAATGCAACAGAGGATCAAGGTGGCTGCTGAGAAGATCAAAGCTCTAATACATCACAATCATCACACTGCTCTGATAGCACAACCTTGAAGAGGACCAATAAATACACACTTTCGAGAACAACCACATCTCTGACGATAAACCTCTGAACCCAACAACACTGATTCACTGACAAGAAAACCAAGTAGTTTGAAGGTTAAGGTTTCCTGCAATAAACCTGACCCCGCTCATAGGTATGGACCTAAATCACAGACAAGGTATGGCATCCTATGCGTTTCCCAGTGTCACAGACTTTCAAGAGAGATGATACGATACCTAGAAGGTGTGGCATCATCATCTCTTGAAGTGGCCTCACTCTGCTGAGTCACAAATGATCGGTCCCCATAGTCGACAATCCTCCAAACCAACAACCCCTCAGACCCAAAGGGCCGGAAAAGAAGTCAACCGGGAGAACCTCATCTGAGCGTGGATTTCATGAGACACTAGTGCCTGCAAAGCAAGCACGCGCCCACTAATTTCCACAACCAAAGCTAAGTAGACTCAATCCTGGGTCTGGCTTCTCGCTCATCAGATCCCCTTCCCACAACAGCACAAATAATAATCATACTGAAAATAAAATGCGGAAAGTAAATGCGATAAATAAAACCCAATAGGTAAACACACAAGCACTAGGATTGACTCGCACAGGGAGCCGTTGGAGTCCCCAGCAGAGTCGCCAGCTGTCGCTACTGCGAAAAACGAGGCCGGCAAGACAGAAGAGTCTCCACCTTTTGTTATTTATCCCTCAGAGCGGGAAAGGAAACGATCGGAAAAAACCTGACGCAAAGGTATAAGACAAGGTCATCACAACCATTGTCTAGATTCGGGAGTCGGTTACGCAAGGGGAAGGTATTAGCACCCCTCACGTCCATCGTACTCGATGGGATCCATGCTTGTTGTGTTTATCTGACGGGTTTGTTACATCTATCTACACCAAAGGTCTGGTCTGAAAAGAAAAGAAAAAGACTCGGCAAAGCGTCGCACTTTATGCCTACGTATTCCCGTCTGGAACGAGAAATCAGAGTCAACGTAGTTCGCCTAACTACGGGGAAAGGTTGCTCGCCAAGATATCGCATCTTGTGCCTACGTACTTTCACAAAGCGTGAAAGATCAGAGCAAACGTAGTACAGGACACGAGAGACACAGGTTTGTCTTTTTTATCCGAGTAGGGTTAACCTACGGTTCTAGCAGTTGGTGTATGCAGCTCGACCTTCGGAGACTTAGGCGTTTATCGTTTGCGGTAGAACCGGGAGTTAACAGAACTCTCCTTCTGAAAAAGGTTTCCCAGGGATTAAAGGTCCAAGCGGACAAAAAGATTTTGATCTTTGTTTTCTGTTTTTTAGAGAAGTGTCTTTTATGGATGTTTGCAACTGATATCGCACTAGAGACTATGACCTGAGAGTGAATGTGTCGCATGTCACCCAAAGGGTACCATACTAAACATTCATACTGTTGAAAAGAAACTCTCCAACAATCCTTTCTCAGATAGCTTAAGGCTCGTAACGTATGACGTCAATTAATCTTTATTACTGTATTTTGATTTTGTTTGCAGATGAGAAGAGAAACGACGCACTAAAGGGGAACTAATCCAATCCTAAATTTGTCATGCAAAATGGACCTACTGTTGAGGTTAGGAGGGAATATACCTAAAGTTATCATGCATGGTTAGAACCCTAATGTCTGTCATAACTTCTCTGGATCCAGAGAAGTCAGAGTTCCTAGGGGAACATGGCAAAGGAAAACAAACAGCAAATAAGCAAATGAAAAGAAATTACTGTAAATAAAATGCCGTAAATAAAATGTATGCTATGCATCACACAAGCAGAAAGAGCCAAGCTCAACTTTTAAACAAACAAGGCACAAAGGCCACACACCACACAGGCAAGGGAGCTGAGCTCTACCAAATACCAGCAAGCAAAGCCATACAGTAAAAAAACAAGCAGAGGGAGAAACTCAACCTCTAATGCAATACAAGCAAGGGGAGTAGCTCAACCCTTAAGATGCTCTTAGGCCTATGATCAACTGCATGAAGCCTAAATCTAATGCAACACTCCAAGAAAATCACATCAATACAGTAGAAGAAGAAGAAAACAGACAAACAGGGAAAACAAGCCAGCAAACTCCACAGCAGAGCAATCTTCTGACATCAATCCAATCAAAAGTCTGTAACTGCTCTTCAATTCCACACCATCTTCAGGAGAAGAAAAGGGATACTCCATCTTCAAACTTTACCAAACCACTCCACCAAGAATGAAGGGAATCTACAAGATGAATATTTGATGATGGGAAGCAGAAAGGAAACCAAAGGAATCCCCACCTGACACTCAACCAGTCATCAGAGAAAAACATCCTCAAAAGTTCTAATCATTGTAAAAATGTCACACATCCCTCCAAAGGAGAGATGAGACTTTCACATGAGGACTTTGAATCAAAGGATAGGATGGGAAGTGAATGAAACCAACCATGTTTATTTGAAGGAAAAAACTACTTCTAAAGCCCTCTCCTAAAAACCCTAATCTTGTAAGCTACAAAAAGCTAACAAAAAGGAAAGGAAAGCTCCAAACAAAGCTCCACCAACCACTCCACAAAAGCTTCATCATGTCCATGACACCATCCAAGAGGAACCAGTAGCACAACATGCAAGAAAAGCCCACTTTGAGTCCATTCCAAAACAATCACCAAAGTTGAAGCACCAAATGAACAAACCACTTGAATATTCTAACTAAAATATCAAAACACATCCTAAAAATCTAATTATTTTTCTATGGGAACATGCATTTGTTAATGATCTATAGTTCAAAAATCAGGACCTAATTCAACTCCTAAGTCCTCTAATAAAATCCTAAGTTGAAAAGTATCAAGGGTAACCATTAATGGGGAAAGGCCCTAAACCTATCTCTAAATCAGAAGCTAAGATTTTCTAAACAAATGTGAGAAAAAATCCTATGGGAGGATACATATCTAACCTAGCAGCCATCAAAAATTCAAAACAAAATTCAATACCAAATGGGAGAACAAAAATCAACAAACAGACAGCTCAATTATGTAAAAATAAAGAAATATCCAAAACAAGAAAAATATGAATTAAATTGAAAAATCAACAAAAATTAAATCTAAAGCTACAGAAAAATCACAAATAAAGCAAGGATCATGGAGATATTTTTGGTTTATTTTTCTGATCAAAAATGAATTTAAAAATGATTTTAGAAAATAAAAGGAATTAATGAAAATAGAAAAAAGAATTAAACTAATTAAAATCAGGGAAATAATCAGAGCCATTGGATTGCAAGACTAAGTAATCAGATCCTAGGCTAACGTGCGTGTCCATGCAGGCATCCCAGTCACACGCTGAATGGGATTAATGAAACGATGTGTTTCAATGTTGCTGGAGGCAAACTCAAGTTCATATCTGAGCCACACGATCATCATAACAAGTCAAGGTTCCAGCCAGATCCAACGCACCACTCTTCATCTTCTTCCTTGAGCTCAGGAAAACTGTGATTCTCATACGGTGGCCCAGACGGTGGCGCCACCGTCTTCTCCGATGAAGACCAAGTTGCAGGTGTCCAGAAATTACAAACTCTATACCTATCTTGCTCAGAATTTCACGCTGATCACGATTAACCTATCCAAATCAACTGAAACCTTCTAGATTTCCAAAACCGAATCAAGATCCAAATTATGTCATGTCATTCATCCTCACCAATTGTCCAATTAATGATATAGAAATGATCCTCATACTTCACTGATTAACCTAAGCTATTCATTGTGTATTAATTCATCCAGATCAGAGAGTTTCGAATCAAAACAGAAATGGTACCACATGATCAACCATCACCAATTGCTACCATTTTGATCCTAAAACGTGCTACATTTCACATAGATCCTAGCCACATGTTCATTTCTAACTACATCATGCTAGATTAAGAGGAAATCTGAGATTTACCAACCTGACTTGTAGCTTTGAATTGAGGTATGTAGAACACGATTCTGGCCTCAAAACGATGCAGATAGCTTCAATGCTTGAATAGGAACACTTTGCTAACTTCAATTTTCTTGGATCTGGCTTAGAAATGAAAACACGATTTTCAAATTTCTCCTTCAAGCTCCATGTCCAATCCTTGGCTCTGGTGCGAAATGCCTTCCAAAAAGGTTCCAATTCATCCACAGAACTTAAATAGAAAATATTTGTGGGCTTTTTTGATCCAATAGAGGCCCAAAACAGAAAAACCAATTTTCAATTTTCTTCAAAAAATTCAACATGCCATGTGCGAATTCTGGCTTAAAATCTTGCCTTGGAAGCTTTGGTTAGCTTGCATAACACATGTAGAATGAGTTCAGATCAGTTAGAGCTTCCTCATTGCCTTGGTGAATGATTTCTTGTGATGTTGCTTATTAGTGAAGAAACATGTCAAACCACCATGAATTATAGGTCAATTGCAAAATCTAATAATGCCAATGTTTCTAAAACATCATTTATGATCAAATTGAGTGGTCATTTGGCCTATTTTGTGCATATAACAAATTATTTGAATTTCCCACCAAATCATGCCTTTGATTTCTCTTCTTTCAAAACCAATTCAAATCAAATCTCACTATGGACCAAATAAATTCACCATGAGCTATTGGATTACCTAAAAACCATATTTTGAGCAAGTTCCATGTTGAACAAAATTGCATTTGAGATGTGCAAGTTGAAGATTTTGACCTATAATTGAAAATGACCTATAATCCCTTTCCCAAAATACCCCTAATTTGTAAACCTCATAACTTGAGTTCTACAAATCAGATGGAAGACTTCTAATACAATTTGGAAATCTAAGATCAAGAGGAACAACGTTCATGTTTGCAAAAAGTTTAGGAGAAACACCCTCATAGGTCAAAAGTAGCTTGGAAGTCAGATGATTTTCATAGACTAATTTTAGAGGCATCTGAGGACCTGTAACTTGTCTGGACCATAACTTGAGTTCTATAAATCCAATGGAGGACTTCTAGTACTCAAATTAAAGCTAAGAGCATGATCTACAAGTTTCATTTTGGCCAAAAATGGAGATGAAACTTTCATCTTGAGATAAGTGGTCTTGAAATTAGGCACTAAATAGGGGATTTTACCTTGAGAACCCTAATTTAGCAACTCCTCACACCTTGAACTTTTCTTGCATAGATCTTGAAATATCATCTCATGTGTCTCAACACAACTATCCGTGATTGCTAAAACCTATAATTGAGCTTTGATCCTCTTCAATTGGTCAGTTGACTTAGGATTACTCAGATGAAAACCCTACTTGCAACACCTTCCATTGTGGCTCTTCACACTTGGCACATTGACTTGATTGAGCTCCACCATGGCCCTCAAGGCACTTCAATGAACTCTACTCACACCCTCTCACCTTGGTCAAGACCTCACCATCCCTTGATAATCTTCAATTGGTCCTCAAATTAGGAGACTAACCTCATTCAAGCAAATGAACCTCTTAAGAAACCAACCCTCTTCCTGATGATTATGATGACTTCTCAAACTTGCATAATCCTCTGGCTAGACTCCACACTTGATCCCCTGTTAAATGAACAATGCCATGCTATGCAAATGTTAGACCAATGATATGTTAATGCAAATGAAACATAAACCAAGTAAGAGAAGGTTAGACAAATTTTGGGGTGCAACACCTGGTCAAGAGGTCAACCAAGGACGCCTCAGCTTCAACTGAGTTTGAACCAGACACCGGAGCCCTAGCTCCAGTCTTCTTCTTCGGCAAGGTGGCAGGAGATCAGATTTGAAAAATGCATCAAAACATGTCAAGTTTTATACCAAATTGAAGCTCTACTCATGTACACTCCAAATCCATGGTTCAATTGTTTTAAACATGCTTAGATCAAGAGATTTGAATGACTTAAGTTTGGAGTGTACATCTGAAAACTTCATCAAACATCACAATCAAGCATTCAAACTTTGCCTACACGAGGTAGGGCTTCAGATGCAACCAACAATGACATAAATCAATGCCTAACATGAGAGGAAAAATGGATTGGAAGATTACCTAACGAAGACACTCTGTTGGTGCTTCAATTGAGTGTTAGCTTACTTCAAACTGTGCAGATTAACTCCAATTCACTTGAGGAAGATGATACTTGCTTCAATTTTCTTTAAATTGTTCTAGATCTGGATTCACGAATTTGAATTTTCTATCAAATTTCCAAAACTAAATTCTGAGCTCTCTCCACGAAAATGCAATTCTGAGAGCTCCAAATGAATTTGGAACTTATATATTATGGATTAGGAGTGAAATGGAAGGCCCATGAAGCCTTGTTGTGGTGTAATTTTAAAATTCCAAAATTGGAAATACATCCTCATGCACACGTGAAATTTGTTCCATACACTCATGAAATTGGCTTGAATTTGCAGCTGACAACTTGGATTTCACATTAGGATTAGTTTGGGCTTTGTTGGTGATCCATTTTAGCAAGTTTGGATATGAATATTCTTTGTGAAGTAATCTTGAATTCCACGTGCTTTTCCTATCATGAACCAAAGTGAGTTTGTGCATTTTGTACATGAGCATAATGTGAAGAGATTTGAATAAAAATAGGACATGAAAAAGACCTATAATGTATTCAATTGGATTCACCTTTAAAAGTCCAAATTTCACTTGAATTTCCACACCAATGTCCATAACCATGCATGATTCACACCAATCTTGAGTTTCATGATGTAATTGAAGCCATTTGGAACAACTTTCATGTTGGTTAAAGTTCCATTTGAGGTACTTAAATGCATGAGAATGACCCATAATGAAAATGGCCTATAATCAAAGTTTCCCAAACTACCCCTGCCTTGCAAGCTTCATAACTTGAGTTCCACAAATGATATGCAGGAATTCTAGGACTTTTTGGAAAGATAAGATCATGAGGAATAACTTTCATGTTCACAAAAAGTTGAGAAGAAACATGATTCTAGGTCAAAAGTGCCTTGGAAGTGAGTTGACTTTTGTTGACTAAAAAATATGTTCACCTGAGACCTATAACTTAATGGCATCATAACTTGAGTTCCACAAACCCAATGGATGATTTCTAGTACTCAAAAGAAATCTTTGAACATGCCTTACAAGTCTTATGTTTATAAGAAAATGAGATTCAACTTGTATCTTGAGGTAACTTGTCCTTGAAGTTAGCTCCTAAAGAAGGGGATTTTACACTGACATCCTCTGAAACCCTAATTTAGTAACTCCTTAGACTCTTGATTCTCCTTGATTTGAACTTGATATGACATACTAGGTGTCTCAACATGACTTCCCATGACTCCAATGATTGGAGCCAAGTTTCCAACTCCTTCAAGCCCACAGTTGACCTTGCACTAAGCAGATGAAACCCTAGGTGCACAAACTTTGACTGCAACCTCTTGCAAATGATATGACCACTTAGATAAGCTCCCTAATGGCTTCAAAAGAACTTAATGAGCTTATCAACCATTTCCTATCCATAACCATGGCTTTGTGAACCCCTGATGATTCTCAATTGACCTCCAAGATATGAGGCAAACAACACCTGTCTATCCTCTTTCTCAAAGAGCTCTGACCACTTCTTGGTGATTGTAAGCATTGGATAACTTGAGTAAGCCCTCTTGCTTGAGCTTGATACCCTTGATAACCTTCTCTTGAATGGCACACCTCCCTTGATCCCCTGCAAAAGACAATGCTATGCAAATGCAAATGCAAATGCTAAAGAATGAAATGAAACATAAGCCAAGTAAAGAAAAAGGTTGGGCAAATTTTGCGGTACAACAGCTGCCCCTATTCAAGCGGCTTGGACCTGACTGGGTGAAAAGAGAACGACTTTCAAATAATCAAGGTAAAAGACGGTTGAATACCAAAGAACCCGGAAATTTGCCAACCGCAGAAATAGAACTGCAAACTGTTACTGGAACAAAAATCTCCGGAAATGACTGAATTGATAGTTGCAACAACAACAAACTAACTGATTACCAATCAGAAAACCTTGACACGCAGTCGGAAGGACATCTGCTAAAATGCAGGCAATGACACTAAGTCGGAAAGATCATCTGATATAACCATTAGGCATCTATTGAAATAATAGGCATCGAACCCAAAATCTGGCTCAACACGCAGCTGAGAAGAACATCTGACGTCGCTGTTAGGCATCTGTTAAAAAACAGGCATCGAACCTGACGGTCGGCTCAACCCGAAGCTGAGAAAAACATCTGACATCGCTGCCAGGCATCTGTTAACTAAAAACAGGCATTGAACCCGAAGGTCAGCTCAACACAAAGTTGTGATCATCTGCTAGTCCAAGCAGGCATTCGCTAAATAAAAGTGAGCATCTAACCCGAAGGCCGGCTTAACATGCAGTTGAGAAAAACACCTGACATCAGCGCTAGGCATCTATTAAATAAAAACAGGCATCGAACCTGAAGGTCGGCTCAACACCAAGCTGAGATCATCTGCTAGTCCAAGCAGGCATTCGCTGAATAAAAGCGAGCTTCGAACCCGAAGGCCGGATCAACACGCAATTGATAAACTTTTGCTAACCAGCAGGCATTCGCTAAATAAAAGTGAGCATTGAACCCGAAGGCCGGATCAACATGCAGTTGATAAACTTCTGCTAACCAGCAGGCATGCGCTAAATAAAAGCTAGCATCGAACCCGAAGGCCGAATCAACACGCAATTGATAAACTTCTAACAACAATTCACAAGAGAACTCCGTTGGGTGAAGAGAAACTTAAACAAGCAACTCTGGTGGCGACCTCACTGGGGAAGGAAGAGAAACTTAACCAAGCAACTCTATTGGAAAACACCTGATAAGATGAAACACATCCATCAAGCATCTTTTACCGAGGTCTGGATACCTGTACGGGCTGGGGAATTAATATCACAAACTGCCATGGTCTGAATACCATACGAGCAACATAATCACATCATACCCTGCCATGGTCTGGATACCACACGTGCAAAGGAAATCATTCATTGGAGATACACCTGAAAACACAGAGATAACCACCTGGCTTATGTTTCACATGCATATGTTTGAACATGGTGTAATGCTCCATACGAAATGGAAATGCTATGCATTTCTGAGAATGATATGCACAACGCAGATGCACCGGAACCGAATCAGTAAAATAAATGCTGAAGGGACAAAGCCAACTCCGCTGGGGAGATGGAACACACCAATTACGATTGGACTCATACCAGGGAAAACAAGCCCTCGATGGCCTTCTGAAAAAGAACTTTCCCTGAATAAAATTGTTCTGACAAGAACAAAAATCCACCCTGCCGAGCATCAACTCGAATCTGCTGGGGAAAAAATGCTTTGAATGGCCTACCAAAATACAACTCTTCTGGGGCTCACCTGACTCGGCTGGGGAGAACAAATCCACTCTACTAGGGAGACAACACAACCTGCTAAGCAATAACTCTACTCTGCCGGAGATCAAATCAAATCCTGCTGAGAGAAAATGCCCTGAATGGCCTTCCAAGATACAACTCTCCTGGGGAACAAACGACCCGGCTGGGGAAAGACAACCAAACGCTGGAGATAAGTCTAACCTACTGGGGAAATCATTGACTCTGTCAGGGATAACAATCAACCACTGAGATTAACCTCAATTTACCGGGAAATCAGCCCTGAACGGCCTCCTAGAACACCAAAATCCTTCTAGGGTACCAAACATCCACTCAGCTGAAGATCAAAAATCCGACCTACCGGGGATTACTCAGCTGGGGATAACCGAATAAGATTGGCTGGGAAATTATCCCACACTCTCTCTGCTGAGGATAAAGAATAACAATTCTCAGGGAGTAACTTCACTCTGTGGGGAAGAATAATTGCTCTGCTGACTCCGCTGGGGATTAGCCAGTGAGAGGAAACCTCTCCGACCTCTGCTTGGGGAATGAATCGCCACTTTAAACCCTGAGGGGGTGCCAAATTATACGCATAGAATCTGTGGGGGAACAAAATCCTGAATTTGCTCCGCTGCCGGCGAAACAGTTTCAACCTGCCTGGTGGAAAGAAAACTAATATCGACTTGCTGAGGAGTAAGTGCATACCTACAACCTGCTGGGGATACAGACATATACCTGACCTGCACGAGGAACATCAATCTCAACCCTCTGGGGATGATTCTACCCTGCTGGAGAATTCAACCTGGAATTGCTGAGGAATGAGTGTATACAAACAATCTGCTGGGGAGAAGTGTACACCCTCTACCTGCACATCCTTTTTTTGGCAAAAACAAGCCTCTGCTGGAGAGAAAACTGGGTCTCAACTACATACCTCTTTCTGTGAGAATGGTGATTCCACCGGGGATGCACCTCTGGAAGTTTGCCTCAAGGGTAACGACCCTGCAAATGAACAAACAACAAGATATCCTGCACAAAGGAAACTATCTCGGTCATCATCCGTGACACCGTTCAAATAAATCAAAGTTTTAATGATTATCGGCCAAAGCCTGCAAGTTTATGTATGTGCAGTTTTATCAAAACATCAGGCATTTTTTGCAAACAAAACAATAAAGATTAAAGCAAAACAACAAGTTACTGAATAGTATATGTTTTATTGACAAATGGCCTGTAAATAGGCATATTTTACAACAGATGCAACCCCTGAAAAGAGGAGGCTGCGCAAAAATTTACAGAAATGCACAGAAATATACAGAATTTCGACAATGCGGCACAGACAAACACCATGAGTCGATCCATCTATGACTCACCTGACTTCGATGATTCCCCGACACTTCATCTTTTGAAGAGATTGATTCGGATAAATGGCCCTCAAGTCCTTCCTCAATCCACCATACTCTAAAGATCAATATGCAGACTGCAGTCATTTTCTTTTCAAATCCCTAACTTTTGCCTGAATCGCCCTTTTGGGTTTTCAATTCACCGGGATACCTATTTTTGCCAAAGTCGCCTTTTCAAGTTTTCAACTTTGCGGGTTTACATATTTTCTTTTATATCCCTAATTTTTGCCCGAACCCATTCTTTTTATGGTTCGCCGGGATTCCCCATTTTTGCCTGGATGTTCTTTTTTCATTCCAGTGGGTCTCTTTAAGCAAAGTATTTTTTAACTGCATCTGCGTTCACAGGGGATGCGAAATCTTCACCATCCATGGTTGATAACAACAAGCCTCCTCTTGAGAAAACCTTTTGCACGACATATGGACCTTCATAGTTGGGAGTCCATTTGCCACTATGATCTCTCTATGGAGGGAGAATCCTTTTCAATACTAACTCGCCTGTCTGAAAGCTCTGAGGGCGCACCTTCTGGTCAAAAGTTTTTCTCATCCATCGGGCTGAGTTGATTCAATCTATTTCTTATCCATTCTGCCTCATCAAGCTTGACGTCGACCAGGACTCTCAAAGAAGGAATCTCGACTTCCAATGGCAGGACAGCTTCCATACCATACACCAGCGAGAAAGGAGTTGCCCTAGTTGAGGTACGTACCGAAGTACGATATTCGTGCAAAGTGAAGGACAACATCTCATGCCAATCTTTATAGGTTACCACCATCTTCTGCACTATCTTCTTGATATTCTTGTTGGCCGCTTCGACAACACCGTTCATTTTCGGACGATAGAGAGATGAGTTGTGATGTTCAATTTTGAAATTCTATCACAAATCCTTCATCATCTTGTTATTCAAATTCGAACCATTATCAGTAATGATTCGTTCAGGCACTCTGTAACGACAGATGATGTCCTTCTTGACGAACCGGGCTACCACTTGCTTAGTGACATTAGCATAGGAAGCTGCTTCCACCCATTTGGTGAAGTAATCAATGGCTACTAGGATGAAACAATGTCCATTAGATGCGGTGGGCTCAATCTTTCCAATCATGTCAATGCCCCACATGGAAAAGGGCCAAGGCGACGCCATGACATTCAACGGACTCGGCGGCACATGGATCTTGTCAGCATAAATTTTGCATTTATGGCACTTCTTTGCATGCTTGAAGCAATCTGACTCCATAGTCAACCAGTAATACCCTACTCGTAACAGCTTTCGAGACATGGCATGCCCACCGGCATGTATACCAAAGGCACCTTCGTGGACCTCTTCCATGAGCAGACTCGGCTCTTTTTTATCCACGGTTCTTAAAAGCACCAAGTCATAATTCCTCCTGTAGAGTACACCATCCTGGTTTAGATAAAAGTTCCCAGCTAACCTCCTAGAGTCTTCTTATCTCGGGTCGACGCCCCTGGAAGATATTCTTGGTTCTTGAGGAAATTTTGGATGTCATGATACCACGGCTTGCCGTCCGAAGCTTCCTCAATTGCAAACACAAATGTCGACCTATCAAGGCGCGAGATGACAATTCTTGGAGCGTCATTCCAAAAATTCACCTTATACATCGAGGATAAAGTGGCTAAGGCATTCGCCATCTGGTTCTCTGCTCTAGGCACATGGTGAAACTCTATTCGGTCAAAGAAAGGTAACAGCCTCCTTGCATAGTTCATGTAAGGTATCAGATTAGGCTGTCGGGTCTCCCATTCTCCCTTGATCTGATTAACAACTAGCGCTGAATCGCCATATACATTTAGATTCTTGAACCTCAGATCAATGGCTTCTTCAAACCCCATGATGCACGCTTCGTATTCGACTTCATTATTGGTGCAAGGGAATGTTAACCTGGAAGTGAATGGCATATGAGAACCATGAGAAGTCGTGATAATTGCTCCAATTCCACTACTATGTGAGTTAACAGCACCATCAAATATCATTTGCCATTGGAAACCCTTCTTCGGAACTTCATCGGGTAATAGCTCATTGCAATCCTTCATTTTTAAGAACATGATGTCTTCATCTAGAAATTCAAACTTCAAAGGTTAATAGTCATCAATCGGCTGTTCAGAAAGATATTCAGACAGAATACTCCCTTTGATAGCTTTCTGGGAAACGTATTGGATATCATACACTGTCAAAACCATCCGCCACCTGGAAATTCTCCCCGAAAGTGCTTGTTTTTCAAAGACGTACTTAATCGGATCCATCTTCGAAATCAGCATGGTTTTATGATTTAGCATGTACTATCTCAGGAGTTTGGTAGCCCAAGCGAGTGCGCAGCATGTTTTCTCTAACATTGAGTACCTGGATTCACAATCTGTGAACTTTTTACTCAGGTAGTATATTGCATGCTCTTTTCTTCCAGTCTCGTCATGCTGACTGAGAACACAACCCATGTTGTTCTCAAGAACCGTTAAATACATTATCAATGGCCTTCCAGCTACTGGAGGTATCAGTATCGGAGGCTCTTGCAAATATTCTTTTGTTTTATCAAATGCCCTTTGGCAATTTTCATTCCAAACGACCACCTGATCTTTCTTCAACAATTTGAACATGGGTTCACACGTGGCTGTGAGATGAGATATGAACCTAGCAATGTAGTTCAATCTGCCCAAGAAACCACGAACCTCCTTCTCCATTTTTGGCGCTGGCATATCTTGAATAGCTTTTATCTTTGCAGGATCGACCTCGATTCCTTTTTCACTGACAATGAACCCCAACAACTTTCCCGACCTGACACCAAAAGTGCACTTGTTTGGATTCAACCTCAGTCTGAATTTCCTTAGCCTTTCAAAAAACTTCAAAAGGTTTACCATATGTTCCTCCTCCGTTTGCGACTTTTCTATCATGTCATCAACATAGACCTCAATCTCATGATGAATCATATCATGGAACAAAGTGACCATTGCCCGCTGATAGGTTGCCCCTGCGTTTTTCAACCCAAAAGGCATTACCTTATAACAGAAAGTCCCCCACGGTGTAATGAATATTGTTTTCTCCATATCCTCCGACGCCATCTTAATCTGATTATATCCGGAAAAACCGTCCATGAAGGAAAACACGGAATATTGCACAGTATTATCAACCAAAACGTCAATGTGAGGGAGCGGAAAATCATCCTTCGGGCTCGCTTTATTCAAGCCTCTATAATCAACACACATTTGTACCTTACCGTCCTTCTTTGGCATCGGTATGATGTTAGTCACCCACGGAGGGTAAGTTGTTACAACAAGAAATCCTGCATCCAACTATTTCTGGAATTCTTCTTTGATTTTCACCGCCATATCTGGTCTAGTCCTCCTGAGCTTCTGCTTAACCGATGGACAATCTTCACACAAAGGCAAGCAATGAACCACGATGTTGGTATCAAGACCGGGCATATCTTCGTATGACCAAGCAAAGATATCACTATACTCTCGAAGAATTTCAACCAATCTTTGCTTGATATCACTCTGCAACGCAGCCCCTATCCTGACATCTCTTCTGACTTCCTCGGTACCCAAGTTGACGACCTCAATTTCCTCCTGATGAGGCAGAATGATTTTCTCTTCCTGTTTCAAAATCCTGGCTAGCTCTTCTGGCAAGTCTTCATCTTCATCAATCTCTTCTTCGGCTTGAAATATCGGATTATCAAAGTCAAAGTGAGTCATAGACGACTCTGGAGCAGTGTCATCTACAATGTGAAACCTGTAATGATGATGATTTAATGCTTAAAATGATATACAAACAAGCACAAACCACATTGCCATTTTATTGTTAAAAATAAAACAGGAAAGACAAGGATCACAATATTTGAATGCAGAAAAACGCCTGTTGCGGTGGAAATAGGATATCAAACTATTAATTAATTTGAATCACAATTCTTAATTCACAACCGCTCTTTGATTTATCCGAAGGAAAAGGTCAAGAGAGGGAAAACCTATTTTTTCATCGTAAACACAATGTGGGGAGAGACCTAGGTAAGGGGTTAAGCTTAGGGAAGGTACTAGCACCCTAAACTTCGGTAGTACTCTACTGGAACCTTTTGTTTATTGTATGCTTTTTATTTTATTATCTGCTTTAATATATACTGAGCTAAGGGATAGAGTGACCTAAAGACCTAAGGGTTAGTCCTAAGTTTACTCGGCAAGACGTCGCATCTTGTGCCTACGTATCCTAAATAGGGAATGGAATCAGAGTAATCGTAGTTCCCCTTGAAAGGGAGGTTAGAAATGTCTTGACTGTGGTCAAGGTTTCAAGGGAAATAAACATATCTTAAGGACACGCTTACGTGGAGTCTTGAAACTCCAATTTCTATGTTGAATTTGTTAATTGAAAATTAGGGTTAAATTAGGGATTCCACGGCGGGAAACCCTAAAACAGAGTACGACGACTCTTTGACCTAAAGCTAGGGTGAAAGGGCATTTTCGTCCACGGCAGGACGCCTAGGCTATTGGGGTTTTGGAAACGGTCAAGGGTTAGGACTATTGACTCGGCGGTCAAACGGTTTAGACCTAATCCCTTCGGAGGGTGATTAACGGTAAAACATGCAAACATGGCAAAATATTATATGGCAGAAGTTAAAATGCAGAAAGTAAAGAGCGTGTCACGATGATCACTCGCGTAAATTACAAATCCCCAAAAAAAGAGGAAAAAAACGCGACCATGGCCTCGCGTAAATTACATCCATGGAACAAAATAAACTGAATAAATATTAATCGAAATTTAAGCATAATCTGAGAGAAACAGAGAACGTTAGTGAAAAGTCAGACATAAATTCATGGCAAATAATAAAATAGTGAAAAAGAAAAAAATACGAAATTGGACGTTTATTTAACATTATTATTATTATATTTTCTTAAAATTTTAATTTAAAAAGAAAATAAATTTTAATTTTGAACAATGTTTTGGGTTAATTTAATTAAAAAACCATTATTAGTAATTACTAAAAAAAATTATATTTAAAGAAAAAGCTCTATTTTTTTAATGACAATTTTATAAATATTAAAATTCTCTCACTTAAAAAGTTTTAATTGATTAAAATTAATTTTTTTACTTTTAAAAAAAAAAATTTTAATTAGAAAGAGGCCTTAATTAGAAAAAAAATAGTTTAATTTAAAAATATGTTTTTTTTTATAAAACATTATTTAAGTTAGTAAAAGAGAATTTAAAGGTTTTTTTAATTTTTTTTAAAAAAATTTTAGTAACTTTTAAATAAATAAAGGTTTTAATTTACAAAAATTGTAATTTTTAAAAGTGGTTTAAATTTTAAAATGTTTGAAATTTTTTTTTTTAGTTTTAAGAAAACATTTTAATTTTGGAAAAAGAATAACTTTAAAAGAGGTTTTAACTCTAATAAAAGAGTTTTAATTTTATTTTTTTTAAAAGCTTTAATGTTTAATAAAAAATCTTAATCTTAATAATAGGTTTTAATGTTAGAATATGATTTTTATTAAAAAAGATATCAATTTTAAGAAAAGATTTTAGTTTAAAAGAAAGTTATTTAACTTTAGAAGTTTGAATTAATTAAGAAAGGTTATTTTTAGAATATGACTTTTAAATTAAAAAAAAAATTTATTATAAGTTATTAAAATTTACCAACTAAGTAAAAAATGTTACTAAGTTATAAATTATTAAATATTTTGTTTTTTAACAATTCTAGTTAGAATTTTTTTAAAAAAAATAAATCCAAATTAAATTTTATTAACCATGATTTTCCCTTTTTAAATTACAGTAATATAATAAACTAGCAAATCACAATTATTAATAATATAAATAAAAAAAATAAAAACAAGACAAGTCATAAGAGAGGGAAAAGGGTCTCGTGTTTCTGAAAGAACCCATTTGGGTTTTCAACTTTTTCTCTTCTTCCCCAAACGGCGGCCATGGATGACTTTTCCAAGCTTTTTCGTTCTCGATTTTTACTTGCATGTTGCTCGATCATCTCTATTCTTCCATTACAAACCTGAAACGAACAATCAGAACCAAAGCAAATTCCATAAACATTACCTTTCGGTTATGAATGACGGCGTCGATGTCGAATCGTGGCCTCAGGTTGTCCGTCGGTGGTCCGTTTGATGATGTCTCTGCCGATGACGTTGGAATCTGAGGCGTGTTGATTTGTCTTCGCTCTTCTCTCTCCAGCGATGATGATTTCGTCAAAATCCGAGCTTCAAAGCTTCGGACTTGATGACGCTTTTTCGATCTTCGTGGAGTTTACCGGCCGGTGGTACTTCGTTCCTCTTCTTCTTTCTTCCGGGGTGATGATGAAGCTCTACGAGCTTCTGAATCCTTACGCTGTCGCCGTCGTTTTGGATCTGTCGCCTCCGTTTTGCGTGTAAGTTTAGGGTTCCCCCCTGTAGGATCTGTTCCTCATGATATTTATATATCTAGGTCTTTGATTTGTTGACTTTTTGTTTTGCAGATTTGCGATTTCGTTGCCTGAAATTTCTGTCTTCGGATGATGACGTTTTTGCGTTTTTCTCGTCCGAAATTAAAGGGGTTGTTGGAATGTTCTTCATTTGGAAGCTTTTTTGGAATCCCCTATTGTTTGATAGGATCTTTAACAGTGGGTTGTCGCTATTTTTATGGGAATTTGTTTGAGTTTGTTCGCCTGGATTTGACTGAAGTGATCCATTAACTCATAAAAATTTTCCGAGAAAGTTGTTAAGGGTTTTCGGTGATTCTGGTTGAACTGTTTCGGAACTGGTTTTTGAACCAATTTCTGAATTGGTTTGCTTGTTGAAACTGATTTTCGGAACCAGATTCTGAACTGTTTTCACTTGTTTTACTGAACTGGTTTTTGTTAACTGGTTTTCTTGAACTTGTTTCTGAACCTGGTTTGGTTTGAACTGAGTTGTTTGAACTTGTTGGATTTGTTAGAATTGATTTTTTTTCGGAGGATTGGAGTTAAGGTCCTAACGGGTAAACCATCCTCTTGAGAAAAAATCACTTCTCAAACCGGCTTTTCAAATAAGGTCTTTTGACCAACAACTTATTTCGAAACCATGTTTCCTCTTCCTCTTTTGGTGCCTTAGATAAGAACAGAAAACTGCCGGATAGGCCATTGGCCGAGAATCGAACCCGATGAAGACACTGTTCTGAGGGTATCGAAACTAAGCGATTAAATTTTATTTGTTTGTTTTGTTTGCAGATTCGGAAATGGATAGTCGGAAGAACGTCGGAGGAAGTCGGAAATTCAGATAGGACTTTGGAATTGTATTTTTTATGTAATTTTATATTTTTCTTGTAATTTTATGTTTTATATTTTTTTTTTGTAAAGAATTATTATTATTATTATTAATAAAATTCTTTATTTTAACATATTGTAAACTTAAACCCTTATTATCATTATTATTATTTTTTATATTAACTAGAAAAAAATTAAAAAGTGGAATGAGAATGAAATAAAATTTGATTTAAAAATGAAATAAAAACAAGGATAAAAAAATGGAATAAAAATGAAATTGATTTTTAAATCTAAAATAATTATCGATTTAAAAATGAAATTAATTTAAAAAGTGAAACATGATTGATTTAAAAATTAAATTAATTTAAAATAGAAATAAAATTGATTTAACAATTAATTTAAGATATAAAATAAAAATTTTAACAATGAAATGAAATTAATTTAAGATATAAAATAAAAATTTTAACAATGAAATGAAAGTAATTTAATTATGAAGTAATAATTCCCGATTCATCCAATTTGTCCGACTAATCTCATCTCCGACGTAGCTTCCGATTAAACCTTCTGATAATTCAAGTAAACACCTTTATCCGAAAAACTCAAACGATCATATTCTTTCACAATCAAACAATTCCAACCAACCAAATTTAACGGCCCAACTTTCCTGACCACATCTCAAAATTCGTAAATTGACGGCCGGCTGCAAACAAATGACCGTTTTACCCTTCATGGACTTAAAAGCGCACCACATGACGTTTTCCTGCAAAAATCAACCAACTGCACAGTCCGTTAGTGGTTAGTCAACATGCGATGCGAAATGCGAAATGAAACGACGAATCTTAGGGAAAAATTTGGGGTACTACAGTTGCCCCTATTTAAATAGCTTCACTGAATGATTTGAGTGACAGAGGCTCGAGAAATCATGGTGAAAGGGATTTAAATATAGATAACCGAAAATTTTGCCCTTAGATGCAGCCGTCGCTACCGCGAAAATAAGGTGTCGGTAAAACAGAAGAGTCGCCACCTTTCGTTATTTATCCCACAGAACGGGAAAGGAAATGATAGGAAAAACCTAACGAAAAGGAATAAGACAAGGCCATCGCAACCATGTCTAGGTTCGGGAGTCGGTTACGCAAGGGGAAGGTATTATCACCCCTCACGTCCATCGTACTCGATGGGATCCATGCTTGTTGTGTTTATCTGACGGGTTGGTTTTATCTATCTACCTATCAAGGCTGGTCTGAAAAGAAAAGAAAATGACTCGGCAAAGCATCGCGCTTCGTGCCTACGTATCCAAACAAAGTTCATGAAGCAAGCCTCAAATCAAAATTCTACCAATGCCATTGTCTTCAAAATGCCATTTGAAATCAAAATATGCACAAACTTGTGAAGTTTGGCACAAAAATGAATTAAAATGGAATTTTCACTTTTCATGCCTTTTAATTATCCTTTTTTCAAATTTTCTTCATACACCTCCATATTCAATCCATATCAATGGATCCTTGGGTCATGGTTGGACTAAAAACACCATTTTGAACAAATTTCAAGTTTATCAAAAGTCCATTTGAGGTGTCTAAGTTGATGAAATGGACCCATAACCAAAAATGACCTGTAATTCCAAATTCCCAAAATACCCTTATCTTGCAAAGCCCATAACTTGAGTTCTACAAATCCAATCATGGACTTCTAGTACTCTCTAGAAAGCTAAGACGATAAGGAAAAACAATCATGTTGGCCAAAAGTTCATGAGAATCATCCTTCTAGGTAAAAATGTCATGCAAGTTAGTTGACTTTCAAGCTCCAATTTCACATTCCACTGATGACCTGTAACTTGTCTGCCTCATAACTTGAGTTCTATAAACCCTATCTGTCGCTACTGCAAAAATCGGCGCCGGCTATGACAGAAGAGTCGCCACCGTGTGTTATTTATCCCACAAGAGGGAAAGGAAACGCTCAGAGTAAACCTAACGCAAAGAGGGAAAGGAATGGTCGTCGCAACCAAATCCTGCATTTGGGAGTCGGTTATGCAAAGGGAAGGTATTAGCACCCCTCACATCCGTCGTACTCGACGGGATCCACGCTTGTTTTCTATCTAAGGGTGTGTTATATATCTACTCTAAAGGTCTGGGTTAAAAAGAAAAGAAAATGACTCGGCAAAGTATCGCACTTTATGCCTATGTATTCCCGTTTGAAACGAGAAATCAGAGTCAACGTAGTTCGCCTAACTACGGGTTAAAGGGGGAAGGTTGCTCGCCGAGATATCGCATCTTGTGCCTACGTACTTTCATACGGCATGAAAGATCAGAGCAAACGTAGTTCGGGCTACGGAGGACACCAGTTTGTCTGACAGTTTTTTATCTCCTTAAGAAAGGGTTTTCCTGATTAAGGGTCCAAGCGGACAAAAATGACATTTGAAATTTTGTTTTCAGTTTTTTACGAAAGAACTGTTTTTTAGTCTGTTTGCAACTCGTACTGTACTAAAGACTTGTGATCTGAGAGTGACTACGTCGCATGTCACCCTAAGGGTACCATACTAAGCAGCCAGATTATTGAAGAGTGATCCTCTAGCAACCTTTTCTCAAATAGCTTAAGGCTCGTAACGTACAGCACGCGTTATCCTTATTACTGTATTTTTGAATTGTTTTGAGATAAGAAGTGAAAGACGCTCTAAAAAGCCTATGGTTGAAAGGGAAACTAACCTAATGTTATCATGCATGGGTCAAAACCTAATGTCTTTCATAATTTCCTCTTGCACAGAGGAAATCAGAGATCCTAGGGGATAAACAGCAAAAGACAGCACGCAAATACAGTAAACAATAAAAGGCATACAATGCAGCAATATAAGAGAGGCAAGGGAGAAGACAACAGGCAAGAGGAGACAAGCTCCACCTCAAACCTAGAGGTAATCAACACAAGCAAACAGACAATACCGAGAAAAACAAAAGATACAGAGGAGGCAGCCCAAGCAGCAACAACTTCTACAGACAAGAACTTCAAGCTCTAAACAACACAGTTGACAAGACAGCAAAGTTGACAGCAAAGTTGACAGAAAAGGATTCATCTTCAAGCAAGCTTCTATCTTCAAGCCTCATCAATCTTCAAGCTCCAACAAGCACACTCCAAGAAGAGGATCAATCATTAAGATCAAGTTATAATGTTAAGGAACTTAATGACAACCAAAGGAAATCACTAAGACCTCAACATTGCAAATGAAAGGTATCCTCAAAGTTCTACTCACTTGGGCATACCACTCATCCCTCCTAAGGAGAGATGGAGCTTCCCAAGGAGGAATTTATGTTATTGGATAGAATAGAGTCAAAAAATGCACTCTATGTTTGAAGAAATAATCAAAACTAGGTCTAAGGCACTTCCTAAAACCCTAATTTCCTAAGCTCCTAAGAAACTTCCACAAGAAGAAAAGCATTCAACTCCAAGCTCCAATCTTCAATCCCAAGCATCTATATCAAGTCCAGAGCATCCTCCAAAAGAGAAATCCAAGCTCCTCAAGCAACAAGGCCACCAAAAGAGGCAAACAAGGCAAGATACCAAAGTTGGAACACCAAATGATCAACCAAATTGAATAAACCAACAAAAATAGGAAATAAAATTCTAAAAAACTAACAATTTTCCTATGGGAGCATGCATGGATTAACATTCTAAGGTTCAAATATCAAAGCCTAAATCAACTTCTAGGTTCACTAACAAAATCCTAAGTTGGAACATGTCAAGATGAACCTTAAATTGGGAAGGCTCTAATCATCATACCTAAAATAGAACCTAATGTTGTTCTAAAATTCTAATGAAATTCTTAAGGGAACATATATGTGTTACCTACAACATACTAAAACTTCAAGTCAAAATCATAAACCACCAGAGAGAACTAAATTCATCAAATAGCAATACCAAATATGCAAATTAAATGAAATAGCACAAAATAGTAAAATGCAAATTAAATTAAAAAATGCATGAAAATTCCATCTAACAATTCCAGAAAATCACAAATTAAATCAGGAGTATGGCAATATTTTTAGAATATTTTTCTGATCAAAAATGGATTTATTGTGATTTTTGGAATGGAAATGGAATAAAAGAAATAACTAAAATCAATAAAGAAAATAAAATAAGATGAAAAAAAATGCGCGTTGGATCAGTTGACTAGTAAGCGAATCCAAGGGTGTTCAGCTAACACACGCATGCAGCCACGCAAGCACCCAGTCAGATGCCATGTCAATTAAATGGAACGCAGCGTTTTGATGAAATGGAGGCAATGTTGAGTTCAAATCTCGTCCACACGATCAGTATACAAAGTCCACAAGTCCAATTGATCTAATGGTTAAGATGTCATCTTCTCCAAAATTCTCAGGCGACCTGGAGTGATTCACGGTGGTTCCCACGGTGGAAACAACCGTCTTCTCCGACGAGGCATCCAAGTCAAGTGTCTAAAAAATGCAAGGCTTATACCAATCTGACTCAATTTTTCATGCTGATCATGAATATCACCTCCCTTTCTTCTAATTCTCAATGGATATCCAAACACGAATCAATTTCCAAAATATGTCAAGGTTTCCATCAGCACCAAAGCCTAATTTAAAACTATAGGAATAATCCTTACGCTTCACTGATCATCAAGAACTATCCAAATCATCCTAATTCCTTGTGATCAAGCCAAACCGTGCTCAGACAGAAATCACATGTCCATCCTAATTGTTTCTAATTGCACCAAATTTGATCCAGAAACGATCCTTAACTCTACTAGATCCTAACAGCATGCATAATTCTAACTACATCGTGCTAGATCCATATGAAATTCGAAGGTTACATACCTGGTGTAAATCTTTGAACAGAGGTATCAAATGCTCGAATCAAACTTCAGAACTCTCCAGATACGATAAAGAATGCCAGAGGAAGCTCCTAGCACGTTCAATTTGGCTTGAATTGGTCTTGAACTCAGAAACCTATTTTGACTTGGAAGCTTCAAACTCCAATGGAAAATCTTCTCCTCAGCGTGATTCAGTCCCCAACCACGATCCAAACTCATTGCTTGACCTTTATAGAAACTATTAGTGGGCTTTTGGAGGTCCAAATCGAGCCCAAACAGCAAATCCAGTTTTTCTGATTTTTCTTCAAAATTGAAATGTAACAGTCGTGTATCCCTTGCCATAGCTTGCTCTAGAAGCTTCCAACCAGTTGCAAAATCCCTTGTGAATGTTTCTGGACCCACAAGGAGTGTTGAATTGCCTTGGTAATTGATTTTGATATGTGACTTGTTCATGAAGTAACAACATTGAAAGTCATGGAATTATGCCTCAAATCAAAAATTTAAAAGTGACAAAGTGTTCAAAGTGAAATTTCCATTCAAAACAAGTACTCATATGGCATGTCTTGAACCTCTAACTCAAAAAGTCAATTTTCTCTCCTTAATCCATTTGAAAATTCCCTTTTTAGACCATTTTAAATGACTTTTTGCTACAAGCCAAAACAATCCCACATGACCACTTGGATAGCCTAAAAATCCCATTTTAAGCAACTTTCATGTTGAACAAAATTGCATTTGACAAGTGCAAGTTGGAGATTTTGGCCTATGATTGAAAATGACCTATAATCTCACTTTCCCAAAATACCCTTGACTTGTAAACCTCATAACTAGAGTTCTACAAATCAGATAGAGGACTTCTAGTACAATTTAGAAAGCTAAGATCATGAGGAACAACTTTCGTGTGGACCAAAAGTTCAGGTGAAACTTCCTAGTAGGTCAAAAATAGCCTTGAAGTAAGATTATTTTCACAGACAAATTTCAGAAGCATCTGAGGACCTGTAACTTGTCTGGGCGATAACTTGAGTTATATAAATCAAATGGAGGACTTCTAGTGCTAAAATTAAAGGTATTGAGATGCTCTATAAGTTTCATGTTGGCCAAAGATCCATTTGAAACTTGTATCTTGACTTATGTGGCCTTGAAGTTAGGCACTAAACAGGGTAATTCACACTGAAACCCTAACTTAGCAACTTCCCACACTCTTGATTCTTCTTGATTTGATCTTGGCACAACACCACAAATGTCTTATCACATCATTTCATGAACTCCATGACCTAAAAGTAGGCTTTGATACTCTTCAATTGTCCAGTTGACCTAGAATTAACCCAGATGAAACCCTAATTGCTTGCACCTCAACTGTGGCTCTTGCATTTGACACAATGACTTGATTAAACTCTCCCAGGGCCCTCTAGGAATTCTATGAGCTCTATACACATCCTCTTCTCACATTCAACACTTCACAACCCTCTGATGGTCTTCAGTTGATCCTCAAATTAGGAGAAGATTCATACTCAAACATCTAAACCCTTAGGCACTCAAACCACCTTCTGATGACTTTGACCATTCCTCAATATTGAGTGAGACCTCTTTGCTAGGCTTCTCTTGACAAAAACATACTTGATCCCCTGTTGGATGAATGATGTCATGATATGCAAATGATATAACTATGCAAATGCTAATGCAATGAAACATAAACCAGGTAAAAGATGTTGAGCAAATTTTGGGGTGCAACAGCTTCCCCTATTCAAACGGCTTGGACCCGACTGGGTGAAGAGCGAACGGCCTTCAAACAATCGAGGTAAAAGACGGTTGAATACCAAGAAACCCGGAAATTTGCCAACTGCAGACACGAACTGCACAAACTATTTGGAGAACAAAATCCACCAAATTATACTCCATCTTTGCTATGGGGTTTGTCAATACAAAAATACAACTTCTCTGCCTATCATAGCAGTACTTGATTCTGGCAACTCACTATATATAGTGTCTCTGTCTATTTACAATATCTTTTTCTAATCACATGACTCCATCACTCAAATGGGTATGAATATTTCTGTTAACAGAATACAATCTTTTCTAACGCTTTTACTTGGGGGAAAACCTCTGCCAACAACACAGGGAATAAGTTTGGCGACTTCCACTGAGGAAATAGTCTTATCAACAAATAAGAAATAACTCTGCCAACAACACAGGAACTAATTCCGCCAATGATACAGGAAAATAACTCTGTCACCACTACGGGAAATAACTCTGCCCGATACAGGAAAATAACTCCGTCACCACTACGGGAAAATAACTCTGCCAATAATACAGGAAAATAACTTCGCCACCACTACGGGAAATAACTCTGTTCGATACAGGAAAATAACTCCGTCCCACTACGGAAAATAACTCTGTCCGATACAGGAAAATAACTCTGTCACCACTACGGGAAATAACTATGTCCGATACAGGAAAATAACTCCGTCACCACTACGGGAAATAACTCTGTCCGATACAGGAAAATAACTCCGTCACCACTACGGGAAATAACTCTGTCCGATACAGGAAAATAACTCCGTCACCACTACGGGAAATAACTCTGCCAAATACAGGAAAATCACTCTGAATACAGCTTCTCTGCCTATCTTTGCAGTAGCTAACTCCATCAATCAAATGGGTAACAAAATACTGGTCCAATCTTCAAACTTTTAGCGCGGACATGGCAGCAAATCTGAGAAGGACTCTACTGGGGATTTTCTGAACCCAAACTGCCAGACACCTACTTCGACATAGGCGGCAACTTCCAAAAATTGATTCACGAAATCTTTTGATACTGTCATAACAACAATTTTGAAGAAATACTCCGCTGGAAGGGTAAGAGAAACTAATCCAAGCAACTCTCTGGTGAATAAGACGAACATTATCATTACACGTCTCACACCGAGACCTTGCTTATCTGGTAATTAATCTGAGCAGGAGCTCCCTCCACCTGCAGAGAAAACAACACTTGAAAGCAAAAGGTTAACCAACCTGGCTTATGTTTCAAAATGCGTATGTTTGACAATTGCGTAATGCTCCATTCGACATGGAAATGATACGCGTTTGGGTAAATGCAAATATGATGATATATGCAAATGCTAATGCAGGCACAAACTGCTGAGAAACACTCTGGTATGAAATGGCTAAGAACAAAACCAACTCCGTCGGGGATGAACGGGTATCACAAAGTATTCCGGAAAAATAAATGTCGGAAACAACAACCATCTCTGCTGGGGAGAGATCAGACATTTGGGAAGAAAACACAAACCCTGCTGGGGAAAGATGCGACCCTTCTGGGGGAAGAACCACACTGTCGGGACACAGTCTACAAACTCAAAGCTACAAACTCTGCTGAGGATAATCATCCTGACGAAAGAATGACGACCTGCAGGGAAAGGAATAACCATCCTCTGGGGAAGCGTCCTCTGCCGGGGATATTGATTTTGACCTGCTGGGGATATCCTATGGAAAACTTTCATGAGGATACTCTTCAGGCGACATTCCTGGTGATACTCTCTCGGGGAGGACAATTCCACATCTGGTAGGAATAAGCGTTGTCTCCGCTCTCTGGGGATAATATACGACTTACTAAGGAACGATATCAACTGAAGTCAGGCCCTACGTCAAGAGACTTTGGCTGGGGAATACAATTCCTAACCGTTTGCTTCAAAGGTAAGGACCCTGCAAAACACAAACGAGACAAAACAAATCTACACAACAAAATCTATCCGAGTTAATATCCGTGACGTTTATTCAGTCAATTCGAAGTTTTAGCAATTATTGGCAAGGGCCGGCAAGTTTATGCAAGTGCAAGTTCATAAAAAACATCGACGTTTTTCACAAACAAAACAGTAAAGAACAAGTATCAAGTACTGAATAACATGCTTTATTGAATGGGCTTATAAATAAGCAAAGCTTTGTACACTGGATGTAACTCCTGAAAAGAGGAAGTTACGCACAAGCAAAATACAATATATATGCACAAGAAGCACACAGAAAGATACAAAACAAATTTGATATACATGTCGGCAACGTAGTACAAACAAACACCATGAGCTGATTCTCCTATGACTCGCCCGACTCTGGCGCTTTCTCGGTACTCGATCTTCGGAAGAGATTGTTTTAGATGAACGACCCTCAGGTATTCCCAAACCACCAAGCAATGCAGTATCGAACTCGGGCCGCAGTCATTTGCTTTTTCAATCCCTAACTTTTGCGTGAATCGCCCTTTGCGGGTTTTCAATTCACCGGGATACCCTTTTTTGCCGAAGTTGCCCTTTTCAGGTTTTCAACTTCGAGGGTGTACATTTTTCAATTTTATCCCTAACTTTTGCCCGAACCTTTTATTCCTTTTTTATGGTTCGCCGGGATGCCCCATTTTTGCCTGGACTCTCTTTTTTCTGTCCAGCGGGTCACTTTAAGCAAAGTATTTTTTAACTGCATCCGAATTCACAGGAGACGTAAAGTCCTCACCATCCATGGTGGATAACAACAAGGCTCCTCTAGAGAAAACCTTTCTGACGACATATGGACCCTCATAGTTGGGAGTCCATTTGCCCCTGTGATCCGATTGTGGTGGGAGAATCTTTTTCAACACAAGATCGCCCGTCTGAAAGCTTCTGGGGCACACCTTCTTATCGTAAGCTTTCTTCATCCGGCTCTGATACAATCGACCATATGCTAGAGAAGCCAATCTCTTCTCATCCATTAAACTGAGCTGGTTCAGTCTATCTTTTACCCATTCTGCCTCATCAAGTTGGACATCGCGTAAAACCCTCAAAGAAGGAATCTCAACCTCCAATGGTAACACTGCCTCCATGCCATACACCAATGAGAAAGGGGTTGCCCTGGTTGACGTGCGTACCGTCGTACGATAACCGTGCAAAGCGAAAGGCAACATCTCATGCCAGTCCTTGTAAGTCACAACCATCTTCTGAACAATCTTCTTTATGTTCTTATTGGCCGCTTCGACAGCGCCATTCATCTTAGGCGGATAAGGAGAAGAGTTTTGATGCTCGATCTTGAAATTCTGACACAACTCTTTCATCATCTTGTTATTCAAATTTGAACCGTTGTCGGTAATAATCCGCTCCGGGATTCCATATCTGCAGATAATATCTCTTTTGATAAATCTGGCTACCACTTGTTTGATGACATTAGCATATGACGCTGCTTCCACCCATTTGGTGAAGTAATCAATAGCTACCAAAATGAATCGGTGTCCGTTTAATGTCGTGGGCTCAATCTTGCCAATCATATCAATTCCCCACATCGAGAAAGGCCACGGTGATGACATAACATTCAAAGGGCTCGGAGGCACATGAATTTTGTCCGCATAAATTTGACATTTATGACACTGCTTCGCAAACTTGAAACAATCTGTTTCCATCGTTAGCCAATAGTAACCTGTCCGCAACAGTTTTCTCGTCATTATATGTCCACCAGCATGCGTACCAAATGTACCTTCATGGATCTCTTCCATGAGCAACTTAGCCTCTTTCTCGTCCACACATCGCAACAACACCAAGTCGTGGTTTCTCTTGTACAGGACGCTATCCGGATTCAAATAAAAATTGCCAGCCAATCTCCTAAGAGTCTTCTGATCTCGACTGGACGCCCCAGCCGGATACTCTTGGTTCTTTAGGAAATTCTGGATATCGAAATACCACGGTTTGCCATCGGATGTTTCCTCAATGGAGAATATAAAGGCGGGCCTATCAAGGCGAGAGATAACAATCCTAGGAGCCTCATTCCAGAAGTTAACTTTATACATTGAAGACAAAGTCGCGAGAGCGTCGGCCATCTGATTTTCTGCTCGTGGCACGTGATGCATTTCTACTTTGTCAAAGAAAGGCAACAATCTCCTTGCATAATTCATATAGGGTATCAGATTGGGCTGCCGCGTCTCCCATTCTCCTTTAATCTGGTTGACCACTAGAGCAGAGTCCCCGTATACATCAAGATATTTGATTCTCAAATCAATAGCCTCCTCAAGACCCATGATGCACGCCTCATATTCAGTCTCATTATTGGTAACTGGAAAGGTCAATCTGGCAGTAAAGGGAATGTGCGTCCCTTGAGGAGTAGTGATAATTGCCCCTATTCCACTACCGTAGGAGTTAACAGCGCCATCAAATATCAACTGCCATTTGGAACCCAACTCTGGACCTTCATCCGGCAACGGCTCATCACAATCTTTCATTTTCAAGTACATGATATCCTCGCCAGGAAAATCAAACCTCATTGGTTGATAATCTTCAATTGGCTGCTCCGCTAGGTACTCTGATAGAACACTACCTTTGATAGCCTTTTGAGAAACATATTGAATATCGTATTCTGTCAGCACCATCTGCCATCGAGCAATCCTCCCAGAGAGTGCTTGCTTTTCAAATATGTATTTGATCGGATCCATCTTTGAAATTAGCATGGTTGTATGGTTTAACATGTACTGTCTCAAACGTTTGGCAGCCCAGGCTAGCGCATAACACGTCTTTTCGAGCATTGAGTAACGGGATTCACAATCTGTGAACTTTTTACTCAAGTAGTAAATCGCATGCTCTTTACGTCCAGTCTCGTCATGTTGACCGAGAACACAACCCATACTTTCCTCAAGAACCGTCAAATACATAATCAATGGTCTCCCGGCTACTAGGGGTATCAATACTGGAGGTTCCTGCAAATATTCTTTTATTTTTTCAAACGCCCTTTGACAATCTTCATTCCAGGTCACAGCCTGATTCTTTTTCATCAATTTGAATAATGGCTCGCATGTAGCGGTTAGGTGAGATATGAACCGAGCAATGTAGTTCAACCTCCCTAAAAACCCACACACTTCTTTTTCTGTTTTAGGCGTTGGCATTTCTTGTATTGCCTTTATCTTAGCAGGATCAACCTCAATTCCTTTTTCGCTCACAATAAACCCCAATAGTTTACCGGATCTCACCCCGAAGGTGCACTTGTTAGGATTCAGCCTTAGCCTGAATTTCCTAAGCCTCTTGAACAATTTCAGCAGATTAACCAAATTCTCTTCCTCCGTCTGGGATTTGGCAATCATATCATCAACATAAACCTCGATCTCTTTATGCATCATGTCATGAAAGAGCGTCGTCATAGCACGTTGATATGTTGCCCCAGCGTTCTTCAAACCAAAGGGCATCACTTTGTAGCAAAATGTTCCCTAGGGAGTAATGAAGGTTGTTTTCTCCATGTCTTCTGGCGCCATTTTTATCTGATTGTAACCCGAGAAGCCATCTATGAAGGAGAACACGGAGAATTGAGCAGTGTTATCGACCAGCACATCGATATGAGGAAGCGGAAAGTCGTCCTTTGGGCTCGCCCTATTCAAATCACGATAGTCTACGCACATCCGCACCTTACCGTCTTTCTTTGGTACCGGTACTATATTGGCGACCCATGATGGATAAGTTGTAACAGCCAGGAACCCAGCATCCCACTGTTTTTGAACTTCCTCCTTAATCTTCACAGACATATCTGGTCTGGTTCTTCTGAGTTTCTGCTTAACAGGCGGACATTCTTCTCGCAATGGCAGATGATGAACAACCATGTCAGTATCCAATCCTGGCATATCCTCGTACGACCAAGCAAAGATATCACTGTACTCTTGCAACATCTCAATCAGACCTTGCTTAATGTCGCTTTGCAGCGCAACCCCTATCCGGATGTTCCTGACAACTCCCTCGGACCCCACGTTGATAATCTCAATCTCTTCCTGATGAGGCAGAATGATTCTTTCTTCCTGTTTCAACAGTCGAGTCAGCTCTTCTGGCAAGTCACTATCCTCAACAATCTCTTCCTCAGCTTGAAATATCGGGTGCTCAAAGTCAAAGCGAGTCATAGGAAGTTCGTGTTCGGTGTCATCTGAAATATGAATCCTGCAAAGGAAATGGTTAAATGCTTCAAATGAGTGCAAACAAATCTCATAACCACGTTGCCATTTATTGTTAAAATAAAAACAGGAAAAACAGGGAACACAAAATTTGTATGAGAAAAACGCCTTTATTCAATGATTAAATAGTGCATACACATAAGCAGGTGGCCCTAAAACAAAATCACTATGCCCCGGGTAGGACACAGGATTATACAATAATCAAGAAAACAAATCATTACTGTTTTGTAGTCACTGGGACAATTTCCCGGATGGACCAGTTGCAGAGACTTTGTCCTGGCACGCTAGGCCTGATCCACGCGTCCATATCGCAATCACTATCTCCGTCTTCAGAATCGGAAATAGCATTAATCGTCTCAAAGCAGACTCCCTTTGGAGTAATCACCACTGGTCCTTTGAACTTGGGTGCTTTCTATGAAGAAGATGCTGATGTTGGGCGATACCCTAGTCCAAACTTGTCCATCTTGATAGGAATTTCCAGTACTTGACCCCAACCCTTGGTCTCACCAGTCTGAACCAACGCTTGAGCGTCTTTGTACGAAGCCACGACAACCTCTGGCACTTTGCTGGGAACACTGGACTTGTCTTTGATTTGCAACCCTTCAAAGGCTTGGCAGGGCGTTTCATGGATTTCTCCATCTACTTCAACGTACTTGAATGATGAGAGATGACTGACCAAGATGTCCTCTTCCCCACAAATAGTAACGATGCCACCACCGACTTCAAACTTAAGTTTTTGATGCAGCGTAGACGTCACAACCCCTGCAGAGTGTATCCATGGACGCCCAGGTAAACAGCTATAAGCTGGATGAATATCCATGATATAAAATTCAGTGTCGAATATTTCCGGCCCGACCTGCAACGGCAATGTTATCGATCCAAACACCGACCTTCTCGTTCCGTCAAACACCCTCACAACCAAATCACTTGGCGTGCAAATAATTCCCCGGATATTTAACTTCATCATAGCCTTCTTAGGCAATACATTCAGAGATGATCCGGTATCCACAAGAACGTGCGACATTACGGTGCCCCGGCATTCCACCGATATGTGCAAAGCCATATTATGCTCTCGACCTCTGGGTGTTAGATCAAAATCAGTGAAACCCAAACTATGTCCAGCATTGACATGCGCCAGTACCCCCTCTAGCTGGTTGACAGAAACCTCCTGAGGTACAAATGATGTGTCCAATATCTTCAACAAATCATTTCGATGAGCCTCAGAACAAAGCAACAAAGATAGGATTGAAATTTTTGAGGGTGTCTGTTGTAAGTGCTCAACAATCTTATAATCGCTCTTGCGAATTAGCCTCATGAACTCTTCTACGTCCTTGAGCAACATGTCTTTCTCTTTCAACTGGGATGGTCCACTTTCATTCACCTTGGCCTTGCCTTTAGCAATCTTCTCTGCTTCAACTTCAGGTCCGGTGAAGATTCTTCCACTACGGGTCATGCCTCCCGTTCCAACAACATTGTCAACTGCCCCTGCCAGCCGGCCATTCACCTCAATCTTTTCTCCATTACAGTATGCTTCTAACCCATATGTCCACGGAACAGCTTTTGTACTCTCAAAAGGAACGGGTCCTGCTTTTGTTATTGTGATATTCGGCCGCTTGGCAGGCGCCGATATTGTAATAGTCTTCCTTGGGATCGTAACCATTGCAATCTCATCTTGCTTTTCAAACAATGCCTCAACAGGCTTCTCAACAGCAGTCCGATCAAATTGCAAAATCCCCTCATCCATCATGGCTTGGATACCTCTTTTCAAATCAACGCAACCCTCTGGTTGGGTCCAACAATCCAGACAATATTCATCACATCCAGGGAATACTCCCCCTTTCAACAGTCTACTTTTAACACAACTCAACGGTGTCTTCAATTCATTCACATCCATAACCAAGTTCAAATTCTCTTCCGTTAGGATAGCATTCACTCCGTGATTCGGCATGGGTTGTTGTACAATATTGGGACCATCCTGACCAAAGTTAATGGCCTTACTATCAAGCAAATCTTGAACTTTATGTTTGAAAGCATGGCAACCTTCAATATCATGTCCAGGCGCCCCAGAATGAAAATCACAATGTTTACCAGCGTCGAAACCAAATGGAGGAGTGCCCGTTAACGGGTCCATCGTTCTCTTTTCAACCAAATTCAATCCCAACAGCGTTTGAAGCAGTTCAGCATAAGTTGAAGGAGGTGCTTCAAATACTCTCTTTGGCCTACCCTCTTGAATTCTATGCTGAGCAAGGTGCATTCTCCATTGCTGCGGCTGTTGTTGTTGTTGCTGTTGTTGTTGTTGTTGTTTTTGCTGAGGTATCGGGATAGTAACACTAGCAACTTGCTGTGGCTGATACTGATTCCTACCTCTTCCATGACCTCGACCACCATATACCGCACTGGCGTCACCTTGTCTCCTTCCACCAAACGCTTTCCTTGTACCTCCAGCTGAGGTGGATTCACCTGCCTGAATCTTCCCAATCTTAATTCTGTTTTCAATCCGTTCTCCCATGAGAATCATGTCGGAGAAACTACCCATCGAGACATTAAGTAATTTGTCGTAATACATTCTAGAGAATGTTCCAATAAACATATCAATCAACTCTCTTTCAACTAAAGGGGGATGAACCCTAGCTGGAATATCACGCCAACGCTACGCGTACTCCTTGAAGCTCTCACCATTTTTCTGAGACAAACTCTGCAGTTGGACCCTGTTTGGCGCCAAGTCACTATTATATTGGTAATGTTTAACAAAAGCATCAGCCAATTCTTTCCAGCTTCTAATTTGGGTGGGCTCCAGTCCCATGTACCATTCTAGCGATGGTCCCGATAAACTGTCTTGAAAGAAATGCATAAGCATTTTTTCGTCGTCAGAGTATGCAGACATTCTTCTGTAATAAGAACGCACGTGAACTCTAGGGCATGTATCCCCCTTATACTTGTCAAATGTTGGAGCTTTGAATTTCAAAGGCACCCTCAGCCCAGGCACTAGTCCCATGGTAGTCATATCTAACCCAACAAAGTTCTGATTGGTTATCCCTTTGATCTGCTCTTCCAGCATTTTGAACCTCCTATCATTATCATTAGGCCTTTCAAATCCCACGCCTTGTCCGGAGAAGGCATCTTCCTGGCGATCCTCACCCCAGTTCAGATTCTCATTGCCATATCCCTCGTAACCAGTGTTACGGCCATATCCCTGTTGATTGACAATAGGATCCCGTCCTCTGTTACCGAATCCTTGGTTGACCCCACCTAGTCTATAACCGGTGTTGAAAGGGACCATCCCAGCACCGTTGTTGTTCATGTTACCAAAGCCAACATCACCGTATCCATACCCTTGATTGTTGTTACCATAGCCATCGTAGCCAAAGCCTTGATTGTTGAAACCAAAATTACCATCATGATTACCAATGCCAAACCCTTGGTTATTGTTTCCAAAACCATTGTTGTCACCGAACCCTTGATTAGCATCTCCAGCATTGCCAGTATCGTTAACAACATTCCCATCACCATTTCCAGCGTTTCCATTACCAATGTTACCAATACCAGTGTTACCATTACCAGCACCAGTGCCAGTATTTCCATTGCCATTGCCATCACCGGCACCAACTCCACCACTTGTGGGAACGACCACTGTAGGTATCCCATCCTCCCTGCGAGGAGTTCCAACAGAGGGATAATCAGTATTTCCATTCGCCCGCACCAGCAGCGGTTGCACTAGAGTCTGGAGATTCTCTTGGCCCTTGACCACAGTTTCCATTTCTTGCATGAAAAGTGCCAACTTCTCACGAATTTCCTGCATCTCGACTTGAACTTGATCCATGATTCTCTTGCATTTGTTCCTGGTAGAATAACGATGCGTTCTCTGGTTGTCAATCCTGAAACCTGTGAGATGCAAGAAATAAGATACAGATTCAAAAAAAAAACCGGTCATGCAATATGAGTATGCAGATGCAAATGTATAAGTATGCTACAGGTTATATTCCCCCCCGATTCTAGTTTCAGAGAGAAGGCCATCATGACAATGGAGTCCCAATCAAGCAAGCGAGGAATCAGAAAAATCCTCATACATAAACAAATGCCAAGAGGCAAAGTACAAAGATACAACTGAATACAGCTGAAAAAACCTCGGCCAACAAGCCTGGCGATGGTCAAAATACAAGTATAGATAACAAAAGCAAAGCAAAGATAAATCAGGCCAAATGGCGCGCTTTGACATCTTCCAATATCCTCAACGTCTCCGAATGACCTAGTCTAGAGATTAGTGTCGCTTCCGCAAAAATAAGGTGCTGGCAAAACAGAAGATTCGCCACCTTTCGTTATTTATCCCTCGGAACGGGAAAGGAAACGATCGGAAAAACCTGACGAAAAGGTATAAGACAAGGTCATCGCAACCGTTGTCTGGGTTCGAGAGTCGGTTACGCAAGGGGAAGGTATTAGCACCCTTCACGTCCATCGTACTCGATGGGATCCACGCTTGTTGTGTTTATCTGACGGGTTGGTTTTACTATCTACCTATCAAGGCTGGTCTGAAAAGAAAAGAAAATGACTCGGCAAAGCGTCGCGCTTTATGCCTACGTATTCTCATCAGAGGATGAGAAATCAGAGTTAGCGTAGTTCGACTAACTACGGGTTACGGGGAAGGTGGCTCGCCAATACATCAGTATTGTGCCTACGTACTCTCAACAGACATGAGAGATCAGAGCTTACGTAGTTCGGGATAATACGGCTTACGGGGATTCAGATTCATCTATTTTTCGTGTAGGGTTAACAAACAATTCCAGCAGTTTGGTGTATGCAGCTCGACCCTTGGAGACTTAGGCGTTACCGTTTGCGGTAGAACTGGGAGTTAAAGACACTCTTTTCTTCAGAAAAGCTTCCTTTGAATTATGGGCCCACGGGGCAAAAAGGTTTGAAGTTTGTTTTCTGTCTTTTACGGAAGAACTGTTTTTTATGGATGTTTGCAACCAATATCGCACTAGAGACTATGACCTGAGAGTGAATGCGTCACATGTCACCCAAAGGGTGCCATACTAAACATCCAGACTGTTGAAAAAAAACTCTCCAACAATCCTTTCCTAGATGGCTTAAGGCTCGTAACGTATGACGTCAGTTAACCTTTATTACTGTATTTTAATTTGTTTTGAGATGAGAAGAGAGAACAGGCTCAACTAAGGGGAGACTATCAAGTCCTACTGTTGTCATGCCAAGGATTCATCCTATGGTTGAGGTTTGAAACAGGGAACTCCTAGAAGTTATCATGCATAGGTTTCAACCTAAAGTTCTAATCATCACTTCCTTATCAAAGGAAGTGAGATTCCTAGGGGATCATGTCAATCATAAACAGAAACAGATAAAGCATCAGCTTAAACAGTAAACAAATATACAGTAAAATGCATGCAATGCAAGTGAGGGAGGAAATGTGTGTGGGGCCTCAGCCTCCACAAGCTCATCTCAACCTCAAGCCAGGTATTAATAACTGCAATCATACAGAAGAAATAAAATAAAATGCCATCAGGCAAAATAGAATAGTTGTAATCATACAGAAGAAATAAAATAAAATGCCATCAAGCAAACCACAAACCACATAGGCAAGGGAGCTGGGCTCTACCGAATACCCGCAAGCAAAGCCATACAGTAAAAATACAAGCAGAGGGAGCAACTCAACCTCTAGTGCAATCATGCTCCTAGTTCAAGTCAATCTAGATATGAACTTATTCTAATGCATCAAGCAAATCAAACAAGTCACATCAATATAGTTGCACAGAAAGCAAACAGACAGTCAAGAAAGCAAATCAACAGCTTCTCCAGCTTCACAGCAAAGCAATCTTCTGACAGCAGCTCAGGCCTCAGTCTTCAACTACCCTTCAAGACTATCATCTTCAATAGCAAGTATCAACTTGCTTCTCCAAGCTTCTAACACATCAAACATAAGTATCAACTTATTCCCTCTTCTCCAAGCCTCAGCTCTTCAGTCAATTCCACCTTCAGGCTTCACTCCTAACTGCAAGTATCAACTTGTTCTTTCAGGGACTCAGTGTATCAACATAAGTGTCAACTTATTCTTTCTTCTTCAAGCCTCAGCTCTTCAGTAAATTCCACCTTCAGGCTTCACTCCTCATATCAAGTATCAATTTGACTCCTTCAGGCTCTCAATGTCTCAACATAATTATCAACTCATCCTTTATTCCTCAAGCCTCAGCTCTTCACTCAATCTCAATTTGATCTTCTTCACAAGTGTCAACTTGGTCTTCAAGCTTCAGCTCTCTCTTCTTTACCAGTATCAACTTGTTCCTCTTCATCTACAAGCTTCAGCTCCTAAAGGTAGTCCTCAAACACACAGAAGTATCAACTTCATCCTTCAATCTTCTTCAAGCAAGGAACTCCATCCTCTAACAAGGGAGAAAGATGCATCCATCAAGAGCAAAGTTGGGATGATTGGTAGCAGAGTGAAGACCAAAGGTCACCACTAAGCATCTTATCATCAGAGAAAGGGACCCTCAAAGGTTCTACCAACTTGTAAAGAGCCACACATCCAACCAAAGGAAGGATGAGGCCTTTACAAGGGGACCTTACATCATAGGGAAGAATGGAAGTGATCAACATCTTCCATGTTTATGAAGGAAGGGAATCTATCTAGAAGCTCTGCCTACAAACCCTAATCTTAACACCTAATCAACACTACACCAAAAGAATAGAAGATCTTCACATCCAAGCTTCTTCAAGCAATCCATTTCATCTTCCACTTGTCTTCATCATCACCCAAGATCAAGAGAGAGAAAACCCTAATCTAAGGGAACTAAAGAAGTCATTCTAGTTGAATTAGTGCATTAGAATCATCTAAAGTTAGCACCTAAACTAAAATAAAAAAAAATAGAAAACTACATTGAAAATTCCTACAAAAAATCCTAAGGGACCTTAATTCAATCATGAATCTACCCTACAAAAATTAGAGGTTGAATCATCCACCAAGTTCTAAAAATAAAATCTAAACCACAAGGTATCAACCATAAACCCTAAAAATGGAGCCCTTAAGGTTTCAACCTAAAACTACCACTTACATTCATCACAAAAATGTGAGAAAAATCTATGGGGAGCATGCATATCTATGCTAACTACTCACAAAAAATCAAGGCCAAAATCATCATCACATGATCAAACCAAATTCAACAAAATCAAGCATCAAACATGATTATTTTAATATCAATTAAAATGTAAAAATTCCCATAAAATCAGAAAATGCATGATATAATAATATTTTTTATCTAAAAAATACTAGATTCAGTCATGAATCAATGGCAAAAATAATGGGATTAATTGCATCATTTTTCCATTTTTTATGAATTAATCAATAACCATGAATAAAATGAAAAATGAAATGAAAAATCAAAATAAAACAACAAATGCGTGGTGTGGATAGCAAGAGAAAACAGTTCATTTCCCAGACTGGGCCACAAAGGGGGTGTGGGTAGCATCTATGGACTAAGCCCAAAACCTCCAACTTAATGAAACGCAGCGTTTCATTTTACTTCAGAATTCCTTCACAAGCTTGGACATAATCGTGGCCGTCAGATCTCACTTTGGTCAAAGTCACACACCTGATCCAATGGCCATGAGGTTGTCTTCAACCTTTTAAATTTCTGAAACTCAGGCCACCTTCGCGCCAAAGTCACCGCCGGTGACGTTTTCCGATCACCATTCCACAACCCTAACTCCCCATTGAATCCACCATTGGCCACGATTCCTTGATGAAACTTGTCCCAAATTTCCTCAGGAACTCAATCATGCCATTAATTCACTCTAAAACCTCAAGATTCGTAAGAACCCAATCTCACCCGAAAATGGTAACAACCCTAATTGGTCACTAACTCTCAAATTAATGATCCATAAACCTTCCTACACCATTCTACTATGCATCTATCACAATAATTCTTCTTAATTCTACCTAATTTAAGCTGGAGATTGAAAGTTACTAACCTGAGAATTTCGTGTGCACAGAGGTATTAAACCTTCAAATCAAGCTCTCAAATGCTCCAGACTCCTTCAATGAATCAATTCAAAGCTTCTGTATGCAATGAAATGGATGGAAATGCTCTGGATCCTTGGAACCAATTCTGAGTTGCAGGTGAAGAAATCTGAGAGTAAGAACACTATTCAGCCACAAATTGCCTTGATTATGATCTGGAATCATTCACTAGCATCCATGGAAGTGATTGCAATCAAGAAAATGGATGGAAAGTGAAGAAAATGATGTAACCGAATTCAGTTGCAAGCAAGAAATTTTCAATCTCAATCTCTATTCTCTCCTTCAATTATCACCAACCTTGGCCTTGGATCACCTCATATGCTTATATAGAACATGTAGGGATGATCTAGAAAGCTCTAGATCCTTCTAATAAGAAATTCAATATCTCACTTCATGGAAAGTTCAATCTCATGCCATGGTCATACCAATTCTGCTAGCACCTTGTATTCACCCTCATTCTCTTCCAATTTCTCTCCTAATGGTATTTTGGATGTGTTTGGATTGAAAGAAGCCTTGGTCATGCCTTGAATTTTGGTTTGGCAAATGTTACTTATGATGTAAGTAACTACTTTTCAAAGCAAGTCCTCAAATTAAACCTCAAGTAAAAATTGTGGCAATGTCAATGATCTTAAAATGTGTTTTAGAATCAAAATGACATATTACATGCCTTGGTTTGGACATGTAGATCAAAAATACCAATTTCCATCTTTGGTTCATTTGAAAATCATCCTTATTTTAAGCCATTTTTGTGATTTTGAGCTACAAGCAATTCCAACCTCTCATGACCTCTTGGTTATCCTTAAAACATCATTTTGAACAAGTTTTATGTTGAACATTTTCCCATTTGAAGCTTGCAAATAGGAATTATGGCCTTATGATTGAAATGACCTATAATCTCCAAATGACCAAAATACCCTTGACTTGTCAAGGCCATAACTTGAGTTCTACAAATCCTATCAATGACTTATAGTACTCTCTAGAAAGATAAGGTAATAAGGAACAACATTAATTTTGATCAAAAGTTCATAGGAAGCATCCTTCTAGGGAAAAAGTTTCATGCAAGTTGGACAACTTTCAAGCTCCAAATTCACATTCCTCAGATGACTTGTAACTTGTCAAAGTCATAACTTGAGTTCTACAAATCCTATCAAGGACTTCTAACACTCAAATTAAAGCTAAGATCATGCTATACAACAATCATGTTGGGGGTAGGATGAGATGACAATCACATCTTGAGCTAAACTGCCTTGAAGATAGGGCTCAAACTAGGGGATTTTACACTGTCAAGCCTTAGAACCCTAGCTTGAAACTTCTCAAACTCTTCAATCATGATGAGTTGACCTTGGAATCATCCTTATAACATCTCAATTCATCAATCCATGATCAAATGGCCTTTGAATTAGATCTCAACCTTGTTCAAATCATCAATTGACTTAGGGTTTACCCAGTCAAACCCTAATTGCACCACTCATGGCTGAGGCTTCTTAATCTTGCACAATGACCTGTCTAGGCCTCAAAGTGATCTTCAAAACTTCTCATGAGCTCTCTCAAGACCTCAAGTCCATCTCCATGACCTCAGGATCATCTGATGACTTCCTACAACTCTCAAGTTATGAGGCACACACTCTTGGTTTCAACCACTCTCTCTGAGGGTCTTTTAACTTCTCTGACAAGGATATCAACCCTTGAACACTTGAATAACTTTCTTAGCTAGCTTCATAGTCTTATGTAGCTCTAGGTTGGTAATCATACCTCTTGATCTCCTACATACATGTCAATGAAATGCAAATGATAATGTTAATGTGAATGAAATGAAACACAAGCTAGGTGAAGAAAAGTTGGGCAAATTTTGGGGTGCAACAGTTGCCCCTATTCAAACGGCTTGGACCTGACTCGGTGAGAAGCGAACGACTCTCAAACAATCAAGGTAAAAGACGGTTGAATACCAAAAATCCCAGAAATTTGCCAACTGCACAAGTACACGGTACTCTGATGGGACAAATCTTCGGAAACTGAGCATGACAGTTGCACGACAACTTGCTGGGGAATTGGTCACACGGTAACCGGTGGAATGTCTAATCTCAAATCTCCGTCAGGATGATCATCTGATTTTGCTGTAGATCTTCGTCCTCAATTCATCAAGGGGTCACTGGTCACTTGGTAACCGGCGATAAACGGTCGATCATGCCGTCAGGCATCAGAATTCCTCGAGACTCATCAGGTCATTGTGAACTTTTTAACAATCAAGTTAATAATGCCATCGGGCATTTAAAGGGATTCTCATGCGTCAGCCAGACTTCGTCAGTAAGTCAGGCGCAGAATTCTCGGTTAATCATGAACCAAATAGGGATATCCAAACTTCTGCCATCAGGCACTCCGCATCAGCTAGGCAAACTGCTTCGACATCGCAGCTGGACTTCATCAGTGAGTCAGGGGCTTTGGCACCGCTGCCGGACTTCAATCATCAAGTCTTCAAGGGAAATTTCGACTTCTCTGTTTAAAACCTGTTGGGGATGACACATCTCCGCTGGGGGTTCTGGAGAACTATCAAGTAGCTCTGCTTCGGGGCTCCAGAAATCATTCTGGGCGAATCATCTCTGCTGAGGACTTTAAAAATTATCTTGGACAAATAACTCCGCCGGAGACTTCAAGAATCATCCCGAACCAATAACTCTACTGGAGGTTTCAGGAATCTTCCTGAGCAAACACTCTGTCGGGAACTCTAAGCATCAACTTGAGTGACCAACTTTTGCGACCTCACTGGGGATTTTAAGAATCATCTTAAGCACAAAACTTCGCTGGAGAATTCAAGAATCATCTTGGGCAAACGACTTTGCTGGGGAATTCAAGAATCATCTTGAGCCACTTAACTCTTCCGAGATTTCAGGAATCATCCTGAGCAAACACCATGTCTGGGAACACCTGCAAAACAAGAACGGTAACAACCTAGCTCATGTTTCATATGCATATGTTTGACAATGGAGCAATGCTCCACACGGTGGAAATGCTACATGTTCTTTAGGGTAAATGCTATGCAATCATGCAAAATGCTATGACCCCATCAGCAAAATAAATGCTGAAGGGAGAATTCTCCTGTCAAGGAGAAAGGAACCACTCTGGTGGAGGGAGGAGGAATCATCCTGCCGAGGAGAAGCAATCACACCAATCTCAATTGGACTCCGCCTGGGGAAACAAACTTCAGTCGACTGCTACAGGGGAATAAAGCTCTCCGAGAACCTGAACCTGCTCATCTGGGTATTCAAACCACAAACTGCTTAGGAAACGATATCAATCGCAGAAATAAACTGCACGGCCTTCGCAGATAAAACTTTCCTGGAGATAACGACTCCGATGGGGAAAACCAGCATCAGTTATTCAACACTCTACTGGGGAAAACCACTCATGGCTTCAACGGCTTCCAAGGACTCGACTCCCTTGGAGAACTGCAAACTCGGCTGGGGAAGAAGGAATCATCCTGCTTGCTGGGGAGAGTACGACTCTGTGGGGGATTTCAATTCTCCTGGAGACTTCAGTCTGTACTATCGAGTACTGCACACTTCAGTATATGACTCAGCTGGGGAGACGACGAACCTTCAGGATACATCTGATTGGGGAGAGAATCTTCTCTGCTTGGGGAGACATATCAATGCTTACGATCTCATGTTCAGACTCCACGGGAAGGTGCTGCTGAACCTTGCTGGAGGAGGAGGAATCATCCTGCTTGGGGGCACATACGACGTACTGCCTGGAGTATGCTACACCTACAACAACACAAACAAACAGACAAGATACCCTTCTCAAAGGGACCTATCAAGGTTATCATCTTGTGACAATGTTCAAGTAATTCATTGTTTCAACAATCAGTGGCCTAGGCCAGTAAGTTTATGTATGCGCATTTTGTCAAAAACATCGGCGTTCTTTTTCGCAAACAAAACAGATAAATGCTAAACAGACAAACATAATTGCTGAATAGTATACATTTTATTGATAGCGAACCCCTGAATGGGCAAAAATGTTTTACAACAGATGCAAGCTCCTAGAATGAGGAAGCCGCGCAAAAAAATACAACATAAATATGCATCAGTATATACACAAATGTCGGCAATGAGGCGTAGACGAACACCATGAGTTGATCCCTCTATGACCCACTCGACTTCGATACTTCTCCGACGCTTCAGCTTCAGAAGAGATTGATTCAGATAAACGGCCCTCAGGTCTTCCAAACCACTAAACAATGAGAGTCCACACGCGGAACACAGTCATTTGCTTTTTCAAATCCCTAACTTTTTCCTGAATCGCCCTTTCGGGTTTTCGATTCACCGGGATACCCTTTTTTGCCAAATTCGCCCTTCCAGGTTTTCGACTTTGCGGGTGTACATTCTTTTCTTTTATATCCCTAATTTTTGCCCGAACCTTTTTCCTTTTTTATGGTTCGCCGGGATGCCCCATTTTTGCCTGGATACTCTTTTTCTTTCCAGCGGGTCATTTTTTAAGCAAAGTATTTTTTAACTGCGTCCGCGTTCACCGGGCATGCAAAATCTTCGCCATCCATTGTGGATAACAACAAGGCTCCTCCCGAAAAGACCTTGCTGACGACGTACAGACCTTCGTAATTAGGAGTCCACTTGCCCCGGTGATCGGAGTGTGGAGGAAGAATCTTCTTCAAGACGAGATCACCCGTCTGAAAGCTTCTAGGACACACCTTCTTATCATAAGCTTTCTTCATTCGGCTTTGGTACATACGACCATATGCAATCGATGCTAACCTCTTCTCGTCCATCAGGCTGAGTTGGTTTAGTCGGTTCTTAATCCATTCGGCCTCATCGAGTTTCACATCAACCAAAACTCGCAAAGAAGGAATCTCAACTTCTAACGGTAGGACAACTTCCATACCGTACACCAGTGAGAAAGGAGTTGCCCCGGTTGATGTACGTACCGTTGTACGATAACCGTGCAGCGCAAATGGCAACATCTCGTGCCAATCCTTATAGGTCACAACCATCTTCTGCACAATCTTCTTGATGTTTTTATTGGCCGCTTCAACGGCGCCATTCATCTTCGACCGGTAATGAGATGAGTTGTGGTGTTCAATCTTGAAACTCTGGCACAGCTCTTTCATCATCTTGTTATTCAGATTCGAACCATTATCAGTAACGATCCGCTCGGGAATTCCGTAACGACAAATGATGTCCCTCTTTATGAATTTAGCCACCACCTGCTTGGTCACATTAGCGTATGAGGCTGCCTCCACCCACTTGGTGAAGTAGTCGATAACTACTAGAATAAAGCGATGATAGTTAGATGCAGTGGACTCGATCTTGCCTATCATGTCGATGCCCCACATGGAGAACGACCATGGGGAGGACATGACATTTAACGGGCACGGCGGCACATGAATCTTATCAGCATAAATCTGGCATTTATGACATCTCTTCGCGAATTTGAAGCAATCCGACTCCATTGTCAGCCAGTAATATCCTGCTCTCAGGATCTTTCTTGTCATAGCGTACCCGCCGGCGTGCGTACCAAATGTGCCTTCATGGACTTCTTCCATGAGCATACTCGCCTCTTTCTCATCTACACATCTGAGTAGCACGAGATCGTGGTTTCTTTTATACAAAACTCCATCAAGATTGAGATAAAAATTTCCAGACAGCCTCCTTAGAGTCTTCTTATCCTGGGTTGACGCTCCCGCAGGATACTCCTTAGTCATAAGGAAGGTCTGGATATCATGGAACCATGGCTTGCCGTCGGAGGCTTCCTCGATCGCAAAGACAAAGGCAGGTCTATCAAGACGAGAAAGGACAATTCTTGGAGATTCATTCCAAAAATTGAATTTATACATCGAAGCCAACGTGGTTAAGGCGTTAGCCATCTGATTCTCAGCCTTAGGCACATGATGGAGTTCCACTCGATCAAAGAACGGAACCAGCCTTCTGGCATAGTTCATGTACGGCACCAAATTCGATTGACGAGTCTCCCACTCCCCTTTAATCTGGTTAATCACAAGTGCCGAGTCACCATATACATCTAGTTTCTTGATTCTCAAATCAATTGCTTCTTCCAGACCCATGATGCATGCTTCGTACTCCGCTTCATTATTGGTGACCGGAAACATCAGTCTCGCAGTGAATGGGATGTGGGATCCGTGGGGGAGTCGTGATGATCTCCCTAATGTCACTTCCGTAAGAATTAACCGCCCCGTCAAATATCAATTTCCATTGGGATTTCCTGTCTGGACCCTCGTCGGGCAACGGTTCGTCGCAATCTTTCGCTTTGAGAAACATGATATCCTCATCAGGGAATTCAAATTTCATCGGCTGATAATCCTCGATTGGCTGTTCGGCAAGGTATTCAGACAATACGCTTCCCTTGATGGCCTTCTGGGAAACATACTGAATGTCATATTCCGTCAACACCATTTGCCATATGGCAATCCTGCCCGAAAGCGCTTGCTTCTCGAAGACGTACTTGATCGGATCCATCTTCGAAATTAGCATGGTTGTGTGATTGAGCATGTACTGTCGTAAACGTTTGGCAGCCCAGGCTAGTGCACAACACGTTTTCTCCAGCATCGAGTAACGAGATTCACAGTCTGTGAACTTTTTACTCAAGTAGTAAATGGCATGCTCCTTTCTGCCCGTCTCGTCGTGCTGACCGAGAACACACCCCATACTATTCTCAAGAACTGTCAAGTACATGATTAAGGGTCGTCCGGCCACTGGGGGTATCAAGATCGGAGGTTCCTGTAGATACTATTTTATCTTATTGAATGCCTTCTGGAAATCCTCGTTCCAGATAATCGCCTGATTTTTCTTTAGTAGTTTGAACATCGGTTCACACGTGGCCGTGAGCTGAGAAATAAACCTTGCAATGTAGTTTATTCTGCCCAGGAAACCACGAACTTCTTTTTCTGTTTTTGGCGCTGGCATCTCTTGTATTGCTTTGATCTTCGCAGGATCGACCTCAATGCCTCTTTCGCTCACGATAAACCCTAGTAGTTTTCCAGACCGTACTCCGAAAGTACACTTGTTAGGATTCAGCCTCAATCGGAACATCCTAAGCCTCTCAAAAAGCTTCAGCAAATTGACCAGATGCCCCTCCTCTGTTTGGGACTTCGCAATCATGTCATCAACATAGACTTCAATCTCATGATGAATCATATCATGAAACAAAGTGATCATTGCTCGTTGGTAAGTGGCCCCTGCGTTCTTCAGACCGAAAGGCATTACCTTGTAGCAAAATGTTCCCCAGGGAGTGATAAACGTAGTTTTCTCCATGTCCTCCGGCGCCATCTTGATCTGATTGTAACCGGAGAAGCCATCCATGAACGAAAATATGGAGAACTAAGCTGTATTGTCGACCAACACATCAATATGAGGCAGCGGGAAATCATCTTTAGGGCTTGCCCTATTCAAGTCCCGATAATCGACGCACATTCGTACCTTACCGTCCTTCTTCGGCACAGGCACTATGTTGGCGACCCACTGAGGGTAAGTAGTGACCGCTAAGAAGCCAGCATCAAGCTGTTTTTGCACTTCTTCTTTGATCTTAACGGCCATATCTGGTCGTGTCCTCCTAAGCTTCTGCTTAACGGGAGGACAATCTTCTCGTAGCGGCAAGTGGTGGACCACGATGTCAGTGTCAAGTCTGGGCATATCTTCGTAGGACCAAGAAAAGACGTCACTGTACTCTCTTAGCATCTCGACCAACCTCTGTTTGACATCACTCTGCAATGCGGCCCCTATCCTGACGTTCCTGACAAGTTCTTCAGAACCCAGATTCACAATCTCGATCTCTTCTTCGTGAGGCAGAATAACTTTCTCTTCTTGCTTCAACAAGCAGGCCAACTCCTCGGGAAGGTCTTCGTCTTCATCAATCTCTTCTTCGGCTTGATAGATTGGGCAATCGAAGTCGAAGTGAGTCGTAGAAGGTCCAGAGTCGATGTCATCTGCTATGTGGATCCTGCAATAACAAAGGTTAAGCTTAAGACAAGGATATGCAGGTTAGCACAAACCCCATTGCCATTTTATTGTTTTTCAAAACAAATATAAAACAGGAATAACAGAGATCACAATATTTGAATACGAAGAAAAACGCCTTCTGATTTATTGATAAAATGCATGTACATAATCAAACGAGGCCCTAACAATAAAACCACTATGCCCCGGGTAGGACATAGGGTTGTACAATGATTGGAAAAAGTAAATCATTATTCTTTGCCTGCCACTTGGATGATATCCCTGACGGACCAGTTTTTGAGGCTCTCGCCTGGCTTGCTTGGCTGGACCCAAGAGTCCAGATCGCAGTCGCTGTCTTCGCCGTCTTCAGACACCGCGTTGAGACTTTCAAATATCACCCCGCCACTGGTAAACTGGATCGGCCCTTTACCTCGCGACGCACTGATAGAAGAGGAGGCTTCAGCCGCAGGAGAGTATCCTAACCCGAAATTGTCTTGCTTGTTAGGTATCTCTAGAATTCGCCCCCAGCCTGGGGTAGATCCGGCTTGAACAACGGTTCGGGCTTCCTTGAAGGAAGAGAGAGTCATCTCTGGCTTCTCAGTGATTGCAGGAGCTACGCTCTTGACTTTAACAGCTTCGAACGCTTGACATAGGGTTTCGTGGATTTCCCCATCCATCTCAACATACTTGAAGGACGACAAATGGCTCACCATTATATCTTCCTCACCACATACGGTCACGATGCTACCTCCGACAGCGTACTTGAGCTTCTGGTGCAACGTGGAGGTCACGGCGCCAGCCGAATGGATCCATGGCAGGCCTAGGAGACAGCTGTAGGCAGGCATGATGTCCATAATGTAGAAGACTGCGTCGAACATTTCCGGCCCAACTTGGATCGGTAACATCACCTCCCCGAAAACATGACATTTGGTTCCATCGAACGCTTTCACAACCAGATCACTGGGTGTGCAAATCAATCCACGAGTATCTAACTTCATCAATGCCTTCTTCGGAAGAACATTGAGCGACGACCCTGTGTCCACCAACACATGAGACATAATTGTTCCCCTACACTCTATCGAGATGTGCAGGGCGCTATTGTGATTCCTCCCCTTCGGCGTCAGCTCCAGGTCAGTGAACCCTAACCCCTTCCAACTGGTTGACTGATATTTCCTGCGGTACATACGCGGCATTCAACACCTTCAGCAACGCGTTGCGATGTGCCTCAGAACACAGCAACAGGTTCAGGATGGAAATTTTCGAGGGTGTTTGGTGGAGGTGATCCACGATCTTGTAGTCACTCTTTTTAATCAACCTCATAAACTCTTCGGCGTCTTTAACAAGTCTTTTTCTACCCCACGAGGGGTCTCTTCAACGACTTTACTCTTTCCTTTATCAGTTGCGTCAGCTCTGTCCGCTTTGTCCGCCACGATCTCAGGTGGAGCAAATACTCTTCCACTGCGAGTGATTCCGCCAATGCCCGCTAGGTTATCCACAGACGTCCCAGATGGTTCCAGTTCCAATTTCTGTCCGTTGCAGTAGACGTCTGCCCCATAATGCCATGGGACAGCATTGGTGCTTTCAAAAGGTATCGGCCCGACTTTGGTGATGTTAATCATGGGCGGCCTGGGTGCAGAAATAGTTATCGTCCGACGAGGGATGGTGATGGTGGCAACCTCATCATCTTGCTTCAGCATTACCTCTCCCGATCCGCTTTCGGCCCTTCGGATAAACTGCAGGATTCCTTCGGTCATCAGACTTTGAATCCCTTCTATCAACTGTTCACATCCATCAGAACGAGTCGCACAGCCCATACACAGTTCTCCACAGCCCGGAAAGAAACCCCTTTTCATCAGCTTAGCTTTAACGAAGCTAAGCGGTGTCTTCAGATCTCTGACGTCAGTCAAAAAATCCAAGTTCTCGTCTTCAATAATGGCATTTACTCCACCTCCACTATGATTCGGCATAGGGTTCTTCGTGACGTTTGGCACGTTATCTGAGAAATTGATGATCTTAGCTTCCACCATGTCCTGCACCTTATGCTTGAAGGCTTTGCAGTTTTCTATTGTGTGGCCTGGTACCCCTGAGTGAAATTTGCAAGTCGCATTCGCATCATAACCTGGCGGAGGTGCCCCTGTCAAGGGAGCCAGGGTTCTCTTCTAGATCAACTGTAGCTGAAGCAAAGTCTGTAATAGCTGAGCATAGGACATGGGCGGTGTCTCGAGGTGACGGCTCGATAGAGGTGCCCTGTTCTGATACTTTCTGTACCCTTGTTGATTCAGCTGCTGCTGTGGCTGTTGGACTGCCGGGATAATTATACTGGCCACCTGCTGGTGAGGGCCTTTACCCTTCCTTTGAGCGTTGGACACGGCGCTCGTCTCCCCTTCCCGTCTTTTGCCACAATAAGGTTTCTTTCCTCCTCCAGCTGAGGACAGATCACCTTGAATTTTCCCCAGTTTGATCCCATTTTCGACGTGCTCACCCGTGATAATGAGATCTGAGAAGCTTCCGGGCATACTGCTGACCAACTTCTCATAATAAACTCCTGGGAGGGTGGCTACGAACATTTCCACCAGCTCCCGTTCAACCATCGGCGGCTGAACCCTAGCTGCCAACTCACGCCACCGCTGGGCGCATTCCTTGAACCCTTCATTGTTCCTTTGTGATAGATTCTGCAGTTGGACCCGGTTCAGAGCCAGGTCACTGTTATATTGGCAGTGGTGCACGAATGCTTCAGCAAGTTCCTTCCACGTGCGCACACTGGTAGGTTCCAGACTCATGTACCATTCCAGGGAGGGCCCGGACAAACTGTCTTGAAAGAAGTGCATCAGCAACTTCTCGTCCTCAGAATGAGCGGACATTTTCCGGTAATATGATCTCAAATGGACGCGAGGGCAAGTGGTGCCCTTGTACTTTTCAAAGTCAGGTACCTTGAACTTAGGAGGCACCTTGAAATCAGCAATCAGTCCCAACTTGGACATGTCAACACCCATGGTGTTCTGGTTCTCGAAATTCCTCATCTTGTCCTCAAGTGCCTTAAACCTTAGTCGTGCTTCAGTAGTCAGCTCTCCTTCAGCACCTCTCTGCGAGAACACATCGTCTTGGCGGTCTTCTAACCACGGCTGAGGCCCAAACAGATTTCCAACACCCGCATTGCCGTTTCCCAGTCCAACATTGACGTTAGCTTCAAAATTCCCATTACCGACGCCAGTCGTATTACCGTTGAGCCCCATGTTAGCTATCACATTGCCGTTGGCACTGCCATTCCCCCCGGTCACGGGGACGCCGTTCTGAGGAGTTTCAACAGGTGGAGGAGTTGGCACAGTCCCACCATGGAGTATACCATTGCTGTCGACCCTTGAAATTAGAGGCTGAACCAAGTGTAACACGGTGGGAGAACTGACTTTAAACAATGTTGCGGATAGCAAGAGTCGCCACCGACTTTTATTTTATCCATAAGGAAAGGTTATAAAAGAACAGGAAAGACCTTAGAGAATATTTTGGGTCCGGGGGGTAGGTTATGAAAAGGGAAGGTGTTAGCACCCTTTTCATCCATGGTTATCCATGGGCTCTTAGGTACTTAAGCTCACTTTTGAATTGTTTTGAAAGTGTAGTGTGTGAATAGCAAAAAATTTCAGAATAGTTTAATAATAATCCGTGTATGGATGTGAAAAAACTTGCTTGAAAATTTTGTTGGAAATTTGTTTAAGTGTGAAAAAGTTTTGAAGTGAGCAAGTATCTAGGAGTAGCCTACCCTAATGTTTTAAGGTCTTTCTTATTCTTTATCCTTTCCTTAGTAAGACTATCCCTACTATAATGGAGTAGGTAGTCCTTACTTTGGATGTTAAGGGACATGTGAGGGACAATTGGATTTTTGAAGGCCATGGTGGGGTGTAATAAGCAAACTGGAGGGACTATCATCATTTTTCGAAAGGGACTCGATTCGTAAAGGCAACCATAAGGGACTTTGATGATTTTTCTATTTGAGGGACTTGCTTTATACACCCCACTTAACCATTATTCGTAGGCAACTTGAGGGATATCCTTAGGAAGTGAGACGGCGATTAAAATCGACTTACGTGTGTGACGTGTTTATTTTAATTATCTTTATTTAAAAGTGATCTAAATTTATTTTAATATTACATACATGTTGTTACACTCCCTAATTACTAACCATAATAATAATTAAATAATTAAACAACTTTACATCCAAGAAACAATTACAAAATAATAAGCAAAATAATTAAATAGCAAAGATAAATAAAATATAAATAAGCAATAATAAATAATAAAGGGGGTTAGTAAGCGATATTTAACAAAATAATAAGCATGATTAGAATATAAATGGGTTAGTAAATAGGAATAAACAAAATTAATCCAAATATTATAATAATAAGAAATTAACAATTTTTTAATATAATCAACTAAAAAAACAAATATGAATAAACAATTGTTTTAATTTTAATATTTTAAAATGTTTTTTAATTTTAATATTTTAAAATGTTTTTTAATTTTAATATTTTAAAAAAATATTTTTTTAATTTTAATATTTTAAAAAAATGTTTTTTTTTTATTTTAATATTATAAGAAAATGTTTTTAATTTTTATATTATAGAAAATGAACCAACTTAAATATTTTTAAAAATTTGATAAAGAAAGTAAAAAAATAAAAGGGTTGGGCCGGTCATTACCTCCGGACCCAACCCGGTGGAAGCAATTGTGATCAAAAGAGTCTTTTAGGGTTTTGAAGGTTTATGGACTATTGGCGCGGCGGCCAAACGGTTAGGCCTAACCTTCGGATGTGTGTAATGTGACAGAAATAATGGTGAAGTTTAAGATCATACAAACAGAGAATTAACTACAGAAATTAAAGCCATACAAGCAGGAATTTAAAAGACGGAACTCGAAGCGCGATTGTTAAGTTCGCGAGGTTACATGATAGGAGCAGATACAATATGATGATGAAAAATTTAATCAATGATAAACGAATTTAAAACAATCAGTTGAACAACAGAAAACAAGAGGCTGTTAGTAGGGTTAGGCATAAATACAATGGATAATGAGATAGTGCAGAAAAAGATGCAAATTTAGAGTTTTTATTGTTTTGAAAAAAAAAAGATTTTAATTTAATTTATAAAAGAAAGAACAATGTTAGTTTTTAAAAAATACTTTAATTTTAACCTTAAAAAAAAGGTTTTAATTTGTATTAAGAAAAAGTTTTAATTTTTATTTTAAACAAAGAGATTTTAAGTTATTTATTTTAAAAATAAAAAAAGGTCTTTATTTATTATTATAAAAAAAAAGAAAAAAGTTTAATTTAATTAAAAGCTTTATTTTATTTTATTTTTAAATAAATATCCTAATAAGATTTAAAAATAATAAAATTAAAATATAATAAGAAAAAATTGTAAAATAATAAAAAAAAGAATAAAGAGGAATTGGGCCGGTGATCAACCCGGACCCAACCCCAATCGTGGCAATCAGCAATATTGAGACTTAGGGTTTGAGACCCCCAATCTCCTTTCGAATGGCGCCGATCCACTCTCTTCATCTCTTTTGCTTCGTTTTGCTGCGATCTGGTTCCCTAAAAACCTGAAAACACACAAACTTAAACCGTCAAATGTGAAAGGCGATGCACTCGTCGCTTACGTTTTTGAACGATGATGATTTTACGGTGAGTCTCTGAGGTTTCAATGGTCGGTGATGACTCCTTGTCTGAGGCCAGACGGTGATCGCCTTTGATTACCCGCCGTCGGTGAAGGCAGTCGCGGTGATCACGGGAGCTTTGCGCGAGGATTTCGTTGTTCCTCTTCTTCTCTTCAATCGCGCGGTCACTAGGGTTTGCGATCTTCGTTCCTCTTTCTTACGAAGACGATGACGAGGATATTGGTTCCTCTGAGTCTCGGCTGTTCTCCTTGTTTGCGCCGCCTAGGGTTTGTTCGCGATTGGTCCGTCCGGGTTTTCTCTGAGGTGAGATCGTCCCTTTATATCTTCTCTTTTTGGGCCTTGGATGTTGTTGGATTTGCGTTTTATTTTTGTGATTTCTGATACAAATTGATTTGATTTGATTTCAGAATTATTTGATTGAATCCACTTGGGATTCTTTCCCTTTTCAAACTCAGGATTTTCAGTTCGTTTTGATTTGCATTCTGATATATCTCGATTTCGAATTTGTGATTCGGATTGGATTTTGCAACTTCCTGGATTTTTCTGATACTGATATATCCTGTTTCCTCTTTACAGATTTGATTGGGATTTTGGTGAGATTGGACTTCGTTTTTTCTGATATATTTGATCTCATTTGATCTGAACTTTCCTTTTTCAGGATTCCCTATTCTTGGTTATAGATTTGCCCAGATTTTCATTTGATTTTGATAACTGAACGGCTTTGTCTTGATTTGTGGATATCCAGTTTCTTCGTTTCCTTGATTGGATCGAATTGGGTTTTCATTTTTCTGATGATATTCGGATCTTTCTCTTTTCAGAATTCCTTGATTGAACGTCACTTGACCCTATTCGATTTGTTTGATAACCTGAACTGATCTGTTTTGATTTCATTTGGACATTGCTTTGGATTCTGATATCTGAACTGGTTTGGTTTTGATGGACTTGTTTCGTTCAGTTTGGTTATCAGCTAGAATTCACTTATTTTTCCTCTTCTTTTTTCAGGATGGGTACTATGGTTTCGATCGCGTCAAACGCTGCTGAGGAAGGTATACGGCAATGATGACCTTGTTCTGAGCCTGATGGAGCAAGATACTACGTCCTAGCTTCTGATCATATTGCTGCTTCTGATTGAATTGGTGATGATGATTGGCTATGATGTCGATGAACTGAGCCATGTATTTGTTTGTTTTATGGACCGAGTATGGTTTTGATAACTTGTTTTTGGTGACTTTGTTTGTTGGGGCGATGATGTTCATAACTGAGCCCCTGTTTGGTGCTTTGCTTTTCCAATGTGGCCTGCACATTTGGTCGGTGTTTACTCTGTGCTGATGCGTGATGATATTGAACCTATCTTGCTTTCTGTTATGGTTTTATGAACTGACTTGATTGTTGGTTTTCAGTCATTCATGATGACTCTGATTTGCTTTCTGATATGGCTGGTTCTTCTTCTTTTTTATGAACCTGAGCTGTTTTAGGGATTGAGTTGTCTGCTCCAATTTTGTGCAGCTTGTTGCGATTTGATGCAGCCTTGGCTTCATTTCACTCTACTTGTTCTGTTTGAACTGGGTTCTTCATGAACTTGCCTATGTGTTGCAGAACTGATGCTGCTTTTGGTTGTGCATTTTCAATTTGAATTTCCATTTACTCATGGCAGCTTATGAGCTATCTTGTTTCTGAGTTTCTGTCATCAATTTGTGCTGATGCTGTTGTGGAATTTCAGGTTTGGAAAAAAATGAGCACCAAGTGATTTAGACCTGCCGGCATCCGGGTCTGAATCCCGCTTGACTATGCTGCCATACTCTCATATCAGTTTGGAAATCCAATCGCGGCGAAACGAATCAGTTCCACTTCATTTATTTTTTTCTATCTCCCGGATATCCCATATGGATAAGAACATGTATTACCTGATCTGACGCCCACGGCGCGGATCGGTAACGGGGGTAGGACGCAGCTTCGGTTGTGCCACTCCCGGCACTCGATGATGATATTGTTCTGAGAGTGTCGAAAAAACTCCTAACCTTTTTTTCTATATTGTTTGTTTTGCTTTGATGTGCAGGTTAGTCGAGATTTGCGGCGAAGCTCAAGGGTCAACATGAAGACACTTATCATTTTTAGGACTTAGGATTTTTAGGTTTAATGTAATTCCTTGTAACAGCAAAAATGTGAAACAATCTCCCTTTTGTATAATGAAATCTTTATGAAATAAAATTCCCAACACTTTGAATTTATTTATATTTTATTCCTAGTTAAAAAAAACTATAAACAATTGTGAATAAATCCACAAGCATTTAAATTCATTAACATAGTCATAAAACATAAACACTCCCAAGTGATATTTGTAATTCTAATCTCATCCGATTAAAATGTTAACCAAACCACTTCATAACCAACACATATGGGCACCGTAATCACAACAGTTTCAGCATCAACAGTAACACTACTCGTAATTAAATTCTACTGACCAAATGCCGAGATCTTGATATGATCAGACCTGGTGATAGATAAATGTATCAAACGCCTCAGAATTTTAATAACAGCCCATCTTCAAGGAATTGGTAGAATTTGTGTAAAATGACCAAAATACCCCTGGAATCAAATCTCTCTTTGATGTTGGCAAAAAAAAAAAAAATCATGAAGTTTGACTTTGGTTTGACCACAGTTGACCTCAGTTTGACTTTTTAACTGCATTGACTGCTTTTGACTTATCTGATCATCTGACTGAGCAAACTTTTGAGAAAAGTCTTGAAACTTGACATGGGGGTTCTTATACACATATAAGATGTTATGAAGCTCACTTGAAGTCTTGGAAGTCCATTTAGCCTGATTAAAGTCAAAACCCTAGTTTTGGATGCACTGCTTAGGAGGTGCATTGTCTGAGGGAATTGTCAACTCTTCTGACCAATTGTGAACTTTGTGAACCTTGTGAATCTTCATAAGATATCTTGTGATACTCATGGGAGGTATTGTGAAGCTTGTGAACCTTGTGAACATCATGAAGTGGCTTTGTAGACCTCATGACCCTTAGGAAAGCTTTGTAAACATTGTGAATCTTGTGAACCTTGTGAACCTCCAAGAAGCAACCTATGGACTTCATGAACCTCATGAAAGGTATTGAAAGCACTGTGGGACTTGTGAACCTTGTGAACCTTCTTAGAACACAAAGTCTTGTATTGTGAGGGCAAATTTTGGGGTGCAACAGCTGCCCCTGTTCAATTTTCTGAAACCTGAGGGGTTAGATTGGTATATTTGCCAGTCGTAACCTGGAAGGTTGAAGGGGATTGAACACAAAAGCCCAAAAATTTGCACTCACTAGTGCACTAGAGTGGTACAGATGGCTAGTTGAATATGATTGAGTGGGCTTAAAGATGCCACTAGGGGGGGAGCAGTTCAAAATATGGGTGTAGGATGAAAGCTGTCAGGAGTCTGGAATAATAATGATGTAGCAGCATGTCTTCATGAGGATAGAGCAATCAATAGTGATAACCCTAAAGCAGTCTTGAAGCAATGATATGATTTCAGGAGGATAGAACAATGAATGGCTCTAAAGCAGTCTTGAAATAATAATGTGATATGTCTTCAGGAGGATAGAGCAATCAATAGCTCTAAAGCAGTCTTGAAGTAATGATTTCAGGAGGATAGAGCAATCAATAGCTCTAAAGTAGTCTTGAAGTAATGATTTCAGGAGGATAGAGCGATGGATAGCTCTAAAGCAGTCTTGAAGTAATGATTTCAGGAGGATAGAGCAATCAATAGCTCTAAAGCAGTCTTGAAGTAGTAATATGACCTCATGAGGATAGAGCAATGAATAGCTCTAAAGCAGTCTTGAAGTAATAGGATGATTTCAGGAGGATAGAGCAATCAATAGCTCTAAAGTAGTCTTGAAATAATTAGATGGCTTCAGGAGGATAGAGCAATGAATAGCTCTAAAGCAGTCTTGAAGTAGTAATATGACCTCATGAGGATAGAGCAATGAATAGCTCTAAAGCAGTCTTGAAGTAATAGGATGATTTCAGGAGGATAGAGCAATCAGTAGCTCTAAAGCAGTCTTGAAGTCATGAGAGGCTATCAGGAGGATAAAATAACCCTGAGGTTACAATAAAGCAGTCCCAAAGTAATAAGAAGCTCATCAGGAGGATAAAGTAACCCTGAGGTTACAATAAAGCAGTCCCAAAGTAATAAGAAGCTCATCAGGAGGATAAAGTAACCCTGAGGTTACAATAAAGCAGTCCCAAAGTAATAAGAAGCTCATCAGGAGGATAAAGTAACCCTGAGGTTACAATAAAGCAGTCCCAAAGATCCTAAGCTTGTTTGTTGGATAATTAACCTGAAAACAAGGTAGCATTCTGTATAACATCATTAGTTTATGCTTTATGTATGCATGTATGACATGATGCACTTAGGTAATGTACTATAGACATATATGTTATGGTATGATGTAAATGATGTATGTATGATATGACACTGCTGGAAGTGTCTGGATATCCTTGTATAACAACTGCTGGCCAAGGAAAATAAATCCCGATTTGTTGAAGAATATATAACCCTCCGCCTGCTGGGGATAACAAGGTATAGATAACCTCCCGTTGTTGGGGATAACAAGGTATAGATAACCTCCCGTTGTTGGGGATAGTAGGGTATAGATAACCTTCGTTTTCGTTTGATAGTAGGATAAGTATAACATCCCGTCTTCGTTCATCGTGCCCTTATTGGAAAGTAATTTCCCGTATATCCGTATGAGGATAAAAGAGATGGATATAAATTCCAGGGGAGATTAGACTTTGTGAAAATGGATTAGTCCTACTGATGGTTTGTAACTGTCTTGTAAAGATGAACCGGCGAAGCTTCGTTGAAATCCTTCCCTCGTTCGTCCTTAGTAAATACTATTACTGCATTTTCATGCATTTCTGGTAAACATCAATCATATTAAAAGCATACATGCATTTCTGGTAAACATCAATCATATTCAAAGGCATACATACATTCAAACACAACCAATGGACGTTTCGCTTATGTAAATAGGGTAAAAGTAAATATGGATTCAAAAGATGGAATTTATTTATATCAAAAGTGACCCATACACGGGTAAGTTTGTACAAGGAGACATAAACCCTAGTAAGAGAATTTTGTCATGAAGTTTTACAAAAAGAATCAGCTATGTGGGAAATAATCCTATTGAGTTTCAATTCTACTATTGCCACTCAAGTATCTCATCTTCTTGCTGTTGAGACGGAAACGATTGGATTGAGCTTTATCTGTTTGAGCTTGAGTAAGTAGTACAATTGGTTGCAGTTTCATGAGTGATCCAAACGAGACATAGTCATACGCTTTAATCCCTAACTTTTGCCTGGATTGCCCTTTCAGGTTTTCAATCCACCGGGATACCCTTTTTTGCCCAAGCCGCCTTTTCAGGTTTTCGACTTGCCGGGTGTACATCTTTTTATATATATATCCCTAATTTTTGCCCAAACCCTTTTGGTTTGCCGGGATGCCCTTATTTTTGCCTAGGCCTGTCAACCTAGCGGGTCTCTTTTTATGCGTAGTATTTTTTAACTATGTCTGCGTTTACAGGTTGTGGGAAGTCTTCACCATCCATTGTAGTCAATATCATGGCACCTCCTAAGAACACTGTCTTGACTACAAATGGTCCCTCATATGTTGGAGTCCACTTGCCCCTAGGATCACCCTGTGGTAATATGATACGCTTGATTACCAAGTCACCAGCCTGATATACCTTTGGCTTAACCTTCTTGTTAAAAGCTTTGATCATCCGTTTCTGGTACATCTGGCCATGACAAACTGCTGCTAACCTTTTCTCATCAATCAAATTTATCTGGTCAAGTCGAGTCTGAATCCACTCATCTTCATCCAAGCCTGCATCCTTCATAATTCTCAAGGAGGGGATCTGAACTTCAATAGGCAGAACTGCTTCCATACCATAGACTAAGGAGAATGGGGTTGCCCCTGTTGAAGTACGTATTGTAGTACGATAACCATGCAGAGCAAATGGTAACATCTCGTGCCAATCCTTGTAAGTAATAGTCATCTTCTGTACAATCTTCTTAATGTTCTTATTAGCAGCTTCAACTGCCCCATTCATCTTTGGACGATACGGAGAAGAGTTGTGATGCTTAATCTTGAACTGCGTACAGAGATCAGTAATCATAGTGTTGTTCAGATTAGAGCCATTGTCAGTGATAATCCTTTCAGGGATACCATACCTACATATGAGATTATTCTTAATGAACCGAGCCACAACATTCTTAGTCACAGATGCAAATGAAGCTGCCTCTACCCACTTCGTGAAGTAATCAATAGCAACCAGGATGAAACGATGCCCATTAGAAGCAGTAGGCTTGATCTCACCAATCATATCAATGCCCCACATGGCAAAGGGCCACGGAGCAGTCAACACATTCAATGGAGATGGAGGTACATGTACTTTATCAGCATAGATTTGACATTTGTGACATGTTCTGGAGTGTTGATAGCAATCAGCTTCCATGGTAGACCAATAGTAACCTGCTCTCAAAATCTTCTTTGCCATGGTATGACCACTAGAATGAGTGCCAAAGGTCCCATCATGCATCTCTTCCATAATTTCTGTAGCTTCCTTCTTATCCACACAACGAAGCATAGTTGAATCATGATTACGCTTATACAGAACGCCATTACTCAGAAAGAACTTAGCAGAAAACCTTCTCAGGAACTTCCTATCTTTGACAGATGCCCCTTCAGGGAACTCCTGAGCTTCAAGATAGTTTTTCACTTCATAGAACCAAGGCTTCTCCTCTGCCCCTTCAGTGTCAATCTCATTGCAGTATGCAGGCTTCTCAAATCTATCAATGGTAATCTTGGGAGCTTCATCATCCCAGCTGATCTCAAACATAGATGCCATGGTGGCCAATGCGTCTGCCAACTGATTCTCTCTTCGTGGAATATGTCCAAAAGTAATCTCTTTGAAATGTGGGATCAAAGACAACACATGTTCTCTGTAAGGAATGAGATTATCATGCTTTGTATCCCAATCTCCTTTAATCTGACTTACTACCAGAGCTGAATCTCCATACACCTCAAGGAACTGAATCTTCATATCAATAGCAACTTGCATACCCATGATACATGCCTCATACTCAGCCATGTTATTGGTACAATAGAAACAAAGTCTGGCAGTAATCGGGGTATGACAACCTTCAGGGGAGCTAATCACAACACCAACACCATTACCATGTGCATTGGAGGCACCATCAAAAACCATAGTCCATCGGGATCCTTGTTCAGGTCTGTCATATTGTCCAGGTTCTTTGGTAACAGACATAATGTCTTCATCAGGGAACTCAAAATTCATTGACTGGTAATCATCTACTGCTTGATGAGCCAAATGATCAGCAACAACACTCCCCTTAATGGCCTTCTGAGTAGTATACTGTATATCATATTCCGTCAAGATCATTTGCCATCTTGCAATTCTTCCGGAAAGAGCAGGTTTCTCAAATATGTACTTGATTGGATCCATCTTCGAAATCAACAAGGTAGTATGGGTCAACATATACTGTCTTAGTCGGCGAGCAGCCCATGCCAAAGCGCAGCAAGTTTTCTCGAGCAGTGAGTATCTTGTTTCACAGTCGGTAAACTTTTTGCTAAGGTAGTATATTGCCTGCTCTTTTCGACCAGACTCGTCATGTTGCCCCAATACACACCCCATTGAGTTGTCTAATACTGTTAAATACATAATCAAGGGTCTTCCATCAACTGGTGGCATTAAAATTGGAGGTTCTAGCAAATATCCCTTGATTTCATCAAAGGCAGTCTGGCACTCATCATTCCATTCCATCACCTGATCTTTCTTCAACAACTTGAAGATTGGCTCACAGATGGTAGTTAATTGGGAAATAAATCTTGCAATGTAGTTCAATCGTCCCAAGAAACCTCTAACCTCCTTCTCAGTACGGGGAGCTGGCATCTCTCGTATAGCTTTCACTTTTGCAGGATCCACTTCAATACCTTTTCCACTGACAATGAAACCCAAGAGTTTTCCAGATCTAACTCCAAAAGTACACTTGTTTGGGTTCAATCTCAACTTGTATTTCTTCAACCTCTCAAACAACTTGTGCAGATGATCAAGATGTTGCTCTTCATTCTGAGATCTGGCTATCATATCATCCACATATACCTCTATCTCATGATGAATCATATCATGAAACAAAGCCACCATAGCACGCTGATATGTTGCCCCTGCATTCTTCAAACCAAATGGCATTACCTTATAGCAAAAGGTGCCCCACTGTGTCACAAATGTTGTCTTCTCCATATCTTCAGGTGCCATCTTGATTTGATTGTAACCAGAGAAACCATCCATAAAAGAGAATACCTTATGCTGAGCAGTGTTGTCTACCAGAATATCGATATGAGGAAGTGGAAAGTCGTCTTTAGGGCTAGCCTTGTTCAGATCTCTGTAGTCTACACACATACGTACCTTACCATCTTTCTTAGGAACTGGTACCACATTTGCAACCCACTGAGGATAAGAAGTTACGGCCAAGAACCCTGCATTGAACTGTTTCATTACCTCTGCTTTGATCTTTTCTGACATTTCAGGACGCATACGACGAACCTTCTGCTTCTTTGGACGACAATCTTCTTTCACTGGCAAACGGTGAACCACAATGTCCGTATCCAACCCTGGCATATCTTCATAAGACCAAGCAAAGATCTCCAAATAGTCACGTAGCATCTGAACCAACCTGCTCTTGACACTGTCCTCTAAATCAGCCCCTATTTTGACCTCTTTTCTATTTTCTTCAGTTCCCAGATTCACAACTTCGACTGGCTCTTCATGTGGCTGTATAGCTTTCTCTTCTTGTTGTAACAACCTAGCAAGCTCTACAGGTATTTCACAATCGTCCTCGTCTCCGTCTTCAGTTTGATAGATCGGATTCTCGAAATTGTAATTGGCAATAGTAGAACTGTTATCAACTGGATCCAGAGTGGATGAGGATCTGCATTTTAGTGACGTGGGTGTGTGTAAGAACACATAGCTGATAAAGCAAAAATAAAAGAAAAAGAAAGACAAGGAACACAATATTTACGAAAACGAAACGTCCATTGATTTTATTGAATGAAGTATGCAAATGAAATGACAACCCGTAACAAGCACACCATTGTGCCCCGGGTAAGGCACATGGCTTGAAAGTTTTAATTGTTCCAGAAATTACAGTAATAGTATTTACTCCTGACTAAAGGAGATAGGGATAACATCTTCAGCTTTCCAATTATTGAGTCCAGCACCCACAGTAGGAAAAATCCATGCCTCCAAGTTGTGGTCTTCATCTTGATCTCCCACAGCATTGATAACCCCTTGATTGGTGATACGAACAGCACGAGCACGACGAACCGCCTTCTGGGACTCTGCAGTGAAACCCAAACCAAACTTGTCAGACTTGTATGGAATATCAGGAAGCTGACCCCAAATAGTACAACCACCTTCTTCCACCATAGCTTTTGCATCATTGAGGGAGGCCATTGCCATTGTTGGAGGGTTTCTGATGACCACAGGAACCTTCTTCACAGCAGGAGGAGTCACACAATCCTTAACAGCCCAGGGAACCACTTCAAATGACTGACATGGAGTTTCAATGTATTCACCTTCTACTTCCAGATACTTGAAAGCGTTTACATGACTGACAAAGTATTCTTCCTCTCCAAAGATAGTAACAACTTTTCCATTCACCGGATATCTCAACTTTTGATGTAATGTGGAGGTCACCGCACCTGCCCCATGGATCCAGGGACGACCAAGCAGACATGAGTACGAAGGACGAATATCCATCACATAGAATGTAGCAGTAAACACCTGAGAGCCAACCTTGATTGGAAGATCAATTTCCCCATGCACTACTCTTCTAGAACCATCAAAAGCCTTTACCACAATATTACTGGGCTTCAATACCGTATCTTCAGGACTCAGCTTGTTCAGGACTTCCTTAGGCAACACATTCAGAGAGGAACCATTGTCTATCAGCACATGAGACAGGGTAGTGCCCCTGCATTCTATTGAAATATGCAAGGCCCTGTTATGATCCCTCTTGGCAGGGGTCAAGTCAGCATCAGAAAATCCTAACCCGTTGTCATAGGTCAGGTGAGCAACACAATTCTCAAACTGGTCCACAGAAATTGCACTGGGTACATGAGCCATCTTTAGAAACTTGATCAATGACTTGGCATGAGCCTCAGAACATAATAACAGGGAGAGCATAGAAATCTTTGAGGGAGTATGCCCCAGCTGATCAACAATATCATAATCACTCTTGCGAATGATTTTCAATACTTCTTCCATCTGCTTAGAGAGGTCATCAGCAGCTGGCACATCAGTAGATACAGGCTCAATAACAGGACCCTTGCCCCGAGCATCAGTGGTGGAGGTAACAGCAGGGGTAACTGCACTCTTAGAAGCAACTGGAGGAGAGAAGACCCTTCCACTACGAGTGATCTTGCTAGATCCAGCAATATTATCAATGTCAACAGGCATATCAGGTAAAGGCTCCTGCTTGACACCATGGATGTAAACATCAGACCCATAGTGCCAAGGCACAACTTTGTCAGATGTATAAGGAATAGGACCAGGAGTGGTAATGATCAGAGGAGCTACTCTGGCTTTAGCAACAACTTTCACAGGACCTTCAGCAGTAATCTTGATTGGGCCCTGATGAGTGATTTTAATGGGACCCTTTGAAGTGATTCTTAGTGGTACTTTGTCAACCATGTCAACCTCTTCAATCTTCTTACCCTGAGTCAGATGATCCACCATACTTTCTACAGATGCTGGTCTTCTTTCAAACACTATAGTATATTTATCCATGAGACGTTGAATCCCATCTCTCAAAATGAAGCAACTATCCGGCTTATAGGTACAATATAAACAATCTTCATGACAACCTGGAAAGATCCCAGCTTGTACTAACCTCTTTTTGATAACAGACAATGGTGTGCTCAACTCCATAACTGAATAGACATGCAGATCTTCATCAATATCTTCATCAATGGCGTTGACAGTCTTCTCGTGATTTGGCATTGGAGCTGTAATCACATTTGGAGTACCTGGTGGATCAAACTCAATTTCTCCAGCATCAATCATATCCTGAATTTTGTTCTTCAAGACCCAGCAGTTATTAGTATCATGTCCTGGACAGTTTGAATGATATGCACATCGTGCATTGGGATTGTACTTGGGAGAGGTAACATTGGGATTCTGAGGGGCCTCCCTCAGGGTAATAAGTTCAGCTTTCAACAAGTGTTGCAATGCCTGAGCCATTGACATGTTGATCTTGGTGAACTGTCTTCTAGCCCTCTGTTGGTTGCCTTGAGGCTGCTCTGTTGTTGCAGGAGTTGGATTTGAAATATGAACTGCACTAACAGACTGATGCCTTCTGTTACGATCAGGCTGACCATACACAGCATTAGATTCTTTCTTCCCAGTGGTAGGCTTCTTTGCAGCACCTGATGAAGAAGTGCCCACTTGGATCTTACCACTCTTGATACCATTCTCTACTCGCTCTCCTGTCATGATCAACTCAGTGAAGCCAGATGATGAGCTTCCAATGAGATGACTGTAAAACGGACCATTCAGCGTACACATGAACATATCAACCAACTCCCTATCAGTCAAAGGGGGTTGAACTCTTCCAGCTAAGTCTCTCCACTTCTGAGCATACTCCTTAAAGCTTTCTTTGGCACCCATAGACATGCTTTGAAGCTGCATGCGAGTGGGGGCTAAGTCAGCATTGTATTGATACTGCTTGTAGAAAGCTTCAGCAAGGTCATTCCAATCTCTGATGTTGACACTCTCCAACTGATAATACCACTCTAGCTGAGCTCCAGATAAACTCTCTTGAAAGAAATGGATCCACAACTTTTTATCAGCAGTGTGGGGTTGCATTCTTCTGACATAAGACCTCAGATGCAATTTGGGACAAGAGACCCCATCATAGACAACAAATGTAGGAACTTTGAACCCAATGGGTATGACCACCCCAGATATCAAGCTCAAATCCTCAAAATCCAGCCCAGATGATTTCTGTAATTCCATAGCATCCATTCTATCCACCAGCATCTTGAATTTGTCTTCGTTAGGCTCATGGTAGTAGTTAGCCTCAGAATCAGAGTCCCCCATAGTGTTGTAGAGACTGCCTCTCTCCTGCTCAGATTCTTCAGATTCATAGTCTTCAATATGTTCCTTGGTCTTGACAGGACCTTTGAACCTTCTTCCCATGTTGAGCAGCCCAGCAGACCTTCTAGCCTTCTTAGTCTTCTTGGCCAGCAGTGTCTTCAATTCATCCTGCCCCTTGGATAGGTTCAGGATCAGCTCTTGGAACTGTGCATTCTGTGCCTGGAGATCCTTAACTGATTGTTCAAGAGCCATTGCTGAAATAAACAGCGAGAATATGAGAAACCTGTGCACAATTATAAACCTGTGATGCAATGATATGGGAATGCATATGCAATGTTTTCAAGGACCGCAGGATTTAAATTTGCTTAAACAATCAAGAAAGTAACTTTTTATTAGTAATAACTTGTTTTGCCTTTTAGGCTTACAAAAAATGAAAACGAAATAAGTACAAAAGATGGGGTTTTAAGTCTCCCATGGACGTTTCCTCTTTGTGTTGAGGTATGAGTTGAGGTTTCGTTCCTCATGAAGTAGCTTTGTTAGCTCTAGGATCCTTGCTTGGCTTGCTTTGTAATGAGCCTCGAAAGTATCCCTTTGCTCTTTCAGTTGGATCCATGATCTCTGCAAGTCTTCCATATCAGTAGGCATGTCTGGGTGAAGGATGGTATAAGCTGTGTCTCCTTCAGCAACAGGTTCCATGGTAACTGGTAGGACGGCAGGATATGGCATCATGAGTGTCTGAGCACGAGATCGTACCCATCTGAGATAAGCCTCCATAGGAATAGTGTACTTAGGCTCCAGTGTCTTGCTGTCAATCCTGTTTACCTTTCCCCAAGCTCGGATGAATCTCTGACGGTAACCCTGAAGATCGTTGTCGTGATCAAACACAATGCCCTGAATCAACATGTCATGTGGACCATCGCTCCGGGCGTAACCAAACTGTCGTAAAGCTAGAGATGGGTTGTAGGTGATGCCTCCTCTTATGCCTAGAAGTGGCACATTAGGAAACTCCCCACAACGGTCAATGATGGTGACATTCTCCATAGATCTGGAGCACCAATGGATGTCTGAGTGAGAAAGTGACATGATCCTCTTGGACCATCTGAACCCTTGCTCATTCTTCATTACTGAGCGAGGAAGGTGAGAAATAAACCACCTAGAAAGTAAAGGTATGCAGCACATCAAAGTTCCTCTTGCCCTTGTAGTACGGGTGTGAAGAGTATGTAGGATGTCTCCAAGTAAGGTAGGCACTGGATTGTGACTCAGGAATATGTTGATGGCATGAACGTCTATGAACTGATCAGGATTGGGGAACAACACTAAGCCATAAATCAATAAGGCTAAGATCTCCTCAAAAGCATCGTAGCTCATAGCCTTCAAGAACATTTGAGCTTTATCCACTAATACCTTGGCAAGAATACCTTTAACTCCACTTCTCGTCTCTAGAACAATGTCAGACTTCTTCAGATGTAGAGCTGCAGCAATAACTTCTGGTTTAAGCTCCTTCTCTAAGCCTGTGAATGGCTTCTGATCAAGAACAGGTATACCCAGAAGTTTAGAGAACTCCTCCATGGTTGGAACCAGCTGATAATCAGGAAATGTAAAGCAATGGTGCTTAGGGTCAAAGAACTGAAACAGCACACTCATCATGTCTTCACTGAACCCTGAAGTAACTAGATCCAATAAGTGACCATGTCTCTTGTTGAACTGGGAATGATCAGGCACTAGGGAAACCAACTCCTTGAGCTTAGCAGGTATCCCTACAAAGTTGATCCTGATGGTGTTTCTACCAGCAGAAGCCATGACCTGCAACAAAGAACAAAGATAAATCCTTTGGTCCTTGAAATGGTTAGGGAAAATGATATGCTTATGATGCATGATGATGTCATGATGTCATGCTCAATCACAAACATGTGGCACACACAAACAAGTCACACCATAGCCCTAGGTTTAAAGGCTTGCATGAGGTTCAAAGACAAGTACCCTCCCCTGAAGTTAGATGGTTCATCCTGTCCTACAAAAGTAACCAGGTTCTAAGGGATCTCAATATCATTGATCCTTCACAAGGGTGGTTGTTCAGAAGGCAACTTACTTGCCAACCAAAACCCTCCAAGTTTAAGATCTCAATGAGCGTAGTATCGAGTGTCAACCAACTTCAGTCTGCACCGAAGCCGGTTACCTCACTACTTTCTAAAGGCCAAGATGAGTTAACTAGGGTTCTAAAAGTCAGTTAGTGCATTGACAACATATGGCAGCCTCAATATTATCCTCAACTTGACTTAAGGAATATAAGCACCAACCAAGAAGTCGCACTAACTATGGCCACCAGATCAACCGTATCGATATACGTCGTACAGTTTCCTTGGTCTATTGCCATTTACCTAAGGTACACTAGATCCGGGTTAGGACCTTTCACACATAAGAGCACCCCAACAATATAATAATAAAGCAAACAAGGCAAACAATTTAAAGTGATCTTAATTCCTAAGGGTACCCCTCTTAAATAGGTCCCCAGCAGAGTCGCCAGTTCTGTAACACGGTGGGAGAACTGACTTTAAACAATGTTGCGGATAGCAAGAGTCGCCACCGACTTTTATTTTATCCATAAGGAAAGGTTATAAAAGAACAGGAAAGACCTTAGAGAATATTTTGGGTCCGGGGGGTAGGTTATGAAAAGGGAAGGTGTTAGCACCCTTTTCATCCATGGTTATCCATGGGCTCTTAGGTACTTAAGCTCACTTTTGAATTGTTTTGAAAGTGTAGTGTGTGAATAGCAAAAAATTTCAGAATAGTTTAATAATAATCCGTGTATGGATGTGAAAAAACTTGCTTGAAAATTTTGTTGGAAATTTGTTTAAGTGTGAAAAAGTTTTGAAGTGAGCAAGTATCTAGGAGTAGCCTACCCTAATGTTTTAAGGTCTTTCTTATTCTTTATCCTTTCCTTAGTAAGACTATCCCTACTATAATGGAGTAGGTAGTCCTTACTTTGGATGTTAAGGGACATGTGAGGGACAATTGGATTTTTGAAGGCCATGGTGGGGTGTAATAAGCAAACTGGAGGGACTATCATCATTTTTCGAAAGGGACTCGATTCGTAAAGGCAACCATAAGGGACTTTGATGATTTTTCTATTTGAGGGACTTGCTTTATACACCCCACTTAACCATTATTCGTAGGCAACTTGAGGGATATCCTTAGGAAGTGAGACGGCGATTAAAATCGACTTACGTGTGTGACGTGTTTATTTTAATTATCTTTATTTAAAAGTGATCTAAATTTATTTTAATATTACATACATGTTGTTACACTCCCTAATTACTAACCATAATAATAATTAAATAATTAAACAACTTTACATCCAAGAAACAATTACAAAATAATAAGCAAAATAATTAAATAGCAAAGATAAATAAAATATAAATAAGCAATAATAAATAATAAAGGGGGTTAGTAAGCGATATTTAACAAAATAATAAGCATGATTAGAATATAAATGGGTTAGTAAATAGGAATAAACAAAATTAATCCAAATATTATAATAATAAGAAATTAACAATTTTTTAATATAATCAACTAAAAAAACAAATATGAATAAACAATTGTTTTAATTTTAATATTTTAAAATGTTTTTTAATTTTAATATTTTAAAATGTTTTTTAATTTTAATATTTTAAAAAAATGTTTTTTTAATTTTAATATTTTAAAAAAATGTTTTTTTTTTAATTTTAATATTATAAGAAAATGTTTTTAATTTTTATATTATAGAAAATGAACCAACTTAAATATTTTTAAAAATTTGATAAAGAAAGTAAAAAAATAAAAGGGTTGGGCCGGTCATTACCTCCGGACCCAACCCGGTGGAAGCAATTGTGATCAAAAGAGTCTTTTAGGGTTTTGAAGGTTTATGGACTATTGGCGCGGCGGCCAAACGGTTAGGCCTAACCTTCGGATGTGTGTAATGTGACAGAAATAATGGTGAAGTTTAAGATCATACAAACAGAGAATTAACTACAGAAATTAAAGCCATACAAGCAGGAATTTAAAAGACGGAACTCGAAGCGCGATTGTTAAGTTCGCGAGGTTACATGATAGGAGCAGATACAATATGATGATGAAAAATTTAATCAATGATAAACGAATTTAAAACAATCAGTTGAACAACAGAAAACAAGAGGCTGTTAGTAGGGTTAGGCATAAATACAATGGATAATGAGATAGTGCAGAAAAAGATGCAAATTTAGAGTTTTTATTGTTTTGAAAAAAAAAAGATTTTAATTTAATTTATAAAAGAAAGAACAATGTTAGTTTTTAAAAAATACTTTAATTTTAACCTTAAAAAAAAGGTTTTAATTTGTATTAAGAAAAAGTTTTAATTTTTATTTTAAACAAAGAGATTTTAAGTTATTTATTTTAAAAATAAAAAAAGGTCTTTATTTATTATTATAAAAAAAAAGAAAAAAGTTTAATTTAATTAAAAGCTTTATTTTATTTTATTTTTAAATAAATATCCTAATAAGATTTAAAAATAATAAAATTAAAATATAATAAGAAAAAATTGTAAAATAATAAAAAAAAGAATAAAGAGGAATTGGGCCGGTGATCAACCCGGACCCAACCCCAATCGTGGCAATCAGCAATATTGAGACTTAGGGTTTGAGACCCCCAATCTCCTTTCGAATGGCGCCGATCCACTCTCTTCATCTCTTTTGCTTCGTTTTGCTGCGATCTGGTTCCCTAAAAACCTGAAAACACACAAACTTAAACCGTCAAATGTGAAAGGCGATGCACTCGTCGCTTACGTTTTTGAACGATGATGATTTTACGGTGAGTCTCTGAGGTTTCAATGGTCGGTGATGACTCCTTGTCTGAGGCCAGACGGTGATCGCCTTTGATTACCCGCCGTCGGTGAAGGCAGTCGCGGTGATCACGGGAGCTTTGCGCGAGGATTTCGTTGTTCCTCTTCTTCTCTTCAATCGCGCGGTCACTAGGGTTTGCGATCTTCGTTCCTCTTTCTTACGAAGACGATGACGAGGATATTGGTTCCTCTGAGTCTCGGCTGTTCTCCTTGTTTGCGCCGCCTAGGGTTTGTTCGCGATTGGTCCGTCCGGGTTTTCTCTGAGGTGAGATCGTCCCTTTATATCTTCTCTTTTTGGGCCTTGGATGTTGTTGGATTTGCGTTTTATTTTTGTGATTTCTGATACAAATTGATTTGATTTGATTTCAGAATTATTTGATTGAATCCACTTGGGATTCTTTCCCTTTTCAAACTCAGGATTTTCAGTTCGTTTTGATTTGCATTCTGATATATCTCGATTTCGAATTTGTGATTCGGATTGGATTTTGCAACTTCCTGGATTTTTCTGATACTGATATATCCTGTTTCCTCTTTACAGATTTGATTGGGATTTTGGTGAGATTGGACTTCGTTTTTTCTGATATATTTGATCTCATTTGATCTGAACTTTCCTTTTTCAGGATTCCCTATTCTTGGTTATAGATTTGCCCAAATTTTCATTTGATTTTGATAACTGAACGGCTTTGTCTTGATTTGTGGATATCCAGTTTCTTCGTTTCCTTGATTGGATCGAATTGGGTTTTCATTTTTCTGATGATATTCGGATCTTTCCCTTTTCAGAATTCCTTGATTGAACGTCACTTGACCCTATTCGATTTGTTTGATAACCTGAACTGATCTGTTTTGATTTCATTTGGACATTGCTTTGGATTCTGATATCTGAACTGGTTTGGTTTTGATGGACTTGTTTCGTTCAGTTTGGTTATCAGCTAGAATTCACTTATTTTTCCTCTTCTTTTTTCAGGATGGGTACTATGGTTTCGATCGCGTCAAACGCTGCTGAGGAAGGTATACGGCAATGATGACCTTGTTCTGAGCCTGATGGAGCAAGATACTACGTCCTAGCTTCTGATCATATTGCTGCTTCTGATTGAATTGGTGATGATGATTGGCTATGATGTCGATGAACTGAGCCATGTATTTGTTTGTTTTATGGACCGAGTATGGTTTTGATAACTTGTTTTTGGTGACTTTGTTTGTTGGGGCGATGATGTTCATAACTGAGCCCCTGTTTGGTGCTTTGCTTTTCCAATGTGGCCTGCACATTTGGTCGGTGTTTACTCTGTGCTGATGCGTGATGATATTGAACCTATCTTGCTTTCTGTTATGGTTTTATGAACTGACTTGATTGTTGGTTTTCAGTCATTCATGATGACTCTGATTTGCTTTCTGATATGGCTGGTTCTTCTTCTTTTTTATGAACCTGAGCTGTTTTAGGGATTGAGTTGTCTGCTCCAATTTTGTGCAGCTTGTTGCGATTTGATGCAGCCTTGGCTTCATTTCACTCTACTTGTTCTGTTTGAACTGGGTTCTTCATGAACTTGCCTATGTGTTGCAGAACTGATGCTGCTTTTGGTTGTGCATTTTCAATTTGAATTTCCATTTACTCATGGCAGCTTATGAGCTATCTTGTTTCTGAGTTTCTGTCATCAATTTGTGCTGATGCTGTTGTGGAATTTCAGGTTTGGAAAAAAATGAGCACCAAGTGATTTAGACCTGCCGGCATCCGGGTCTGAATCCCGCTTGACTATGCTGCCATACTCTCATATCAGTTTGGAAATCCAATCGCGGCGAAACGAATCAGTTCCACTTCATTTATTTTTTTCTATCTCCCGGATATCCCATATGGATAAGAACATGTATTACCTGATCTGACGCCCACGGCGCGGATCGGTAACGGGGGTAGGACGCAGCTTCGGTTGTGCCACTCCCGGCACTCGATGATGACATTGTTCTGAGAGTGTCGAAAAAACTCCTAACCTTTTTTTCTATATTGTTTGTTTTGCTTTGATGTGCAGGTTAGTCGAGATTTGCGGCGAAGCTCAAGGGTCAACATGAAGACACTTATCATTTTTAGGACTTAGGATTTTTAGGTTTAATGTAATTCCTTGTAACAGCAAAAATGTGAAACAATCTCCCTTTTGTATAATGCAATCTTTATGAAATAAAATTCCCAACACTTTGAATTTATTTATATTTTATTCCTAGTTAAAAAAAACTATAAACAATTGTGAATAAATCCACAAGCATTTAAATTCATTAACATAGTCATAAAACATAAACACTCCCAAGTGATATTTGTAATTCTAATCTCATCCGATTAAAATGTTAACCAAACCACTTCATAACCAACACATATGGGCACCGTAATCACAACAGTTTCAGCATCAACAGTAACACTACTCGTAATTAAATTCTACTGACCAAATGCCGAGATCTTGATATGATCAGACCTGGTGATAGATAAATGTATCAAACGCCTCAGAATTTTAATAACAGCCCATCTTCAAGGAATTGGTAGAATTTGTGTAAAATGACCAAAATACCCCTAGAATCAAATCTCTCTTTGATGTTGGCAAAAAAAAAAAAAAATCATGAAGTTTGACTTTGGTTTGACCACAGTTGACCTCAGTTTGACTTTTTAACTGCATTGACTGCTTTTGACTTATCTGATCATCTGACTGAGCAAACTTTTGAGAAAAGTCTTGAAACTTGACATGGGGGTTCTTATACACATATAAGATGTTATGAAGCTCACTTGAAGTCTTGGAAGTCCATTTAGCCTGATTAAAGTCAAAACCCTAGTTTTGGATGCACTGCTTAGGAGGTGCATTGTCTGAGGGAATTGTCAACTCTTCTGACCAATTGTGAACTTTGTGAACCTTGTGAATCTTCATAAGATATCTTGTGATACTCATGGGAGGTATTGTGAAGCTTGTGAACCTTGTGAACATCATGAAGTGGCTTTGTAGACCTCATGACCCTTAGGAAAGCTTTGTAAACATTGTGAATCTTGTGAACCTTGTGAACCTCCAAGAAGCAACCTATGGACTTCATGAACCTCATGAAAGGTATTGAAAGCACTGTGGGACTTGTGAACCTTGTGAACCTTCTTAGAACACAAAGTCTTGTATTGTGAGGGCAAATTTTGGGGTGCAACACCAAGGTTCTGAGCTGATCCTGGCCGTTGGCGACCGCTTGCATGAGCTCCATGAAGCGGTCCATCCTTTCTCGGAGTTCTTGAACGTTAGTTTCCATTTGCTCCATAACTCGGGCTTGATTTGCTCTGGTCGGATAGCGGTGGATAGGTCTCTGATCAATCCTGGAACAACCTGAAATAAACTGTATACACAAAGGGTTAGAAAAAACGACAAAGTGCTCGTTATGCAAATGCTTCATGCAAATGCAAACGTGTGTCTGTGTGTTAGGGAGATTTCCCCCGATCCTAATGCCTGAGTGCCAGTGCTGATAATAAGAAGTCCGAGTCCAGTCATGGAAATAACATCTCATATATATAAAGAAAGCCCATCAAGGCGGTACATAACGTCACTGAGTACGAGATGAATCAATAGCATGACCTCAACCAACAAGCCTGGTGATGGTCAACATACAACAATGATCAAAACAAAAGGAATACAAATATAGTCAAGCACGGCCACGGGCGCGAAACTCTTCTAACAACCCCTTCGTTTCTGGATGATCAGGCCGAGTGAGCAACCCTTCGACGAGTAACTCCCTCTGCATAATGGTGTGTTGAAGACCTTCCACAGAGTCTTCCCATGCTCCTTCGCCGAAACAATCTTCTAACTTCCGCTTCTTGGATTCAAACGTCAGCTTGCGCTCCCTCAGGTTAGCAAGAGCCTTGTTTAGCAGGCCTTCAGCGGCATATCTGCGAGCGGTTTCTTCATCAAACCTCTTCTCACTAGCCTTCACCTAGGCTTTCAATTTGGAGATCTGTTGCTTCAGCTTATCCTCACGTTCCTTGTCGTTGGCTAGGGTGGCCTTCCAATGCTGGTTAAACTTGGATATTCTCTGATACGCTTCATCCAAGTGCTGCTTCTTAGTGGCCAGTACGTCATTTACAGCTTTGAAGTCTCGACCCAAGCGCTCACGCTCAGCTATCTGCTTAGTCAATTCCGTCCCTAACTGGTTAACCAGCTCTGTCTGCCTCTTGAAGGAATGAACGGCTTCGCTTCTCTCGCTTCTGAGCTGAGCCAATTCTTTCTCCAGTTCTTCATTTGCTTTTCTCAGCTCATCTCTCTCAGCTAACACCTGATTATGCTGCTGAATAGGCACGGTGGTAGGCTCTTCAATCGCTGGAGGGCTTTCTGGCTTGGCAGGTGGGAACGGCATCCCTATAGCACCTGTTCTGGCTCTGACCCAGGTCACATACGGAGCGTAGGCTTGGCTATTACTTTTCCCCAGCAATGGTTTTCCCCGCTTACTGATACCATTCCAAGCGTGCTGAAGCTTAGATAACATATCACCCTATAGAAGACCAGTAAGGTACAGAGATTCCTGCACCTCTTCATCCTTCGGTGGAGCTCTCAAAGCATAAGCAAACTGTCAGACCAGCAGAGATGGATTATAGTTTATACAGCCCTTCCTGCCTATCAAAGGCACGTTCGGAAACCCACTGCAGCTGAAGATGATCTCGGTACCCAATCTATCTCTGTCAAACCAGGTAATATCCTCCGCTGACAAACTCATCAAACGCTCGGACCACTCAGCTGTGGCTGCAGACGAAGCAAAGGGACCCTTCTTAGGTAGGTGGCTATCAAGCCATTTATAGAGTAGGGGCACACAGCACGAGACATTGTTACCCCTTCTGTTCTCGTTTTTGTAGTGGACGGAATGGTAGACATCTCCTATCAAGGTAGGGACTGGATTCCCTGAAGCAAAGATGTGGAAGGCGTCGAAGTCCACAAAGTCAGGCATATTGGGGAACAAAATGATGCCATATATGCACAGAGCGAGAATGGCGTTGAACACGACCCAACATCCGTCTTTGGCGCACTGCTGAGCTTTTCCCACTAAGAACTGTAAGGAGAAACCCGGAACCCTGTTCCAACTAGACAAGATCAACTCGGAGGCATCCAGATGAAATGAATGGGCTAGACTAGCCAGGTCAGGCTCGGCATCCATATGAACAAAGGGCATCTGACTCTTGATAGGCACACCTAACAAATCAACATACTCCTCTAGTGTGGGTGCGAGAATAAAGTCCTTGAAAGTAAAGCATCTCAATGGAGGATCGTAGAACTGCAGCAAGGCGTGCAACCCATTCAACTCAAACATGGAGGGTTTACGGACCAAACTGAGCAGTTTACCGTAAGACTTTCTGAATTCATCTCTCACAGAATCATCTGCTAAAGCAATCAAACCAGTCAACTGAACAACATCAGGAGTGGGGAGTTTGTAAGCCACAGTCTTCCTCAGAGAACCCATAATAGCACAATAGAGGCAAGAAATCCTGAATCGGGGGGAAACGGTACCTGCAACACAGACACACGTTAATGAAATGTAAATGAGTATGCAAAGCAATGTAAAATGCAATCATGCAGCAGGAGATCAAGGCAACTGTGCTGTTGAAGATATGCAGGTTTTGTATCAACAAAACCACAATATTGCTCTGTCAAGAACAACTCTTATCTCTGATAAGAAGAAAACCCTGGTATCGGAACATAAATCTGCTCTGTCAAGAACACACATATCTGATAATAAGGACCTCTGATACAGGACCATAAATCTGCTCTGTCGAGAACAACCATCTGATAATAAGGACCTCTGATACCAACAAAACTGATTCACTATCAAGAAAACCAGGTAATCTGAAGGTTAAGGTTTAAACCCAACCCTGCTCACAGGTATGGACCTAAACTGACACAAGTTCGGCATCCTATGCGGTCATCAGCGTCACAGACATTCAAGAGGGGTGATACGATACCCAGAAGGTGTGGCATCACCAGCTCCTGAAGCGGCCTCACTCAGCTGAATTCCAAATGATCGGTCCCCAGAGTCGACAATCCTCCAAACCAACAACCCCTTCAACCCAAAGGGTTGAAAAAGAAGTCAACCGGGAGAACCTCGTCTGAGCATGGATTTCATGAGACACTAGTGCCTACAAATCAAGCACGCACCCACTAATTTCCACAACTAATGCTAGGTACACTCAAGCCTGGGTCTAGCTTCTCACTCATTAGAATGCCCCTCCCACAACAGCACAGATAATCATATCATACTGAAAATAAAATGCGGGAAATAAAAGGCGATAAATAAACACAACCCAACAAGTAATCATACAAGCGCTAGGATTGACTCTCGTAGGGACGTTGGATCCCCAAACTGACTCGCATAAGGGACGTTGGATCCCAGGAAACTATGGAGTCCCCAGCAGAGTCGCCAGTTGTCGCTTCTGCGAAAATAATGTGTCGGCAAAACAGAAGACTCACCACCTTTCGTTATTTATCCCTCGGAACGGGAAAGGAAACGATCGGAAAAACCTGACGAAAAGGTATAAGACAAGGTCATCGCAACCGTTGTCTGGGTTCAGGAGTCGGTTACGCAAGGGGAAGGTATTAGCACCCCTCACGTCCATCGTACTTGATGGGATCCACGCTTGTTGTGTTTATCTGACGGGTTGGTTTTACTATCTACCTATCAAGGCTGGTCTGAAAAGAAAAGAAAATGACTCGGCAAAGCGTCGCGCTTTATGCCTACGTATTCTCATCAGAGGATGAGAAATCAGAGTCAGCATAGTTCAACTAACTACGGGTTACGGGGAAGGTGGCTCGCCAATACATCAGTATTGTGCCTACGTACTCTCAACAGACATGAGAGATCAGAGCTTACGTTGTTCGGGATAATACGGCTTACGGGGATTCAGATTCATCTATTTTTCGAGTAGGGTTAACAAACAATTCCAGCAGTTTGGTGTACGCAGCTCGACCCTTGGAGACTTAGGCGTCACCGTTTGCGGTAGAACTGGGAGTTAACGACACTCTTTTCTTCAGAAAAGCTTCCTTTGAATTATGGGCCCACGGGGCAAAAAGGTTTGAAGTTTGTTTTCTGTCTTTTACAGAAGAACTGTTTTTTATGGATGTTTTCAACCAATATCGCACTAAAGACTATGACCTGAGAGTGAATGCGTCGCATGTCACCCAAAGAGTGCCATACTAAACATTCAGACTGTTGAAAAGAAACTCTCCAACAATCCTTTCCCAGATGGCTTAAGGCTCGTAACGTACGACGTCAGTTAACCTTTATTACTGTATTTTAATTTGTTTTGAGATGAGAAGAGAGAACAGGCTCAACTAAGGGGAGACTATCAAGTCCCACTGTTGTCATGCCAAGGATTCATCCTATGGTTGAGGTTTGAAACAGGGAACTCCTAGAAGTTATCATGCATAGGTTTCAACCTAAAGTTCTAATCATCACTTCCTTATCAAAGGAAGTGAGATTCATAGGGGATCATGTCAATGATAAACAGAAACAGATAAAGCATCAGCTTAAACAGTAAACAGATATACAGTAAAATGCATGCAATGCAAGTGAGGGAGGAAATGTGTGTGGGGCCTCAGCCTCCACAAGCTCATCTCAACCTCAAGCCAGGTATGAATAACTGCAATCATACAGAAGAAATAAAATAAAATGCCATCAGGCAAAATAGAATAACTGTAATCATACAGAAGAAATAAAATAAAATGCCATCAAGCAAACCACAAACCACATAGGCAAGGGAGTTGGGCTCTATCGAATACCCGCAAGCAAAGCCATACAGTAAAAATACAAGCAGAGGGAGCAACTCAACCTCTAGTGAAATCATGCTCCTAGTTCAAGTCAATCTAGATATGAACTTATTCTAATGCATCAAGCAAATCAAACAAGTCACATCAATACAGTTGCACAGAAAGCAAACAGACAGTCAAGAAAGCAAATCAACAGCTTCCCCAGCTTCACAGCAAAGCAATCTTCTGACAGCAGCTCAGGCCTCAGTCTCCAACTACCCTTCAAGAATATAATCTTCAATAGCAAGTATCAACTTGCTTCTCCAAGCTTCTAACACATCAAACATAAGTATCAACTTATTCCCTCTTCTCCAAGCCTCAGCTCTTCAGTCAATTCCACCTTCAGGCTTCACTCCTAACTGCAAGTATCAACTTGTTCTTTCAGGGACTCAGTGTATCAACATAAGTGTCAACTTATTCTTTCTTCTTCAAGCCTTAGCTCTTCAGTAAATTCCACCTTCAGGCTTCACTCCTAACTGCAAGTATCAACTTGTTCTTTCAGGGACTCAGTGTATCAACATAAGTGTCAACTTATTCTTTCTTCTTCAAGCCTCAGCTCTTCAGTAAATTCCACCTTCAGGCTTCACTCCTCATATCAAGTATCAACTTGACTCCTTCAGGCTCTCAATGTCTCAACATAAGTATCAACTCATCCTTTATTCCTCAAGCCTCAGCTCTTCACTCAATCTCAATTTGATCTTCTTCACAAGTGTCAACTTGGTCTTCAAGCTTCAGCTCTCTCTTCTTTACCAGTATCAACTTGTTCCTCTTCATCTACAAGCTTCTGCTCCTAAGGGTAGTCCTCAAACACACAGAAGTATCAACTTCATCCTTCAATCTTCTTCAAGCAAGGAACTCCATCCTCTAACAAGGGAGAAAGATGCATCCATCAAGAGCAAAGTTGGGATGATTGGTAGCAGAGTGAAGACCAAAGGTCACCACTAAGCATCTTATCATCAGAGAAAGGGACCCTCAAAGGTTCTACCAACTTGTAAAGAGCCACACATCCAACCAAAGGAAGGATGAGGCCTTTACAAGGGGACCTTACATCATAGGGAAGAATGGAAGTGATCAACATCTTCCATGTTTATGAAGGAAGGGAATCTATCTAGAAGCTCTGCCTACAAACCCTAATCTTAACACCTAATCAACACTACACCAAAAGAAGAGAAGATCTTCACATCCAAGCTTCTCCAAGCAATCCATTGCATCTTCCACTTGTCTTCATCATCACCCAAGAGCAAGAGAGAGAAAACCCTAATCTAAGGGAACTAAAGAAGTCATTCTAGTTGAATTATGCATTAGAATCATCTAAACTTAGCACCTAAACTAAAATCAAACAAAAATAGAAAACTACATTGAAAATTCCTACAAAAAATCCTAAGGAACCTTAATTCAATCATGAATCTACCCTACAAAAATCAGAGGTTGAATCATCCACCAAGCTCTAAAAATAAAATCTAAACCACAAGGTATCAACCATAAACCCTAAAAATTGAGCCCTTAAGGTTTCAACCTAAAACTACCACTTACATTCATCACAAAAATTTGAGAAACATCTATGGGGATCATGCATATCTATGCTAACTACTCACAAAAAATCAAGGCCAAAATCATCATCACATGATCAAACCAAATTCAACAAAATCAAGCATCAAACATGATTATTTTAATATCAATTAAAATGTAAAAATTCCCATAAAATCATAAAATGCATTAAATAATAATATATTTTATCTAAAAAATACTAGATTCAATCATGAATCCATGGCAAAAAGAATGGGATTAATTGCATCATTTTTCCATTTTTTATGAATTAATCAATAACCATGAATAAAATGAAAAATCAAAATAAAACAACAAATGCGTGGTGTGGATAGCAAGAGAAAACAGTTCATTTCCCAGACTGGGCCACAAAGGGGGTGTGGGTAGCATCTATAGACTAAGCCCAAAACCTCCAACTTAATGAAACGCAACGTTTCATTTTACTTCAGAATTCCTTCACAAGCTTGGACATAATCGTGGCTGTCAGATCTCACTTTGGTCAAAGTCACACACCTGATCCAATGGCCATAAGGTTGTCTTCAACCTTTTAAATTTCTGAAACTCAGGCCACCTGCGCGCCAAAGTCACCGCCGGTGACGTTTTCCGATCACCATTCCACAACCCTAACTCCCCATAGAATCCACCATTGGCCACGATTCCTTGATGAAACTTGTCCCAAATTTCCTCAGGAACTCAATCATGCCATTAATTCACTCTAAAACCTCAAGATTCGCAAGAACCCAATCTCACCCGAAAACGGTAACAACCCTAATTGGTCACTAACTCTCAAATTAATGATCCATAAACCTTCCTACACCATTCTATTATGCATCTAACACAATAATTCTTCTTAATTCTACCTAATTTAAGCTGGAGATTGAAATTTACTAACTTGAGAATTTCGTGTGCACAGAGGTATTAAACCTTCAAATCAAGCTCTCAAATGCTCCAGACTCCTTCAATGAATCAATTCAAAGCTTCTGTATGCAATGAAATGGATGGAAATGCTCTGGATCCTTGGAACCAATTCTGAGTTGCAGGTGAAGAAATCTGAGAGCAAGAACACTATTCAGCCACGAATTTGCCTTGATTATGATTTGGAATCATTCACTAGCATCCATGGAAGTGATTGCAATCAATAAAATGGATGGAAAGTGAAGAAAATGGTGTAACCGAATTCAGTTGCAAGCAAGAAATTTTCAATCTCAATCTCTATTCTCTCCTTCAATTATCACCAACCTTGGCCTTGAATCACCTCATATGCTTATATAGAACATGTAGGGATGATCTAGAAAGCTCTAGATCCTTCTAATGAGAAATTCAATATCTCACTTCATGGAAAGTTCAATCTCATGCCATGGTCATACCAATTCTGCTAGCAGCTTGTATTCACCCTCATTCTTTTCCAATTTCTCTCCTAATGGTATTTTGGATGTGTTTGGATTGAAAGAAGCCTTGGTCATGCCTTGAATTTTGGTTTGGCAAATGTTACTTATGATGTAAGTAACTACTTTTCAAAGCAAGTCCTCAAATTAAACCTCAAGTCAAAATTGTGGCAATGTCAATGATCTTAAAATGTGTTTTAGAATCAAAATGACATATTACATGCCTTGGTTTAGACATATAGATCAAAAATACCAATTTCCATCTTTGGTTCATTTAAAAATCATCCTTATTTTAAGCCATTTTTGTGATTTTGAGCTACAAGAAGTTCCAACCTCTCATGACCTCTTGGTTAGCCTTAAAACATCATTTTGAACAATTTTGATGTTGAACATTTTCCCATTTGAAGCTTGCAAATAGGAGTTATGGCCTTATGATTGAAATGACCTATAATCTCCAAATGACCAAAATACCCTTGACTTGTCAAAGCCATAACTTGAGTTCTACAAATCCTATCAAGGACTTCTAGTACTCTATAGAAAGCTAAGGGAATAAGGAACAACATTCATGTTTACCAAAAGTTCATAGGAATCATCCTTCTAGGGCAAACGTTTCATGCAAGTTGGACAACTTTCAAGCTCCAAATTCACATTCCTCAGATGACTTGTAACTTGTCAAAGTCATAACTTGAGTTCTAAAAATCCTATCAAGGACTTCTAGAACTCAAATTAAAGCTAATATCATGATATACAACAATCATGTTGGGGGTAGGATGAGATGACAATCACATCTTGAGCTAAACTGCCTTGAAGATAGGGCTCAAACTAGGGGATTTTACACTGTCAAGCCTTAGAACCCTAGCTTGAAACTTCTCAAACTCTTCAATCATGATGAGTTGACCTTGTAATCATCCTTATAACATCTCAATGCATCAATCCATGATCACATGGCCTTTGAATTAGATATCAACCTTGTTCAAATCATCAGTTGACCTAGGGTTGACCCAGTCAAACCCTAATTGCACCACTCATGGCTGAGGCTTCTTAATCTTGCACAATGACCTGTCTAGGCCTCAAAGTGATCTTCAAAACTTCTCATGAGCTCTCTCAAGACCTCAAGTCCATCTCCATGACCTCAGGATCATCTGATGACTTCCCACAACTCTCAAGTTAGGAGGCACACACTCTTGGTTTCAACCACTCTCTCTGAGGGTCTTTTAACTTCTCTGACAAGGATATCAACCCTTGAACACTTGAATAACCTTCTTAGCTAGCTTCATAGTCTTGTGTAGCTCTAGGTTGGTAATCATACCTCTTGATCTCCTGCATACATGTTAATGAAATGCAAATGATAATGTTAATGTGAATGAAATGAAACACAAGCTAGGTGAAGAAAAGTTGGGCAAATTTTGGGGTGCAACAATTAGCTCCTGTATCAATAATGCATGTCGCTCAACAGTGGATCTCAGCTTTTTGGCGTCGTCCTTGTAGGTTCCTTCGCCAAAACACTCGTCGAGTCTGCATCTCTTGAAGCCGACCTTCAATTCACAACCTCTCAGCTCCTTGCCAAGGTCACTTACTCTAAGCTCAACAGCGCTCCTAAGTGATGTCTCTTCAGCAATCTTTGCATCCTGGGCTCTAATCTGCGCCTCTAGCGTGGCAATCTGCAGCTTCAGCCATCTTCACGCTCCTTCCGCTTGGTAAGCGTGGTATTCCACAATGTTTCCCACTTGCCGAGTCGGGAATAAGCTTTGTTTAAGAGTTCCTTCTTAGAAGCAAGCACCTTGCTAACACCGTTGAAGGCTACTCCCACTTTTTCCCTCTTGTTGGTCTCTTCAGTCAAATCTGAACCCAACCTATTAATCAACTCAGTTTGTTCCTTCATAGTGAAGGTAGCTTCATTCTTCTCATGACGCAACTGAAAGATCTCTTTCTCTAACTCATCATTGGCTTTCTTCAATTCTTCGTTTTCAGCCAACAATTTGTTATACTTCTCAATCTCTACCGAAGTAGGTGCCTCAATCATTGGAATATATAGAGGTTCCACAGCAGGATATGGCATCAAGGAAATACTAGCTCTCTCGTGGATCCAAGCCAAATAAGGATCATAAGCTTTGTTGTTGCTCTTACCAAGCAAAGCTTTCCCTCTCCTATGGATGTTAGCCCATGCATGTCTCAACCTGATCAAAACAACCTCGTCTAATAAGCCCGTGAGATACAGAGATTCCTGTATCTCAACCTCAATAGGAGCATCTCTCAAGGCATAACCAAACTGTCTCACCAGCAGAGATGGGTTATAGTTGATACATCCTTTCCATCCAATCAAAGGGAAATTCGGAAAGCCATTGCAACTATATATAATATCAGTGCCAAGCATGCTCCGATCAAACCAAATGATGTTCTTAGCAGACAGCCCCATCAACTGGGAAGACCAATCCAAAGAATCAACAGCATCAACAAAAAGCCCTGTCTTCGGAAGATTTCCCTGGAACCACCTGTACAAAAGAGGAAGACAGCAGGAAACATTCTTGCCACGACGATTCTCATTCTTATAGTGAATAGAATGATAAACATCGCCCAAGAGAGTAGGAACTGGATTCTTCGAGGCAAGAATCAAGAAGGCATCTGAGTCAAAAAAATCTGGCACATTGGGAAACAAGACAATCCCATAGATGCAGACAGCTAGAATGGCACTGAAGGCAACCCAACATCCACTCTTTGCGCACTGTGTAGCCTTCTCAACCAGGACAGACAGGTGAAAACCATAAGCTCCGTTTAGCTTGACCAAACCTCCAGGGAACTCAGAAGCATCTAAACTGACAATCTCAGCAAGTGTAGCCAACTCAGGCTCAGCATCAACATGTATAAAGGGCATCTGGTCTAACACAGGAACTTCCAACATAGCAGAATACTCCTCCAAAGTGGGTGCCAGAATATAGTCGGGGAACAGGAAGCATCTCAGCTGAGGCTCATAAAACTGCATCAAAGTATACACCCCAGTCGTCTCAAATGTTGAAGGCCTGTACAACAAACTAAGCAATCTCCCATAAGATACTCTGAACTCAGCCCTCACTCTCTCATCTGCTAGAGCAACTAATCCCAGCAAGGAACTGATATCTGGCGAATGCAACCGGTAAGCAACTGTCCTCTTCATGGACTCCATGTCTGGCCAGAAGATACACTAGAATCAGAGAGCAATGATCACACCTGCAACATAAATACACGTTAATGAAATGCAAACATGAAAATGCACATGCATATGCAAACAGGAGATCAAGTGCAATGCTGATGAACTGTGTTGCTTTGTACTGAAGCCTGAGAACCAACCACTCAAAAGAACCCTGTAACCACATCTCACTGCCAGAGATAAATCAGGTACTCTGAGGTCAAAGGTTTCCTGCAAACAGACCTACTTACCCCTCACAGGTATGTACCTAACTCGCAGACGAGGTACGACATCCTATGCGGGTTCAACGTCACAGACTTTCAAGAGCGATGATACGATACCCTGAAGGTGTGGCATCATCATCCCTTGAAGCGGCCTCACTTAGCTGAATCCCAGTTGATAGGTCCCCAGAGTCGACAATCCTCGGGTCAGACAACTTGTCAAGCCCTAAGGGCCATGCAAGAAGCATCAAAGAGAATCTCGTCCGAGTGCAGATTTCACGGCTAGCTGGTGCGAGCTAAGCAAGCAGGCTAACCACTACTCTCTACTTCTAAGTCTATGTGCAAACTCAAGCCCAGGTCCAGCTTATCTCTCAATCTAACCCTCTTCCCAGCACAACAACAATAATAGAGTACTGAAAGTAAAGGCAAAAAGGTAAATACATACAAAACCCCAGACGGGAAAACAAGCGCTAGGATTGACTCACATAGGGAACCATTGGAGTCCCCAGCAGAGTCGCTAGCTGTCGCTACTGCGAAAATCGGCGCCGGCTATGACAGAAGAGTCGCCACCATGCGTTATTTATCCCACAAGAGGGAAAGGAAACGCTCAGAGTAAACCTAACACAAAGAGGGAAAGGAATGGTCGTTGCAACCAAATCCTGGATTCGGGAGTCGGTTACGCAAGGGGAAGGTATTAGCACCCCTCACGTCCGTCGTACTCGACGGGATCCACACTTGTTTTCTATCTAAGGGTGTGTTATCTATCTACTCTACAGGTCTGGGTTAAAAAGAAAAGAAAATGACTCGGCAAAGTATCGCACTTTATGCCTACGTATTCCCGTCTGAAACGAGAAATCAGAGTCAACGTAGTTCGCCTAACTACGGGTTAAAGGTGGAAGGTTGCTCGCCGAGATATCGCATCTCGTGCCTACGTACTTTCATACGGCATGAAAGATCAGAGCAAACGTAGTTCGGGCTACGGAGGACACCAGTTTGTCTGACAGTTTTTTATCTCCTTAAGAAAGGGTTTTCCTGATTAAGGGTCCAAGCGGACAAAAATGACATTTGAAATTTTGTTTTCAGTTTTTTACGAAAGAACAGTTTTTTAGTCTGTTTGCAACTCGTACTGTACTAAAGACTTGTGATCTGAGAATGACTACGTCGCATGTCACCCTAAGGGTACCATACTAAGCATCCAGATTATTGAAGAGTGATCCTCTAGCAACCTTTTCTCAAATAGCTTAAGGCTCGTAACGTACAGCACGCGTTATCCTTATTACTGTATTTTTGAATTGTTTTGAGATAAGAAGTGAAAGACGCTCTAAAAAGCCTATGGTAGAAAGGGAAACTAACCTAATTTTATCATGCATGGGTCAAAACCTAATGTCTGTCATAATTTCCTCTTGCATAGAGGAAATCAGAGATCCTAGGGGATAAACAGCAAAAGACAGCACGCAAATACAGTAAACAATAAAAGGCATGCAATGCAGCAATATAAGAGAGGCAAGGGAGAAGACAACAGGCAAGAGGAGACAAGCTCCACCTCAAACCTAGAGGTAATCAACACAAGCAAACAGACAATACCGAGAAAAACAAAAGATACAGAGGAGGCAGCCCAAGCAGCAGCAACTTCTACAGACAACAACTTCAAGCTCTAAACAACACAGTTGACAAGACAACAAAGTTGACAGCAAAGTTGACAGCAAAGGCTTCATCTTCAAGCAAGCTTCTATCTTCAAGCCTCATCAATCTTCAAGCTCCAACAAGCACACTCCAAGAAGAGGATCAATCATTAAGATCAAGTTATAATGTTAAGGAACTTAATGACAACCAAAGGAAATCACTAAGACCTCAACATTGCAAATGAAAGGTATCCTCAAAGTTCTACTCACTTGGGCATACAACTCATCCCTCCTAAGGAGAGATGGAGCTTCCCAAGGAGGACTTTATGTCATTGGATAGAATAGAGGCAAACAATGCACTCTATGTTTGAAGAAATAATCAAAACTAGGTCTAAGGCACTTCCTAAAACCCAAATTTCCTAAGCTCCTAAGAAACTTCCACAAGAAGAAAAGCCTTCAACTCCAAGCTCCAATCTTCAGTCCCAAGTATCTACATCCAGTCCAGAGAATCCTCCAAAAGAGAAATCCAAGCTCCTCAAGCAACAAGGCCACCAAAAGAGGCAAACAAGGCAAGATACCAAAGTTGGAACACCAAATGATCAACCAAATTGAATAAACCAACAAAAATAGGAAATCAAATTCTAAAAAACTAACAATTTTCCTATGGGAGAATGCATGGATTAACATTCTAAGGTTCAAATATCAAAGCCTAAATAAACTTCTAGGTTCACTAACAAAATCCTAAGTTGGAACATGTCAAGATGAACCATAAATTGGGAAGGCTCTAATCATCATACCTAAAACAGAACCTAATGTTGTTCTAAAATTCTAATAAAATTCCTAAGGGAACATATATGTGTTATCTACAACATACTAAAACTTCAAGTCAAAATCATAAACCACCAGAGAGAACTAAAATCATCAAATAGCAATACCAAATATGCAAATTAAATGAAATAGCACAAAATAGTAAAATGCAAATTAAATTGAAAAATTCATGAAAATTCCATCTAACAATTCCAGAAAATCAAAAATTAAATCAGGAGTATGGAAATATTTTTAGAATATTTTTCTGATCAAAAATGGATTTATTGTGATTTTTGGAATGGAAATGGAATAAAAGAAATAACTAAAATCAATTAAGAAAATAAAATAAGATGAAAAAAAAATGCGCGTTAGATCAGTTGACTAGTAAGTGAATCCAAGGGTGTTCAGCTAACACACGCATGCAGCCACGCAGGCACCCAGTCAGCTGCCATGTCAATTAAATGGAATGCAACGTTTTGATGAAATGGAGGCAATGCTGAGTTCAAATCTCGTCCACACAATCAGTATACAAAGTCCACAAGTCCAATTGATCTAATGGTTAAGATGTCATCTTCTCCAAAATTCTCAGGCGACCTGGAGTGATTCACGGTGGTTCCCACGGTGGAAACAACCGTCTTCTTCGACGAGTCATCCAAGTCAAGTGTCCAGAAAATGCAAGGCTTATACCAATCTGACTCAATTTTTCATGTTGATCATGAATATCACCTCCCTTTCTTCTAATTCTCAATGGATATCCAAACACGAATCAATTTCCAAAATATGTCAAGGTTTCCATCAGCACCAAAGCCTAATTTAAAACTATAGGAATAATCCTTACGCTTCACTGATCATCAAGAACTATCCAAATCATCCTAATTCCTTGTGATCAAGCCAAACCGTGCTCAAACAGAAATCACATGTCCATCCTAATTGTCTCTAATTGCACCAAATTTGATCCAGAAACGATCCTTAACTCTACTAGATCCTAACAGCATGCATAATTCTAACTACATCGTGCTAGATCCATATGAAATTCGAAGGTTACATACCTGGTATAAATCTTTCAACAGAGGTATCAAATGCTCGAATCAAACTTCAGAACTCTCCAGATACGATCAAGAATGCCAGAGGAAGCTCCTAACACCTTCAATTTGGCTTGAATTGGTCTTGAACTCAGAAACCGATTTTGACTTGGAAGCTTCAAACTCCAATGGAAAATCTTCTCCTCAGCACGATTCAGTCCCCAACCACGATCCAAACTCATTGCTTGACCTTTATAGAAACTATTAGTGGGCTTTTGGAGGTCCAAATCGAGCCCAAACAGCAAATCCAGTTTTTCTGATTTTTCTTCAAAATTGAAATGTAACAGTCGTGTATCCCTTGCCATAGCTTGCTCTAGAAGCTTCCAACCAGTTGCAAAATCCCTTGTGAATGTTTCTGGACCCACAAGGAGTGTTGAATTGCCTTGGTAATTGATTTTGATATGTGACTTGTTCATGAAGTAACAACATTGAAAGTCATGGAATTATGCCTCAAATCAAAAATGTAAAAGTTCCAAAGTGTTCAAAATGAAATTTCCATTCAAAACAAGTACTCATATGGCATGTCTTGAACCTCTAACTCAAAAAGTCAATTTTCTCTCCTTAATCCATTTGAAAAATTCCCTTTTTAGACCATTTTAAATGACTTTTTGCTACAAGACAAAACAATCCCACATGACCACTTTTCTAGCCTAAAAATCCCATTTTAAGCAACTTTCATGTTGAACAAAATTGCATTTGACAAGTGCAAGTTGGATATTTTGGCCTATGATTGAAAATGACCTATAATCTCACTTTCCCAAAATACCCTTGACTTGTAAACCTCATAACTTGAGTTCTACAAATCAGATGGAGTACTTCTAATACAATTTAGAAATCTAAGAGCATGAGGAACAACTTTCATGTTGACCAAAAGTTCAGGTGAAACCTCCTTCTAGGTCAAAAATAGCCTTGAAGTCAGATGATTTTCACAGACAAATTTCAGAAGCATTTGAGGAACTGTAACTTGTCTGGGCCATAACTTGAGTTCTATAAATCCAATGGAGGACTTCTAGTACTCAAATTAAAGGTATTGAGATGCTTTACAAGTTTCATGTTGGCCAAATATCCATTTGAAACTTGTATCTTGACTTATGTGGCCTTGAAGTTAGGCACTAAATAGGGTAATTAACACTGAAACCCTAACTTAGCAACTTCCCACACTCTTGATTCTTCTTGATTTGATCTTGGCACAACACCACAAATGTCTTATCACATCATTTTATGAACTCCATGACCTAAAAATAGGCTTTGATACTCTTCAATTGTTCAGTTGACCTAGATTTAACCCAGATGAAGCCCTAATTGATTGCACCTCAACTGTGGTTCTTGCATTTGACACAATGACTTGATTAAACTCTCCCAGGGCCCTCTAGGAATTCTATGAGCTCCATACACATCCTCTTCTCACATTCTACACTTCACAACCCTCTGATGGTCTTCAGTTGATCCTCAAATTAGGAGAAGATTCATACTCAAACATCTAAACCCTTAGGCACTCAAACCACCTTCTGATGACTTTGACCATTCCTCAATCTTGAGGGAGACCTCTTTGCTAGGCTTCTCTTGACAAAAACACACTTGATCCCCTGTTGGATGAATGATGTCATGATATGCAAATGATATAACTATGCAAATGCTAATGCAATGAAACATAAACCAGGTAAAAGATGTTGAGCAAATTTTGGGGTGCAACACTATCAAGGATTTCTAGTACTCAAATTAAAGCTATACTTATTCTCTACAACAATCATGTTGGGGTCAAGGTGAGATGAAAATCACATCTTGAGTTATGTGGTATTGAAGTTAGGCACCAAACCAGGGTATTTTACACTGTCAAGCATAGCAACCCTAGCCTAGGAACTCCTCACACTCTTAATTCATGATAAGTTGACCTTGGAATCATCCTTTGGGCATCTTAATGCATCAATCCATGATCACATGGCCTTGGAATTAGGTCTCAACCTTCCTCCAATCATCAGTTATCCTAGGGTTGACCAGATGAAACCCTAGTTGCACCCATCTTAGTTGTAACTTGTTATCCTTTGCATAATGACCTGTCTAGGCTTCAAGATGAACTTCAATACTTATAATGAGCTCTCTCAAGGTCTCAAGGTCCAACTTCATGGCTTCATAATTATCTGATGATCTTCCCACAACCCTCAAGTTAGGAGACCTACACACTTAGCTTCAACCACTCTCTGAGGATCCTTAACTTCTTTGATGAGGATGTCAACCCTTGAATACTTGAATAAGATTCTTAGCTAGCTTCATAGCCTTATGTAGCCCCTAATTGGTAGTCATACCTCTTGATCTCCTGCACACATGTCAATGCAATGCAGATGATAATGCTAATATGAATGCAATGAAACACAAGCTAGGTAAAGAAAGGTTAGGCAAATTTTGGGGTGCAACAGCAGCCCCTATTCAAACGGCTTGGACCTGACTGGGTGAGAAGCGAACGGCTCTCAGACAATCAAGGTAAAAGACGGTTGAATACCAATAAACCCGAAAATTTGCCAACCACATGATTGAACGATACTCTGATGGGAACAAATTCTTCGGAAACTGAGGTGAATGGTTAACTTCAAATCTCTGTCAGGATGATCATCTGATTTTGCTGTAGATCTTCGTCCTCAAGTCATCAAGGGATCACCGGTTACATGGTAACTGGTGAAGGATGGTCGATTATGCCGTCAGGCATTCTGTGCCACAGCAGAAGAATTCCTTATCGTCACCTATGGACTCATCATGTTGCTAGGAACGTCGACAATATCTTTGTCGGAATTCATCAATAAGTCAATAAGGGATCACTAGTTACACGACAACTGGATGGCGAGCGACTGATCTCAAATCTCCGTCAGGATGATCATCAGGTTTCGCTGCAGCTTCTTCCTCAATTCATCAAGGGATCACTGGTCACTCGGTAACTGGTGATACATAGCTGATATTGCCGTCAGGCATTCTACGGCCTGGCAACAGAAGAATTCCTCGGGACTCATCAGGTCATTAGGAACTTTTGACAATCTCTATAACTATGTCGTCGGGCATTCAAAGAAATTCTCGGGCGTCAGCCGGACTTCGTCAATAAGTCAGGAAATAGAATCCTTAATCAATCATGAACTAATAGGGATATCTAAAATTCTGCCGTCAGGCACTCCTCTTCAGCTAGGAGAACTACTTCGACATCGCAGTCAGACCTCATCAGTAAGTCAGGGGAGTTTGGCACTGCTGCCAGACTTCAATCATCAAGTCTTCAAGGAAATTTCAACTTCTCTATTCAAAACCTGCTGGGGATGACACATCTCCGCTGGGGATTCTGGAGAACTATCAAGTAACTCTGCTCTAGGGATTTCAGAATCATCCTGGATGAATAAACTCTGTTGAGGAATTCAAGAATCATCATGAACAAACAACTTCGCTGGGGACTTCAAGAATCATCCTGAACCAATAACTTTGCTGGGGACTTCAAGAATCATCCTGAACCAACAACTCCGCCGGGGACTCTAAGAATCATCTTGAGCAAACAACTCTAGCGACTTCACTGGGGATTTTAAGAATCATCTTAAACAAACAACTTTGCTGAGGAACGCCTGCAAAACAAGAACGGTAACGACCTAGCTCATGTTTCACATGCATATGTTAGACGATGGCGTAATGCTCCACACGGTGGAAATGCTACGCGTTTAGGGTAAATGCTATGCAATCATGTAAAATTCTATGACCCCATCAGCAAAATAAATGCCGAAGGGAAAATCCTCCTGTCAAGGAGAAAGAGCCACTCTGATAGGGAGAAGGAATCATCCTACTGAGGAGGAGAAGTCACGTCAATCTCAATTGGACTCAACTTGGGGAAATGAGCTCCAGACGACTTCCTGTAGGGGACAAAGTTCCACGAGAACCTGTACTTGTTCAACTAGGTATACAAACCACAAATTGCTGAGGAAACGATGTCAATTACAGAAATAAACTGCACGGCATTCGCGGCTAGAATCTTCCTGGAGATACAAACTCCGACGGGGAAGCACAACATCAGCTATTCAAACACTCACTTGGAGAAACCCAATAATGCCCTGAACGGCTTCCAAGGACTCGGCTCCCTTGGGGAAACTGTAAACTCGGCTGAGGGTAGGCAACCAGACGCTAGAATAACTCCTACCTGCCAAGGAGAATACAACTCTGTGGGGAATTTCAACTCTCCTGGAGACTTCAGCCTGAACTATCGAAAGTTGAACCATTGCGAACAGTCTTCTACGAGAAAACTGCACATTGACCTAGTGCTGGGAACGAGTATACACTTATGCGTATGACTCAGCTGGGGAATTGATGATCATGCCTAGGATACATCTGGTTGGGGAAAATCTATCTCTGCTTGGGGATACATATCAATGCTCACAGTCCCATGTTCAGATTCCGTGGGGAAACACTACTGAACTCGCTGGGGAAGAAGGAATCATCTTGCTTGGAAAACATCTGGCATACTGCCTGGAGGGTGACGTCCCTGCAACAACATGAACAAACAGACAAGATACCCTTCACAAAGGGGCCTATCAAGGTTATCATCCTGTGACAATGTTTAGGTAATTCAATGTTTCAACAATTATCGGCCTAGGCCAGCAAGTTTATGTATGCGCATTTTATCAAAAACATCGGGCGTTCTTTTTTGCAAACAAACAGATAACAGCTAAACAAACAGACAGAAATACTGAATAGTATACGTTTATTGATAACGAGCCCCTGAATGGGCAAAATGTTTTACAACAGATGCAAGCTCCTGAAATGAGGAAGTTGCGCAAGCATAAACATAAATATACATCAGTATACACAAATGTCGGTAATATGGCGTAGACGAGCACCATGAGTTGATCCCTCTATGACCCACTCGACTTCGATACTTCTCCGACGCTTCAGCTTCAGAAGAGATTGATTCGGATAAACGACCCTCAGGTCTTCCCAAACCACCAAACAATGAAAGTTCACACGGGGAACGCAATCATTTGCTTTTCTAATCCCTAACTTTTGCCTGAACCGCCCTTTCGGGTTTTTGATTCACCAGGACACCCTTTTTTGTCAAAGTCGCCCTTTCAGGTTTTCGACTTTGCGGGTGTACATTTTTCATTTATATCCCTAATTTTTGCCCGAACCTTTTTCCTATTTTATGGTTCGCCGGGATGCCCCATTTTTGCCTGGACATTCTTTTTTCTTTCCAGCGGGTCGTTTTAAGCAAAGTATTTTTTAACTGCGTCCGCATTCATAGGGGATGCAAAATCTTCGCCATCCATCGTGGATAACAACAAGGCTCCTCCCGAGAAGACCTTGCTGACGACATACGGACCTTCGTAGTTAGGAGTCCACTTGCCCCTGTGATCGGAATGTGGTGGAAGAATCTTCTTCAGGAGGAGATCACCCGTCTGAAAGCTTCTAGGACGCACCTTCTTATCATAAGCTTTCTTCATTCGGCTCTGGTACAGACGACCATATGCAATCGACACTAATCTCTTCTCATCCATCAGACTGAGTTGATTTAATCATTTCTTAATCCATTCTGCCTCATCAGGTTTTACGTCAACAAAAACTCGCAAAGAGGGAATCTCAACTTCCAACGGTAGGACATCCTCCATACCGTACACTAGTGAGAAAGGAGTTGCCCCGGTTGATGTGCGTACCGTCGTACGATAACCGTGCAATGCGAAAGGCAACATCTCATGCCAATCTTTGTAGGTCACAACCATCTTTTGTACTATCTTTTTAATGTTCTTGTTGGCCGCTTCAACCGCACCATTCATCTTTGGTCGGTAAGGTGATGAGTTGTGATGTTCAATCTTGAAGCTCTGGCATAACTCCTTCATTATCTTGTTATTCAGATTCGAACCATTGTCAGTAATGATCCGCTCGGGAATTCCATATCGACAGATGATGTCCTTCTTTATGAATCTGGCTACCACTTGCTTGGTCACGTTAGCATACGAGGCTGCCTCCACCCACTTGGTGAAGTAGTCGATGGCTACCAAAATGAAGCGATGACCGTTAGATGCAGTGGGCTCGATCTTGCCTATCATATCAATTCCCCACATGGAGAACGACCACGGGGATGACATGACATTCAACGGGCACGGCGGCACATGAATTTTATCAGCATAAATCTGGCATTTATGACATCTCTGTGCGAATTTGAAACAATCTGACTCCATTGTCAGCTAGTAATATCCTGCTCGTAGGATCTTTCTCGTCATAGCATGTTCGTCGGCGTGCGTACCAAATGTGCCTTCATGGACCTCTTCCATAAGCAGACTAGCTTCTTTTTCTTCCACACATCTGAGTAGCACGAGATCTTGATTTCTCTTATATAGAACTCCATCAGGATTGAGATAGAAATTTCTAGACAGTCTCCTCAGAGTCTTCTTATCCTGGATTGACGCTCCCGCAGGATACTCCTTAGTCATAAGGAAAGTCTGGATATCATGGAACCATGGCTTGTCATCGGAGGCTTCCTCAATTACAAAAACGAATGTGAGCCTATCAAGACGGGAAATGACGATTCTTGGGGCTTCATTCCAAAAATTGAATTTGTACATCGAAGCCAACGTGGCTAAGGCATCAGCTATCTTATTTTCTGCTCTAGGCACATGATGGAGTTCCACTCGATCAAAGAACGGAAGCACCCTTCTGGCATAACTCATGTACAAGACCAAATTCGACTGACGAGTCTCCCACTCCCCTTTAATCTGGTTAACCACAAGTGTCGAGTCACCGTATACATCCAGGTTTTTGATTCTCAAATCAATAGCTTCTTATAAACCCATGATGCATGCCTCATATTCCGCTTCATTGTTAGTGACTGGAAAAGTCAATCTGGCGGTAAACGGGATGTGGGATCCTTGGGGAGTCGTAATGATTGCCCCAATACCACTTCCGTACGAATTAACTGCCCCGTCAAATATCAATTTCCACTAGGACTTCCTATCTGGCCCCTCGTCGAGCAACGGTTCATCACAATCTTTCACTTTGAGAAACATGATATCCTCATCCGGGAATTCAAATTTCATCAGCTAATAATCTTCGATAGGCTGTTCGGCAAGGTATTCAGACAATACACTTCCCTTGATGGCCTTCTGGGAAACCTACTGAATGTCATACTCCGTCAACACCATTTTCCATCTAGAAATCCTGCCTGAAAGCGCTTGCTTCTCAAAGACGTACTTGATCGGATTCATCTTCGAAATTAGCATGGTCGTGTGATTGAGCATATACTGTCGTAAACGTTTGGCAGCCCACGCGAGTGCGCAACACGTTTTTCCAGCATTGAGTAATGGGACTCACAATCTGTGAACTTTTTACTCAAGTAATAAATGGCATGCTCCTTTCTGCTAGTCTCGTCGTGCTGACCGAGGACGCAACCCATGCTATTCTCAAGAACTGTCAAGTACATGATTAAAGGTCTTCCGGCCACTGGGGGTATCAAAATCGGAGGTTCCTGCAGATACTGTTTTATCTTATCGAATGCCTTCTGGAAATCCTCGTTCCAGATAATCGCCTGATCTTTTTTCAGTAATTTGAACATCGGTTCACACGTGGCCGTGAGCTGAGATATAAACCTTGCAATGTAGTTTATTCTGCCCAGGAAACCATGAACTTCTTTTTCAGTCTTTGGCGCTGGCATGTCTTGTATTGCTTTTATCTTAGAAGGATCAACCTCAATGCCTTTTTCACTCACAATAAACCCTAGTAGCTTTCCAGACCGTACTCCAAAAGTACATTTGTTAGGATTCAGCCTCAACCTGAACTTCCTAAGCCTCTCAAAAAGCTTCAGCAAATTGACCAGATGTCCCTCCTTCGCTTGGGACTTCGCAATCATGTCATCAACATAGACTTCAATCTCATGGTGAATCATGTCGTGAAACAAAGTGACCATCGCCCGCTGGTAAGTGGCCCCTGCGTTCTTCAGACCGAAAGGCATTACCTTGTAGTAGAACGTCCCCCAAGGTGTAATAAACGTGGTTTTCTCCATGTCCTCTGGCGCCATCTTGATCTGATTATAGCCGGAGAAGCCATCCATGAATGAAAACACGGAAAACTGAGTTGTATTGTCGACCAACACATCAATATGAGGGAGCGGGAAATCATCTTCAGGGCTCGCCTTATTCAAATCTCGATAATCAATGCACATCCATACGTTATCGTCCTTCTTCGATACAGGTACTATGTTGGCGACCCACGGAGGGTAAGTAGTGACCGCTAAAAAGCCACCATCCAGCTGCTTTTTCACTTCTTCTTTGGTCTTAATGGCCATATCTGGTCGTGTCCTTCTAAGCTTCTGCTTAACGGGAGGACAATCTTCTTGCAGTGGCAGATGATGGACCACTATGTCAGTGTTGAGCCCGGGCATATCTTCGTATGACCAAGCAAAGATCTCACTATACTCTCGAAGCATCTCGACCAATCTTTGCTTGACATCGCTCGGTAATGCAGCCCCTATCCTGACATTTCTGACAAGTTCCTCGGAACCCAAATTAACAATTTCAATCTCTTCCTCGTGAGGCAGAATGATCTTATCTTCTTGTTTCAACAAACGGGCCAACTCTTCAGGAAAGTCTTCATCTTCACCAATCTCTTCTTCAGCTTGATATATCGGGCAATCAAATTCGAAGTGATTCGTAGAAGGTTCAGAGTCGATGTCGTCTGTAGTGTGAATCCTGCAATAACAAAGGTTAAGCTTAAAAAGAGGATATGCAGGTTAGCACAAACCGTATTGCCATTTTATTGTTTTTCAAAACAAAAATAAAAACAGGAATAACAGAGATCACAAAATTTGAATGCAAAGAAAACACCCTTTGATTTATTGATAATATGTACATGCATAACCTATCAAGGCCTTGACAATAAAACCGTTATGCCCCGGGTAGAGCATAAGGTTGTACAATAATTGGAAAAGACAAAGCATTACTCTTTGCGCGTCACATAGATGACATCCTGGACGGACCAGTTGTTGAGGATCTGGCCTGGTTTGCTCGGCAGAATCCAGGAGTCCAGGTCGCAATCACTGTTTTCGTCGTCTTCAGACACGGCGTTGACATTCTCAAATATCACCCCACCTTTTGTGAACTGAATCGGCCCTTTAACGCACGGCGCACTGCGAGAGGAGGAAGCATCCACAGAAGGGGAATACCCTAACCTAAACTTATCCTGCTTCTTAGGGATTTCCAGAACTTGCCCTCAGCCTGGGATAACACCAGCTTGAATAACAGCTTGAGCTTCCTTGAAGGAAGAGAGATTCATCTCAGGTTTCTCAATCATCACCAGAATCGCATCTTTGACTTTGACGGTCTCAAACGCCTGGCACAAAGTTTCGTGGATCTCTCCATCCACCTCAACATATTTAAAAGATGAAAAATGGCTCACCATTATGTCTTCTTCACCACAGACGGTCACGATGCTACCCCCTACAGCATACTTCAGCTTCTGGTGCAATGTGGAAGTCACTGCACCTGCAGAATGGATCCAAGGCCGGCCCAATAGACAGTTATAGGCTGACATGATATCCATGATATAGAAGACCGCGTCAAAGGTTTCTGGCCCAACTTGAATGGGTAGAGTTACCTCTCCAAAGACGTGACACTTAGTTCCATCGAACGCTTTTACAACCAGATCACTGGGTGTACAAATCAGCCCTCTCGTATCCAACCTCATCAGAGCTTTCTTAGGGAGAACGTTCAGAGATGAGCCCGTGTCCACCAACACATGGGACATAACCGTTCCTCGACATTCTATCGAGATATGCAAGGCGCTATTATGGTTCCTTCCCTTCGGCGTCAGCTCTAGGTCAGTAAACCCTAATCCATTCCCAGCATTCACATGAGCAACCACCCCCTCTAGCTGGTTGACGGAGATCTCTTGTGGTACATACGCTGCATTCAGAACCTTCAGCAGAGCGCTGCAGTGTGCCTCAGAACACAACAACAGATTCAGAATAGAGATCTTAGACGGCGTCTGATGAAGATGATCAACGATATTATAATCACTTTTCTTGATCAGTCTCATAAATTCTTCGGTGTCTTTCACAAGCAGGTCTTTTCCTACCTCACGGGAGGTTTCATCAACGACCTTACCTTTACCTCTGTCAGCTTTCTCAGCTTTGTTAGCTCTGTCAACCACGATCTCCAGTGGAGCGAACACTCTTCCGCTACGCGTCATTCCTTTAGTTCCCACTATATTGTCAACAGACTACCCAGATGGCTCCAATTCCAACTTATGTCCATTGCAATAGACATCTGCCCCATAGTGCCATGGAACAGCGTTAGTGCTCTCGAATGGTATAGGCCCAGCCTTCGTGATGGTGATCATAGGTGGCCTCGATGCAGAAATGGTAATTGTTTTACGAGGTATGGTGATAGTGGCAACCTCATCCTTCTGCTTCAGCATTACTTCCCCTGATCTGTTCTCAGCCCTCCAACTAAACTGTAGAATTCCTTCATTCATCAAACTCTGAATCCCTGCTATCAACTGATCACAGCCGTCTGAATGATTCGCACACTCCATACACAACTTTCCACAGCCCGGGAAAATACCTTTCTTCACCAACTTGGCTTTAACGAAACCAAGTGGTGTTTTCAGGTCTTTGACATCAGTCAATAAGTCCAAATCTTCCTCTTCAATGATGGCGCTAACCCCATCTCCCCCATGGTTAGGCATAGGGTTCTTTGTAACATTCGGAACATTATCAGAAAAGTTTATTATCTTGGCGTCAACCATATCTTGTACTTTTTGCTTGAATGCCTTACAGTTGTCAATCGAGTGACCAAGTGCCCCCGAATGAAACTCACATCTCGCATTCGCATCGTAGCTCGGTGGAGGTGTCCCTGTCAAGGGGGCCAAAGTTCTCTTCTGAACTAGCTGCAACTGAAGAAATGTCTGCAAAAGCTGACCATACGACATAGGTGGGGTCTCAAGATGACGATTTAACAAAGGAGCTTTGTTCTGATACCTCTGGTACCCTTGCTGGTTCTGCTGCTGTTGTTGCTGAGGTTGCTGGACAGCAGGAATAGTAATGCTAGCGACCTGCTGGCGTTGGCCTTTTCCTTTTTCCCGAGCATTAGACACTGAGCTCGTCTCACCTTCACGTCTCTTACCACTGTAAGGTTTCTTTCCCCCTCCAACTGAGGATACATCTACACCCTGAATCTTTCCGAGTTTGATGCCATTCTCTACATGCTCTCCAGTGATAATGAGGTCGGAGAAGCTTCCCGATATACCACTGACAAGCTTCTCATAATAAACTCCTGGAAGAGTAGCTACAAACATCTCAACAAGTTCACGTTCAACCATCGGCGGCTGAACTCTCGCTGCCAGTTCACGCCACCTCTGGGCGTACTCTTTAAATCCTTTGTTGTTCTTCTGAGACAAATTTTGTAGCTGAACCCGGTTGGGAGCCAGATCGCTGTTATGCTGATAATGGAGTACGAATGCTTCAACAAGGTCTTTCCATGTACGTACACTGGTGGGTTCCAAACCCATATACCACTCCAACGAGGGGCCATACAAGCTGTCCTAGAAGAAGTGCATCAGCAACTTCTCATCTTCAGAATGTGCGGACATCTTTCGGTAGTACGACCTCAGATGAACACGGGGGTAAGTGGTGCCCTTATACTTCTCGAAGTCGGGTACCTTAAACTTGGGAGGCACCTTGAAGTCTGAGATCAATCCCAGCTTGTTCATGTCAACACCCATGGTATTCAAGTTCTCAAAACTCTTCATCTTGTCTTCGAGTGCTTTGAACCTCAGGCGGGCTTCAGAATTCAGTTCGCCCTCAGCTCCTTTCATCGAGAATAAGTCCTCTTGACGATCCTCTTGCCATGGTTGATGGCCATTACCTTGAGCAAACCCGGCGGCCTCAAGACCATACAGATTACCAGCGCCAGCGTTCCCAGCGTTACCAGTTCCTCCAGTATTGCCATGGCCTATCCCAGCATTGCCATTTGCCTCAAAGTTGCCATTTCCGACGCCAATCGTATTCCCATTAGCTCCAATGTTAGTGACAACATTGCCATTGCCACTTCCATTCCCTCCAGTCACAGGAATGCCAGCATGGGGGGTCTCAACAAGCGGAGGGTTCACCACATTCCCACCATGTAGCACGCCGTTGCTGTCGACACGTGCAATCAGAGGTTGCACTAGAGTTCTGAGTTGGTCCTGGCCATTAGCGACCACTTACATGAGATCCATGAAGCGATCCATCCTCTCTCTGAGATCTTGAATGTCAGTCTGAACCTGTTCCATCATTCTGGCTTGATTCGCTCTGGTCGAGTACTGGTGGATCTGTCTTTGTTCAATCCTGAAATAACCTGCAAGATAAGGGGTTAGAAAAACAACTCGAGGTACCTGTTATACAAATGATTCATGCAAATGCAAGCGTGTGTCTGTGCCTTGGGGAGATTCCCCCCCCCCCCCCCCCGATCCTAGTTTCCAAGACAAATAAAGTCCAACATCCAATCATGGAAAAGAAATCCTCATATATTTATCTGAAAAACCTGCGCGGGCAGCGTACAACTGTAAGGACATACAACTGAAGCAACAAGGCATGACCCCAACCAACAGGCCTGGTGGTGATCAGCATATCAATGCATAAAAGGTACAAAAAATATAAATAAATCAAGTGCGGCTACGGGCACAGAAATCCTCTAGTAACTTCTTCGTAGTGGGATAGTCAGGCTGAGTGAGCAGACCCTGGATCAGCAGATCCCTTTGCCTGATGGTATCTGGGAGGTTATCGGCAACGTCCTTATAAACACCTTCTTCAGAACGGTTTTCCACCCTACTCCTCTTAGCATCAGCTCGGAGTTGACAATCCTGTAAATTTGCCTTGGTCTCAACCAATCTATATTGGACATCTCGTCGAAGTGAGGCTTCAGCCTCTATTTTCTTGTCCTTGATTTCAACCTGGACTTCTAGCTCGGCTACTCGCTGCTTCAGCTTTTCTTCCCGCTCTTTGTACTTGGCTAGGGTGTTGCTCCACAACGTCTCGTACTTGGATAACTTCCGGTACACCTTATCCAGCTCTTGCTTTTTAGTGGTCAACACGCTGTGCACTGCCTTCAGGTCCAACCCAAGACGTTCTCTAGAATCAGTCTCTTTGGTAAAATTAGCGCCCAAGTGGTTGATCAGTTCTATCTGCTTCTTGTAGGTGTATACGGCTTCGTTTTTCTCGCTCCGGAGTTGAGCAATCTCTTTCTCCAACTCTTCGTTGGCTTTTCGGAGTTCTTCTTTCTCTCGGAGTACCTGGTTGAACTTCTGAATATCAAATGTGGTAGGTTCTTTGTACACGGGAGGATACAATGGTTCCACTACAGGAAACGACATTAGAAACTTGGCGGCTCTTTCTCAGACCCAGGCCACATATGGATCAAAGGCCTTGTTGTTGCTTTTTCCTAGCAAAACTTTTCCCTTTCGGTGAATTTTGCTCCAAGCATTCTCTACCTTAGCCAAAGTGTCACCTTCAAGCAACCCTGTGAGATACAGAGATTCCTGTATCTCTTCCTCTTCAGGAGGACCTCGTAGTGCATACCCAAATTTTCGTACCAGCAGAGAGGGATTGTAATTGATACATCCATTCCTTCTGACCAGGGGACGTTAGGAAAGCCACCGCAACTATGCACAATCTCTTTGCCCAGTAGATCTCTATCAAACCAGATAATATTGTCAGCAGAAAAACCCATCAAACATGCAGACCAGGGTGAAGACTCAGCAGAATCAATGAACGGACCCGTCTTAGGAAGATGACTGGAAAACCACTTATACAGTAAAGGAGCACAACATGCCACATTCTTCCCCTTTCTGTTTTCATTCTTGCTGTGAACTGAATGATAAACGTCTCTAAGGAGAGTGGGCACTGGATTCCCGGAAGCAAATATGTGGCAGACATCCATACCTATGAAGTCCGGATGACTTGGGAATAGCATGATCCCATAAATGCAAAGGGCTAAGATGGCATTAAATACAGCCCAGCAACCCTTCTTGGCAAACTTTCGGGCCTTTTCCATCAGGAAAGGTAAAGAGAAACCATATACTCCAATCTTTCTGAACAACATCCCCTTCAACTCTGAATCATCTACATGAAGGGCAGTAGCCAACTTACCCAAGTCAGGTTCACCATCAACACGGTAATAAGGCATCTAATTCAACAAAGGCACCCCTAGCAAGTCAGAATACTCTTCCAAGGTTGGAGCTAGGACATAGTCTGGAAAAACAAAGCATCTGAGCTGCGGGTCGTAAAAATGCAGAAGAGCTTAGAGGTCGTTCAACTCGTACGTAGAAAGCTTACACACAATACCCAAAAGTCTTCCATAACTCTTTCTGAAATCCTCCATCACATTCTTATCAACCAAAGAAATCAAAGCCCGTAACTCTCGGATGTCAGGTGTTGGTAGCTTGTAAGCCACAGTCTTCTTCAGAGATGTCATATCCGCCATGAGGATCAAGATCACTAGAACCAGGGGAGAAATATGCACCTGCAACACAGACACACGTTAATGATATGCATATAAGGATGCAAACAATGCAAAATGCAATCATGCAGCAAGAGATCAAGATGACTGTGCTGTTGAGGAGAAGGACCAAAACTCTGCTCTGTCAAGAACAAACACATCTCTGATGATAAGAACCCTCTGATACCTACAACACTGATTCACTGTCAAGAAAACCAGGTTGTCTGAAGGTTAAGGTTTCCTGCAATAACCCGACCCTGCTCACAGGTATGGACCTAATCACGGAAAAGGTTCGGCATCCTATGCGTTTCCCAGTGTCACAAACTTTCACAAAATGATGATACGTTCACCATTTCTGGTTTGGCATCATCACTCCCTGAAGAGGCCTCACTTAGCTGAGTCACAAATGATCGGTCCCCAGAGTCGACAATCCTCAGATCCAAATTCCCCTTGAGTCCAAAGGACCGATAGGAAGTCATCAAAGAGAACCTCGTCTGAGTGCGGATTACATGGGAACTGATTCAAGCAAAGCAAGCACGTCTGCCACTAATCCACTCTAATGCTATATTTTCTCTCAAGCCAGGGTCTGGCTTATCACTCATCAGAGCCCCCTCCTACAACAGCACAAATGATCATATTATACTGAAAATAAAGTGCGGAAAGTAAAATGCGATAAATAAATGCAAACCCAACAGATAAACACGCAAGCACTAGGATTGACTCGCATAGGGAACCAGAGTCCCCAGCAGAGTCGCCAGCTGCTGGGGATGACCCAGATAGCTAGGAAGAAAATCCAAGGCGAGACTCACATAGGGAACCATCGTAGTCCCCAGCAGAGTCGCCAGCTGTTGCTACCGCGAAAATAAGGTGCCGGCAAAACAGAAGAGTCACCACCTTTCGTTATTTATCCCACAGAACGGGAAAGGAAATGATCGGAAAAACCTGACGAAAAGGTATAAGACAGGGCCATCCCAACCATGTCTGGGTTCGGGAGTCGGTTACACAAAGGGAAGGTATTAGCACCCCTCACGCCCATCGTACTCGATAGGATCCACGCTTGTTGTGTTTATCTGACGGGTTGGTTTTATCTATCTACCTATCAAGGCTGGTCTGAAAAGAAAAGAAAATGACTCGGCAAAGCATCGCGCTTCGTACCTACGTATTCTCATCAAAGAACGAGAAATCAGAGTCAACGTAGTTCGGCTAACTACGGGTAAAAGGATGGGGGAAGGTGGCTCGCCAATACGTCAGTATTGTGCCTACGTACTCTCAACAGATATGAGAGATCAGAGCTTACGTAGTTCGGGATAATACAACTTACGGGAGTTCAGATTCATCTGTTTTTCCGAGTAGGGTTAACAAACAGTTCCAGCAGTTTGGTGTATGCAGCTTGCTCGTCAGAGACTCGTGCTTTACCGTTTGCGGTATGACTGAGAGTTAACAACACTCTTTTCTTCAGAAAAGTTTTCCTTGAGTTACCGACCCACGGGGCAAAAAGGTTTGAAGTTTGTTTTTTGTCTTTTACGGAAGAAGTGTTTTTTATGGATGTCTATAGTTTGTACAGCTCTAGAGACTATGACCTGGGAACAAATGCGTCGCATATCGTCGAAAGGACGTATACTAAACACTCTAGACGATTGAGAGGAGATCGCTCAATTATCATTACCCAAGTAGCTTAAGGCTCGTAACGCGCTTGTACCAACTTGCCTTTATTATGTTTTTTACTGTTGTTTTAGAGAGAAAAGAGAACGAACTCTACACGGAAACTATCAAGCCCTAATGTTGTCATGTCAAGGATTCATCCTATGGTGGAGGTTTGAAACAGGGAACTCCTATATGTTATCATGCATAGGTTTCAACCTAAAGTTCTATCATCACTTCCTTATCAAAGGAAGTGAGACTCCTAGGGGAACATGTCAATGGGAAACAGAAACAGACAAAGCATCAGCTAAACAGATAAACAGAAGAAAACAGTAAAGATGCACATGCAATGCAACAATACAAGCAGAGGGAGACTCACTCAACCTCTAAGAAATCAAACAAAAAGAAAACAATCAAAACAGACAAGCAGAGGGAGACAGACTCAACCTCTAATGCAAACACACAGATAAAAAGAAAAACAACACACAAGCAAAGGGAGGATCACCTTAACCCTTAAAGCAAGCAAGCAGAGGGAGACCCACTCAACCTCTAAGCAGTCATGCAACTATCCTAAAATATTCTAAACATGAACTTATTCTAATGCATCAAGCAATTCAAACAGGGAGAGAAACCAAAATGAGCAACAACAAAGTCATCCTAGGCTACATCAGGTTGGAGGTGCATCAACACCAGAGTCCATCATGGGCTCAACCTCTTGAGGAATGCACAGAATCCAACCAAGGGAAGGATTAGGCTCTCCCAAGAGGGATCCTATGTCAATAGGACAGAAAACTGAGTATTATTCCTAGATATCAATCTAAGGTAACTGGTTATAGTGTATCAACACAGAGTATCCATCTCAGGCTCAACTTGTTGAGGAATGCACAGAATCCAACCAAGGGAAGGATTAGGCTCTCCCAAGAGGGATCCCAAGAAAAGGACATTGAAATGGATGACAGTATATAAACCAAGGGAATATACCATGCCAAGAATGTCAATCCAAGGCTCAACCTCCTGAGGAATGCATAGAATCCAACCAAAGGAAGGATTAGGCTCTCCCAGGAGGGCTTCTCATCAAGACTTTGAAGGGAAAGATAGTACAAACCAAAGGAATGTATTATACTGGTGAATGTCAATTCAAGGCTCAACCTCCTGAGGAATGCACAGAATCCAACCAAAGGAAGGATTAGGCTCTCCCAGGAGGGCTCCTATTCAAGACTTGGAGAAAGAGGGTAGGGCAAAGCCCAGGGAAGAAATCACATAGGGGAAAGAAGGCAACACAACAACTTCTAAGGACCCTAACAACTAGCTACAAGGATCACCTAGACTAGGGGAATCAAAAGCTCTATCAAGGCTTCAACAAGGTTCTAATGAGGTATCTATCTATGTACTATTCTATCAAGAAAGGATATAAAACTTAGAATCATCTAATGCTCACTTAAAAGACTAATCTATGGAGTTATCTTAGTTAGGGTCACCTAAACTAAAGACAACTTGTAAAATGGGGAACTAATAGAAAATCAATTCTAAAAATCTTAAGGAAAATCCTATACTATCCTACATGGGTTAAGAATCTATGGTACAAAAACCAGGGGCAAAACCTACTCCTAAAGATTCTAATAAAATCTAAATCCAAAGGGTGTGCTAAAGGGGATCCATCATGGAATGCTCCTAAAGGTCCATCTCAAACTCCTACTTAGAATCATCTAAAAATCACAACAAAAATCACCCAAACCTATCAAGGAGTCTATAACAAGCATGCAAAGTTTCAACATCAAATTCCAAATCATGAACTAGTAATAAAATCAGCAAGCAAACTAGTCATATTATGCATTTTTAATCAATTATTAAAAATAGAAAAATGGACATTAAAATGAAAACATCACCAAAATAAAATCCAAAAGCATGAAAAAATCAGAAATTAAACAAGGATCAACCACATATTTTTTTCATAACTTAGTGATCATTATTTCTAATTAAAATGAATTAAAATCAATCAAGACAATTAAAGAAAATAGAAAATGAATAAAATAAATAAAAATAATTCAGAAAATGTCAGAGCCACTAGATCTATTGACCAGTCCAATGATCTGAGGGCTACGCGTGTGCCACCTCAATTAATAAAGCGCTGCGATTTGGGATGGACATGGTGTGGTCTGGTTGACTAGCGTACACGGTAATCCCTAATCATATCCATTCAATGGAAAAGTATTCTAATCCCATGCACCAGAACGTGCCACCTAAGCCATTCAAGGTCAAATTAAATCCTACACTCTAGATGCTAAGACCAAGTCAGAGTGCAGCAAATAACGTTTCATGACGACCGTCATGGATGTCACGACCGTCACGGTCATGACGAGCGTCAAGGAGCTGTGACGACCGTCACACTCCCAAAATCTCAGACACATCAGAGGTGTCACATTTCAACTCTTAACCAAAACACATACACCTGCAAAAGATCATTTACTAACATACGTAGCACAAAATTCGGATGAACAAACAACGATAATTTGTTTAACATTTTAATCATAAAACGACATGTTATAATACACTTCCAACAATTCGTAATAATTAAATTCCATTAAAATTCAGCAAGTCATTATCTTGCATCAATTCACTAAAACAACTATGCATCCAAGCAACATTTGGCATTATCAAAAACAACCAATCTATTTGCCATAGTACTTAATAAAATTCAGCAACAAGGAATTCAATTAAAACAATAACGTTAATCGTTCATCCCCCCAGAGTGCTACGTATCAGAGCGACCAACGACCTTAAACATAAAGCGACACTTTCTTCCGAGTTACCTGCAAATTACCACCAACGGAGGTAACATACAATGTAAAGGGTGAGATATCAACAACATAACATAAGGCATGATAAAAGTTATGTTAGAATTATATCACAACAATTAAGATTCTCGCGGCTTTATAAATATCATAAATAATGACTACACTGATTCATCGCTCATATATACCACGACAAACAAGATATCTCATCAACACGTCATCACGTGCAAACACAACAAAAATGCGACTCTATGCGACTCAACTGTGTATATGCATGTGGTACCATTTTGGGAGACAACACTCCACAATTATTCGGGAGACTCACTCCACAATTATCCGGGAGACTCACTCCACAATCATTTTATTTTGTCATCAAAGACACAACCGTCGCCAATCCAGGCCAAATGATATGCTATGAGATGCAACTATTATGGACTATAACACAACAACAACAATTGTGCAACAAGGCGTCAAGCCTACAACCAATTATCCATAACATAACATCACATTTCACATATATTATGGACTCACCATTTCAACCTGTTCATATCAGAGAACTACCAACAGTATCGTTCATACGAGTAATAGTCTAACACATTTTCGCGGAGAATAATGAAAAATAACATCGTCTCTACAATTGAGAACTCAACAGCATTTCCATATACTTTCATACGGTTAATATAACCACAACTTCTAATTTAATTAAATAGGGACATAATAACGACATTTTCTTAATAAATGGGGAAATAGCGCGTGTCGGCGCCTTTTCCCAATTTCACACAGAACCGATGACATAACACATTCATTCATACACAGACAAGCATTAACCCTTAATATTTATCAATATAATAACATAAGGACACCAGAGCAAACTTCTCAACAAATGAGAAATTAGCGCGTGTCGGCGCCGTTTCCCAATATTACTACACAGAACTAAATGACAAATAAACTAATTCAGACACAGATAAACATTAACCTTTAATATTTCTTCAACCTACGGGAACTAACCCCATGATTCAATTCCCTACATGAAATTGATCATACCCACAGTTATAGAATTGAACCCCACCCTTACCTTGGAATTGAGGTCGACTCTACGCTTCCGGTTCCCGCTAGCTCTCCGGCGACTCTTCTGCAACTACCGTGAATTCTCTCCGGTGGTTACTTCTTCTCTTCTCAATTTCTCTCGGCCACGATCTCTTTTTCCTTTGAGTTTGGTTCTGAGCAGTTTTAACGTGTTTCCTCTTTCTCCTAAAATCCCTCTTTTATATTTACTCCAATAATAATAATAATAATAATAATAATAATAATAATAATAATAATAATAGTAATAATAATAATAATAGTAATAATAATAATAATAATAATAATAACATTACTATTAATTATTAAATTATCACCAATTATTAATTATATTATATTAATATTAAACTCCAATCGTTATTAAAATAACTCTTACAGAGCTAAGGGCATCCACCAACGCACTCAGCCACACCTCCACATAAGGTCACACCAACATAGAAATAACACCAAAAAGACTAAATAGTTAAAAGGGGTGTTACAATTAGGCTCTCCCAGGAGGGCTCCTCATCAAGACTTTGAAGGGAAAGATAGTACAAACCAAAGGAATGTATTATACTGGTGAATGTCAATTCAAGGCTCAACCTCCTGAGGAATGCACATAATCCAACCAAAGGAAGGATTAGGCTCTCCCAGGAGGGCTCCTCTTCAAGACTTGGAGAAAGAGGGTAGGGCAAAGCCCAGGGAAGAAATCACATAGGGGAAATAAGGCAACACAACAACTTCTAAGGACCCTAACAACTAGCTACAAGGATCACCTAGACTAGGGGAATCAAAAGCTCTATCAAGGCTTCAACAAGGTTATAATGAGGTATCTATCTAAGTACTATTCTATCAAGAAAGGATATGAAACTTAGAATCATCTAATGCTCACTTAAAAGACTAATCTATGGAGTTATCTTAGTTAGGGTCACCTAAACTAAAGCCAACTTGTAAAATGGGGAACTAATAGAAAATCAATTCTAAAAATCTTAAGGAAAATCCTATACTATCCTACATGGGTTAAGAATCTATGGTACAAAAACCAGGGGCAAAACCTACTCGTAAAGGTTCTAATAAAATCTAAATCCAAAGGGTGTGCTAAAGGGGATCCATCATGGAATGCTCTTAAAGGTCCATCTCAAACTCCTACTTAGAATCATCTAAAAATCACAACAAAAATCACCCAAACCTATCAAGGATTCTATAACAAGCATGCAAAGTTTCAACATCAAATTCCAAATCATGAACTAGTAATAAAATCAGCAAGCAAACTAGTCATATTATGCATTTTTAATCAATTATTAAAAATAGAAAAATGGACATTAAATTGAAAACATCACCAAAATAAAATCCAAAAGCATGAAAAAATCATAAATTAAACAAGGATCAACCACATATTTTTTTCATAATTTTCTGATCATTATTTCTAATTAAAATGAATTAAAATCAATCAAGACAATTAAAGAAAATAGAAAATGAATAAAAGAAATAAAAAGAATTCAGAAAATGTCAGAGCCACTAGATCTATTGACCAGTCCAATAATCTGAGGGCTACGCGCGTGCCACCTCAATTAATAAAGTGCTGCGTTTTGGGATGGACATGGTGTGGTCTGGTTGACTAGCGTACACGGTACTCCCTAATCATATCCGTTCAATGGAAAAGTATTCAAATCCTATGCACCAGAACGTGCCACCTAAGCCAGTCAAGGTCAAACTAAATCCTACGCGCTAGATGCTAAGACCAAGTCAATTTATCCAACGGTTCACCATCATCTTCTTCGTTTGAACACTGAAAGGGGAGGGAAATCAATCCATGGTGGCCGGAGAAGAGCTCCACCGTCTTCTCCGGTAAGAGCAATCATGCTCTAGTTCCAAACTCAACCAATCTCAACGAAAATTACACGAAATCACTCGTCTCCTCACCCTGAGCATGAATCTCTCATCAAATTCTTGAAATCCTTCACGAATCCCTAAACCCGATGATGAACAGGAAACTCATCAATTCCATAAATGTCATCAAACTTCAAATTCTCTCCATAGAAATCTTCCTCACCTCTCAAGGATCACAAATCACTATCCAATTCAACCTAACTCTCAAGAATCAAGCAAACACGAGTCCAAACAGAATTTGCATCATAACCTAAATCATCACTAAACTTCATCATTCCAATACTAAAACGATCTATGTCATATCTAGAACTTAACCACATGCCAAACTCCTTATAAACATGCTTAAATCAAGAGGAATTGTGAAAATTAAAAACCTGCTCTAAAGCTTGAAATTGGAGGTATTCGCGTGCAAATCTTGATGCCAAAACGTGCAGATTTCTTCACTGAAGCTTGCTGAATGATTCTTGATACTCAGAAGCTCTTGATTCATCCTCAAACTCCAAAACCGTTTCTTGCTTGGAAGCTCCAAAACTCCAATTGCACTAACCGTTTTCTCTCCAAATGCTACCCAAAAAACGATCTGAACATGATCCAAGACTTATATATGATGTGTTTGGATCATAACCTGGCCCAATTATGGCCCAATTTGATTAATCCAAAATTCAATTTTTCTTCAATGAACAACTATGGCAGACACGGGTTCTGGCTTTGTTTCAGCTCACTCTTCACTCAAATGACTTGCATAACATCCCTTGAATACGAATGGATCAGATTGAAAGCTTGAATTGATCCTATGGTCAATCTTTGATGTGTAACTTCAATTCTAAGTAATCCAAACAAAGTCCATGAAGCAAGCCTCAAATCAAAATTCTACCAATGCCATTGTCTTCAAAATGTCATTTGAAATCAAAATATGCAAAAAAAACTTGTGAAGTTAGGCACAAAAATGAATTAAAATGGAATTTTCACTTTTCATGCCTTTTAATTATCCTTTTTTCAAATTTTCTTCATACACCTCCATATTCAATCCATATCAATGGATCCTTGGGTCATGGTTGGACTAAAAACACCATTTTGAACAACTTTCAAGTTGATTAAAAGTCCATTTGAGGTGTATAAGTTGATGAAATGGACCCATAACCAAAAATGACATGTAATTCCAAATTCCCAAAATACCCTTATCTTGCAAAGCCCATAACTTGAGTTCTACAAATCCAATCATGGACTTCTAGTACTCTATAGAAAGCTAAGAAGAGAAGGAACAACATTCATGTTGGCCAAAAGTTCATGAGAATCATCCTTATAGGGAAAAAATGTCATGCAAGTTGGTTGGCTTTCAAGCTCCAATTTCACATTCCACTGATGACATGTAACTTGTCTGGCTCATAACGTGAGTTCTATAAACCCTATCAAATACTTCTAGTACTCAAATTAAAGCTATACTCATGCTCTACAACAATCATTCTGGGGTCAAGGTGAGATGAAAATCACATCTTGAGTTATGTGGTCTTGAAGTTAGGCACCAAACCAGGGGATTTTACACTATCAAGCATATCAACCCTAGCCTAGGAAATCCTCACACTCTTAATTCATGATAAGTTGACCTTGGAATTATCCTTTTGGCATATTAATGCATCAATCCATGATCACATGGCCTTGGAATTAGGTTTCAACCTTCCTCCAATCATCAGTTATCCTAGGGTTGACTAGATGAAACCCTAGTTGCACCCATCCTGGTTGTAACTTGTTATTCTTTGCATAATGACCTGTCTAGGCTTCAAGATGAACTTCAATACTTCTCATGAGCTCTCTCAAGGTCTCAAGGTCCAACTTCATGGTTTGAGAATCATCTGATGATCTTCCCACAACCCTCAAGTTAGGAGACCTACACACTTAGCTTCAACCACTCTCTGAGGATCCTTAACTTCTTTGATGAGGATGTCAACCCTTGAACACTTGAATAAGATTTTTAGCTAGCTTCATAGCCTTGTGTAGCCCATGATTGATAGTCATACCTCTTGATCTCCCGAACACATGTCAATGCAATGCAGATGATAATGCTAATATGAATGCAATGAAACATAAGCTAGGTAAAGAAAGGTTAGGCAAATTTTGGGGTGCAACAGCAGCGACATGCAATGCTATGGACAAAACGAAACGAATTATAGTGCTGACAATGCCATGAATCTAAACATGATGTGTATGCTGGAATGATAAATGCAATGATACAAACGACACGACGACACAGGGGACAGACGCGATGAATGAACCACACTGGGGAATATGACGCACTGGGAAAACAGCGCGACACGGGGAATTCTAAAGTGATAGTCAACTGGTGCGAACACGACCACTTGTCACTTTGGAGATAAAGTAATGGTATAAACGAGATCTATAATGGAGCTGGCACCGATAAGACGGCCTCCACTGGGGAATACTGAGAGTAATTGTTCAACAGGTTCAGGAGTGACCGGCTGATACTCTAGGGTAAAAGATAAAAAAGGATTTGCACGAATGTAAGATCGATTAACAAGATGCTGGAGCATTGAGCAAAGAATAAAATCCGAGCTTCTGGAAACTCTCCCTCGTGACAGGATCAAACAGAATTTAGGAATCCGTAGACAATATACAGGGTAAAACCGGCTGTATGCCAAAATAAAATGGTCTATAATGGGAAATGCCCTGATAAGCTTTCTCGAGAGAGAACTGCCACTTATTGTTGGAAGGGGCTTAAATGCCAAACTGGATAAACTCTCAAATAAAGAGACTGCTGCTTATCTGTGGATAATAGATTGATTGATAATATACTTCTTCACGTCTCAAGTCTGTGCTCCTTGGACATGATTCGGTTTCTTCTTTTGCTAAAGGATAAACAAACTTCTTCATATTTCAAGATTCATGCTCTCCTGAATATGATTCAGCTCCTTCTTTTACTAAAGGATAAACGAACTTCTTCATACTTCAATATTCAAGCTCTCCTGAATATGATTCAGATCCTTCTTTTAATAAAGGGTAAACAAACTTCTTCATACTTCAAGATTCATGCTCTCCTGAATATGATTCAGATCCTTCTTTTACTAAAGGGTAAACGAACTTCTTCATATTCCAAGATTCATGCTCTCCTGAATATGATTCAGATCCTTCTTTTACTAAAGGGTAAACGAACTTCTTCATACTTCAAGATTCATGCTCTCCTGAATATGATTCAGTTCAAAACCTCACCGCACTTCAAAATGAAAAGAAAAATGGAAGCCCAGCTGCTCGATGGAGATGGCCATTTGCTGCAAGTCATGACGAAGATAGGATAAGCTCCTCAAGCGAGAAATACCGCTTATTGATAGGCTTCTCGGGTGAGAACGGCTTCTAGAGGTGGTAATAGGTAATGTAAATTGTAAAGAAAGTTGTGATGAGCTTCTTGTACGAGAAGGTCGATTGTAGAGTGTAATGAAAAATTGTAATGAAAGTTGTAATGAAGGTGATATAATGATAGGATAAAATGAACTTCCTCACACTTCAAGGTCGGCGCCCTGAACACGACTCAGTTCCTTCTTTTACTAAAGGATAAAATGAACTTCTTCATACCTCAAGGTCGGTCCCCTGATCATGATTCAGCTCCCTCTTTTACTAAAGAATAAAATGAACTTCTTCATACTTCAAGGTCGGCGCCCTGAACACGATTCAGTTCCTTCTTTTACTAAAGGATAAAATTGAACTTCTTCATACTTCAAGGTCGGCGCCCTGAGTATGAATCGACTCCTTCTTTTACTAAAGGATAAAATGGTCCACAACGGGAGGCCTAAGAATGAGTACGGCGACTCACCGCTTTAAAGTTTTTAGAAAAGATATGTCCACAGCGGGACAGCCCAAGCATGAGTGCAGCGACTCAACTTCTCAAGGTTTATGAAATGATATGTCCACGGCGGGACGCCCAAGAATGAGTGTGGCGAATCACGTCTTAAGATTTGATGTAGGTGATACGCTCCTCGGCTGGGAACTGTCACTTGTCTGCAAAGGATTGTAAATGATTTCCTTGAAAGATAATGCAAATAAATGCACGTCCAGGTAGGTTCAGTGACCGCCGGGACCGAAGTTCGATCTAGAACTGGGCTAGAAAGAACTGCCCAACAAGACTCCATTGGGGAAATAACCTCAAATGGGGATTATCTTATCCTAACGCGGAAAGATAACTGAAATAACCATCGTCCACGAGGGTTGAACTCTGTGGGGATTAGCTGGGAATAAATAGTATTTTATGCCTAAGCTGACGATCTACTTGGAGAGAACAGACTAACCCAGTTACTCGGTGGTAACGACAAAGGATGACGCGGATAGCAAAACAATGTAGATGCTAATGCGCATGCCAAGGTGTATACTAATGTATATGTTAATGTGTATGAAAAATGTCATGCAATGAGTATGTAATGCTTAGGTATATGCTGACAAAATAGAAGAGAGAGGAGACATGAGATGAAATAAACATCTCGACGGGAATACCCTGCGGCCTCTGCAACAGTACATCTATCGAGGATAGGAAAAGCTGATGGTAGAACCAAATCTTGCTTCAAAGTTCTAACTTCCCTGGGGAGAAAAATATCACGACCTCCACATGGGGATAGGATACGGCTTCACTTGGAGAGTATGATGTCAGGACTTCAACTGGGGATCCTTGATCTCTGCACGAGGATGCGATGTCATGACTTCACGGGAGGGATTGCTATCATGAACCATAATCAGCCCAAGAACTCTTAGGATTAGAGACTTCCTGGGATAAAATAAATATCCGCTTCGTGGGGGAAGACGTGGAGCTAAGCAGCTTCACGAATGAAAGTGTAGCAACTTCCTGGGAATAATACTTCGGTTTCCTGGGGACAAGGTACATCCGACTGGGGATAAGATATGTCAACCTTCCCTACGGAGAGTTCATCACTTGCTAGGGAGAAGTCGCAGCCATTCTTGGGGAAAGTATCCCGACCTCTTGGGGAGAATGTGGCAATCTCCTGGGGAATATTCCTGAGGAAGGTAAGCAATTTCATTGAGGAACAGATAATTCCGCTGAGGACGGGTCTTCAAGAACATGTATCACTCGGAAGATACCGGGGATATCCCTGCAGTCATGAGGGTCACTAGGGATTTATCAGATGGATCCCAAGAGTGTTGTCAGCTTAAAGTCTCGCTGGGGACTATCTCTGGGAAGATGCGGGTATGATCTTGGTAGTTCTGGAAATTACCGGCTCGGCCTAAAGTGTTGCCAGCTTATAGTTTCACTGGGGACTGTGTCGGCTTAAAGTCTCTCTGGGGACTGTATTAAGGCGTAGATTCTGCAACGATGAGATTTACTGGGGGAATGAAGACCGCCGGGAGTAAAATTCATCAGGTGCAGGAAGCATGTTGTAAAGCTAACTTTGATCTCAATGGGCTTTGTAGTAGTCTCCATTTTGAAAATATCATGCATTGTGAGAAATCACCTCAAGAGGATTTTACAGAGAAACAATGGAGTCCAAATGCCCCACTGTTTTCAAACTCTTGGAGAGATCTGGTCAGATCTCGACGTAACTGGCTCAGATCGATGGTGTCATGACTGAGTCTTCAAGAAGTAGCTCTCAAGAAAGTCAGGCTTGCATCAACAATCAGCTTGGAATGCCACCTGCCCCTGTTTAGTAGGATCTATGACATCTATATGTAAATTTCTAAGGTATCAGGCAAAACCAACACGCATGAAATGCTAATCTTGAAATAGTTAATGCACATATATTTGTCTTGAATTTTGTTTTTATTTTGAAAAAAGGGTGTCGCTATAACTCGTGACCGAAATCACTAGTAAGGATATGAATTTAATTTATAATGCCAACATTAAATTGAGCATAGCTCATAGGAGTCAAGAAACGTTATCTCGTCGAGTATGCTTTCAAAAGAAATCCTACTTCAATTAGGTCTTTTAAAGGTTGTATCGTGGCTTGGTTCACTGTTTAAGAAACAAAGGATAACGACTCAAAGTTACTTGTACCCACCCCCTCTTCGTGATGTTCTCCAATCCTAATTTAGTTAATCGACACGAGCACTCATACCTCAATCGAATTTGATATGGTCGAGAACCATTCAAGGCTTTAGACATGGCAGACACTCACCTATTGTCTTTTTTGGTTGATCACACGACTGTGTTCTTTATTGGGGATTCTTTATTGTAATCCCTTGTTTTTTATTATATATTTTTTTTATTCCCTAACTTTTGCCTGGATGGCGTCTTTGGGATTTTGTCTTTGTAGTTCAGCGGGATGCCCCAGTCTTGCCTAAGTCTCCTTCACAAGTTTTGACTTAGCGGGCTATATATATTTTTTATTTTTTGTTGACTAAGTCGTGTGACTCTTTTGAAGGCTTTTGATTGCCCCACTCTTTAAGGCATAGAGGGATGGTCATTGCATTTTTGACCTCCTAAGACGCTAAGGATAGGTTCTCGAAGGCTTGCTCCTTATTTTTGAAGGTCTAAGCGCTCGATCAGCTTAACCGAAAACCTACCCTGCCCCAGGTTGAAAAATTTAGGGTTCTTATTTTGAAAAGAAGGAAACTCCTACTTCACGACTCAAAGGGGGTAAAGAGGGATTATCGTCCTTATATCTCCATTGTTTTGGGATTTGAAACAATGCCTTACATCATCAGCAGGTTTCAATCTAGAGCATACGACAAGAAATTTAACGTTTTGGTTCATTATCCTCCTCCCAATTCTCTATCGAAGCAAAAGATTGGGTAAAGTTGGCATTATAGATTATGAAAAATAATATTGTTTTAGAGTGAAACGAATGGATTTATTCAAGACAAGTGTGCATTGCATTAATTATTCAAAATAAACAAGTTCGTACATGCTAATTATGCTTAATCAAAGAAAATAAAACATATAAATGAGTGAAATGAAACATCTCAAAGTCCTTCAAAATGTGTTTATGACATCTTTGTATCTAAGGTTGGCACCGTAGCATCGGTTTCCTCTAGCGGAGCCTCGCTAGAATGAGTCGTCTTGCTTGCCCCAGCTATGTTGATCTGAGCTACATCAAGAATAAGACTTTTCAATGGGCGAGTCGTCAACAGAGCTAACAGCCCCATGGTTAGGCAGAGGGTTGCTTTTAACATTGGGCGGCGGATCGTTGAAAGACAAAATCTTCTTTTCCATCAGATCCCTCACAATATTCTTCAAAGCATAACAGTTCTCTAAACTGTGACCTGGTGCACCCTCATGAAATAAACAATGAGCGGCGGCATTGTAGTTGGCTGGCAAAAGATTAGGCGGTGGGCCCACAGCTCTAGAGGTAATCAAACCTCGTTGCACTAAGTAGGGATACAACTCGGTGAACATCATTGGAATTGGCGGACAAGGATTGTATTGCCTTCTCGGAGCATTTTGGCGAGGCGCCTGATTCCTTGGTTGTTGATTTGCAGAAGCGTTAGACGCCTGCTGATAATTAGGCGGAGGTTGTTGATAAACCGGAGGCGGATAAACTGGAGCCTGCGGCATAGGCTGGTAAGCAGGAGCTTGAGAAGCTTGCTGACTAAAAGATGGTGCGACAACAACTACATATGGAGGCGGAGCATACTGAATCGGGTAACCCTGGGGTTGAGCATACTGCGTCGGATATTGATACTGTCGCTCCCTCCTTCTACCTGAAGATACTGCATGAGTCTCTCCTTCCTTCTTTTTCTGAGGATTGAAAGAAGGCTTCTTAGCTTGGTCCTTCGAACTTGAATTGCTAGAACCACTAGACATTTTTCCACTTTTCATAGCCAATTCAACCTTTACTCCAACAACAACAATGTCAGCAAAATTTGTGGTTACACTACCCACCATTCTCTCGTAGAATTCAGGACGAACGGTGTCGATAAACCAATCAGCTAGTTCCTTGTCAGTCAACGGAGGTTCGACTTGAGAAGCAATTTCCCTCCATCATTGAGCATATTCTTTAAAGGTCTCGGAATCCTTTTGAGTCATACTCAACAGTTGTCTCCTGTCGGGAGCTAAATCCATATTGTACTTATAGTGCTTAATAAAAGCATCGGACAAATCCTGAAAAGACTTGATGTGAGACTGGTCCAATGTCAAATACCACTTCGACGAAGCACCTTTCAGACTGTCTTAAAAACAGTGAATCATCAATTTATCATTTTCCACGTGGGCAGCCATCCTATGATAGTACATTATCAAATGGATCTTCGGGCAAGTAGTCCCTTCATAGCAGTCAAAGTTCAGAGTCTTGAACTTTGGCGGAATAACTAGACCGGAAACCAAACAGATGTCTCTAGCAGCAACACCAAAGATCTGGTCCCCTTCCATCTTTCTCAATATTTTATCAATAGTAACAACTTCTTCACGAAGCCTATCACGTGGTTGGTACCCTTCATCATTATCATCCATAATTTCATAAACAGGCTCATTAAGATAAGGCTGCACATGAGTGCAGACATTAGCTTGTGTGAAAGTAGGGACCACTTTGTGAGGCTCAGAAACTAAAGGCATAGTCTGTTGCATATTCTGTATAACAGGAACAACTTGTTGAACTAATGCGACAACAGGAATAGCTTGCTGGACTGATGTAACGACAGGAGGATGTATGAAACTCTGCGGAAGACCATAAGGAAACGAGTTCTCAACTGAAACACCGGAGGATCTACGGCAGCAGTAGCGTTGATCTCATAAACCACAGTCGGCTGAGCATCCATCTTTGCATTGATAATCTGGAGCAATTCCATAATTGTTCCTACGTTCCCTTGAAGGTCTGCTAGCTCGTTGTTAACGCAATCCATCTCTTGAGCGTGTTCTTCCATCCTTCTTCGAGCTTGAGCTCTAGTATTGTATCGGTGCAGAGAACTCAGGGTGACGAAACTGGAAGGTGAGAGAAACGAGAATAAGAAAGTCGGGAGACACATGAAATGCAAGAGATGATGCAAAATGCGAATGACATGACTTCATGGAATTCAAATATTTACGAATATTGCGGAATAACAAAGAAACTTTTATTAATTGAAAATAATGGACTACAATCAAATATAAAGTCTTTAATGGAAACATCTAAACAAAAGCTAATAATGACCCTAAGGAAGCAACGCCCACGACTTCAAGGAGTAGGCGAATATTCGGAGGAAAATAAATCCTCATAGATTCTTCTCTTCTTATAGGAGACTACCTCTTCGTTCTTTGACTGAAGCTGTTTCTGAAGTTCGTCGTACTCACTGACCATCACATGGTATTTGTCCTTAAATGTTTCTGCTTCATGTTGAGCTTTCTTCAAAGCGATCTTCAATGTTTCAGCCTCGGACATGAAATATTGGACAGGTTCCTCTCTCGGAGGCAAAGGATCTTGGAGAGGATAGGGCATCTTCAATTTGATAGCTCTTTCTGGGACCTACTGAAGATAAGGCTCCATGGAAATGCAATTTGGCCTTCCCAGACTTTCTCGACCTTTCCTATGCTAGTGTCCCCAAGAAGATATAATTTGATCTTGAAGCTCTTTGTTGACTTCGAAGAAGATCTTCTCTATGTAGATACTTTTAGGAAGTTCTTTCAAGGGATACCCTAACTGTCGGTGAGCTAGGACTGGATTGTAGTTTATTCCTCCATTAAAACCGAGTAAAGGCATGTTAGCTAAGTCTCCACAACCATCAATGAGTAATATTCCATCATACATACGGTTGTACCAATCAATATCAGAGTGAGTTAAAGTCATAACTCTTTGTGACCAACGTCCTTGAGTGGGACTCCAAAAAGGACTGGACTTAGGCAAGTGCGAAATAAACCACTTGTACAATAACGACACACAACAGGTAATCACCCCTCTACCACGGAGGTTTCGGAGATGGACTGAATGATAAGTATTACCCAATAAGGTCGGTATTGGATTCCTTTGCATGAAAATCTTGACGGCATTAAGGTCCACAAATCCTTCAAAATTAGGGAAACGCAACACTCCATAGATAAGCAAAGCAAGGATCATCTCAAAGATAGGCATGCTTAGATGATCGGTGTAATATTGGGCCTTCTTGATGAGAAACTTTGTAGGTAGCCCAAACATTTCACCCTTACGAGTCATATTCTCCTTAATGTCAGATACCTTCAAACATGTGGCTTTAGCAATATCCTGTTCTTTAGGGCCCTTCTCCAAGAAAGGGAAAGGAGACTTATCCAAAATAGGAAACCCTACAAGCTGAGAATATTCTTCCAAAGTAGGTAATAGCTGATAATCAGGGAATGTGAAGCAATGGTAGACGGGATCATAGAATTTTAGCAAAACCGAAAGAAGTTCCTCATTCGCCCTAAATTCCAACAGAGATAACAACCTTCCATACCGGTTTCAAAATCCATCTTGATCTTGGACTAAAGATCCTAACTTCCTTAGGTCATCTAGCTTAGGACTTTTAAAAGCGTATTTCAAAGTTTTTCTTCTATTGTAATCCATAATCCTGCGATATTCATAAATAAAATTTGAATTCCATAAAATGTAATGCAATGTGCTGCTTTATGGATGCAATGCACATATATACACAAGTCTCAGGTTAAATGTATGTGTAAGGAGTTAGGGTCTACCCATCCTCATAAGGTATGTACTAAGGTTAATTGTACCTGCCGAACAAGGTTCTAAAGAAGTGCCCAAAGTCATCAGCCCTTCCTTCGGATATTACCAACCTTCCGACTGACTCGGGGGTCGATAATATTCTCAAGAGAACCTCTTTTAAGGGTAGTATCGCGTAGCAACTATTGTGAGACTACTCCCACATAGTTCTCACACTACGTCCTATATAAGGCCAAAGTGGTGTTAAGGTACTACGGTCCCCAATATCACGGACTCCAATCAAAAATAGTAAAAGTTTTCACGACTAACTTGTTCAACCGAACCATCTTTGAAAGGGTCTCAACTGAGTGGTGATTCTCGAGTCAACTTGGTCGGGACTCACTCCCGGCAAGCTTCATCGAATATCTCACCTTCCTATAATAAGGTCCCTCAAGTCCGGGTTAGGACTTATCTCACAATAACAGGGTACCCCCCAAGCAAGGCACAATAATAATATATACAAGAGAATAAATAATAAAGTAGATAGCATGCAATAAACAAGGTAGGGATCACCCTTAAAAATTATAACGTTCCCCAGTGAAGTCGCCATTTTCTGTTGCGGTGGAAATAGGATATCAAACTATTAATTAATTTGAATCACAATTCTTAATTCACAACCGCTCTTTGATTTATCCGAAGGAAAAGGTCAAGAGAGGGAAAACCTATTTTTGCATTGTAAACACAATGTGGGGAGAGACCTAGGTAAGAGGTTGGTTAAGCTTAGGGAAGGTACTAGCACCCTAAACTTCTGTAGTACTCTACAGGAACCTTTTGTTTATTGTATGCTTTTTATTTTATTATCTGCTTTAATATATATTGAGCTAAGGGATAGAGTGACCTAAAGACCTAAGGTTTAGTCCTAAGTTTACTCGGCAAGACGTCGCATCTTGTGCCTACGTATCCTGGATAGGGAATGGAATCAGAGTAATCGTAGTTCCCCTTGAAAGGGAGTTTAGAAATGTCTTGACTGTGGCCAAGGTTTCAAGGGGAATAAACGTATCTTAAGGACACGCTTACGTGGAGTCTTGAAACTCCAATTTCTACGTTGAATTTATTAATTGAAAATTAGGGTTAAATTAGGGATTCCACGACGGGAAACCCTAAAACAGAGTACGACACCTAAAGTTAGGGTGAAAGGGCATTTTCGTCTACGGCGGGACGCGTAGGCTATTAGGGTTTTGGAAACGGTCAAGGGTTAGGACTATTGACTCGGCGGTCAAACGGTTTAGACCTAATCCCTTCGGAGGTGATTAACGGTAAAACATGCAAACATGGCAAAATATTATATGGCAGAAATTAAAATGCGGAAAGTAAAGAGCGTGTCGCGATGATCACTCGCGTAAATTACAAATTCCCAATAAAAGAGAAAGAAAAAAAAACGCGACCATGGCCTCGCGTAAATTACATCCATGGAACAAAATAAACTGAATAAATATTAATCGAAATTTAAGCATAATCTGAGGAGAGAAACAGAGAACGTTAGTGAAAAGTCAGACAGAAATTCATGGCAAATAATAAAATAGTGAAAAAGAAAAAAATACGAAATTGGACGTTTATTTAACATTATTATTATTATATTTTCTTAAAATTTTAATTTAAAAAGAAAATCAATTTTAATTTTGAACAATGTTTTGGGTTAATTTAATTAAAAAACCATTATTAGTAATTACTAAAAAAAATTATCTTTAAAGAAAAAGCTCTATTTTTTTAATGACAATTTTATAAATATTAAAATTCTCTTACTTAAAAAGTTTTAATTGATTAAAATTAATTTTTTTACTTTTTAAAAAAAAAATTTAATTAGAAAGAGACCTTAATTAGAAAAAACAGTTTAATTTAAAAATATGTTTTTTTTATAAAAAATGATTTAATTTAGTAAAAGAGAATTTAAAGGTTTTTTAATTTTTTTAAAAACAATTTTAGTAACTTTTAAATAAATAACGGTTTTAATTTACAAAAGTTTTAATTTTTAAAAGTGGTTTAAATTTGAAAATGTTTGAAAAAAAAAATTAATTTTAAAAAAAGATTTTAATTTTGGAAAAAAAATAACTTTAAAAGAGGTTTTAACTCTAATAAAAGAGTTTTAACTTTATTTTTTTTAAAAGCTTTAATGTTTAATAAAAAATCTTAATCTTAATAATAGATTTTAATGTTAGAATATGGTTTTTATTAAAAAAAGATATCAATTTTAAGAAAAAATTTTAGTTTAAAAGAAAGTTATTTAACTTTAGAAGTTTGAATTAATTAAGAAAGGTTATTTTTAGAATATGACTTTTAAATAAATAAAAAAATTTGTATTATAAGTTATTAAAATTTACCAACTAAGTAAAAAATGTTACTAACCAAATAAAAATGTTACTAAGTTATAAATTATTAAATATTTTGTTTTTTAACAATTCTAGTTAGATTTTTTTTAAAAAAATAAATCCAAATTAAATTTTATTAACCATGATTTTCCCTTTTTAAATTACAGTAATATAATAAACTAGCAAATCACAATTATTAATAATAGAAATAAAAAAAAATAAAAACAAGACAAGTCATAAGAGAGGGAAAAGGGTCTCGTGTTTCTGAAAGAACCCATTTGGGTTTTCAACTTTTTCTCTTCTTCCCCAAACGGTGGCCATGGATGACTTTTTCAAGCTTTTTCGTTCTCGTTTTTTTACTTGCATGTTGCTCGATCATCTCTCTTCTTCTGTTACAAACCTGAAACGAACAATCAGAACCAAAGCAAATTCCATTAACATTACCTTTCGGTTATGAATGATGGCGTCGATGTCGAATCGTGGCCTCAGGTTGTCCGTCGGTCGTCCGTTTGATGATGTCTCTGCCGATGACGTTGGAATCTGAGACGTGTTGATTCGTTTTCGCTCTTCTCTCTCCGGCGATGATGATTTCGTCGAAATCTGAGCTTCAAAGCTTCGGACTTGACGACGTTTTTTCGATCTTCGTGGAGTTTACCGGCCGGTGGTACTTCGTTCCTCTTCTTCTTTCTTTCGGGGTGATGATGAAGCTCTACGAGCTTCTGAATCCTTGCGCTGTCGCCGCCGTTTTGGATCTGCCACCGCCGTTTTGCGTGTAAGTTTAGGGTTCCCCCCCATTGCGATTTCGTTGCCTGAAATTTCTGTCTTCGGATGATGATGTTTTTGCGTTTTTCTCGTCCGAAATTAAAGGGGTTGTTGGAATGTTCTTCATTTGGAAGCTTTTTCGGAATCCCCTATTGTTTGATAGGATCTTTAACAGTGGGCTGTCGCTATTTTTTTGGGAATTTGTTTGAGTTTGTTCGCCTGGATTTGACTGAAGTGATCCATTAACTCATAAAAATATTCCGAGAAAGTTGTTAAGGGTTTTCGATGATTCTAGTTGAACTGTTTCGGAACTGGTTTTTGAACCAATTTCTGAATTGGTTTGCTTGTTGAAACTGATTTTCGGAACCAGATTCTGAACTATTTTCACTTGTTTTACTAAACTGGTTTTTGTGAATTGGTTTTCTTGAACTTGTTTCTGAACCTGGTTTGGTTTGAACTGAGTTGTTTGAACTTGTTGGATTTGTTAGAATTGATTTTTTCGGAGGATTGGAGTTAAGGTCCTAACGGGAAAATCATCCTCTTGAGAAAAAATCACTTCTCAAACAGGCTTTTCAAATAAGCTCTTTTGACAAACAACTTATTTCGAAACTACTTTTCCTCTTCCTCTTTTGGTGCCTTAGATAAGAACAGAAAACTGTCGGATAGGCCATTGGCCGGGAATCGAACCCGATGATGACACTGTTCTGAGGGTATCGAAACTAAGCGATTAAATTTTATTTGTTTGTTTTGTTTGCAGATTCAGAAATGGATAGTCGGAAGAACGTCAGAGGAAGTCGGAAATTCATATAGGACTTAGGAATTGTATTTTTTATGTAATTTTATATTTTTCTTGTAATTTTATGTTATATTTTTTTTTGTAAAGAATTATTATTATTATTAATAAAATTCTTTATTTTAACATATTGTAAACTTAAACCCTTATTATCATTATTATTATTTTTTATATTAACTAGAAAAAAATTAAAAAGTGAAATGAGAATGAAATAAAATTTGATTTAAAAATGAAATAAAAAAGAGGATAAAAAAATGGAACAAAAATGAAATTGATTTTTAAAACTAAAATAATGATCGATTTAAAAATGAAATTAACTTAAAAAGTGAAACATGATTGATTTAAAAATGAAATGAATTTAAAATAGAAATAAAATTGATTTAACAATTAATTTAAGATATAAAATAAAAATTTTAACAATGAAATGAAATTAATTTAAGATATAAAATAAAAATTTTAACAATGAAATGAAAGTAATTTAATTATGAAGTAATAATTCCCGATTCATCCAATTTGTCCGGCTAATCTCATCTCTGACGTAGCTTCCGATTAAACCTTCTGATAATTCAAGTAAACACCTTTATCTGAAAAACTCAAACGATCATATTCTTTCACAATCAAACAATTCAAACCAACCAAATTTAACGGCCCAACTTTCCTGACCCACAACTCAAAATTCGTAAAAATTGACGGCCGATTGCAAACAAATGACCGTTTTACCCTTCATGGACTTAAAAGCGCACCACATCACATTTTCCTGCAAAAATTAACCAACTGCACAGTCCGTTAGTGGTTAGTCAACATGCGATGCGAAATGCAATGAAATGCGAAATGAAACGACGAATCTTAGGGCAAAATTTGGGGTATTACAACGCCCTTTGATTGATTGATAAAAAAGATTGTTCAAACATAAACAATTAGGCCCTGAAGACAAATGCCGCTATGCTCTGGGTAGAATATAGGGCCATACAGTAATCAGAAAAACAAATCATTTCTCTTCTGTCGTCACCTGGATGATTTCTTCGACAGACCAGTTGTTTAGGCTTTGTCCTGGAGTGCAGGGCCGAATCCACGCATCCATGTCACAATCGTTGTCACCGTCTTCATCAGATATGGCATTAATCTTTTCAAATATTAACCCACCGCTGGTAAGCTGGATAGGCCCCTTATAGCGCGGCGCGCTCTGGGAGGAAGAAGATGGATTATATCCCAATCCGAATTTGTCTTGCTTGTTAGGGATGTTCAGCACTTGGCCCCAACCTTGTGATACCCCAACCTTCACCACTGCATAAGCTTCCTTAAAAGATGACATGGCGACTTCAGGCGCTTTGCTCACAACCGGTGCTTTGTCCTTGACCTTTACCGTCTCGAAGGCCTAACATAAAGTCTCATGGATTTCGCCATCAACCTCGACGTATTTCAATGAAGATAAATTACTAATCATTATATCTTCTTCCCTGCAAATAGTGACAACACTGCCACCCTCCATGTATTTCAACTTTTGGTGCAACGTAGATGTTACGGCGCCTGCCGAATGTATCCAGGGACGTCCCAGTAGACAGCTATAAGTTGGTTGAATATCCATAATGTAGAACACAACGTCAAACACCTCCGGACCGACCTGGATTGGCAAAGTCAACTCCCCGAATATGGACCTTCGAGTCCCATCAAAAGCTTGTACTACCAAGTCACTTGGCATACACAATATACCATGGGTATCTAACTTCATCAGCGCTTTCTTCGGAAGCACGTTCAAGGATGACCCTGTATCAACAAGCATATGTGACATAACGGCCCTTCAACATTCAATAGATATGTGCAACGCACAATTATGATTCCTCCCCTTGGGCGTCAGATCCAAATTAGTGAAACCCAGCCCATTACCTGCATTTACATGTGCCACAACTCCCTCGAGCTGATTCACAGATATCTCCTGTGGAACATAAGCCGTATTCAGGATTCTTAACAAAGCGTTCCTGTACGCTTCCGAACATAATAACAAGGACAAAATGGATATCTTGGACGGAGTCTGCTGTAAGTGATCAACAATCTTATAATCACTCTTTCTTATCAAGCGCATGAACTCCTCCGCCTCCTTCAACAAGGATTCCTTCTCACCAGCTTGAGAAGTCTCTTCAACCACTACTTTACCTTTCCCCTTGTCAGATTTTTCAGCAACCACTTCAGGTGACGAAAATACTCTTCCACTCCGAGTAATTCCACCACCTCCAAATAAGTTGTCCATAGAATCCACCGGTAAACTTTTCAACTCCTGCTTCTGTCCATTACAATATACTTCGGCTCCGTAATTCCACAGAATTGCCTTAGTATTTTCATATGGTACGGGACCAACTTGTTCTTTACAAAACTCAGTGGCGCCTTCAACTCAACGACATCCGACACCAAATTCCAGCTCTCATCTTCAAGGATAGCACTGACCCCGGATTAGGCATGGGGTTCTGCACGACATTGGGCGCATCGTGAGAAAAGTTTATAGCCTTATTGTCTATAAGATCCTGGACCTTATGCTTAAACGCCTTACAGTTGTCAATATTGTAACCCGGAGCACCAGAATGAAACTCACATCGAGCATTAGCGTCGTAACCAGGAGGTGGCGCGCCTGTCAAAGGAGCCAGAGTTCTCTTCTGTATCAACTGGAACTATAACAAGTGTTGAAGTAATTGAGAATACGACATCAGAGGCACGTCAAACTGCCTTTTTACCGCCCTGCCCCGATCCTGAAAACGACGAGGAGCGTAGTTTTGCTGATTCTATTGTGGTTGTTTTTGTTGTTATTGTGGTACCGTAGGTATTGTGATACTTGCAACCTGAGGCTGCTGTTGACGGTAGTGTTGACGTTGATTTCTGTTTCTTCCCCGGGAACTAGATACTACGTTGGTTTCTCCCTCTCGCTTTTTATTTCCAAAATCCTTTCTATTTCCTCCTCCTGCTGAGGATCCTTCGCCGGATTGATTCTTTCCCAGCTTAATACCGTTCTCGACCCTCTCCCCAGTAATAATCAGATTGCAAAAGCTACCCGACATGTTACCGATCAGCTTCTCGTAGTATACACCCAGTAATGTGGCAACAAACATATCAATTAACTTCCTTTCCACCATGGGAGGCTATACCTTAGCTGCCAGTTCACGCCACCTCTGGGCGTACTCTTTGAAGCATTCACCATTCTTCTGAGATAGATTCTGCAATTGGACCCTATTAGGCGCAAGGTCTCTATTATACTGGTAGTGCTTAACAAAGGCCTCAGTGAAATCCCTCCAGCATCAGATATTGATTAGTTCTAAGCTCATGTATCATTCAAGAGAAGGACCAGAAAGGTTGTCCTGGAAAAAGTGCATCAGCAACTTTTCATCATCTGAGTAGGCGGACATCTTACGATAATAGGAACGCAAATGAACCCTAGGACAAGTAGTGCCTTTGTATTTATCAAAATCAGGAACTTTGAACTTCAAAGGTACTTTCAAGTCTGGGATCAGCCCCGGATTAGCCATGTCCAATCCCATAGAGTTCTGATTTTCATAGCTCCGCATCTTTTCTTTGATCAGCTTAAACCTCTTATCCGCCTCAGACGGCAACCCCACACCAACATCTCGCATAGAGAACACATCTTCCTGCTGATCATCATCCCACTGAGGAACATTGTTGCCATGCGCAGTATATGCCATTTCAGGCATAGGGATTCTACCTACATTTCCTCCGCCCGGAGGGATAACAACTGGAGGAACAACATCAGCATGCGGCGTGCCACCATCATTGCGAGGAGGATTAACAACAGTCCCCCCGTGAAACACACCATTCCCATCAACTCTTGCAATTAATGGATGCACCATAGTCCTCAACTTTTCTTGGCCATTTGCCACACCCTGCATCAAATCCATAAATTGGGCCATCATGTCCCGAAGTTCTTGCATCTCAGCTTGCATCTGCTCCATGACCTTACGCAGATTTCCCCAAGTGGCGTAACGGTGAGTCGTCTGGTTGTCAATCCTGAAACAAACTAACAAACCACGGAGATCAGGTTAACGGTCTCGGGCACCTGCGATGCAAAAATGCAAAATGATGCAATATGCAGACATGTATATATGCATTAGGAAAATTTCCCCCTCGATTCTAGTTCCACGAGAACAGCACGACAATGGAGAGCTAACAGATAAGCAACAAGCAAACTCCTCATAAATAAAATGAAAGCCAAGAGTTAGATACATCAATCAGAATGACCTCGGCGAACAGGTCTGGTGATGGTCAATATATACATCATAACAACAGACTGAAAAGAAATACAATCAAGTATGACAACTAGACTGGAAATCCTCTAACAGCTCCTTCGTCTCTGGATCGTCAGGCCTGACAAGCAACCCCCGGATGAGCAACTCCCTCCGGCTAATAGTGGTCTGCAAACCCTGGGCACAATCCTCCCAAGCACCCTCGCCAAAAGCCTCCTCAAGCTTACACCTCTTCACATCAGCTCTAGACTTGTAATCATCCAACGTTGCTGTCGTGGTGAGAATTGGATGTCAAATTATTAATTAATTTGAATCTTGACTCATTGGTTCACCACCGGTCTTTTATTTGTCCAAAGGAAGGGAAAAAGATCGAATTACCCACAATGCAATGTAAATGCAAAAGCTAGAGAGTTTAGGTTCGGGGGTTGGTTAAACTTAGGGAAGGTGCTAGCATCCTAAGTTTCTGTAGTACTCTACAAGAACCTCTTGTTTTATGTTGTTTATTGCTAAGGGTTATCTGCTTAAGGATGAAAGACCTAGTGGTTTATTTCTATGTATACTCGCCAAGACGTCGCATCTTGTGCCTACATATCCTGACGGGAATGGAATCAGAGTATTTGTAGTTCCCCTAAAGGGTTTTAAGGAGCTCTTTGACTGTTGGACAAAGTTCCTAAGGGATAAGGGTGGTTGATTGATTGATTCTAGAAGAAAAGATGAGTTGTCATCTCGAGGGAGATTTCTTGACTTAACCACCACAACTTGTAGGAAAATAATTTTTGCATCGTCTTAAGAGAAGGGCTCAAGCACTCGGAATTTAATCGACAAGTACACCACTATCTCTCTTAAATGGAAAAGTCCCTACATATTGATTGTATTGTTATGGGGCACGAGAATTACACCTCGACGGTCAAGATGACTAACATCTTATTCTCTAATTGTTGAATAGTTTGAATCACTACTAGAAAACTTCATTTTAGCTGCGAATTTAGCCTCGGCCACCGACACCGAGGCTAACTAGCCTTGACAAAACCGAGGCTATTCAAACGCAAAAAAAGGCATTTAAAAGTTTTTCTTTTACAATTATTTCTATTTAATTCATTAGACACGGCTAGGCCGAGGCTAGATATTTTTAAATTTTTGAATTATTTTTTTTAAATATTAGACACGGTCTAACCGAGGCTAACTATTTTAAGCTGCGAACTTAGCCTCGGCCACTGACACCGAGGCTAACTAGCCTTGACAATGCCGAGGCTACTTAAACGTAAAAAAAACCCATTTTTAAGTTTTTCTATTTTTTTTATATATTAGACACAGATGAGCCGAGGCTAACGTTTTTAATTTTTTTCGAATACATTTATTTTATCTGATAGACACAGATGAGCCGAGGCTAACTATTTCCCACCTTGTTTTTCATATTTCCCTCTTATTTCCTTTCAGAATGATAAACCCTAAAAGATTATCAATTTTGTATGGTCCTTGAGAGATCATCTCTTCGTTTTCATCTTCAAGATCATCGATTCTTCTGAGTGGGTTTATTGGTCTCTGATTCTTCTTCTGCTTTTTTTCAACCTCAAATTATCTCTAATTCTTCTTCTGCTTTTTTCAATGTAGTTTAGAAGATAGAGTTGCAAGTGCTTCCAAGAGTCATAGTCAAGCAGAGAAAAGACGCAGAGATAGAATCAATACTCAGCTTGCCATTTTAAAGTTAGATTTTTTTATGTTTGATGCTCTAATTTCTGTTTTGACTGTGGTGTTATGTTTATGGCTTTTGTTCTGTTTTGATAACACAGACTTCATGTTGAGTATTGTTGATTTTTTTATATATAATTATTTATTGGCATTGTCATGGTTAAAATAAGTTGCTTTTGAACATAGCATTTTGCTGTCGGTTATAGCAGTAGGTTGTTTCTGGAATATGGCAATGTTGTGATTCGTTTTCAAACTGAGAATGAAGTCGTTCCACTTGCAAGATAATGAATATTGTGTTTTTTCGAGATAGAGTATATACTCATGATAAAATGGTGTTACAGGTTGACTTCTCATATCATTTTGATTAAATTTTATTAAATTCGATTGGTGAATTTGTGGATAGATAAGAATTCATTTGACATTGTTTTTGCTTTTTTGACTTGAGTGATTTGTCTTGATTGTGCCAATACAAGGTAAAGATGAAACTTTTATTTGCTTTCCTGCACTTTACGAAAGTTGAAAATAGAGAGAAAGAAAAATGATGCTTAATGAGGAGAGGATGAGTGTACTCATGGAAATATTGAAAAATAATTTATCCTTTTGTTTATGGCCATGCGTTTACTGTGATGAAAGTTCTAGGATTCTTTGACACATAAGGTTCCATAAAACTATACAGGCTCTTAGCTTGATTCAAATACTCCAATGTAGCATTAGGTGTTGGCTCCTTCCAATTCACTGAAAACTGAATTTTGAACAAGTTCCCGGCACGGTGAGGAAAAGCCGTCGAGTCCCGGAATCTCAACCATTTTTCCACCATAAGGGTCCGATTGGTGCACAAATTACAGAAGAGGAAGAAAAAGTGATTGGTAATGTTGGATGGAAGCCATTTTGGGATTATATTAATTATTCCAAAGGGAAATTCATGATGTGTTTGATCCTTTTAGGACAATATGTTTTTTTGGCCTCTGTTTATTTCCTTCTGTTTGACCGAGGCTAAATATTATGTGTTGACCGAGGCTAAATATTATGTGAGCTTATGGAGTTTGACTTTAGCCTCGGTCAGGCCCAGGCTATTTTTTGGTTTTTGACACGGCTTCACCGAGGCTAAAGTAGACACGGCTAAACTGAGGCTAAATTAGACACGGCTAGACCGAGGATACTGTAGACATGACTCTTCTTGGCCGAGGCTAAATGTTAGCTTCGATCGTTTTAGCCTATCCCCGACACCGACGCTACGCCAAGGCTAATTGGCTAGTAGCGGCGGTTTTTTGCCTTATAGTGTCGGAAAATGGGCGAGGCTAAATACAACATTTCTAGTAGTGAATTGAGTTGTTGAATTGTTTTTTTCTATGTTGTAAAGATAAAAGACAAAGGTCCTCCTTATGGGGTAGGATCTAAACTTAAGAGATCAACTTGAATGGGATCAAGGATCAAGTGGGGATATGATGCAAATGAGATGCATACGCGCAAGTTTTACGTTACGCGCAAATTTTTCCTTTGGACATGATGCAATGCGGTAAAATAAATACAGTAAATAAAGTAAAAGCACGAAAATAGACAAAAGGTGCTAAAAGAGAGAAGTGTGAGATGTGTGAATATTGAGTCGGTGCTTAGAGATGAGAACGAGATTGGAAGCGCGCGTTGATTAATTATGGGTGGTATTGTTTTTTAGGTGAATTGATTTTTAGGAAGTGGTTGAGTTCATTTTAAGTGAGATTAATCTTAGGAAAAGTCGAATTGATTAGTTTTATTGATTCAGAGAGAAATTACCTTAGATTTGTGGGATTAAATTAAATTATGAATGAATTAGCTTTAGATAGAAATAATTCTTATAGATAAATTATTTATTAAATAAGTTGGTTATTGGTTATAAAAATAAGTTATTGTTATTATTATTAAATACAAGTTAATTAGATTATAAAGAGGAGTTTCTATTATTAAATACAAATGATTTAGTTATTAATAAAATGCAAGTTATTAAGAAAAGGGGCTCTTATTAAATAAAATAGTTTTTATTTTAACAAGTAAAATAAGTATGAATTATTAAATTAATGGAAAATTGTCTTTGTTATTATCTAGAATAAATACCTCTTTTAGTTAAATTGATTAGATAGATTTTAATATAGCCCTGGTTAATATAAATTAATTAAATTGACAGAAATAGATTTTAGTGGACAATCTTATTTAATCTAAAAGGATAATTAATTTGATGGACTAAATTATTAAGGGTGAATAAATAAAATGGGTTGTAAAAAATAAAAGGTTAATTAAACTAAATAAAGAAGAAAAGATTAATTAAGAGGTTAATTTAAAAATGTCATTAGTTAATTTTATAAAAAAGTTGATTAAGGTTAAGAATTAATTAGAAAAAACCTGATTAGGTGGTTAAGTGGGTTAATGGGGCGAAAGTGATTTGGTGTAGCGCGGGTGAAAGGGTCTATCTTGGGGTTGCAGCGTGTGGTGCACAGGTGTGTGATTAGTGGAGATCAAGCGGATGCATGGTGATGGCTCACAGTCACTACCCTGAGCGTGCGCGCAGGAGATTACAATGTACAAAATAAAAAATAAAAAAAACAAAGAAACCTAATCCCCCCAAATCCCTAAATCCTCCGCCATCTTCCTCTCTTCGTATCTCCTTCGTCTTCTCCATGTTTTCTTCTTCTATTTCTTTCTCCAATTTCGCTTCTCCGTTTTCACATGCCCTTTCACATTCCTTCCTTTACTATAAGCATGTAAACAAGAAACAAAACAAGCCCAACCGATCCAAAACAAAAGAACAACAATTTATAGCGACGGAGGTGAGGGTGGTTCTCGCGGCGACAGTGGCGTGGGGGTTTGAAAGCTTCGACGGCGCGGTGGGATTGCGGAAGATGGACGGTGGAGGTTGCGGATCGCGAAAGTTGTGATGGCTTTGCGATTTCCGGTGACGGCGGAAGAAGAACGCGAGATAAGTTCTCTTCTTTTTCGATTTAGGTTTTTTTTTTTGAATTTGGGATTTTTGTGTGTTTCTGAGAATGGATGTCTTTGTTTTTTTACTGATACAATGCTTCGTTTATACACCTGAATGAATTTCAAGACCCTTTAATCACTTTCAAAATTATGTTGGTATTCTGTTGTTCTTGCATTGATGAGATAATGAAACTTTCCTATTCGATTGGAACATGTAGGTGGTTGTTAATCTTCATAATTAACTCTTTCCTTTCTGACCTAACTTGTCTGATATTGTTGTCTTACTGTTACTAATTTGCAGGGCGTCCTTCAATTTCAATGATGACTTTCCTCTTTGATTATAACATATCCGAACATACTTCTTATCCAATTAATTTCTTCTTGAATGCCCAATTTAATGTTGCTTATTGTCACTGATTTGCTGTTATAACTTTGCTGCCTACTATGTTTTGACTTCCTTCTTATTAACAATGTCTGATATAAACAGGGTCTGCTGCGCTTGCCGTATTGAATTTTCAGCAAACGGTTGATAACATGGGTAAAGAAGACTATATTTGATTCGTAGAAATTGAATCTCTAATGAAAGCTATACGTTGTGGCTAAATCGGGTTAGAGCGAAGCGTGAGGTTCACAACTTTGGAAAGTAGCACTCTGCTGGTTTTATTCCCAATAACGATAACCGGAGTCGGGCCTTCCCTTCTATTATAACTCATGCTGTAACATGGAAAAAAGGGCTTGTCCGTCTAAAATTTCATGTTGTCAATGCTTACCAAACTCATAAAACAAATAAGGTTATTCATGACATTATTACTGATGTACTTTGTTTGCATTTGCCAATTAGTTTGAGAACCTGTGATTAAAAATAGTTTCGTCTTAGATACCCGACATTCTCCGAATGTTTATGCCAATTTGTGATGTTCATTCTAGGATCTTATAATGGCCTTTGATTATTGTGCTAAACTTGAGATTCTTGAAGGTGAAAATAAAAGGAGTTTTGTAAACAACCATGGGGACATGTAAACCTCTTTGTATTTGTAAATCTTGGATTTTAAAGATAAATCTCAAATGTTCAAAATGATCTTCTCCTCCACAGTGTCTTGGACTTTCAAACTCCTTTGACTTTGGACGTACTTTGAATTTAGGATTATCTTGTATTTATAGAACTTCAAAATTAAATACTTGAATTCCAAAATAATCTGAATTGCAAACACAACTTAAACCGAAAATTCAAAGGCAATACGAACCTTGGAGACGAGCCTCTTATGGCTTATAAATCAAATAAAATTTGAATTCCAATTATGGCACCAATTAGATCAAACATTTCTTGAAGGCATCATGGTGTTATGGTCTCAAAAATTAATTTTCAAACAAATCTCTTACCCAGAAAAGAAAATTAATTTAATACACCCTTCAGCCAAACTTGACATTCTTGAATCTAATCCTTCACGAGCAACTTATATTATAAGGGATAAGTGAAATAGGTGATGTACTGAACAATAATGAAACCTTCATGAGAATCTTCCCTCCATAGTGCCAATGCCAGATATTAACGCAAAGTTAGTCTTAATCCCCGTTGATTAGACTTTGAATCAGAAACTAAAGGTCATGTCTCGGAACTGTAAGTGCTCTAGATTGGCTGCATTTTGTGGCATAACATTGGTGCATGTACGTATGTCATGTCTGATATTAATGCATACATAATATGCGTCGCTACTGTGAAAAACGAGGCCGGCAAAATAGAAGAGTCGCCACCCTTCGTTATTTATCCCTCAGAACAGGAAAGGAAACGACCGGAGAAACCTGACGAAAAGGTATAAGACAAGGTCATCACAACCATTGTCTGGATTCGGGAGTCGGTTACGCAAGGGGAAGGTATTAGCACCCCTCACGTCCATCGTACTCGACGGGATCCATGCTTGTTGTGTTTATCTGACGAGTTTGTTATATCTATCTACGCTAAAGGTTTGGTCTGAAAAGAAAAGAAAATGACTCGGCAAAGCGTCACACTTTATGCCTACGTATTCCCGTCTGGAACGAGAAATCAGAGTCAACGTAGTTCGCGTAACTACGGGGTAGGTTGCTTGCCGAGATATCGCATCTCGTGCCTACATACTTTCACACAGCGCGAAAGATCAGAGCAAACGTAGTTCGGGACACGAGAGACACAGGTTTGTCTTTTTTATCCGAGTAGGGTTAACAGACGGTTCCATCAGTTTGGTGTATGCAGCTCGCTCGACGGAGACTTAGGAGTTTACCGTTTGCGATAGAACCGAGAGTTAACAAAACTCTCCTTCTGAAAAGGGTTTCCAAGGGATTAAAGGTCCAAGAGGACAAAAAGAGTTTGATCTTTGTTTTCTGTTTTTTAGAGAAGTATCTTTTATGGATGTTTGCAACTGATATCGCACTAGAGACTATGACCTGAGAGTGAATGCGTCACATGTCACCCAAAGGGTGCCATACTAAACATCCAGACTATTGAAAAGAAACTCTCTAACAATCCTTTCTCAAGTAGCTTAAGGCTTGTAGCGTAAAACATCAATTAACCTTTATTACTGTGTTTTGATTTTGTTTGCAGATGAGAAGAGAAAAGACGCACTAAAGGGGAACTGATCCAATCCTAAAGTTGTCATGCAAAATGACCCTATGGTTTAGGTTAGGAGGGAAGCTAACTAATGTTATCATGCATGGTTAGAACCCTAATTTTTGTCATAACTTCTCTTGAACAAGAGAAGTCAGAGTTCCTAGGGGAACATGGCAAAAGAAAACAAACAGCAAAAGAAATAATTGTACAGAAACAACTGTAAATAAAAATGCATGCAATGCAACAAACAAGCAGAAGGAGCCAATCTCAACTTCTAGAGCAAGCAAGCCCAAAGGCAACACACAAAACACAGGCAAGGGAGACAGACTCAACCTTATGCCAGCAAGCAAAGCCAGATAATAACAGTCAAGCAGAGGGAGACAGACTCAACCTCGAAATGCAGACAAGCAAAGGGAGCTATTCTCAACCTTTAGGATGCTCCTAGTCCTAGATTACTATATGAGAAACCTAGTCTAATGCAACACACAGTCAATTAGTCACACAAGCAAAGCAGAGCATCCATAAAAACAGCAGACAAACAGCTCAACAGCAAAGCAGATAAACAACAAACAATCAAACAGTCTGCAAACAAACAACTTCAAGCCAAGCCATCTTCAAGAGAAATCTTCATCTTTAAGTTCCAACAAAAGAGGAGAGAGTAAACATCAAGAATATTGGATTGATGATGGGAAGCGGGAAGGAAACCAAAGGAATCCAACCTGACACTCAACCAGTCATTAGAGATAGGCATCCTCAAAGGTTCTACCTCTTGTGAAATGGCACACATCCTTCCAAAGGAAAGATGAGGCTTTCACATAGGGACCTTGAAACATAGGATGAGAATGTAAAGAAATCAAAGCAATCCATGTTTATTTGAAGAAAGAGAAAACAACTAAGCTCTTCCTAAACCCTAATTGAACAAGCTCAAATAAAATTACTAAAGGGAGGTCTAAACACCAAATCAAGCACCAACATCAAGCAAACAGAAGCTTATACATGTCTAAAACACCACTAAAGAAGATTAGCAAACCTATTATGAACTAAAGGCAACCAATGAGGTCATTCTAAAGCAAGTGCTATGTTGAAAGCATCTTAAAACTAGCCTAAGTATTAAATCTAATTAAAATACTAAAACTACTTCTAAAATCCTAGGAAATTTTATAAGGGAACCTAAACATGTTAAGGACCTATGGGCAAAGGATCAAAACCTTAATCTAAAGGGAAGTCACCTAAAGAAATCCTAGATCACAAGGTATCACATAAGAACCCTAAAATGGAAGGTCTAATGATCCTAATCCAAAACAGAATCTATTGTTATCTAAGAAATCTAAATTAAATCATAGGGGATCATGCATCTCTAATCTACCAGCTAGCAAAAAATCAGCCCCAAATTCAATACCAATTGCAAGAACAAAAATCAGCAAAAACATGGATCAAAAATGCAAAATTAAAGAAATAGCAAAAACGAGAAAATGCCAAATAAATTGAAAATCAAGCAAACATCAAATGTAAAAGCACAGAAAAATCACAAATAAAATCAGGATCATGGACATATTTTTATTTTATTTTTCTGATCAATAATGAAATTAAAATGAATTTAAAATGAAATTAGCAATTAAAATAAAAGAAAATCAATTAAACAAAATTAAAATGCAAAAATAAATGAGAGGCGTTGGATGAGGAGACTAAGTAAGCTAATCCAAGGGATGTGGAGCTGCCAACGCATTAAATGAAACGCAACGTTTCAAGGCCAAAGTCCAACTTCTGAGTTTAAAACGTGGCCACATGATTTGCATACAAAGTCCAATCTCTAGACTGATCCAAGGGTCCAAACTTCATCTTCTTTGTTTGAATTGGAAATGGGGGGAAAGTTGCAGTGGTGGCCGGAGATGACTTCCGGTCATCTTCTCCGGCGGCCTCAAAGTTGCAGTTCATGGAATCCTCATTAAAGTTCAAGAAACTTATGTCATTCTCTCTGTTTTTTCACGCTAATTTCAAATATGACCTTCAAATCTCATAATTCCTTATAGATTTTGAAACACGATGGAGATCTTAAAATGCACATAATTCTGAAATCTCACCAATCCTCAATATAAAACCACAGATCTGTTCCTCAGCTTACATAGATCATCCTCCACTCATTAGATCGTGTTGAATCCTCATAATCAAGCCAATCCAACTCCAAACAGAAATTACACATCAACCTAATTTGTCTCTAATTCTTCAAATAATGATCCAGAATCCATCTAGACTACTTCCTAAAGCCTAACCACATGCTAACATATGTTACATCAACATGAATCTTCAGCAATTTTGAAAACTACATACCTGTGTTGGAGCTTCAAATTGGAGCAGTTGGAACACGATTCTCAACTTCAAATTGTGCAGATCCACTCAAGGAAGTATGCTGAAGGTGTTTGTAACTTTGAATTGCCTTGAATTGATCTGGATCAGGAATCATGATTTCCACTTTCTCTCTTGAAACTCAACTTGCAAACTCTGGTTCTAGCACGAAATGATCACCAAAATTGCTCTGAATTCAACATAGAACTTATATAGAAGTGATTTGTGGGCTTTGAAGGTCCATTAGAAGCCCAAATCAGAATATCCAATTTTCAATTTTCTTTCAAAAACTCAAACATGGAATGCACGAATTTGGACTCAAATCTTCCCTTGGAAGCTTCAATTCTATTCCTTGTGGTCTGTGGAAAGTGTAGAGAGTGATTAGAGAGCTCAAACTCCTCTCATGACCAAGTTTGGATGTGTTGCTTATTTGTGAAGTTACAAGTCAAACGACCATGAAATAAGCCTCAAGTGAAAAATCTAATAATGCCAAAGTACTCAAAATGGTTTTTCTGATTAAAATGAGTACTCACTTGGCCTATTTTGAACACAAATGAATTAATCTTGAATTTTTCACTTAAATGCCTTTAAATTCTCCCTTTTGCCAAATTTCTCAAACCAAGTCTCACCCTAAGCCAAATCAATTCATCATGAGGACATGGTTGACCTAAAAACATCATTTTGAGCAAGTTTTGTGTTGGACAAAATTTCATTTGAAGCTTGCACGTTTGTGAAAATGACCTATAATGCCAAATGACCTATTATCTTACTTTCCCAAAATACCCTTAACGTGTAAACCTCATAACTTGAGTTCTACAAGTCAGATGGAAGACTTCTAATACAATTTGGAAAGCTAAGATCAAGACCTGCAACTTTCATGTTGGCCAAAAGTTTATGAGAAACCCCCTTCTAGGTAAAACGTTACTTGGAAGTTGGTGGACTTTCATAGACAAATTTCACATTCCTCAGATGACCTGTAATTTGTCTGGACCATAACTTGAGTTCTATAAATCAAATGGAAGACTTCTAGTACTCAAATTAAAGATAAGAACATGCTCTACAAGTTTCATGTTGGCCATAAGTGGATATGAAACTTGAATCTTGACATAAGTGGTCTTGAAGTTAGGCACTAAATAGGGGATTTCACCCTGAGAACCCTAGTTTAGAAACTTCTCACACTTTGAACTTTTCTTGGATTGATCTTGGAATATCACCTCATGTATCGCAACACAACTATCCATGATTACAAAGACTTAGAATTGAGCTTTGATCCTCTTCAATTGCACAATTGACTTGGGGTTACTCAGATGAAAACCTTAATTGCAACACACCCTCAACTGTGGCTCTTCACACTTGACATAAAGACTTGATTGAGCTCCATCATGACCCTCAAGGCACTCTATGAGCTCTAGCCATACACTCTCTCCTTGATCAAGGCTCCACAACCCACAGATGGTCTTCAATTGGTCCTCAGATTAGGAGATTAACCCCCATACAAACAACTGAACTTCTCAAGAACACAACCCTCTTTCTGATGACCTTGGTGACTTCTCAAGCTTGAATAAGACCTCTAGATAGGCTCCTCTTGACATAAACCACACTTGATCCCCTGCACAAATGAACAATGCTATGCTATGCAAATTTTAGATCAATGATATGCTAATGCAATGAAACATAAACCAAGTGAGAAAAGGTTAGGCAAATTTTGGGGTGCAACAGCTGCCCCTATTCAAGCGGCTTGGACCTGATTGGATGAAAAGCAAACGAATTTCAGGAAATCAAGGTAAAATACGGTTCAATACCAAAGAACCCGGAAATTTGCTAACCGAAGAAATAAACTGCATAAACTGCTTGGGGAAAAAAATATCCAGAAAATTGAATCCGGTTGTCACGGCAACAACTGATCAATCATCCGATAAAGAAACTGATTTCAACATCAACCACCTATATGACACCACAAGCATTGAATCCAAACAATCAACTTCAAAATACGCTACAATAAGCGGGCACTACGTCAAGTGCGTCATCCACATACTATCTGGGATCTTCCATTTCCGAAGAAACATGCATCGCACTAAATAAAAGCGTGGTATGTCAATGTACTATCTTTTGACCTTCCATTTCCGAAGAAACGGACATACGCTATGTAAAGCGAGTCATCCCTGTACTATCCGGGATCTTCCATTTCCGAAGAAACGGGCATCGCCCTAAATAAAAGCGCGGTATCCCTGCGAAGACTTGAACAAGCAACTCTGCGGGGAAACTATGGCAACAACTCCAAAGTCTAATTATGAAGCCGTTTAATATGGACAACAACTTCAAAGTCTAATTATGAAGCCGTTTAGAACTGACAACAACTCCAAAGTCTAATTATAAAGCCGTGCAATGCTGACGTAACAGCAATTCAAGGAAAACTCTGCCGAACTCCAAAGTCTAATTATGAAGCCCTCCAGAACTCTTCCGGGGAAATTCCGACAACAACTTCAAAGTCTAATTATGAAGCCGTTTAGAACTGACAACAACTCCAAAGTCTAATTATGAAGCCGTGCAATGCTGACGTAACAGCAATTCAAGGAAAACTCTGTCGAACTCCAAAGTCTAATGATGAAGCCCTCCAGAACTCTTCCGAGGAAATTCTGACAACAACTTCAAAGTATAATTATGAAGCCCTCCAGAACTCTTCCGAGGAAATTCTGACAACAACTTCAAAGTCTAATTATGAAGCCGTTTAGAACTGACAACAACTCTAAAGTCTAATTATAAAGCCGTGCAATGCTGATGTAACAGCAATTCAAGGAAAACTCTGTCGAACTCCAAAGTCTAATCATGAAGCCCTCCAGAACTCTTCCGAGGAAATTCTGACAACAACTTCAAAGTCTAATTATAAAGCCGTGCAATGCTGACGTAACAGCAATTCAAGGAAAACTCTGCCGAACTCCAAAGTCTAATTATGAAGCCCTCCAGAACTCTTCCGGGGAAATTCCGACAACAACTTCAAAGTCTAATTATGAAGCCGTTTAGAACTGACAACAACTCCAAAGTCTAATTATGAAGCCGTGCAATGCTGACGTAACAGCAATTCAAGGAAAACTCTGTCGAACTCCAAAGTCTAATCATGAAGCCCTCCAGAACTCTTCCGGGGAAATTCTGACAACAACTTCAAAGTCTAATTATGAAGCCCTCCAGAACTCTTCCGAGGAAATTCTGAAAACAACTTCAAAGTCTAATTATGAAGCCCTCCAGAACTCTTCCGAGGAAATTCTGACAACAACTTCAAAGTCTAATTATGAAGCCGTTGTAATGCTGACATAACAACCACCTGAGGAGAACTCTGTCGGGGAAATTCTGACGTTAACTGTCAGACATTAACCTTGACGACGAGTACTGACCTCAATCGTCTAATCCCTGAAATTTTCTTTTGAAATGCTGACATGACAGCAACCCGAGGAAAACTCCGCTGGGGAATTTCTGACAACAACTTCAAAGTTTAATTATGAAGTCGTTTAAAGAAAACTCCGCCGGGGAAGAATAGAAACTTAACCAAGCAACTCTGATGAGGGGACACATGACAGGACGAATGTTATCATCACATATCTCATGCCAAGAATTTGAGTATCCGAAAACCACCCTGCACAAGAATTCCAGTTACCTGCAGGGAAGAACACCTGAAAACAAAGAGGTAACCAACCTGGCTTATGTTTCAGAATGCACATGTTTGAGAATGGCGTAATGCTCCATATAAGATGGAAATGCTACGCGTTTGGGTAAATTTCTATGCAATGCAGATATGATGCAAATGCAGGCTCGGGCTGCCGGCGAAAAGCTGGATACAGAACCGCTTCAGCAAAATAAATTCTGAAGACAAAGCCAACTCCGCTAGGGATAACTGGGTACCACAGAATTATTCTAGCAAAATAAATGCTGGAAAGGTAAACCGACTCCGCTGGGGGAAGAAACAATCCTGTTGGGGGATAGTTTTACAATCCGGAGTTACAAACTCTGCTGAGGATAATCAACCTATTGGAGGAAAGACAACCTGCTGGAGAAACAGAAAAAACCATCCTGCGCGGGGATGAACTTTTCAAACCATGGACCACCTGGTTGTGCCCGGTGAGGACTTCACTGTGGATTACATGTATACGCGACCATCACTGGGGATGCGCATCACGGCCTGAACGCTTGCAAGCTCGCATACGACTCTTGTGGGGATAAAGATGCAATTTCCATCTGTTGGGGAGGAATAAGATCACCTAGAGCCTGCTCCTACGTTAAGGGACTCTGGCTGGGGAAACTCGATCCCTTAACTGTTTGCTGCGAAGGTAAAGACCCTGCAAAAACATGAGCCACAACAAGATATCCTATACAAAAGGAAATATCCAGGTCAATAGCCATGACAATTGCTCAGTCAATTCAAAGTTTTAACAATTATTGGTCGAGGCCTGCAAGTTTATGCACGTGCAAGTTTATCAAAAACATCGGCGTTTTCCACAAACAAAACAGTAAAAGTTAAAACAAGGAACAAACAATCAAGTACTGAATAGTATGCATTTATTGATAACGGGCCTGTAAATAGGCAAAGCTTTGTACAATGGATGCAACTCCTGAAATGAGGAAGCTACAAAAATAAATACAAATATGTACAGAGGTACAAAGGAATTCGTATACATGTCGACAACTTGGTATAGACGAACACCATGAGTTGATCCTCCTATGACTCGCCTGACTCCGACGCTTTCCCGATACTCCGTCCTTGGAAGAGATTGACTTGGATAATTGACCCTCAGGTACTCTCAAACCACAAAGCAAAGCAGTATCAAACTCGGACCGCAGTCATTTGCTTTTTCAATCCCTAACTTTTGCCTGAATCGCCCTTTGCGGGTTTTCGATTCACCGGGATACCCTTTTTTGCCGAAGTCGCCTTCTCAGGTTTTCGACTTCGCGGGTGTACATCTTTTCAATTTTATCCCTAATTTTTGCCCGAACATTTTCTTTCTTTTTTTGGTTCGTCGGGATGCCCCATTTTTGCATGGACTCTCTTTTTCTGTCCAGTGGGTCTCTTTAAGCAAAGTATTTTTTAACTGCGTCCGAGTTCACAGGGGATGAAAAATCCTCGCCATCCATGGTGGACAACAGTAAGGCTCCTCCGGAGAAGACCTTTCGAATGATGTATGGACCTTCATAGTTGGGAGTCCATTTTCCCCTGTGATCGGGTTGTGTTGGGAGAATCTTCTTCAGCACAAGATCGCCCGTCTGAAAGCTTCGAGGGCGCACCTTCTTGTCGTAAGCTTTCTTCATCCGGCTCTGGTATAACCGACCATATGCGATAGATGCAAGTCTCTTCTCATCCATCAAACTGAGTTGATTCAACCTATTCCTTACCCACTCTGCCTCATCAAGTTGGACATCGAGCAAAACTCTCAAGGAAGGAATCTCAACTTCTAATGGTAGGACAGCCTCCATACCATACACCAGTGAGAAAGGTGTTGCCCCGGTAGATGTGTGTACCGTCGTACGATAACCGTGCAATGCGAAGGGCAACATCTCGTACCAGTCTTTGTATGTTACAACCATCTTTTGAACTATCTTCTTGATGTTCTTATTGGCCGCTTCGACAGCGCCATTCATCTTGGGCCGATAGGAAGATGAATTGTGATGCTCAAACTTGAAATTCTGGCACAATTCCTTCATCATTTTGTTATTCAGGTTCGAACCATTGTCAGTAATGATTCTTTCGGGGATGCCGTAACGACAGATGATGTCTTTTTTGATAAACCGGGCTACTACTTGCTTGGTAACATTGGCGTAAGACGCGGCTTCAACCCATTTGGTGAAGTAATCAATAGCTACCAAGATGAACCGGTGTCCGTTGGATGCGGTGGGCTCAATTTTCCCAATCATATCAATGCCCCACATGAAGAAAGGCCACGGGGACGCCATAACATTCAAAGAGCTCGGCGGAACCTGAATCTTGTCTGCATAAATTTGGCATTTATGGCATTTCTTTGCAAACTTGAAACAGTCTCTTTCCATCGTTAACCAATAATACCCTGCCCGTAATAACTTTCGAGACATAGCGTGTCCGCCAGCGTGCGTGCCAAAGGTTCCCTCATGGACCTCTTCCATGAGCAAATTAGCTTCTTTCTCATCAACACATCGCAATAGCACCAAATCATGGTTTCTCCTATACAGGACACCATCCGGATTCAAGTAGAAATTGCCAGCCAATCTCCTAAGAGTCTTCTTATCACGGCTGGATGCCCCAGTCGGATACTCTTGGTTACTTAGGAAATTCTGGATATCAACATACCACGGCTTGCCATCGGAAGCTTCCTCAATGGCGAATATGAAAGCGGGCCTATCAAGGCGAGAGATAACGATTCTGGGAGCATCATTCCAGAATTTAACCTTGTACATCGAAGACAATGTCACAAGAGCGTCAGCCATCTGATTTTCGGCTCGTGGCACATGGTGAAACTCTACTCTGTCAAAGAAAGGCAACAACCTTCTTGCATAATTCATATACGGTATCAGATTAGGCTGACGAGTCTCCCATTCTCCCTTGATCTGGTTCACAACTAGCGCGGAGTCTCCATACACATCAAGATTTTTAATCCTCAAATCGATAGCCTCCTCGAGACCCATGATACACGCCTCATATTCAGCCTCATTATTGGTAACTGGAAATGTCAATCTGGCAGTGAACGGGATGTGCATCCCATGGGGAGTCGTAATGATTGCCGCAATTCCACTTCCATATGAATTAATAGCACCATCAAAAATCAATTGCCATTGGGAACTCGGCTCAGGACCTTCACCATGCAACGGCTTTTCGCAATCTTTCATCTTTAAGTACATGATATCCTCGTCAGGAAAATCAAACTTCATTGGCTGGTAATCATCGATTGGCTGCTCAACCAGGTACTCTGACAGTATGCTACCCTTGATAGCCTTTTGCGAGACATACTGTATATCGTACTCTGTCAGTACCATCTACCATCGGGCAATCCTTCCAGAAATTGCCTGCTTCTCAAAGACGTATTTGATCAGATCCATCTTCGAAATCATCATGGTTGTATGATTTAGCATGTATTGTCTCAGACGTTTGGCGGCCCAAGCAAGTGCACAACACGTCTTTTCGAGCATTGAGTACCGGGATTCACAATCTGTAAACTTTTTACTCAAGTAATAGATCGCATGCTCTTTTCGTCCAGTCTCGTCATGTTGACCGAGAACACAGCCCATATTGTTCTCAAGAACCTTCAAGTACATGATCAGTGGTCTCCCGACTACTGGGGGTATCAAAATCGGAGGTTCCTGCAAGTATTCTTATATTCTTTCAAACGCCTTTTGGAAGTTTTCATTCCAGACAATCGCCTGATCTTTTTTCAACAGTTTAAACATGGGTTCACACGTGGCAGTAAGGTGATATATGAACCGGGCAATGTAGTTTAACCTCCCCAAAAAGCCACGAACCTCTTTCTCTGTTTTTGGCGTTGGCATTTCTTGTAATGCTTTTATTTTAGCAGGATCAACCTCTATTCCTTTTTCGCTAACAATGAACCCCAGTAGCTTTCCAGATCTCACCTTGAAGGTGCACTTATTAGGATTCAGCCTCAACCTGAACTTCCTAAGCCTCTCAAACAATTTCAGAAGATTCACCAGATGCTCTTCCTCCGTCTGGTATTTGGCAATCATATCGTCAACATAGACCTCAATCTCTTTATGCATCATGTCATGAAAGAGCGTCGTCATAGCACGTTGATATGTGGCCCCAGCATTCTTCAAACCAAAGGGCATCACTTTGTAGCAGAACGTTCCCCACGGGGTAATAAAAGTAGTTTTCTTCATATCCTCCGGCGCTATTTTAATCTGATTATAGCCTGAAAATCCGTCCATGAAGGAAAACACCAAGAATTGAGCAGTGTTATCGACCAACACGTCAATATGAGGAAGTGAGAAGTCATCCTTAGGGCTCGCCTTATTCAGATCCCGATAGTCAATGCACATCCGCACCTTACCATCTTTCTTTGGTACAGGTACTATATTGGCGACCCAAGGAGGGTAAGTTGTAACAGCCAGGAAACCAACGTCCCACTGTTTCCGTACTTCCTCTTTAATCTTTACGGTCATATCTGGTTTCGTTCTTCTGAGCTTTTGCTTGACCGGTGGACAGTCTTCACACAATGGCAAGCGGTGGACCACAATATCAGTGTCTAGCCCAGGCATATCTTCATAAGACCAAGCAAAGATGTCACTATACTCTCGAAGCATCTCGACCAGTCTCTGCTTGATATCACTTTGCAGTGCAGCCCCTATCCGGACATTCCTGACAACTTCTTCCAAACCCAAATTAACGGTCTCAATATCCTCCTGATGAGGCAGAATGATTCTCTCTTCTTGTTTCAACAGACGAGTCAGCTCTTCTGGTAAGTCGCCGTCCTCAACAATCTCTTCTTCAGCTTGAAATATCGGGTGCTCAAAGTCGAAGCAAGTCATAGGGAGATCTTGATCGGTGTCATCTGAAATATGGATCCTGCAAGAGAAAGGGTTAAATGCTTCAAATGATATGCAAACGAAGCATACAACCACATTGCCATTTTATTGTAAAAACAAAACAGAAAAACAAGGATCACAAATTCTGCATGAGGAAAACGCATTTATTTGATGATTAAAACAAAGCATACACATAAACAAGTAGGCCCTGAAATAAAATCACTATGCCCCGGGTAGGACACAAGATTGTACAATAATCGAAAAACAAGGCATTACTGTTTCGGCGTCACTTGAACAAATTACTGGATGGACCAGTTGCATAGGCTCTGTCCTGGCTCGCTGGGCTTGATCCATGAATCCATGTCACAGTCGCTATCTCCCTCTTCACTGTCAGACATAGCATTAATCCTTTCAAAACTGACTCCTCCGGGAGTAAACACAATCGACCCTTTGAACTTTGACGCACTCTGTGATGAAGATGACGACGATGGGCGGTACCCTAAGCTAAACTTATTATGGATAAAACCTAATTTATACGCCCAGGCCCAAGGACTGATCTGCTGCTATAAATAATAGGAGAAGCAATCCTAGAAAGCATTTGTTCAAGAAAAAGAAATAGAGAAATCACCATAGTGGTTTAGAAGTGAAGAGGTTGTTCTTCACGATTGTGTCTTAGGAACACGTGTAAGTCAAGCAATTAGCTTCTGCATAATTGTCTTGATTAGGTAGTTTCTAGGCTGGTGTAACACTCAAAGCTGTGAAGCAAGAGTGATGTGTTCTTGATCAAAGCTGTGAAGCAAGATCAAGGTGTGCGTTTTGGAGTGTCTCTTCAAAACTATTTTTGCAATTGTAACTGATATCGCAGGTGTGTGATAGTGGGGGAGTGAGTGGGTATACTCAGGTACTAGAGAGTCTCTAGGCTGAAGTGTCATTGGGTAGTGATTAAGTGAGGAGTGTAAACTAGAGGTTTAACTCTGAATTGATACTGCTAATAGTGAATTTCCTCCCTGGCTTGGTAGCCCCCAGATGTAAGTGTTGTTGACACTGAACTGGGTAATCAATTGTTGTGTGTTCTTTACTGTTTTCAATAACTGCAAGTTATCTGTTAAGTGGACTATGTTATTGTTGATGTCATAACATCCGTTATAACATCAGTCTATGCGCAAGCAGAATTTTCAATTGGCATCAGAGTAGGCACCCTGCCTGTTTGAATCTGGGTGATATCTAGGGAAGATAAACTCTGCTATTATGGACGAAGACATAGGATTCACAAATAGACCTCCAATTCTGGATGGATCTAATTATGATTATTGGAAACCAAGGATGATTGCATTCTTGAGGGCTATAGACTACAAGGCTTGGAGAGATGTGAATTCATGATGGAAACATCCTGTGAAGACTGACAAGGATGGAGTAGATGTGTTGATTCTTGAAGAGGAATGGAACAAAGAGCAAGAGGCCTTAGCTCTTGGAAACTCTAAAGCATTGAATGCTTTGTTCAATGGCATAGATAAAAACATCTTCAGGATGGTACACCACTGTGAACTAGCAAAGGATGTTTGGGACACTCTCAGAACTACTCGTGAAGGAACTTCCAAGGTAAAGATGTCAAGACTTCAAATGCTGACCACCAAATATGAAGGTCTAAGAATGAAGGAAGATGAGACCATTCATGAGTTTTACATGAATGTTGTTGAACTTGCAAACACCTCAGGAGCTTTGGGAGAAAAGATGGCTGAAGAGAAGCTTGTAAGAAAGATTCTAAGGTCATTACCTAAAAGGTTTGCTATGAAAGTAACAGCTATTGAAGAAGCCCAAGACATATGCAACATGAAAGTGGATGAACTTATAGGTTCTCTCCAAACATTTGAAATGGGCATGTGTGATCAGACTGTGCAGAAAAAGAGCAAAAGCATAGCTCTTGTCTCAAACACTGTTGATGATTCAGAAGAAGATGGTGGTGAAAAGGAGGAGAACTTGTCAGAGGCACTAGCCTTGCTTGGAAGACAATTCAACAAACTGATCAAGAGAATTGATCATAAGTCCACACCCTACAACCAGAACAGCTCATCTGAGAGCAGCAGAAGGGACAAGTCTGAGGAAAGCTCCAACCAAAGCAAAGGTGTACAATGCCATGAGTGTGAGGGATATGGACACATTAGAAAGGAATGTCCCACATACCTCAAAAAGAAGGGAAAAGGCCTAACTGTCACTTGGTCTGATGAAGATTCTGACAGTGGATCAGAAGAGGAATCAGTCAAACATGGCACTGCTCTTAACAGTGTGTGCATCTCTGACGGGGATTCAAGTGATGAAGAGTTGACCATTGAGGAGCTCACAACATCATATCAAAAGCTTCACATCAGAAGCACAGAGTTGTACCAGTAAGGAGAGCATCAGAAGAAGCTCATCAAAGAACTAGAAGCTGAAAAGATAGAGCATCTAGCCACTATAAACTCACTCCAAGGAGAGGTAAATGAGTTGAAAGGAGAAAAGGAGAAAATGACAAAATCCATAAGGATGCTAAACTCTGGAACTGACACCCTAGAGGAGATTCTTCAGAGTAGTCAGACTGCAGGAAATAGGTCTGGTCTAGGATTTGTTGAGAAACAAAATCCTGTCTTGAAACTCAAGAGGTTGCAGCCTGAGGTTCAAAAGTTACAAAGGATGTCACAGTCAAAGTTATAACATCCTTCACATAGAAATTAGAATCAAGTCAAGAGACAATTCCAAAGGCATAGATGCTACCACTGTGTAAAACTTGGGCATATTCGAGCGGTGTGCTTCTGGTTGCATGGATTTCCTGGTCAAAGCAAGACCAAACAAGGTAAGTATGGAAAAATACAGCATCATGTTACACACGGAAAAAGACAGCTTCATGCCAAGTTTGGAAAGAAGCAGAATCAGGCTAAGAAAGAAGTGCATAACAAGCAAAATAAATGGATTGCCAAGACTGTTGCACTAGCAGTACACACTTCTCCAAGGTTGCCAACCAATGAAGATTGGTACTTTGACAGTGGCTGCTCCAGACATATGACTGGAATTGAGGATGACTTGATAAAACTCAATCCTCATTCATCTAGTCATGTAACCTTTGGTGATGGAGCTAGAGGAAAAATCACAGGTGTTGAACAACTTGACAGTCTTAAAGCTCCAGAATTGAGGGATGTCTTGCTGGTTAAAGGACTGACTGTTAACCTAATAAGCATAAGTCAGCTATGTGATCAAGGCTTAAAAGTCCACTTTTCCAAGGATAGGTGTGTGGTCATCAATGAAGAAGGTGAGGAAGTCATGAGGGGATCCAGAGCAAAGAATAATTGCTACTTATGGGAGCCCAGAAGTAACCTAACTGGCTGGATAAATGAAGAAAAGAAGGATCAAATATGGTTGGAGAAAGGTAGACACACTCAAAGGATGAAGAAGACCATAACCAAGGAATAAGCAAGAGGAACACCAAAGTTTCCTCTAGATGGGAGAACAGACTATGGTAAATATGAGGTAGGCAGGCAAGCCAAAACATCATATCCAGAGAAGGTACATCATAGAAATCTGGACCTGCTATATTGGAATTTGATGGAGTCCATAAACAATGACCAACATAAAGAAAGCTATGGTACTCAAGATGTCATGACTTTGTTCTATGACATTAGGATGAACTCAGTTCAGACTAGAAGAACCTTGCACAGTGATAACAGGCATCAATTTGGAAAGGTTCCTGTGAAGCCTGGAAACTCTGATCTAAATTGTGCTGATAGGGTCACTAGAGGTCTAAAAGATACTCACTTTGAAAATTCACAAAGAAAGGTGAGGACCTGCATTAATAATGAGTTATAGCAATTAATAGGGAATTATATTTTGAATATTAATCATATTCTGATTGGTCAAAATATCAAGTTCCCTCCACTCTTGCAAGCAAATCCATCTAGCCCCTTTACTCTATCAAATTGCCACTATGTTTCCTCATACAAAATCGTCTCCTTGTATCCATCATACAACCACCACAGAAAAATCCTTCCTCTACAGCCAAAGTCTCCAACAATGTCTCAACACAAGAGCACTGATAATGAGGAAAAGATGAATGAAGCTACTCGAAATGGTGTGAATGGTGTAGATGAATCATCAGATGATTAATTCATCAAGAATGTTGCTCCTAGTATAGCCAAGAAACTAATGACTAGGAAAAGCAAAGCTGGGCTTGAAGACAACTCTCCCAAAAGTCAGCAAAATGGAACTCCTGTTGGCCCTTCCAAAACTTGGAGCAAGGTATCAGTTGCGTCCAATAAAATGAAAGTTACAGATAGTAACTCTAATGTTGATAGTAATGTTGTGAAAGATGCTTTGAACATCTTTCATGTAAAGAAAGCATCAGGCAAGAAAACTCTTAACCCAATACCAGCTACCCCTCTAGACAATATCTCTTTCCATAATATTCACAGTGTGACAAAATGGAGATATGTCTACCAAAGGAAGATAGCCTGTGAGAGAGAATTGGGGAAGGATGCCTTGGAGATCAAGGAGGTAATGGAACTCATCAACATGGCTGGACTGCTCCAGACAATCTATGGAGTTTCCAAATGCTACGAAGGACTAGAAAAAGAGTTCATTGCAAACATACCTGACTCAATCTCAAATACAAACAGCAAGGAGTTCATAAAAGTGTTTGTCAAAGGGAAGTTTGTGCAAGGCTCTCCTGCTGTAATCAACAAGTATCTAGGACGAGCAAATGATGGTGAGACTGAATTGGTTACTTCAGACAACCAGGTTTGCAAGATCATCACTGCAAATCAAGTCAAAACATGGCCTTCCAAAGGAAAGGTGTCTGCATGCCTCTGAGGAGGATGAATAATGTGTGCCGATAGACTACTGTGGAGCTTAGACTGCTGGTTGCTGAGCTGATGATGTTGTGTTGCTATTTTGGAGTTTTTTTTGGTTAGTAGTGTGTTTAATATGACAGCTTGAATTTATGATGCTTTGTTGTAATGAACTCCCAAACATTCGTAATGTTAATGTTTTGATCTATACTAGTATATTAGTTGGATCTTAATTTGTGACTAAAAAGGGGGAGAGAAGTATAGATAACAACAGGTTGAAGAACAGGTTGAAGACTTGCTTGATACCAAGAGTATGTTGAAGAACAGGTTGATTGTGCCACTAGAGCAAGTATGTACCTCTAATATATGTGATAGATGTGTTACTGCTGAGCAAGTATGTGCCTCTGATATGTGTGTGTTGCACCCCAAAATTTGACCAACCGGGTCTCGTATCTGGCTCGATGTTTCGACGCATAACCGCATTCGCATCTGCATATCGCATACATTGCATTTTGCATTGATATTGATTTTATCAGGGATCACAGCTCTCGTCTCGTGTTTCAGGTGTTTTTTATCAGTTTAATTAGTAGAATCGTATTTTTGGGATATTTCGGTACCCGTTTATTTTTACCGATTATTTTTGTCGTTCGGTGCTCATTTTGTCCCTCTGGGAATTATCGTGATTTTTCTGGATTTTATTGGCTATTTTTAGGGTTTAAATAGATTTTAAATTCATTTTTAGGATAATATAGGATTTTCTAGAATATTAGTATATTTTTTAAATAGTTTTTTAGATAGCTTTAATAGTTTTTAGGATTTAGTATAATAAATAATAGGGATTAAATATTTTAGAATATAATAAATAGAGTTTTCTTTTATAGAAATAATAAATAAATAGATTTTTCATAAGTAGATTTTTCATATATTAGATATTAAATAGGTTAATAGGAATTAGATGTTTTTATTTTTAGATATAGTTTTTCATAGAATTTAATTAGTGGGTTTATTAGAGTTTTAATTAGAGTTTAATTAGATTAGTGTTAGATTTAATTAGGTTATTAATCATTGTTTTAATTCAGTTTTTGTGGTCTTTTTGTTGATTTTCGTTCAGCCCAGTTCAGTGCAGGCCCATTGGTGTTTTTGTCCAGAATTGAGTCCAGATTCGTCCAAAAATAGTCCAATGCAGTTCAGAAGGTCCAGCAAAACGTCCAGATTCATCCACCAGCTTCCACCATATTCCAGCAAGCTCCAGCGCATTCTGGAAGCTTCCAGAAGTTATCAGCTATAAATGCCAAGCTCGCCACGTATTGTAACGAGGCTGGCCCCACCTTGCTTCACCAGAACACGCCACCTCACATCAACGCTTTCTCTCACCAAGCCACGCGTGGGACACGCGTCACCCATGCAGCGTTCCCCTCCACCACGCGTCTCCCCCAGCTCGCCTCGCCTGAGACCGTCATCGGCCGGCCTGCATGGTCGGCGGCAACCGCTCCCTCGCCGGAAAATCACCAAATCCAGATTCCGGTCACAGGTTCATCTTCCCCTCCTATCTTCATCTTCTTCCTCTCACCCAACCGCCGTGCCTGTACTCCGGCCACCACCAAACCCAGAAATCACCAAGTTCAACCTTCAATCTTCATCCTTTTCAACCCTCAACCCAGAAACCTTCATCGCCCATCATCCTCTTCTGATCACCATCAACCATGTTCTCCGGAGAGGATCTCAAAGCCCAGAAAACTCCCTGAACCAACAATCCTCTTCGTGACCTCCAACCACCTTCATCTTCAAACCCGTCACAAGCTTCATCCAGACGTGGATCTCCAGAAGAAACTTCAAGAGCAGATGATTCTCCATCGTTTCCAGATTTCAACCGTGTTCAACACAAACTCTCAGAATCCACAAACAACTTCTAAGAACGCTCATCAACGAAGAACACTTCGTGAGCTCCAAGATCCTCATTAAACGAGCGTCACCAGAAATTCATCTGGAAGAACATTCATCATATTTTTCTCCAGACGATCTTCATCGCGATCCAGATCATCATCCACATTCATCCTCAGCAAGAACATAAATCCCCAGATTCATCATCATCGTCACGATCATCCTTGATAACTTTACTCCGATCCCCATCCGTTTCCAGAAAATCTACAGAAATGCTCGAAAATCTTCATTGAAGTCCCTTCAGTTTTCCAAGACGGTCAAGAACAACCAGCTTCGGCAGAAAACTTCTAACATCAATCTTCATTCCCAGAAACGTTCATCATCAACGATTAGTTCATCAGGCTTCATGCAATTTCATAACCGACCGTTTATCATCAAGAGCTTCATTCATCTTCAACGAGCTTTCATCATTTCTGTTGTTCTTCTGTTTGAATGAAGAGAGGGAAAGATGTTGAGAAAGGGAGAACGGCGGCGGCGGAGTTAGAGAGTAGATTAGGTTTTTTTCAGAAACTGGGAAAAGAGGAAAGAGAGGAAGGAGAAAGGGGGTTTGGGCCAGGCCCAATCAAACGTTTTTGGAGACACCCCCCCCCCCCCCCCCCCCCCCCCCCGTTTTTGGCTGTTCTGGTCCTAAGCCCAGTGTTTACTTTGCACACCACCATTTCACTACACGCACCCCCCTCTGCGTTTTTTGGAGAGACCTGGGCTGGGCCCAGTGCTTCAGTTTTTTATTTTATTTTCTGTTAAACTCCCCCTGTACCAGTTACACCCCCTCCCCTTTTATCTTCTATATGCTTTATTTTTTATGTACTAGGTTTGTTAGAAAAAAAAGCAATAAAGAATATAGAAAAAGAAAAGAATAAAGAAATAAAGAAAAAGTGAAAAATATTATGAAAAAAAGAATATAGAAAAAGATTATGGAAAAAGGAAAAGAATAAAGAAATATATTTGAAAATAGTGAAAAGAAAATATGGAGAAAAATATTGTGAAAAATAGAGAAAAATATTTGGAGAAATATGAAAAAATATGTCAAAGAGAAAAGGAGGAAAAAGAGAAAAAATATTAAAGTAGGTTTAATATTTTTTAAAGCATTTTCTTTTAGGGATATTTTCATAGACTTTATTTTACGACTTTTGGGATAGCTTAGAAGCCCATTTGTTAGGGGGCTATTTTTCATTCGATTTTTTAGGATAGAATAGGATAGTATTTCCTAGGATATTTATTTCAGTATCAACCCATTGTAATCATTTTTCAGAGATTAATAAAACGAGATTTGAGTTGTGGTCCCGTAGTAGCCGAACTACAGCTGCTCTGATTCTTCGTACCAGACGAAGATATGTAGGCATAGGATGCGATATCCTAGCGAGCACACTAACGACTAACTGTTGTTCTCTCGCGGCTGTGCGATCGAGACTTTCCCGCTGACGATTAATTGAGTACCCTTTTTTTTCTCTCTTGCCCAAGTGCATTGGAGACCAAGCCGTAGTTTTGCCCATAGGTTCCCGACCCTGTGAAGCCAGTTGTTTTTCTCACTGCTGTGTGAGATTGTTTGTCTAGCCGTAGTTAGTCTGAACTACGTAAAGCTCTGATCTTCCATTGTGGAAGTACGTAGGCACAAGACGCGAGGTCTTGGCGAGCCAATTTTCCCCGTAGTCCCGAACTACGTTGACTCTGACTTTCTCTCCCGAGAATACGTAGGCATAGAGTGCGACGCTCTATCGAGTCAATTCCCTTCCGTTTAGATTTAGCAGCCGTAGATAAGATTGTTTTGCATCCAGTAGACAACCAAGCAAGCGTGGATCCCGTCGAGTACGACGGACGTGAGGGGTGCTAATACCTTCCCCTTGCGTAACCGACTCCCGAACCCAGGCTATGGTTGCGATGACCATACCTTTTCCCCGTTTTTTGCGAGGTTTACTTCGAGCGTTTCCTTTCCCGCTCTGAGGGATAAATAACGCACGGTGGCGACTCTTCTGTCAGCCGGCGCCGATTTTCGCAGTAGCGACAGCTGGCGACTCTGCTGGGGACTTAAGAGTTTCCTAGGGATTCAACGTCCCGAAAGCGAGTCAATTTTGGGGATCTAACGTCCCCTAGAGAGAGTCAATCCTAGCGTTTGTTTGCTTGTCTATTTGGGGCTTATTTATCGATATTATCTGTTGTTGTTGGGGTGTTACGGGTGTTCTATAATTGAGATAAGCCGGACCTGGGCTCGAGTATGAGTATACACCTAGATATAGTTGCGGAGAAGTAGTAGACGAACCTGTCTGCTGAGCAGGCACAGTTCCCTACGAAAATTCGCGCTCGGACGGGGTTCTTGCAGAGGTGCTCCTTTCCGGTCCTGAGGATCTGAGGGGAGTCCAGACGTGAGGATTGTCGACTCTGGGAACCGATCAATTGGAAGTTAGCTAAGTGAGGCCTCTTCATGAGATGACGATGCCACTCCTTCTGGGAATCGTATCATTCCTCATGAAAGTCTGTGACGCTGACGACCGCATAGGATGCCGTACCTTGTCAGATATAGGTCCACACCTGTGAGTGGGGGGGGTTTTTTGTGCAGGAAACTTGACTTCCAACCTACCCGTTATTCTGGTCTTCTCTTCAGAGCAACCGTTCTCCGTCAGCAGTGCGGTAGTATCTAGATTGTGTGGGGGCTGTGATCCCATGTTTGTTGCATTGCATTGCATTTGCATAGGCATTCCTGCATCATATTGCATACCATTCGCCAGCTAGCCAGAGCTCTTATCCAGCCGTTATTTTGATCCTGAAGGTGAGTATTGAAGACGACCAAGGGGTTGAAGCAGATTTGAAGCAGATTTGATCAGAGTCAAGCAGTGGAGTCAGCTGACAGTTGTTGGTAGCTATGTCAGAGAGCGGCTTCCAGTTTGCTGATACCTTGTCAGGTTTCACCGTGACGTCCAATCCTCTGTATGGATCTCCGCCCGACGACGACTTTCCGCAAGTGAACAACCTTATTGCAGCTCAGCTTGTGCATCCATCTGTTGAAGACCAAGGTCTGCGTGAGCAGTTTGTTGCCTGAGGTGAACATCCTCCTTCTGTTAATGTCTCAGACTACCAGGGTTTTGCCTTCCCTGTGCCAAAGCCCCGAAGAGAGGTCCCGACAGCCAAGAATGAAGACGCATTAGCTCCCGTGTATGCTGAAAGGTTTCGTGCATTAGAGGAGAGATTCAAAGCCTTGAAAGGTAAAGACGCTGTTACTCCTAGTGCTGCAGATATGTGTCTGGTTCCTGGCCTAGTGTTACCTCCGAAGTTCAGAATGCCGAAGTTTGAAAGGTACAAAGGAGATAGTTGCCCGAAGCAACATTTGGTGATGTTCTGCCGAAGAATGACTTCATTTGTGCACAACGACAAGCTGATGATTCATTGCTTTCAAGATAGTCTGACTGGGGCACCTCTGAGTTGGTATATGCAGTTAGAGCGTGATCAGATCCGATTATGGATGGATTTAGCCAGAGCTTTTCTGAAGCAGTACGACTATAATCTTGATGAAGCTCCTATTCGCATGCAGCTGCAAGAATTGTCTCAAGGGAACAATGAATCTATCAGGAAATATGCTCAGAGATGGAGAGAATTTGCTGGTAGAGTGCAACCACCGCTCCTAGACCAAGAGCTGAAAGGCATGTTCGTAAACTCCTTGCAGAGCCCGTACTTCGAAAGAATGCTTGTAGCCGCACCAAATTTCACTGAGTTGGTAAGGACAGGAGAGCACATCGAGTATGGTGTAAAGACTGGAAGAATCCCGAATGTTTCAAGAGGTCAGGCCAGTGAAACTGAATCTCTCTATAGCTCTCAATCTGAGGATAAAGATATGATCAATGCAGTTCTGACAGATGTTGGATATCCTCAAGTCGAGTCGGTGAAATCTGATAGTTCTCCGTCTTCCCAGCGGTCAGTATCTTCTGCGTCTCGTTATTCTGAACAGACAGTCGTGCCTGGGGCACCCCGTCAGGAATCTTATGTCGCTTCCATTGCAAAGCAGCGAGCTCGTGGCCGAGGTTACCAGAATCAGCGTCAGAATCAGAACCGACCTCGCAACAACTTGGAACGAAGGAACGCTCCTTCTCACCCAGTGCCGATGCCGTACAGCCAGTTGCTACCATCTTTGATCCAGAAGTCTTTGGTGGAGCCGAAAGCTCTTAAGCCAGTTCCAGAACCTTACCCTCCTGGGTACAATCCCCACGTTCAGTGTGGTTATCATGGTGGATCACCGGGGCATTCGACGGAAGATTGTAAAGCATTTCAGGCGAAGGTACAGCAGTTGATTGATCAGGATCGCATTTCCTTTTGAGAAGGATTTCTGTTTGTTCATCCCTAACCGCTCAGCTGTCTAAGCTCGTAGACTCAGAAGGGTGTTCCCCAGCAAAAGCCAGTGGTTCAGACAGGCAGGCGCCTCAGCATTGGCAGTTCTCAAGCTTTTATATCATTTGCATTTGTAGTTTCTTTTCTGTTAGTTACTGCCTGCTTTTAAAACATTGTATGTTTCGAATGGTGATAATAATAAAGTGATTATGCATTTTTCTGAATTAGTCATGTCGCTGTCGCTCATTTATTGCATTGCACTGACACTTGCATTTATTTCACTCCACTTTTTCGCTGTGACTAGCAAAGTTCTGAGGGAGGATGACGAAACTGAAACTCATAACCGATGATTGTATGCTTTCAGATAAGACCGTACCGATGACGTACAAGGCATTGTTTCAAATTCCCCAAACACTGGAGATATAAGGAGTTAGTCCATTGTTAACCACTTCGAGCCAGGAAGCAGAAGTTTTTTCGGACTTTTTTAAACCCTCACATCTTAACCCGGGGCAGGGTAGTTGTCAGTTAGCTTGACCAAGCATTCAAGTCTTGCAGAGGAGTGTTGTCTTTCGAGGACCAACATCAGTTTACACCTTTCAAGAGGTCAAACCTCACCAATCAGGAGTGAGACAGTTACAATCCTTTCGGAGCAATCAAGGCAGCCAGTGTCACACGACTTTGTTCCAAAAGAAAGGCGAAAGAAAGCCCGCTAAGTAAAAAGAAAGAAAAGCTAGAAAGCTAATACTTGGGCAAAAAATCAGGGCATCCCGCTGGACTTTAAAAGAAATCGAAGAATCGAAAAGAACTCAAAATGAGTCAGTCCAGGCAAAAATTAGGGAATCAAAAGAATGAAAAAGAGGGATTAAAAAAAAATTCTCCCCAGCAAATCACAAAGTCGTGTACACAGACACCAAAGCGAAGAAGGAGTAGCTATCACTCTAGAAGAAAAGCTTGTGAATTCCTTAACTGTGGTTCTTACCATTCAACATACTTCTCGAAGAGGCGAGCGCTTGTGCCAGGTTAACTGAACCTTAGGATCGGAGATCATCACGTAGAAGGGGTGGGTACAAATCAAAATTTGAGCCAAATATCCTTTGTTTCACGAACCGTGAACCCGACCACGATACAACCCTCAAAAGACCTAATTGAGGTAGGGTTAGTCTGAAGCGCATTACGATAAGGTTGAGTAACCTGACTCCTTCTTGACTTGCTAGTCACATCCTTGTTGTATTTTCACTGACCATGTAAGCACTGCGTTTGAACTTTGGTTCATTCGTCACTCTCAATCATATGCATGTAAATGAGTGACAGCTCAAATTTTTTCAAAATCTGCATAACCACTGCATTAAGATTACCATTCGTAGACGGACGATTCTAATTGCAGGTTAGTAGTTGACATGAAAGAAATTCCAGCAGGAATAATCGAGCAGGACTGAGTAATTCAGCAGTATGAACCAGAATGGTGAATGTTGTGAAGCCCAATAAATCAGGGGCATTATCTTCCGGTGAGTTCGGAATCAGTCAGTCTGAGGACAAAGCCCGAAGCTTCAGTTGAGCAGGGGCATTTTGTTTGAGAAGCAGTTGATCAGAAGTGAGTCTTCTCGAGAGCCGATCAGGGGCAATTATTCAGAATGCGGAGATTTGAAAGCAGATGATTCCGGTGGATAATCAGAGCGGGTTAAGTCGCTAGAACGCTCATTCAGGGGCAAGTCATCGCAGAGAATGTTGAAACCAACTGTCTAATGGAGATTGAATTCTGTTGTCATACAGATACCGGGGCAAATACTCTCGAAGCCGTCTCGAGGCAAGCTGTTCAGAGCAAGTATTCCCAAGAGATATATTGGGGCAAGTTGATTGTACTGGGGCAAGTTGTGCAAGATAGTCTTGTTATCCCCAGCTGAGTGCACTGAAGCAAGTTGTTCAAACAGGTCTGTTTATCCCCAGCCAGAGTTGAGTATCGGGGAATCATGTCAATACCCTTATCAAAACCTTTCAAATAAGAAGGTCTTGTTGTCATTGGATCATTATCCTGCAGTTAAACCTGTTGCGTGTCAGTAACCAGTCGTTTCCAAAGTCCAGTTCTCGCCTGGCAAATCGTTAACCAGTTCTCGTCTGGCCCACCTTCCGTAAGCAGCAGTTCCCGTCCTGGTGCAGTTTATTGTAAGCAGCAGTTCCCGTCCTGGTGCAGTTTATTGGTAACCAATTCTCGTTTGGTCACCGTTTCTTCAAGTGTTGTATCAGTTCTCGCCTGGTACATGTCATTGCGTAACCAGTTCTCGCCTGGTCATCGTGTGTTTTAACCTATGTGTTATATCAGTTCTCGCCTGGTAGTCTACCTTTGAATGCTAGTTCTCGTCTAGTATTTCCCATACTTCCACTGTGTACATAGTCCATGTTTATTCTAAACCAGAAAAAACAAAAATCTAAAGGTATCTGACACAGTATTTCCCAATGACTCGCATGTTGTCAGGTTCCCCGATACGAAGCTCAACGGATGCCAGCGCTCCGAGTAATGTTTGAATTCCTTGTGGATGTTGTTAAATCAGAATTGCTACTCTTCAGCAGATGAAAGTTGCTTATTATCCTCGGAAGAGTCGAGATTGTCTTGTACCCCGTATCAGAGTAGGATCAGGAGTATCTTCAGCAGATTAAGATTGACACCCTCGATAGTATGAGCGTTTCCAGCAGTGTGCTGCGTGCAATCAATCCCAGCTTGGGTCAATCCCCGCAGAGTACAATCAGTTGCCAATGGTTTGAAGAAAGCATCCCCGAGCAAAGTTGTTTTCCTTCCCCAGTGAAGTTACCAAGCAGGGTTGCCTTTTCATTTCTCCAGCAGAACGGTTATCCCCAGCGGATTTGATTTCTCGTTTCCAGCATTTATTTTGCTGAGATGGTTCTGTGACTTCAGGTCATCCCTAGTAGAGTTGGCGTTATCTTCGGCATTTATTTTGCCAAGTGGTTTTCAGACCTGGTGTTCTCTGGCAGCTCAAGCCTGCATTAGCATTTGCATATATAGCCATTGCATTTATACAAGCATATAGTGTATCCATGCCGTCTGGGCATCGCATTTTCAAACAGAATGTATAGCATTTACATGTCATATAGGACATTGCATCATTATCCAGCATACGCATGTCGAAACATGGACCAGGATGGTTACCTATTGGATTTCGAATTGGTTCACCTGCAGAGTTGTATGGTTAAGCTTCTCGTCTCCCCAGCGAAGTCTTCAGTTCAAGACGATTCTTGAATCCCTCAGCAGAGCCGTTTACTTAAGATAATTCTTAAGACCGCAGTACAGCTTCCCGAGTTGTTCGCCTAGTATGATGCTTGAGCTCCCCGGTAGCGTCCTCAGCAAGAGTTGCCCGGGAAGATTCCCGGAATGCCTAGCAAAACGAAGTCTCCAGAATGGTTATCGGTTCAGGATGATTCTTGAAGATGCCCGACGAATTTGTTGGTTCAAGATGATCCTTGAAGTCCTTAGCAGCGTGATATGTCTGCTCCAACAGTGATGTCTAATCTGAAGATGGATTTCGCAAGCGCCTGAGGGTGGTATCAGAAGGTTCCTGTGAGTTCAGATTTCCTTGTTGATGAATCAACGTGTGACTGAAGTCGAAGATACCTCCTGCAGAGTGGCCAGGGGCCAAGGTTTTATATACCTTTAGTGTTGAAATTCTACGGCGGGCAGTGAGCAGCTAGTATTCCAATGTTCGGCAAGCTGAGCAGTTTTGCAGTATATTCTTGCGGTTGGCAAATTTCAGGGTTCCATTTGTATTCAACCGTCATCTACCTTGAATGTTTGAAGGCTGAGCGCTCTTCACCCATTCAGGTCGAAGTCGCTTGAATAGGGGCAGCTGTTGCACCCCAAAATTTGACCAACCGGGTCTCGTATCTGGCTAGATGTTTCGACGCATAACCGCATTCGCATCTGCATATCGCATACATTGCATTTTGCATTGATATTGATTTTATCAGGGATCACAGCTCTCGTCTCGTGTTTCAGGTGTTTTTTATCAGTTTAATCAGTAGAATCGTATTTTTGGGATATTTCGGTACCAGTTTATTTTTACCGATTATTTTTGTCGTTCGGTGCTCATTTTGTCCCTCTGGGAATTATCGTGATTTTTCTGGATTTTATTGGCTATTTTTAGGGTTTAAATAGATTTTAAATTCATTTTTAGGATAATATAGGATTTTCTAGAATATTAGTATATTTTTTAAATAGTTTTTTAGATAGCTTTAATAGTTTTTAGGATTTAGTATAATAAATAATAGGGATTAAATATTTTAGAATATAATAAATAGAGTTTTCTTTTATAGAAATAATAAATAAATAGATTTTTCATAAGTAGATTTTTCATATATTAGATATTAAATAGGTTAATAGGAATTAGATGTTTTTATTTTTAGATATAGTTTTTCATAGAATTTAATTAGTGGGTTTATTAGAGTTTTAATTAGAGTTTAATTAGATTAGTGTTAGATTTAATTAGGTTATTAATCATTGTTTTAATTCAGTTTTTGTGGTCTTTTTGTTGATTTTCGTTCAGCCCAGTTCAGTGCAGGCCCATTGGTGTTTTTGTCCAGAATTGAGTCCAGATTCGTCCAAAAATAGTCCAATGCAGTTCAGAAGGTCCAGCAAAACGTCCAGATTCATCCACCAGCTTCCACCATATTCCAGCAAGCTCCAGCGCATTCTGGAAGCTTCCAGAAGTTATCAGCTATAAATGCCAAGCTCGCCACGTATTGTAACGAGGCTGGCCCCACCTTGCTTCACCAGAACACGCCACCTCACATCAACGCTTTCTCTCACCAAGCCACGCGTGGGACACGCGTCACCCATGCAGCGTTCCCCTCCACCACGCGTCTCCCCCAGCTCGCCTCGCCTGAGACCGTCACCGGCCGGCCTGCATGGTCGGCGGCAACCGCTCCCTCGCCGGAAAATCTCCAAATCCAGATTCCGGTCACAGGTTCATCTTCCCCTCCTATCTTCATCTTCTTCCTCTCACCCAACCGCCGTGCCTGTACTCCGGCCACCACCAAACCCAGAAATCACCAAGTTCAACCTTCAATCTTCATCCTTTTCAACCCTCAACCCAGAAACCTTCATCGCCCATCATCCTCTTCTGATCACCATCAACCATGTTCTCCGGCGAGGATCTCAAAGCCCAGAAAACTCCCTGAACCAACAATCCTCTTCGTGACCTCCAACCACCTTCATCTTCAAACCCGTCACAAGCTTCATCCAGACGTGGATCTCCAGAAGAAACTTCAAGAGCAGATGATTCTCCATCGTTTCCAGATTTCAACCGTGTTCAACACAAACTCTCAGAATCCACAAACAACTTCTAAGAACGCTCATCAACGAAGAACACTTCGTGAGCTCCAAGATCCTCATCAAACGAGCGTCACCAGAAATTCATCTGGAAGAACATTCATCATATTTTTCTCCAGACGATCTTCATCGCGATCCAGATCATCATCCACATTCATCCTCAGCAAGAACATAAATCCCCAGATTCATCATCATCGTCACGATCATCCTTGATAACTTTACTCCGATCCCCATCCGTTTCCAGAAAATCTACAGAAATGCTCGAAAATCTTCATTGAAGTCCCTTCAGTTTTCCAAGACGGTCAAGAACAACCAGCTTCGGCAGAAAACTTCTAACATCAATCTTCATTCCCAGAAACGTTCATCATCAACGATTAGTTCATCAGGCTTCATGCAATTTCAGAACCGACCGTTTATCATCAAGAGCTTCATTCATCTTCAACGAGCTTTCATCATTTCTGTTGTTCTTCTGTTTGAATGAAGAGAGGGAAAGATGTTGAGAAAGGGAGAACGGCGGCGGCGGAGTTAGAGAGTAGATTAGGTTTTTTTCAGAAACTGGGAAAAGAGGAAAGAGAGGAAGGAGAAAGGGGGTTTGGGCCAGGCCCAATCAAACGTTTTTGGAGACACCCCCCCCCCCCCCCCCCCCCCCCCCGTTTTTGGCTGTTCTGGACCTAAGCCCAGTGTTTACTTTGCACACCACCATTTCACTACACGCACCCCCCTCTGCGTTTTTTGGAGAGACCTGGGCTGGGCCCAGTGCTTCAGTTTTTTATTTTATTTTCTGTTAAACTCCCCCTGTACCAGTTACACCCCCTCCCCTTTTATCTTCTATATGCTTTATTTTTTATGTACTAGGTTTGTTAGAAAAAAAAGCAATAAAGAATATAGAAAAAGAAAAGAATAAAGAAATAAAGAAAAAGTGAAAAATATTATGAAAAAAAGAATATAGAAAAAGATTATGGAAAAAGGAAAAGAATAAAGAAATATATTTGAAAATAGTGAAAAGAAAATATGGAGAAAAATATTGTGAAAAATAGAGAAAAATATTTGGAGAAATATGAAAAAATATGTCAAAGAGAAAAGGAGGAAAAAGAGAAAAAATATTAAAGTAGGTTTAATATTTTTTAAAGCATTTTCTTTTAGGGATATTTTCATAGACTTTATTTTACGACTTTTGGGATAGCTTAGAAGCCCATTTGTTAGGGGGCTATTTTTCATTCGATTTTTTAGGATAGAATAGGATAGTATTTCCTAGGAGATTTATTTCAGTATCAACCCATTGTAATCATTTTTCAGAGATTAATAAAACGAGATTTGAGCTGTGGTCCCGTAGTAGCCGAACTACAGCTGCTCTGATTCTTCGTACCAGACGAAGATATGTAGGCATAGGATGCGATATCCTAGCGAGCACACTAACGACTAACTGTTGTTCTCTCGCGGCTGTGCGATCGAGACTTTCCCGCTGACGATTAATTGAGTACCCTTTTTTTTCTCTCTTGCCCAAGTGTATTGGAGACCAAGCCGTAGTTTTGCCCATAGGTTCCCGACCCTGTGAAGCCAGTTGTTTTTCTCACTGCTGTGTGAGATTGTTTGTCTAGCCGTAGTTAGTCTGAACTACGTAAAGCTCTGATCTTCCATTGTGGAAGTACGTAGGCACAAGACGCGAGGTCTTGGCGAGCCAATTTTCCCCGTAGTCCCGAACTACGTTGACTCTGACTTTCTCTCCCGAGAATACGTAGGCATAGAGTGCGACGCTCTATCGAGTCAATTCCCTTCCGTTTAGATTTAGCAGCCGTAGATAAGATTGTTTTGCATCCAGTAGACAACCAAGCAAGCGTGGATCCCGTCGAGTACGACGGACGTGAGGGGTGCTAATACCTTCCCCTTGCGTAACCGACTCCCGAACCCAGGCTATGGTTGCGATGACCATACCTTTTCCCCGTTTTTTGCGAGGTTTACTTCGAGCGTTTCCTTTCCCGCTCTGAGGGATAAATAACGCACGGTGGCGACTCTTCTGTCAGCCGGCGCCGATTTTCGCAGTAGCGACAGTGTGATAGCTGTGTTGCTGCTGCAAATGTGTGATAACAGCTTTGTTGCTACTGCAAATGTGTGATAATAGCTTATGCTGTTAGTAATAAGCTGTCAGTAATGTGTGAATTCCTAGTCTGTGTAGGAATGTATGTTAGCTCTATGAGCTCCTAGCTGCTACTTAGGAGTGTATGTGTGTGTCTGCAGGATGATTGCAAAATGTATATGGCTGTGCAACTCTTCAGGGGGAGTGGCACAAGAGTATGTGTGTCTTCAGGAAGGTATCCTGAATGGATTAACACCCAGAACTGTCTGAGTAGTCTGGGGGTGTATGTGTCTGCAAGTTGTGAGCAGAATGAGAGTACCTGAGAGCAGAGTGCCTCCCTTCAGGGGGAGTAGCACAAGGGTGATAGTGTGTGACTTCAGAAGGTTACTCTGAATGTCATAACATCCAGATCAGACTGGATGTCTGTAAAACTGCAAGGTATGCAGGCACAATGTTCAGCTGATGAGATGCATCAGTTGAGGGGGAGTGACATCTGCAGTGAGAATAGTCAGATGGTTAACAGGTTGAGCTTAACAGGGCTGAAAGCCAACTGTGAGGACCCTGAGAGCTTGAGCAGCTAGCGACTTTCCTGCATGACAGGATCTATGTTAAGTCTTCTGCTATGTGAAAATCTCTGGTGTAAGTACAGAGTGTTTTAGCCAAAAATTTGCCAAAGGGGGAGTTTGTAAGTGCTCTGGATTGGCTGCATTTTGTGGCATAACATTGGTGCATGTATGTATGTCATGTCTGATATTAGTGCATACATAATATGGACTGTGCATGGTAAGTTAACTTAGCTAAAAGCAAGTTACGATGGATGTCATACCCAATGTTATGACATGGGTCGTATGACATCAAGCGCAGATTTGTTATTCTGGTAGCTAGAACTCAAGAAACAAATCAGAAGCTCAAGCTGGAATGCAGGAGACATTTTAGATGCCCTAGGGGAACTAATATTGACCTGATTAAAGTGGCAAACGTGCAGAATACTGAAGAGAGGTTTTATTATGGATAAAACATAATTTATGCGCCCAGGCCCAAGGACTAATCTGCTGCTATAAATAACAGGAGAAGCAATCCTAGAAGGCAGTTGTTCAAGAAAAAGAAACAGAGAAATCACCATAGTGGTTTAGAAGTGAAGAGGTTGTTCTTCACGATTGTGTCTTAGGAACACGTGTAAGTCAAGCAATTAGCTTCTGCATAATTGTCTTGATTAGGTAGTTTCTAGGCTGGTGTAACACTCAAAGCTGTGAAGTAAGAGTGATGTGTTCTTGATCAAAGCTGTGAAGCAAGATCAAGGTGTGCGTTTTGGAGTGTCTTTTCAAAACTATTTTTGCAATTGTAACTGATATCACAGGTGTGTGATAGTGGGGGAGTGAGTGGGTATACTCAGGTACTAGAGAGTCTCTAGGTTGAAGTGTCATTGGGTAGTGATTAAGTGAGCAGTGTAAACTGGAGGTTTAACTCTGAATTGATACTGCTAATAGTGAATTTCCTCCCTGGCTTGGTAGCCCCCAGATGTAAGTGTTGTTGACACTGAACTGAGTAATCAATTGTTGTGTGTTCTTTACTGTTTTCAATAACTGTAAGTTATCTATTAAGTGGTCTATGTTATTGTTGATGTCATAACATCCGTTATAACATCAGTCTCTCCGCAAGCAGAATTTTCAGGAACTTTGACTGTGAAAACAGACACCCTCCATTAGAATTTAAAGCAACTGCACAAACCTGTTAGTCGGAGTAAACATGCGCACAAGAGTAAAAGATAACATGTAAGAAAATGCCCAAGGAGGTGAAATCTTAAGGTCAAAAATTAGGGTGTGACAGATGCCCCTATTTAAGTTACTTCTATCCGGAGATATGGAGATTGAAATCTTCATCTCGACGTGATAAGAGGGACTTAAATACAAACATTTCACGAATTTTTGGCCCTAGGAAGCCACCGAATGCATATGATATGAAATGCAAGACCGAGGTCCTGTGGAGAAATGATGCTACAGGGGAGAGACCGGACGCAACACACGGGAAGAACAGGCTCAACAAAGCGAGACTCCACGGGGATAGATCAGCGATTGACAATCACAAGGCATCTATGAACATGTCGTGAAGAACTTGCAAGAAAATCCACTTTGAAGAACCTATGGTATAGGTCAAATGTAATGATTTCAAGATATTAGCTGGAGGAGTCTACTGTCGAGACTTATAACCTCATTTGGAGAACACATTTTGCCAAAGTGTCTACTGTTAATACTTCTAGGGAATCTGCTGCCGAGATTCTATGTCGAAGTCTGCTGGAGATATACTTCTGTTGAAGTCTTCTAGGAATCTACTGCCGAGATTTTCCAGGAAAAGAAAAGAAATACTTGCTGTCAAGGTCTTCTGGAAATTTACTGTCGAGATTAGCCAGAAAATAAAAGAAATACCTACTGCCGAGGTCTTCTGGAAATCTAGTGTCGAGACTTGCCAGAAAAAGAGATATCTTTGAATAAATTGTTCACAAGGAAAGATGACCTACTACCAATCCTGGTAGCCTAAGTAAAGGTATTTGTCCAAATGATACGATATATTACCTACTATCAAACGTATGATAGCCTAAGCAAAGGTAATAACCAAAATAAACCTCCCCACGGTTCAAGGTTGTATGCCATTGAATGGGTCTCAGTTTCTTGAAATAAACCTCCCCACGCCCCATGGTTTGTGTGCCATGAGCGGGTCTTAGTTTCTTGAAATAAGCTTCCCCAACGCTTCACGCTTTGTATGCCATGAACGGGTCTCAGTTTCTTCCTAAAAATGATGTATACTCGCGAGAGCATCTTCACAGGGAAATTGGAATACCACTTGAGATTAAAGACTTCAACGGTAAATCCATAATGTACGGGATATTGTAAAACTTCACCGGAGATCTTCAGAAGAGATGTAAGCGGATTGATTTGCAAAACATGTCTTCTCAAATAAGGAGAAATCAATGTAATAAACTTCACCAAACTTCTCGGGAGAGATGCCATTTGATGGAATCAGACGTGGATAATGAACTCACTGGGGAATACATTCCCGAGGAGTATCTTTGTGGTAGTTGTAAAATGTATGAATCCTTTGAAGTGAGAATTCTCAAATAAAGAGAAAATATCTGTAAAGTCTTCGACAAACTTCTCTGACGGATTTTCGAAGAGATGTCATTTGACGAGTTAATAATCTTGATAAGTTTGTTGAGGATGGACAAAATGACTTGAGGAGACTTCCATTTTTCTTCTCGATAGAAAACCTGATTGAAACAAGTTGCTCAGATAAAGAGGTCGCTTGTAGTCTAGGTATAAATTGTTGAGAAGATGTTGTAATAGTACTGGAAAAGCTTTTGATCTTCAATGATGATCTTCATAGACTTTCTCTTGGGGAGTGAAGTGCAAAATAAATGCACGCTTAATCCATTTTTAAAAGTTGGAGATATCAACATGTGATTGTCAAGGATTGAAGTTCAATTCAGGAAATAACTGAAGAGAAAATGCCAAGCAAGACTCAACCATTGAGGCATAAACTCAATTAGGAATGTACTAAAACAACCGCCTTCCACGAGGATCGAACTCCGTGGGGAATTAGAAATATTATGCTCTTTCTGCCTAGGGCTGACAACTCTACTTGGAGGGAGAAGACACACTCAGTCACTTGGGGACAAACACGGCCAAAGTGACAGAACAAACAAACACAAAGATGCAAAATACACATGTTATGCTATCTATCTATATGTTATGCGTATGCCTATGCTGACAAAATAAACGAGCAAAGGCAACTAGAGATGAAATAAACATCTCAGAACGAATATCCGACCCGTCTTCAAAGATAGAAGTACCACTGGGGATAGACAGAGAACCAAATATGGGATTGCAGTTCTGCTTCAAGGCTTCAAAACTCATCGGGGATAGAGAACACTCCACTTAGGGATATAACATCTTGATATTACTGAAAGATTTGTTAAGATGAATCTCAATTATCATGTTGAAGATGAGAATAAAGATCTACTGGAGCAGATTAAACTCATAACTGGAGAACTCCATAAAATAAATATCCATTTCACTGGAGAGATACGTACTGGAGTTACGGATGGAGATACCCGAGTTGTGATTCCACAGGGGATAAAATAAATATTCACTTAAATGGGGAAACCTGAGTTAACAAAGCTGTTGAAAATGCCAAAGTCGAAACTTTAAATGGGGATGAAATAAACATCCACTTCGTCGGGGAAGATCGACGTTGTAAGATCCATTGAGTAAAAAAAACGTCCATTTCATCGAGAAGGTGAAGTTTAAGAAGATTCACTGAGGATTAAAGTATCCTCCATTTCATTAAGGAAGTGAAGTTTAAGAAAATCACCGGGAATTCTGCATCGAAAAGCTTCATCAGAGAAATAATCATGACCACCTGAAGTAAAATTTACTAGGGACATGAATGAAGAAATGTTGTGGAATAAAGTAATTATGCCTTGATGACCTGCGTAGTAGTCGCCATTTGAACAAAAGTTTGTTGTGAGTGGATAAGATAATCTTTAATTCTCAAAGGCCCCAAGTTATATGCTCATGAGAAAAAAGTCATTCTAGGAGGATTTTACAGAAAACTTGGCGTCCCATTGTTTTCAAACTTCTGGAGAGATTCGTCGAATTTCGACGTAACTGCCCCTGATTGATGGTATTAAGACCGAGTCTTCAAAAATAGCTCTAGGTGAAGCCGAACTTGTACAGAACACACAACTTGGAAACAACTGGCCTCAGGTTAGCAGAGTCTTCAAACTCCAAGAGACTGAACTCGTCACTGATGTTCACATGTAAATTTTCTAAGATATCAAGCGAAGTTAGCAAGTCGGAAATGTTAATTCTGAAACTGTTAATGCAGCACGCATGTTTATCTTGAGGTTTTTTTTGAAAAAGATATCACGATAACTGGTGACCGAAATCACTAGTTAGGATATAGATTAAATTTATAAGGCCAACAAAAGTTGAGCACAACTCACAGGAGTCAGGAAACGTTATCTCACTGAGTATGTTTTCGAACTAAACCTTACTTCAATAAGGACTTTTGAGGGTTGTATCAGGTTTAGTTTACGATTTGTAAAACAAAGAAATAAAGGTCAAGGCTTATTTGTACCCACCCAATTTTCTTGGAAGATGTTTATTCTCTTTTAAGTGTTCAATCAAGCTGACTGAAAATTGTCCTGCCCCAGGTTAAAAACGAGGTTTAATAAGGGTTAAATAGGATTTATACTCCTTATATCTTTGGTGTTTAGGAGGTTTTGAAACAGCGCCTTACATCATAGTAGGGTTTTATTCAAAAGCATACAACGAGAGATCCTGTGTTTTACTTTGTCACCCCCCTTCCAATTCTTTGCCTAAGCAGGGATCGGGTAGCATTGACGTTAAATTATGAAAAATGATTTGAGAGAATACGAATGGATTTCTTCAAGATAAACATTTTATTGTATTAACTTTCAAAATAAACTAGTTCTTACATGTCAATTTTGCTTTTAATCAAAGAAATAAAAGAAAGTACATATAAGCAAACAAAATGAACTGTCTGATGAGCCTTCCTCAATATTTCCCGGAGTCTTCACATATATCAGCATAATGGTATTCCATCCAAGATCAGGCTTCCTCCTTTGAAGGTTAGCGATTCATCATCTATCATCTCTTGAACTTTCTCTTGGAAAACTTTACATTCTTCAATCGAATGCCCCAATGCTCCATCATGAAATTCACAGCTGGCATTCGAGTTGAACCACGGTGGGCGAGATTTCATGATCCTAGTCTTTCTGGGCACCATCACCGAGTTTCTAGCGAAATAAGACCATAGCTGACGGTAAGTCAACGGGATATGATTAAACTGGCAAGTTTCTTCTTTCAGAATACTCAGAGGTATTTTATGATTCTGAAACCGTCTTCGAACCTATCGATTTTGATGTTGATCTGGAGAAGTCAACCTTCGTTTAAGAGGCAGTCCTCGCTTGCGTTGAGTAGGCACTGCATACCGATGTTGAGAATAAGGTACTAGAACTGGATCTGGCAGGATTTGAGAGGAATCCCAAATTGCATTAACATCAACACTCCCTTCCTCTTGGGAACCACTAACTAAAATTTCTTCATTAGCTTGGCTATTCGAGTCATCTTGAACTCTTCCACTTTTGAGTGCGTTCTCAATGTTTACTCCAACTTCCACAATTTTGGAGAAATCTAATGGCACAACGCCTACCATCCTATTATAATAAGAGCCTGGCAGCGTTCTTAGAAACATCTTGCTTAATTCTTTCTCTTGAAGTGGTGGATGAACTTGCGTTGACAACTCTTTCCATCGTTGAGCATATTCCCTGAAGGATTCATTATCATTCTTATTCATGCTCATCAGTTGATCACTGTTTGGAGCGATGTCCAAATTATAGTTGTATTGCTTCACGAAAGCATCAACTACGTTTCTCTAAGACTGAATACAGTTCCTTTATAGCTTCATATACCATATCAAAGATGCCCCACATAAACTTTCTTGAAAGTAGTGAATCATCGATTTGTCGTTGTCAATATAAGAAGTCATTTTTCGACAAAACATTGTCAAATGGTACCTCGGACAACTAGTACCCTTGTATACTTCAAAGACAGGAATCTTGAACTTTGGAGGAATAATTACGCCTGGAACTAAACATAGGTCATGAGCATTAAGGCCAGATGAATTAGCTTCTTTCATCACCTTCAATTGTTCTTCAAGATCACGAAATCCTTTCTCAATTTCTATAAATCTAGGATCGCCCACCTTCATCTTAGTACGAATGTTCTGAAGATTTGGTATGTATCGTGGAAACTGGGAAGCTCTTTCATCAATTTGACCAACTAGATTATCTTGCACAGGCTGAGATTGTGTAGGAATATCCATTTGTTGAACATTGTCATCAAAGGGAAGATCAAATATCAGATTAGTCATCGCTCTGAAACCAGTCATGGGATCCATAACTTTGTTCTCTTTGCTATCCTTCAGTGAATACTTCGAGTTTGGTCAGATGGTCAAGACGTCAGCTGAAAGGACAAGAACAGAAAGCCGGATGAGCCACAACAGAGAGAGGATGCATGCACATGCAAATGCTAAATGAAGGATGCTATGCAAAATGTAGAATGCAGAAAGGTTTCATGGAACTCAAGTATTTATAAACGTTACGGAATACCAAAGAAAAACTCATTTATTACTTTTTTAATAAAGGATTACAAGTGAATATTCTTATAAGAGTCCTGACATAATAGCTAAATAAAAGCTAATAAAGTCCTAAGGAAATCCTTCATCGTGCTTGTTGATCTGCTCTTCTAGATGACTTTTTGAATATAAGATTGTAGAGGATCAACGCCTAAAGAGTAGTTTGGTAGAGGAAAATAAATCCTTCATCTCTCTTCTTTTCTTGCTGGAAAGTAAGGAAGGAATCCCTTGTTTACTCGGATCTTCAATATTGATGAAAGTATTTTGAACTTCTATTATAATGGAAGCCTCTTATATTTATCTTTTGAGTTTTCTTGATTCTTCAATCAGTGCCCTTAACTTCCTTAGGTCATCCAAGTTAGGACTCTTAAAAGAATATTTTAAAATATTTTTCTATCGTAATCCATATTGGTTCTGTAATGTTTATAAATAAAACTCGGGATTCTATGAAACCAATGCAATATGATGCTTTATGGATGCAACAAGCACAAGCAAGCACAGAGATACACATAGATAAACAAACAAGGAGACCGTAGGTTCACAACGAGCATGGAGCAAAGGGTATACCCATTCCCAAAGGATGTGGACTAAAGGTTGATTGTACCTGCAGAACAAGGTTCTAAAGAGGTGTCCAAAATCATTAGTCCATCTTTCGGATATTATCAATTTCCCAATTACTCGGTGGTTAATAATATTCTCAAGACAACCTCTTTTGAGTGTAGCATCGCGTAGCAACTATTTTGGGAATACTCCCTTATAGTCCTCGCACTACGTCCTAATAAAGGCCAAGTGGGGTTAATGGTAACTACGGTCCTCAATATCACAGGCTCCAAGGTCGAAAACAGTGAATGTTTTCACGATTAACTCGTTCAACAGTGCCGTCGAATATATCACCTTCCTATCATAAGTTCACTCAAGTCCGGGTGTAGGATCTTGTCTCACCACTCAAGGATATCAACCCAAAAGAATTAACAAGAGCAATTATACGAATAAACATATATATATATATATATATATATATATATATATATATATATATATATATATATATATATATATATATATATATATATATATATATATATATATATATATATATATATATATATATATATATATATATATATATATATATATATATATATATATATATATATATATATATATATATATATATATATATATATATATATATATATATATATATATATATATATATATATATATATATATATATATATATATATATATATATATATATATATATATATATATATATATATATATATATATATATATATATATATATATATATATATATATATATATATATATATATATATATATATATATATATATATATATATATATATATATATATATATATATATATATATATATATATATATATATATATATATATATATATATATATATATATATATATATATATATATATATATATATATATATATATATATATATAAAACAATAAACAAGTTAGGGAAACCCATGAATGTATTGTCCCCAGTGGTCGCCATTTCTGTCGCGGTGAGAATTGGATGTCAAATTATTAATTAATTTGAATCTTAACTCATTGGTTTACCACCGGTCTTTTATTTTTCCAAAGGAAGGGAAAAAGATCGAATTACCCACAATGCAATGCAAATGCAAAATCTAGAGAGTTTAGATTTGGGGGTTGGTTAAACTTAGTGAAGGTGCTAGCATCCTAAGTTTCTGTAGTACTCTACAGGAACCTCTTGTTTTATGTTGTTTATTGCTAAGGGTTATCTGCTTAAGGATGAAAGACCTAGTGGTTTATTTCTAAGTATACTCGCCAAGACGTCGCATCTCGTGCCTACATATCCTGACGGGAATGGAATCAGAGTATTTGTAGTTCCTCTAAAGGATTTTAAGGAGCTCTTTGACTGTTGGACAAAGTTCCTAAGGGATAAGGGTGCTTGATTGATTGATTCTAGGAGAAAGTATGAGTTGTCATCTCGAGGGAGATTACTTGACTTAACCACCACAACTTGTAGGAAAACAGTCTTTGCATCATATTAAGAGAAGGGCTCAAGCACTCGGAATTTAATCAACAAGTACGCCACTATCTCTCTTAAACGAAAAAGTCTCTACATATTGATTGTATTGTTATGGGGCACGAGAATTACACCTCGACGGTCAAGATGACTAACATCTTATTCTCTAATTGTTGAATAGTTTGAATTGAGTTGTTGAATTGTTTTTTTATGTTGTAAAGATAAAAGACAAAGGTCCTCCTTATGGGGTAGAATCTAAACTTAAGAGATCAACTTGAATGGGATCAAGGATCAAGTGGGGATATGATGCAAATGAGATGCATACACGCAACTTTTACGTTACGCGCAGATTCTTCCTTTGGATATTATGCAATGCGGTAAAATAAATACGGTAAATAAAGTAAAAGCACGAAAATAGACAAAAGGTACTAAAAGATACAAGTGTGAGAGGTGTGAATATTGAGTCTGTGCTTAGAGATGAGAACGAGATTGGAAGCGCGCGTTGATTAATTATGGGTGGTATTCTTTTTTAGGTGAATTGATTTTTAGGAAGTGGTTGAGTTCATTTTAAGTGAGATTAATCTTAGGAAAAGTCGAATTGATTAGTTTTATTGATTCAGAGAGAAATTACCTTAGATTTGTGGGATTAAATTAAATTATGAATGAATTAGCTTTAGATAGAAATAATTCTTATAGATAAATTATTTATTAAATAAGTTGGTTATTGGTTATAAAAATAAGTTATTGTTATTATTATTAAATACAACTTAATTAGATTATAAAGAGGAGTTTCTATTATTAAATACAAATGATTTAGTTATTAATAAAATAAAAGTTATTAAGAAAAGGGGCTCTTATTAAATAAAATAGTTTTTATTTTAACAAATAAAATAAGTATGAATTATTAAATTAATGGAAAAAGGGTCTTTGTTATTATCTAGAATAAATACCTCTTTTAGTTATTAAGAAAGTAAAATATAAGTTATAAAAAACTATTAAATTGATTAGATAGCTTTTAATATAGCCCTGGTTAATATAAATTAATTAAATTGACAGAAATAGATTTTAGTGGACAATCTTATTTAATCTAAAAGGATAATTAATTTGATGGACTAAATTATTAAGGGTGAATAAATAAAATGGGTTGTAAAAAATAAAAGGTTAATTAAACTGAATAAAGAAGAAAAGATTAATTAAAAGGTTAATTTAAAAATGTCATTAGTTAATTTTATAAAAAAGTTGATTAAGGTTAAGGATCAATTAGAAAAAACCTGATTAGGTGGTTAAGTGGGTTAATGGGGCGAATGTGATTTGGTGTAGCGCGGGTGAAAGGGTTTATCGTAGGGTTACGGCGTGTGGTGCACAGGTGTGTGATTAGTGAAGATCAATCGGATGTATGATGATGGCTCATGGTCACTACCATGAGCGTGCGTGCAGGAGATTACAATGTACAAAATAAAAAATAAAAAAACAAAGAAACCTAATCCCCCCAAATCCCTAAATCCTCCGCCATCTTCCTCTATTCGTATCTCCTTCGTCTTCTCCATGTTTTCTTCTTCTATTTCTTTCTCCAATTTCGCTTCTCCGTTTTCGCATGCCCTCTGACATTCCTTCCTTAACTATAAGCCTGTAAACAAGAAACAAAACAAGCTCAACCGATCCGAAACAAAAGAATAGCAATTTACCCGAATGGTGGTTTATAGCGACGGAGGTGAGGGTGGTTTTCGCGGCGACAGTGGCGTGGGGGTTTGAAAGCTTCGACGGCGCGGTGGGATTGCAGAAGATGGACGGTGGAGGTTGCGGATCACGAAAGTTATGATGGATTTGCGATTTCCTGCGAGGGCAGAGGAAGAACGCGAGATAAGTTTTCTTCTTTTTCGATTTAGGTTTTTTTTGTTGAATTTGGGATTTTTGTGTGTTTTTGAGAATGGATGGATGTCTTCGTTCTTTTACTGATACAATGCTCCTTTTATACCTAAATGAATTTCAAGACCCTTTAATCACTTTCAAAATTATGTCGGTATTCTATTGTTCTTGCATTGATGAGATAATGAAACTTTCCTATTCGATTGGAACATGCCGGCGGTTGTTAATCTTCATAATGAACTCTTTCCTTTCTTACCTAACTTGTCTGATATTGTTGTCTTACTGTTACTAATTTGTAGGGTGTCCTTCAATTTCAATGATGACTTTCCTCTTTGATTATAACATATCCGAACATACTTCTTATCCAATTAATTTCTTCTTGAATGCCTGATTTAATGTTGCTTATTGTCACTGATTTGTTGTTATAACTTTACTTCCTGCTATGTTTTGACTTCCTTCTTATTAACAATGTCTGATATAAACAGGGTCTGCTGCACTTGCTGTATTGAATTTTCAGCAAACGGTTGATAACAGGGGTAAAGGAGACTATATTCGATTCATAGAAATTGAATCTCCAATGAAAGCTATACGTTGTGGCTAAACCGGGTTAGAGCGAAGCATGAGGTTCACAACTTTGGAAAGTAACACTCTGCTGGTTTTATTCCCAATAACGATAACCGGAGTCGGGCCTTCCCTTCTATTATAACTCATGCTGTAACATGGAAAAAGGGCATGTCCGTCTAAAATTTCATGTTGTCAATGCTTACCAAACTCATAAAACAAATAAGGTTATTCATGACATTATTACTGATGTACTTTGTTTGCATTTGCCAATTAGTTTGGAACCTGTGGTTAAAAATAGTTTCATCTTAGTTACCCGGTGTTGCACCCCAAAATTTGTCTAACCTTTTCCCTTACCTAGCTTGTGTTTCATTGCACTCATTTTAGCATTATCATCTGCATTGCATTGACATGTGGGCAGGGATCAAGAGGTATGACTACCAACAAAAGGCTACCAAGGTCATGAAGCTATCCAAGAATCTTTATTCAAGTATCGAAGGGTTGATATCCTCATCAAAGAAGTCAAAGATCCTCAGAAGAATGGCTGGTTACATGTGTGCATGTCTCCTAACTTGAAGGTTATGGGAAGTCATCTGATGATGTTAAATCCATAGATATGGACCTAGAGCATTGAGAGAGTCCGTATGGTGTCTTGATAGTCATCATGGAGCTTGGACAGGTCATTATGCAAGGTATAAGTGTTGCACCCCAAATTTTGACCCCTTAGATCTTCATCTTCATTATAGGATCATGATCATTTGATTAACTAACCTTAACCCATTTCAAGTTTATCTTTGTCAAGATGCAGATGAATTAGGGTTTCGTACCGTCAAGATCGAGGCTTCAATGGTTTGATCAATCAATGTTTTGGATTGATTCAACCATAAAAAATATCAAGGATGCTACATTGGGTCAAATATGAATTCAAGTTGAGGTGGTCACCCGGGGATTGAGAACAGTACAGTTCAAGATACCCGAGTAGGGTTTTCGATCAGGAAAAGTCAACTATAGTTTGACTTTTGATTTGAAAAGTGTTTCAATGGTGGGATCAAGGTCCATTAAGTTCCTATGGCTTAGTGAAGTCTATCCAAAGAGTTTCAAGTCTTTAGAATGTCCGGAGCATGAACAGTCGATTCGGTAGTTACCGGTTGATCGAACGGTTGACCGAAAAGTCAACTCTTCAACAATAAGGAATTTAACTTCAAGATGTGAATAAAAAATGTTCCTTATGTCATATTACACCTTCCCATAAAATTTCATGACCATTGGATCAAGGGTTAAGAAGTAATTGCAAAAATCGGGAATTAGGGTTTCGAAAGGGGCAAGACTATAACTCCTCAACCACACATCCAAATGAAGTGGTTCAAAGCTCATTAGGAAGCTCTTGGAAAATCCTACAAAAGCCTCAAAGTGGTCCATGATCAAAAAATGCATAGATTGGGAGTTATGACAAGATTCATTTTAAGAAGGGAAATAACTTAGAAAAATTCTAAGTTATTTAGCCTTTTTAAGTGATTTTTTCAGCAACTTGGAAGGGTTTTTCAACCTAGTTCTATCTAGAATTTGGAAATCTCCAAAACATGAAAGTTATAGAGCTACTTAAGGGCTTTCTAAATTATGGTAGAACTCCTCAATAGCATGTGTGAGCAGAAAGTTATGAACCATGAAAGTTAGGGCTGCTAACACTTGAGATCACCAATCCAAGACTTCTCAAAATTCAGATTTTCACAACTTGAGCTATCCTTGACCCTTGGATCATGATTCAATCTGATATTTAGATGTGTGGGTGAAGGAAAATGCAGAGAAATGAGAGATGTGAAGAGAGAGAGGCAAGTTGCAAGCATTGTGTAATAAAATAATCAAATGTGTAAGAGGAAAGATAAATTTTTCACTCTAAGGACTGTACAGCTGCTCACTCTACACTCTAAGCTCACCTCAGTCACTTCATGTACCTCTCCACTTGATTTTTCTGATCTTCTTTGAGCCATGGAACTGATAGGAGGATATCTTGGCAAGATTTTTCAAAGAACTTCACAAATCTCCCTCAAAAAGTGGTAAAATACAAAGCTGCCCTCACTCTTGTTTTCACTATAAATAGAGGCCTCTTCATTGATGTTAGACACACCAGAGCAATCTCCAAAACCAAGAGAAACAATAGCTCTCAATTCTCTTTCATTTCCTCAAGAATCTCATTTTTCAAAACTTCCATTTTTCACTAAAAAGTTGTCTTGAGCAAAACTATGCTCAAGCTCAGTTCTACCATTTATAAGTCACTCAAAACCATCTATGCAATCCATAAACATTGTGTAGAAGGTTTCCATACATTCAAACCACTCAAAAATCTCATTTTCCCAAAAGTCAACCTTCACACCTTAAGTAGTTTGACTTTCTTGCACTTTGAAAGCCAAATCTTCACTTGAGGCATTTCCTACCATTCCAACACTATCAACACCTCATATACATCATATCTCAACTGTCCAAACTCTAAAAAACCAGCTGGAAACTTCATAACTCCAACTGTCTTGAAAAGTGGTTTATTGCTTCAAGAGGAAGCAAGCTTCAAATCCTTGCCAAAGAAGAGGATCTCTGGGTTTCTCAGCTTTTTAGCTTGCTCAAGACTTGTCTACAAGAGGTATGTGATGATTCAAACTCCTTATTGATCATACATTGTCATGTTTTATCATTTTGAGATGCTTGTTGTAAGATATACCATTGTTGTCCCATACTAGTTCTTAGTCAAGAACTTAGGTTTTATGGCTATGTTACTTGTTTTTGTTAATGTATTTTCATTTATAAATGACATGTGGATGATGTGTTACAAATATTGTACTTAGATATCATGCTTGACTTATCTTTGAAGATTTTGATTATGTGGTGTTTTTAAGAATCCAACATTTAAATGTTGATGTGTTTGCCCTAGTTCTGTTAGCTTTGGTTCATTAGTGAGATTTGAATGACTTGTAAGTTATCTCATGAGATCCCCCTGCCCTAGATCATGTTTGAATCTATTGTGGCATTTTGTTTTCACACTTATGTTACTATACTTTACCATTACCATGAGTTGTGTATTGGACTGTTTGTGCTTACCATGATTGTATCTCAAATGTTCTAAATCATTGGTTAATGTTTATATGATCTTACTTGCCTGTTTGAATTGGTTGAATATGAGAAACATGAGATTTGCCATTAGGGCCTGCTGTGAGGTTTTGTGGTTTGCTGTCAAATTTGGATTAACATACCAGTCCTTATTAGGAGCATTTGTTGCTTGTTTTTAAGTAGTAGACTCATTTGTTATTATGTTTTGAGATTGTATGTTGGGCTTGTAAGTTCAAAATCTCCCTACTTGTTCAAACTGCTTTATCATTCTTCCAACTGCATTTTCAAATTTCATGATGCCAAACACATATCATATTCTGTTTCAATTAATTTCTACTTTATTTATGTGCATGGAATCATTGTTCTACCTATTTGAAACTTGTATGTGGTGCCAAATCTTCCCAACTATCATGAACTTGCTTGCTGCATATTTAAGTTGTTGTTTTTATATGTCATGAGTTTCAAAATGTGATTTTCTGTTTGGTACTGTTTTCATCTATTTCTTGAGCATGTTCTCATCTGTTAGCATCATTGTGGTATGTGTATAACTTTGGTTTCATCACAAAACTCTTTGCTTGCCAAAATGCCCTGTTGTGCTAAGTTTATGCCAAGAGAGTTTTTCACACTTCCTACCACAACATGCCTTTTTGATCCAACTATCATATGCTTATTTTTTGAGTTGAAACTCATCTACCCTCATGATAATGATGTGTGCACTTTGTTTGTTTGCTCTGTTCTTACCTTTTTCACCATTTCACTTGCAAATGCACTTTCAAGCCAAATTTACCATGAATGTACCAAATTCTTTCCTGCTTGCAACATGCCTATTTCCTGAGTTGTAACTCATTCACTTCTACATTTATGATATGTGTGTGCTGTGTTTGTCAACATAAGACCCCTTATTCACAGCTAAACCATGTTTGTACCATTTTGCTGTCACACTGTTTTGAAACCAACTGCCACACTCTTCACTTTGTTTTGCTTGATTTGTTTTAGGTCAGTTCATGAAACATTAGACTTCTAATAGTATTTAGGACTTTTATGTGCATGAATCAAGAGTTTTGTGTATGCATTACTTCTCTGTCATGACAGCCTGCCTCACATGTTTGGTACAAATTGCAACTTGATATCCATTTTCTTGTTATGTGCATTTCATGATAATCTTAAGTGCTAGGCTCATTTATGATCATATTTGAGAGTTGTATGTGGTATCCCTTGAATCTCAAAGCTGTTCCAATCTTGTTTGGTTTCAAATATTGCATTTTTATGTGTTAAGTGAGCAGTTGATAGATGAATTTCATTCCTACGATGTTTGAAGCTAATTTTAAAGCATAGACACACTTTATACTATGATTGAAGATTGTGTGTGGGGCTGATTCAAACAGATTATGCTCCTTCCTTGAGTTTGATTTTCAAATTGGCATATTTCATTTCCAACTTTACTTGGCATAACAGTTGTGCTTTGGTGTGTAATCTTGCCATGCTATCCTCTTGTTTCTGGTTGAGTATTTGGATTGATTTGTTTTCATCATTAACATGATTAGGACTCATAAACAATGTGTACAAACTGAATATTTTCATCTGCCAATGTGCTGCCCTGACAGCTTGCCCTTACTTTCATGTCATTATTTGCAATTCATGTTCCAATTCCATTTTTGTTGAGCTTTGCTTGAGCCTTAAGTGTGCAACACCTTTGTTATGACATATATGACTTGTGTACAATGCCCTTTGATGGATATGAACTCAGATTTGATGTGTGGTTTTCAAAATGCAACTCATGTTATCATTATGCATTTTCTGCCGTGTTTCAATTTCAAGGCATTATTTCAAAATTGTGTTGGCACCATCTTAATCCTTGTTAAAAAACAGTTAAGTTTGACTAAGGTTTCATGAAAAATGATTAAGATTTGATAGAGTTTAAATCCTTCACATTTTGGCTTGTTTGGCTTGTTTCATTTTGCCCAGATATCCACCATACTTACCTTATGTATTTATGGGGGTGGCTTTGTACTTGGATGTATAGCCACCCCAGTGGTAATCAACTTGCGCGCATTCTTGCCTTTCACTTGCCAGCCATGGGTTCGATCCTTGGGATCAACCCTTTTGGTATTTTATTTTCCAATTATAATTGAATTTTATTCTTTCCATTTCTTCGTGCGCGCGTGCCTTGTGGCCTGTTGGTTTGTTTGTGGTGTTGGTAAACACAAGGGCATGGGTTCAATCCCCACCCATGCCACTTCTTTATGTGCTTATTATTTTATTGTCATAAAATCAATGAAACCTCAAAATTTCATAACTTCTTCATCGTTTATTATTTTCAACCCGTTCTTTTTGCAACTTTTTCATTGTGATGTCTAGTTGTATTAAATGGATTTTAATTTCATAATTACTTGTTTTTATAATGCTTTTTGTCTGCTTGTTAGTAGATTCGTCCTTAGGTCGTTTCGGTACGTTTCGATTGAATTTCCTTTATGCCATGCTTATTTTATCTTGTGAGATTTATTGGTATTTGATTTCTTTATGTTTGTTAACATGTTGAGATCACATTTTCTTGTTGGTTGTTACCATGAGTTATTGTTCCTTTTCTTAAAGTCTTGAATTGAACTGTTGTGATCAATCCTTGCGTACTTGATTGTTATCAATGCCCAATTGTTGTTACATTTGAACTTATAACATGATCATTTTTTAAGTTGTAACTTATTTATATGGTTGATGTGTTTCATATTTGATAATATGGCTTTGGGGTTGTTACCTCCATCTTTGTTAAGATATTTGATTATCGGTTCTAACCATTGGTATTTATTTGATCCTTGCTTATTGTAATATGCATGCTTACTTGATTGTAATCTTATTCATCTTGCTTATTTGTTCATTTTCTTTGTAAAGTATCCCTTCCCCAAGTGATGGAACTTTTTAGTTCCCATCCAAGTTGTCTCTCTCTCTCTCTCTCTCTCTCTCTCTCCTTCCAAAGGAAAAGTCTCTCCATTGACCCTTGTGTCATGGATAGCTCAATACCCTCCCTTGACTTTATGAAGTCATCTTAAACCCTAGCTTAGTTACGTTAGAACATATAAGCCATTAGACTTTGCTTTAAGTCTAGAAAGCCTTACCTACACTAGGAGTGTTCTTCAACTAGAACCCTAGGATAGAGTATGTAAACTCTATGCAAGAATCATAGTAATGATTACTTACTCCCCTTTTGAGTGTTATAACATAGATCTAGAGAGTTTTGTTAAACTCTATACAAACATTGTTATGTTTGTTCCCCCTTTGAACCTTGATCATAATCAAGTGTTCTTCAACCCTAGTGAGGTGAACTACGATTGCTCTGATTCTATCCTAGTTAGGATACGTAGGCAGAAGACGCGACGTCTTTGCGAGCAAACTTAGAAACTATCTTTAGGTCTTAACCTATGCTTTTACCCAATCCCAAACCTTAGCAAACATTTACCAACTTAGCATGCAAATAAACAAAAGGTTCCTGTAGAGTACTACAGATGTTTAGGATGTGAAATACCTACCCTATGCATAACCAACCCCCGATCCCCGAATCTCTTAGCGTTGTTGTTACATCGCGAAAAGGGTTTTTCTTTCTTTAGACCTTTCCTTTGGATAAATTAAAGTCCGGTTGTAATTTAAGAATTTAAGATTCAAGTTAACCAATAGCTGGGTATCACGATTCTCACCGCAACAATAAGAAGCTACAACCAAGATTGGTGCAATTAGGGTTTTCACCTTGTCAACCCTAGGTCAACAGTTTGATTTGAAAGGAGTTGAGACTTAATTTAAAGGCCATGTGATCATGGAGTGATGTGTTAAGACACCCAAGGGATGATTCCAATACCAACTCATCAATGATCAAGAGTGTGAGAGGTTCCTAGGCTAGGGTTTCTAAGCTTAACAGTGTAAAATCCCCTGGTTTAGTGTCTAACTTCAAGACCACATAACTCAAGATGCAAGTCTTATCACATCTTGACCTCAACATGAAACATGGGCATGTTCATATTTTGAATTTGAGTACTAGAAGTCCTTGATAGGGTTTATAGAACTCAAGTTATGAAGCAGACAAGTTAAAGGTCATCAGATGAATGTGATTTTGGTACTTGAAAGTCAACCAACTTCCATGCACTTTTGACCTAGAAGGAGGTCTCACCTGTCCTTGACCCTAACATGAATGTTGTTCCTTATCTTATTAGCTTTCCAAAGAGTACTAGAAGTCCTTTATTGGATTTGTAGAACTCAAGATATGGAGCTTGCAAGGCAAGGGCATTTTGGGAAAGTAAGATTATAAGTCAATTTGGTTATAGGTCCATTTCACCATCATACATACCTCAAATGCAAATTTTTCCAACTTGAAAGTTGCTCAAAATGGGGTTATTTATTCAATCAAACACCAAGGATTCATTGATATGGATTGGATTGAGGATTGGGTGAAGAAAATTTCATGAAAGGAAGCTTGAAAAGGGCTAGTTTGGATCTAATGCCAATTAAATCAATTCATGTCATATTGGTGCATTTTTTGAGTCTAAAGAATGTTTTAAGAACAATGGAGACATTATAAATCAAGTTTGAATTCATTTCCATGGCCAAATTCAAGGTTACTTCACTTTGAAGTAGCATAACCCAAATTAACCATTGATGCATTTCCAAGGGGTGAATCTCAGCCATCCATACTCCTTACACCTCAAGCAAGCAAAATGGACCAAGTTAGAAGGATTCAAGCTCTGTTTTGATGAACATCATGAAACTTCAAAAGTAAAAATGTGGATTTCTCAATTGGGCTATTTGGACCTCCATTGGGCCTGAAATGTATCCAAATCATTTCTATATAAGCATTATATCGTTTTCAGATGAAGGTTGGTGAATTTTGGTGCCAGAAACGGTTAAGACAGTTGGAGAAAAGTGGTTGAGAAGTGAAATTCAATTTTGGAGAATTGGCCAGTTTCAAGCGAAATCAAGAGTTGCAGAAGCTTCAGAAGGTTGCATAGAGTGATTTTGGGCAAGAAGCATCAAGGATCAGTGGAGTTTGAGAGCTGCGTTGAAGCTTTTTCAGAGGTATGTAACTTTCAAAATTGCTCGTGATTCTTGTTAGTTTAAGGCTTGTTTTGTATGTGGTTAGGTTTCTGGTAGTGCCTAGATGATTTTAGGATAAGTTAGAGGTTCGATTGGGAGAATTTTGGATGGTGCGTGTTTTCTTGTTGCTTTCGTTTTAGCCTGTTCCTAGGTTAGAATTGAGTTTTAATCATGGATTAAGGATGTACATAGCATGAGGATTCGATTAACGTAAAGAAATTTGGATTTGGTGATACTTGTTAGCAGAGCACAAGAATGAGATGGATTCGGTTTGGATGATTCCATGGATGAAAGTGAATTTTAATCTTGGATTATTGATCAGCATAGTGAGACAAAGAGATTGATACCTAATTTGTAGAGTTTCATTGAGTTTGGCAACAGAGCTACTGTAGCTCTCGCCAGAGAAGACGACCGAAGTCTTCTCCGCCGCCACTGTGCGTTCCCTCCGTTTTTCAGTTTGAAATGAAGAAGACGATTTGATGACCGTCCGATCTTGTGACTTTCTTGACTTGGTATCCTCATCCAATGCGTGAGAATGAGTATCATCTAGGGTTGACTCATTTTAATTGACGTGGCAGTGTGATACGCGTTAGATCTGATGACTAGAACATTGTACGTGCGTGATTAAGACCTACGGTAGGTTGTAGTCAACTGAGCGCATGTGATCATGTGAATTCCTGATGGACCTGGGCCTTGTTTTTCTACGCGCACCCCCTTTCTGGGCCCAATGCCATTTTCAACTTAGTTGGATTGCTATTTACCACGCACTTTTATTCATTTTTCCATTCTTTTCCTTATTTTTATGGTTGTTACGCATGATTGTTTAATTCCATGAAAAATAGTAAAAATGCTCATTAATTCTTGAATTTTTTCCCTCTGGTTCTTTAATGTATTAAGAGATTTTACATGATTTTGGTTTATTTTTAGAGGTATTTCTCAATTTAATTTTATTTTTGCATGATTGCTCCTTTCTTTAATTGAGAATAATTGTATGTCTACTTGTAGAATTTATATCTTGATAGATATTTAGAATGAGTTCCTTATTTTTTTTGTGTGCTTATTGTTGATGCATTAAGTAGATTTGTAGTATTTTTATCTAATTTTTTAGAGGCCTTTAGGCTAGGTCTTGAACTAGGTCTTTAGGACCCCTCCCCATTTACACTTCTCATAGCACACCTTAGGATGCTTCTCTCTGTTAATGCCCTTAGTATTAGAATTTTGATCCAAGATTTTAGCCCTAGACTCTTAAGACCTTAAGTGGTCTTTAGAATTTTTCTTAGATTTTTTAGGAGTGATTTCCTATTTTTCTTAGATTTTACCTTATGGCTATTTTTACTGTGTCCTACACATGACCTTCTCATAGTTTGGCCTCATAAGTGACCTTATAGCCAACCTTAAGCATCCAATTCTTTCATGATAGCCCAGTGAATAGGTTGATACCTTTGTAGGATAATTCTCAAGCCTTGATAGTCCTCTTAGCTCCATTAGCATGAATGTCCTTTAGAACTCATCTATTAGGGTTTCTTTAGAGGCTTTAGGTGGATTAATTCTCCTTTGCTTTGCTTTCCTCAAGCCTTGCCTTGAGTAATTCTTTTCAACATTCCCTTGTCCTTATCTTGGATCCCTCTTGTGAGAGCCTGGTCTTCCTTAGGAAGTACCCTGTGCATTCCACAAAGAGGTTGAACCATAAAGGACTACTCTTGAAAAAGATGAATTTGGTTGAGTGCCATGGTGATTTCCTTAGGTTCTCACCATGCTTCCCATCACCTCAATCCACTCTTTGTCCTATTGACATAGGATCCCTCTTGTGGGAGCCTGGTCTTCCATAGAAAGTACCCTGTGCATTCCATAAAGAGGTTGAGCCCATGAAGGACTCCTGTGCTGATGCACATTAACCTAACAGTTTAGATAAACTCTAGGTTCTTAATCACCCACTCTTTGTCCTATTGATATAGGATCCCTCTTGTGAGAGCCTGGTCTTCCATAGGAAGTACCCTGTACATTCCATGAAGAGGTTGAGCCCATGAAGGACTCATGTGCTGATGCACATTAACTCAAACCTTAGATTGACATTTAGGGTCTACCTCATTTCTCTTCGCCCTATTGACATAGGATCCCTCTTGTGAGAGCCTGGTCTTCCATAGGAAGTACCCTGTGCATTCCATGAAGAGGTTGAGCCCATGATGGACTCCTGTGTTGATACACACAAACTCATAACCTTAGATTGACCTCTAGGTTCCCTACCACATTCGCTTATCTGTCCTATTGACATAGGATCCCTCTTGTGAGAGCCTGGTCTTCCATAGGAAGTTCCCATGTGCATTCCATGAAGGTGGAGCCCATGATTTACTCTTGTGTTGATACACATCCAACATGATGTAGCCTTGGGATGATTTCCTTGTTGCTCTTCATGTATGCCTCTCTCCTGATAGATTGTTGTCTTGTTTACTTGCCTGTTGGTTTGCTTAGTTGATTGCATGATTGCATCACTTGATTTCTATCTATTTGTTGTGATGCATTAGGATAGACTTGCACGAGTAGATACTCTTGTTTAGGTGCATGATTGCATTGATTGATTGGCTATCTGTTTGCTGTGATGCATTAGGATAGACTTGCATGAGTAGATACTCTTATTTAGGTGCATGATTGCATTGAAAGGTTGAGGTGGTCCTCCCTTTGCTTGGTTGTTTATCTACTTTCTTACTTGCCCTTGCTTGATTGCATTGAAGGTTGAGGTGATCCTCCCTTGCTTGTGTGTTCTTTCTTCTTCTGTGATTGTCCTGTTTGCATTAGAAGTTGAGGCTTCCTCCTTCTGCTTGTGCTGATGCATTGCATCTCTATACATGTTCTTATTTCAGTAGCTTGATAGCCGTACTCATCTGCTTAATGATTTCTGCTGGTGTTTCCCTTTAACATGCTCCCTTAGGGCTCTCACTTCCTTTGATAAGGATAGTGATGATAGACATTAGGATGAATCCATGCATGATAACAGTAGGGTAGATTCCATTTCAAACTAAACATTAGGGCCATATTGTATGACAACAGTAGGATGCTTGATAGTTCCCCTGTAGAGTTCTTTCTCTTTCTCATCTCAAAACAACAGTAAAACACCTAATAAAGGCAAATTTGTACCGTACCTTACAAGCATTAAGCTACTTAGGAAGCGGTGATTGGGGGGATTCTCCTTAATTTCCTAGAGTGTTTAGTACACGCCCTTAGGGCGATGTGCGACGCATTCATTCCTAAGTCATAGTCTCTAGTACGATATGAATTACAAACATTCATAAAAAACACTTCTTTCGTAAAAGACAAAAACAAACGTTCAAACTCTCTTTTGCCCCGTGGGCTCCTTTAATTCAAGGAAACTTTTCTGATGAAAAGAGTGTTGTTATCTCTCAGTTCTACCGCAAACGGTAACGCACAAGTCTTCGATGAGCGAGATGCATACACCAAGCTGCTAGAACTGTTTGTTAACTTTACTCGGGTAAAAAACACTTGAACGAATCTGTGTTCCATTTTGTCCCGAACTACGTAAGCTCTAACCTCTCACACCTGTTGAGAGTACGTAGGCACAATACTGATGTATTGGCGAGCCACCTTCCCCTATCTCTTTTAGTCGTAGGTAGTCGAACTACGTTGACTCTGACTGTCCCATTGCACGAGGGAGTACGTAGGCCCAAAACTGCGAAGTTCTGTCAAGTCCAGTCCTTTCTTTTTCTTTTAAACTAGCCTTGATAGGTAGATAGATAAACAACCCGTCAGATAAACAAACAAGCATGGATCCCGTTGAGTACAACGGACGTGAGGGGTGCTAATACCTTCCCCTTGCGTAACCAACTCCCGAACCCAGAGATTTGGTTGCGATGACCAATCTTATCCCTTTTCTCTAGGTTTCTCCCGATCGTTTCCTTTCCCTCATGTGGGATATAACGATAGGTGGCGACTCTTCTGTCTTTGCCGACACCTTTTTTCGCAGTAACGACACCCGACATTCTTCGAATGTTTATGCCAATTTGTGATGTTCATTCTAGGATCTTATAATGGCCTTTGATTGTTGTGCTTAACTTGAGATTCTTGAAGGTGAAAATAAAAGGAGTTTTGTAAACAACCATGGGGACATGTAAGCCTCTTTGTATTTGTAAATCTTGGATTTTAAAGATAAATCTCAAATGTTCAAAATGATCTTCTCCTCCACAGTGTCTTGGACTTTCAAACTCCTTTGACTTTGGACGTACTTTGAATTTAGGATTATCTTGTATTTATAGAACTTCAAAATAAAATACTTGAATTCCAAAATAATCTGAATTGCAAACACAACTTAAACCGAGAATTCGAAGGCAATACGGACCTTGGAGACGAGCCTCTTATGGCTTATAAATCAAATATAATTTGAATTCCAATTATGGCACCAATTATATCAAACATTTCTTGAAGGCATCATGGTGTTATGGTCTCAAAAATTGATTTTCAAACAAATCTCTTACCCAAAAAAGAAAATTAATTTAATGCACCCTTCAGCCAAACTTGACATTCTTGAATCTATTCCTTCACGAGCACCTTATATTATAAGGGATAAGTGAAAGAGGTGATGTACTGAACAATAATGAAACCTTCGTGAGAATTTGCCCTTCATAGTGCCCATGCCAGATATTAACGCAAAGTTAGTCTTAATCCTCGTTGGATTAGACTTTGAATCGGAAACTAAAGGTCATGTCTCGAAACTTTGACTGTGAAAACGGACACCCTCCATTAGAATTTAAAGCAAATGCACAAACCTGTTAGTCGGAGTAAACATGTGCACAAGAGTAAAAGATAACATGTAAGAAAATACCCAAGGAGGTGGAATCTTAAGGTCAAAAATTAGGGTGTGACAGTTGCAAGCGCTTCATTCAGTCTACAGTCACTGTCACGTCGAAGTGAGGCTTCAGCTGCAATCTTCTCATCCTTCACTTGGAGTTGAGCCTTCAGCTTAGCAATTTGTTGTTTGAATACATCCTCTCGCTCTTTGTTATTAGTGAGGGTAGCATTCCATTGGTCTTTAAACTTGGAAATCTCTAGATAAGCTCTATCCAACTCCTTCTTCTTAGAAGTAAGAACATCACTGACAGCCTTCAAATCTAAACCCAAATGCTCACGAGCGCGAATCTCTTCGGTAAGATTTGTACCTAGCTTGTTTCTCAACTCTAGTCAAGGTCTCGTTCTCCAGCAAGCCGGTGAAATACAGAGATTCCTGTATTTCCTCTTCTCTCGGAGGTTCCCTCAGCGCATACACAAACTGCCTCACTGCAAGGGATGGGTTGTAGTTAATGTATCCTTTCTTTCCAACCAACGGAATGTTAGGAAAACCACCACAACTGTAGATAATCTCTGTACCTAGCTGAACTCTATCAAACCAAATGATATTCTCAAAAGTCAAACCCATCAACCTCTCTGACCACTCTGAGGTACCTGCAGTATCAACAAAAGGACCAGATTTGGGAAGGTGACTCACAAACCACTTGTACAACAAAGGTACGCAGCAAGACACGTTCTTCCCTCTCCGATTCTAATTCTTGTAATGCACAGAATGATAGACATCGCCTAGAAGCGTAGGTACAAGATTCCCTGAAGCAAAAATGTGGAAAGCGTCTAAATCCACAAAATCTGGAATATTAGGAAATAACATGGTACCATAAATGCATAGTGCCAGGATGGCATTAAACACAACCCAACAACCTTCCTTTGCAAAGTGTTGAGCTCTAGCAACCAGAAAAGATAGTGGAAATCCAGGAATTCCATTTCTCTTGACCAACTTCCCTTTTAGCTCAGAAACATCCAAATGAAGGGCACCAGCAAGCTTAGCCAGATCAGGCTCAGCATCAGTGTGATAGAAAGGCATCTGGTCCAAGATAGGAACTCCAAGTAGCACAGAGAACTCCTCTAGAGTAGGCAATAACACATATCCTAGAAAAGTAAAATACCTCAGCTGTGAATCATAAAACTGCAGCAGAGTATGGAGACCACCCAACTCATAAACTGAGGGCTTGTAGACAAAACTCAAAATCTTCCCATATGATTTCTTAAAATCCTCCATCACCTTCCTGTCAGCCACATAAATCAAACTGAGTAGAGATCCAATGTCTAGAGTAGGGAACTTATACACCACAGTCTTCTTCAAGCTAGGCTCCATGTCAGTAAAGGAATAAGATCACTAGAATCGAAGGGAAAATATACACCTGCAACATAAATACATGTCAATGTTAATATGCAAATAAAAAATGCAAATGCAACAGGGGATCAAGGTTGCTGTGTTATTAATTCAGAAGAACCAGCGCTTCGCTTTGGCGAGAATATAACACTGTCATAAGGACCCACCGTATCAAAATCACAGGTTCGCACTGACGAGAAAACCTGGTAGGTTGAAGGCCAAGGTTTCCTGCATAACCCAATCCCTCTCACAGGTATGGACCTAATCACTGATAAGGTTTGACATCCTATGCAGTTATCAGCGTCACAGACTTTCTAGAAACGATGTTACATTCACCATTTTTGGTTTGGCATCATAGTATGACGAAGCGGCCTCACTTAGCTGACTCCCAAATGATCGTTCCCCAGAGTCGATAATCCTCAGATCCAACAACCTCTCAACTGTCCGAAACAAACTGGAAAGGTAGTCATCAAAGAGAATCTCGTCTGAGCGTAGATTTCGTGGGAACTAGTGCATGCCAAACATACAGGTTCACCACTACTTTCCGCTTCTAATGTTATAGTTGTACTCAAGCCTGGGTTTTGGCTTATCTCACAGTGGAACATTCCCACCCAACAGCACAACAATAATTATAATATACAATGTTTAAAGTAAAATGCAAATGCCAATAAAGTATAACACATATATACACACCCAGAGATAAACACACAAGCGCTAGAATTGACTCGATAGGGGATTGGGAAGAGTCCCCAGCAGAGTCTCCAGCTGTCGCATCGCTGCGAAGAGGGGTCGGCAAGGACAGAAGAGTCACCACCATTCGTTATTTATCCCAAAGAAAGGGAAAGGAAATGATCAGAAAAAACCTACGAAAAAGGGAGAAGACAGGTCATCGCAACCAAATCTTGAGTTCGGGAGTCGGTTATGCAAGGGGAAGGTATGAACACCCCTCACGTCCGTCGTACTCAACAGGATCCACGCTTTTTATCTATCTAATTGGTGTTATTCTATCTAAGCTACAGGCCACATGGACAAAAGAAAAGAAAAGAGACTCGATAGAGCAACGCCGCTCTGTGCCTATGTACTCCTTCGTGCAATGGGAAAGTCAGAGTCAACGTAGTTTGAAAAACCACGGGGGAAGGTAGGGAAGGTTGCTCGCCAAGACATCGCTGTCTTGTGCCTACATATCCTCGTCTGGCACGAGAAATCAGAGCAAACGTAGTTTGGGCTAACACGACCACAGGTTGGCTCAAGTGTTTTAACTGAGTAGGGTTAAGCCTTCGTTCTAGCAGTTAGGTGTATTGCTGCTCGACCATTGGAGACTTAGGTGCTACCTGTTTACGGTAGAACCAAGAGTTAACACACTCTTTTTGAAAATGATTTTCAATTAATCCCAAAGGATAAAAAGATTTAATTTTTTGTTTTGTGTTTTTTATGAAGAAGAAGTGAATTGAACTTTGTTTGTAATTCATGTTGCACTAAAGACTATGACTTAGGAGCGAATGTGTCGCATATCGTCCAAAGGACATACGTTAAACACTCTAGATAATTGAGAGGAGGCCCCCCAAAAATCATTTCCCAAATGCTTAAGGCTCGTAGCGTACAACACTCATTATATTTTATTAAGTGTCTTGAAGATGTATTGATATGAGAAGAGAAGACACACTCTAAAATGGAGACTAAACTCAACCTAATGTTATCATGCAATGTACACCTATGATTGAGATGAAAAGGGGAGACTACCCTAATGTTGTCATGCTTGGATTCAAACCTAATGTCTATCATAGTCCATCTTGAACAAGAGGGATTAGAGGTCCTAAGGGAACATGGCAAAGGAAGACAAAAGAAGAAAGCATATATGAAAGAAAAAGAAGGATGCAAACATGCAATGCAACACAAAGAAGAAGAGGGAGGAAAAGGTGTGGGGTAACAACCACCACAAGCACATCTCAACCTCTTCAAGAAAACCAAGGAATGCAAAACAAATGAGAGATGCAAACTAAATAACTTAGACAAGCTCAAACCAAAAGAAAGTTCTCAAAGTGGCCTCTCATCCAAGTCAAACTCAAAGTGCAAACAAGAGGTACCAAATCAACTTGAATGAGCCCCCAAGGTCCTATGATAAAAGTGAGAACAAGAAAGAGGTTAGGCCCCAAATAAGGAAGAAAAGAAAACAAATTTTCAAGATAAGGCATGGTAAGGAACCCAGGTTCTAAACACTTTCAACTTTCAACACCAAATGGAAAGCCTTAAACAAAATTCAACTTACAACAAGAACCAACCAACTTTATGACCTAAATATTTACAACCAGCAACTTCAACATGTTAGAAATGTGAATCAAGAGGAGTTGGAAGCATATGGGATCCACAAAGGTCATTTCCCTTCCAAACTAGGTCAACTAGCATGTGTGAACCATCCTTAGGGTGACTTGACTTGCAAAGTACACCAAAAATAGGAAAATGATTCAAATAAATCCAAATAAAAAGAACAAAGCTCACAAAGATGTTGGGAACCATAGGCCAAAGCAACACAACCAAAGTCCAATCAAAGCATCACCAAAGAAATTGATTCACTAAGGGTCCTCCACTTTGAAGGAGGGTTATCGAGGGTCAAACAAAAGGACATCAAAGTCAACCAAAAATAGGTCAAACCTTGACCAAAACCATCGTCAGAGGAACCTCAACTCATTATCAAAATAAGGAAGAAGCCTCATTCTTTGGTGATTAAAATTGGTCCAAATCTCAAGCAAGAACAAATGTGAACAACAAAAGAAACCATTAAAAACACCTCCATTTGTAAAATTCCAATTATATTGAAAAAATAAAGGAAAATGAAAATAAAAAAATTGAGAAAATTAATTAACACCCTAAGGTATTATAAAATATTTTTTATGGAATTTTATGACACTTCGAGATATTTTTAACAATTAAAAATGAAAACAACAAAGAGATGAAAATAGAATAAAACAAATAAATGAAAATGCTGCAAATAGCAATGTTTCACGTTGAAAACAATGGGTTGATCCAAAAGTGGGGTGTGGATAGCATCAAAGCCCAATCTATTCAGCCAAAACAAAATGATGTGTATCACTAATTGACGTGGAAATTAATCTCCACACGTGTATGGTCAAAACGATCTGGGGCGTTCATCAAGCCTGGTCAAGAGGTCAACCAAGGACACCTTAGCTTCAACTGAGTTTGAACCAGACGCTGGAGCCCTAGCTCCGGTCATCTTCTCCGGCGAGGTGGCCAGAGATCAGATCTGAAAAATGCATCAAAACGTGCCAAATTTTATACCAAATTGAAGCTCTACTCATGTACACTCCAAATCCATGGTTCAATTGTTTTAAACATGCTTAGATCAAGAGATTCAAACGGTTTAAGTTTGGAGTGTACATTTGAAAACTTCACCAAACATCACAATCAAGCATTCAAACTTTGCCTACACAAGGTAGGGCTTCAGATGCAACCAACAATGACCTAAATTAATGCCTAACATGAGAGAAAAAATGGATTGGAAGATTACCTAACGGAGACACTTCGTTGGTGCTTCAATTGAATGTTAGCTTACTCCAAACTATGCAGATCAACTCCAATTCACTTGAGGAAGATGATAGTTGCTTCAATTTGCTTTGAATTGCTCTAGATTTGGATTCACGATTTTGAATTTTCTCTCAAATTTCCAAAACTGAATTCTGAGCTCTCTCCACAAAAATGCAATTCTGAGAGCTCCAAACGAATTTGGAACTTTTATATTATGGATTAGGAGTGAAATGGAAGGCCCATGAAGCCTTGTTGTGGTGTAATTTGAAAATGCCCAAATTGTAAATACCTCCTCATGCACACGTGAAATCTGTTCCACACACTCATGAAATTAGCTTGAATTTGCAGCTGACAACTTGGATTTCACATTAGGATTAGTTTGGGCTTTGTTGGTGATCCATTTTAGCAAGTTTGGATATGAATATTCTTTGTGAAGTAATCTTGAATTCCACGTGCTTTTCCTCTCATGAACCAAAGTGAATTTGTGCATTTTGTACATGAGCATAATGTGAAGATATTTGAATAAAAATAGGACATGAAAAAGACATATAATGTATTCAATTGGATTCACCTTTAAAAGTCCAAAATTCACTTGAATTTCCCCACCAATGTCCATAACCATGCATGATTCACACCAATATTGAGTTTCATGATGTAATTTAATACATTTGGAACAACTTTCATGTTGGTTGAAGTTCCATTTGAGGTACTTAAGTACATGAGAATGACCCATAATGAAAATGGCCTATAATCAAAGTTTCCCAAAATACCCCTTCCTTGCAAGCTTCATAACTTGAGTTCCACAAATGATATGAAGAACTTCTAAGACTTTTTGGAAAGCTAAGATCATTAGTAATAACTTTCATGTTAATCAAAAGTTGATAAGAAACATGATTCTAGGTCAAAAGTCCCTTGGAAGTGAGTTGACTTTTGTTGACTAAACAATATGTTCACCTGAGACCTATAACTTGATGGCATCATAACTTGAGTTCCAAAAACCCAATGGATGAGTTCTAGTACTCAAAAGAAAGCTTAGAACACTCCCTAAAAGTCTTATGTTTATAAGAAAATGAGATTAAACTTATATCTTGAGGTAACTTGTCCTTGAAGTTAACTTCTAAAGAAGGGGATTTTACACTGACATCCTCTAAAACCCTAATTTAGTAACTCCTTAGACTCTTGATTCTCCTTGTTTTGAACTTGATATTACATACTAGGTGTCTCAACATGACTTCCAATGACTCCAATGACTTGGAACCAAGTCTCCAACTCCTTCAAGCCCACAGTTGACCTTGCACTAAGCAGATGAAACCCTAGGGGCACAAACTTTGACTGCAACCTCTTGCAAATGATATGACCACTTAGATAAGCTCCCTAATGGCTTCAAAAGCACTCAATGAGCTTCTCAACCATTTACTATCCATAACCATGGCCTTGTGAAACCCTGATGATCCTCAATTGACCTCCAAGATATGATGCAAACAACACTTGTCTATCCTCTTTCTCAAAGAGCTCTGACCACTTCTTGGTGATTGTAAGCATTGGATAACTTGAGTAAGCCCTCTTGCTTGAGTTTGATACCCTTGATAACCTTCTCTTGAATGGAACACCTCCCTTGATCCGCTGCAACAGACAATGTTATGCAAATGCAAATTCTAAAGAATGAAATGAAACATAAGCCAAGTAAAGAAAAAGGTTGGGCAAATTTTGGGGTACAACAAAGCGTCACGACAAAGTTCTTCTAACCTATGAATCTCGAGAATTCTCTTTTCACTAGCTTCTAAATAATCCATATTAAGGGCTTTGATGGCCCAATAGGCTTTATGCTCTAACTCTAAGAGCAAGTGATGGGATTCTCCATAGACTAATTTAAATGGGGTTATTCTTATAGGGGTTTTGTATGTGGTCCATGTAAGCCCACAAGGCTTCTTGTAGTCTTAGGGACCAATCTTTTCTGGAAATTGATACGGTTTTTTTCTAAGATTTACTTAATCTCCCTATTTTACACCAATACTTGACCATTAGTTTGCGGATGGTAGGTGTTTCACCCCAAAAGTTTCCCTCCCTTTTTCTTACCTTAATTGACTTATGCTTCATTCATTTGAATCATCATTTCATACATTGCATTGGTTCTAAGACATGGGATCAAAGTAACTTGGTTTTCCTCAAGAGGAGTGTCACGGTGAAAATTGGATACCAAGCTATTGATTAGCTTGAATCTTAATTCATTACAACCGGTCTTTAATTTGTCCAAAGGAAGGGAAAAAGATCGAATTACCCACAATGCAATACAAATGCAAAAGCTAGAGAGTTATAGGTTCGGGGGTTGGTTAAACTTAGGGAAGCTGCTAGCATCCTAAGTTTCTGTAGTACTCTACAGGAACCTCTTATTTTAATGTTGTTTATTGGTAAGGATTATCTGCTTAAGGATAAAAGACCTAGTGGTTTATTTCTAAGTATACTCGACAAGACGTCGCATCTTATGCCTACATATCCTGACGGGAATAGAATCAGAGTATCCGTAGTTCCTCTAAAGGGTTTGAGGAATGCTTTGACTGTTGGTCAAAGTTCCTAAGGGATAAGGGTAATTGATTGATTGGGTCTAGGAGAAAAGACGAGTTGTCATCTCGAGGGAGAATACTTGACTTAGCCACCACAACTTGTAGGAAAATATTGATTGTATTATTATGAGGCAGGAGATTTATATCTCGACTGTCAAGATGACTAACATCTTATTCTCTAATTGTTTGAATAGTTTGAATTGAGTTGAATTGTTTGTTCTAAGTTGTAAAGAAAAAGGCCCTCCTTATGGGGTAGGATCTAACTTAGAATGATCGACTTGAATGGGATCAACGATCAAATGGGGAATATGATGCAAATGAAATACATACACACAAGTTTCACGTTATGCGTAGATTCTTCCTTTGGACGCTATGCAATGCGATAAGATAAATGAGTACGGTAAGATAAAGTGACGGTAAAGATAAATTGCGGATAAAGTAAAAGCATACACAAACACGTGAAAGCGCTAAGACATACAAGTGTGTGAGTTGTGAGTATGTGAATGGATCGGAGCGGAAACGCAAGCGTGCACGATGGATTTTGATTGATTTACGATGTTGATTTATTTTAGGCGGATTGATTTTAAGGAAGTTAAATGGAAGTTATATTATATTATTTTGGTGAAATTGACTTTAAGGAAATGTTGAATTAGGTTTTTTTAGTTATTATTAAATAGGTTTAGGTGAAGAATTAATTATGTTTCTAATGAGTGACTTAAAGTAAAAGGTTTTCTTTTCTAAGAGGTTTTTATTTTATTAAATAATAAAAATTAATTTAAATGTGAAAAGGTTCATTTTGTATAAAAGTTGTTATTAAATAAAAGGTTAATTTAATTAAGAAAATGTTTTTTATTTTTATAAATAAAATTGTTTTAGTTATTAACAAATGAAATGCAAATTGTAGAAAGTTGGGTGGATAATTATAAAAAATAGAATAAATCTAACATTATTAGAGAAAATTGATTTGAATAAAAGCTAGTAAAAAGGTTGATTAAATTTAGAGAAAAAGGTTAATTAAATAATAGGTTATTAGTTTGTTTTTTAATAAAAAGGCTGATTATAAAAAGATAATATTAGCTTAGATTAATTAAGTTAATGATTATATTAAATGGAAGATTAGAGGTTTATTAATTTGAAAAAAAGGTATTAAGTTATGATTAAGTGGATTAAAACGCATATTAAATGGTTAATTAGGAGGTTAGTGGATTAAAGGGGTTTAGTGGAGTGTTAGGTGTGCGATTGGGTGTGTGTGTGCAGGGAAAGGGGTGTGTGGTAGGACGCGGGTTGTAGGGCGTGTGATTGGATCAGATGGTGATGTGTGGTGATATGGTAGGGGTGCACTTTATGGTGCGTGAGTGCGCGTGCATACAATTACAGATAATAAAAACAAAATTAAAAACCCTAATTTGACAAAATCCCCCTCTTCCCCAATCTCTTCCGCCGTCGCTACCTCATCTTCTCCCCCTTCTCGATTTTTCTGCTTGTTCTTCAATCTCACGTCTCCGATTTCTTCTTCCTCTGACCCTGCTTCTTGTTCTTAGGTTTCTCGTGACCTACCAAAATCTCACAAAGCAAAACATAAATCATAAATTGAAAACGTCAATTGAAAGAAGCTTACCCATGGTGAACAATGAAAATGGCTCGCCGATGACTTTGTGGTGGTTTCACGAAGACTCCGACGACGTGCGATGGTGACGTGCGCGATTTGAGGGTGATGGCGATGATTCCAGCTACGGGCGGTGGATGGTCGAGGCTTGCGGCGACGGGCTTGCGAAGGTTTTGGAGATGACTTCTACGATGACGGAAAATGTTTTGCGGCAGACGATTGAGGCTTACGGAGGTGATCTCGCAGCAGAGCTCAAGAAAGATAAGCTTTCTTATCTATTTTATGATTTTTAGGTTTTTTATTAGGGATTTCGTATTGGGTTTCGCCGTGGGTTTGTTTGAATCTCCTCCTCCTCTTATAGGTACGAAGGCGACATATTGATTAAATGATAACAAATCCTCTGTCGGTTATGTTTTGGAAAACCATTATGATGGAAAAAATTGTTCCGGAAATGATTGACACGGAGGATTCCTTTCCATTCTTAGTGTTAACATGTTGGAATGTGTTTGAAAATGATATAATGTTGTGTTCCTTCTAATCTGTTCAAATCTCTGTGTTTGCTGAGGACTTGGAAATGAGCCAAATGCTGTTGAAAACCTGTCTTGAGCCAAAAAAAACACTTTCCTGTTTTGCTCAAACAACTTCAATCTCTTTATTCAACTCCATCTTCTCTTGCTAATATGTTGTTCTAATGATGATCGTTTACAGGAGATGGGCTTTTAGCTTCAGATATTGTCGGTTTTATGTCGCCGAGAAAGGTTCCAAGTTTCGTGATGATGACATTCCGTCTGAACCAGGAGGCTTTGAGATTACCGTTGCCTTGATATCTTTTGGTGTTCATGATGTTCTGAATTGCATTGGAAGCTTTCCGAAATTAATTGTTTTTTTGTCCAAAACTCTGTTGCCTTCGATGCTTTGCTAAAAGTTGGCGACGGGTTCCGTTGCCCTTCCGGTCGGTCGAATTTTTTTCTCCCGATGATGACTTGAAAACCTGAGGGCTGAAACCAATTCGATTCCTCTTAATTCTAATCTTTGATTTAATCCTCAGATTTATGTTTGCTTTGTCAGGTTCGAGAACTGTTTAGAAATAATGGTGTCTATTTGCAGCAGGTTTGAATTAATGAACTGAGAAGACGATAAAGGTTTCTTGATATGCCGACACTACATCTTCTAGCAGCTTGATGAGGCCACCATCAAAACAAACTTGCGGCCATGAGGCTCCGAAGCAATGCTGGCGTGCATGAAGTTGACTACTTTAGCAAGATCTGCAGAATTCTTAATATCGCTCCGTGCTAGTTTTGATTCCAACAACTATGAAGTAGATGCCACAACATGAGTTGAATCTTCCGGTCCAAACATCTTCAAGAAGGGCTTTTGTAGATTTTCTTTAACTTGTAAATTCTTATATAGTTTGGAATTATTGATGACTTGTAGTCATCTTGGTAATTAATGGGGATTTGTAATAACATCAAAACCCAAACAATAGAACTTATTTGGACCTAAGGTTCATTGCAAGAGCAATTTATGCATAATCCTCTCTTTATTATCATTTTCTTAGCTTGTAACACTTTCTCTTAAATGATCTTACATCATTAGTTTCCTTCATGTTCAATTTGTCAATCTTGCCATTAAATAGCGTTCCGACAACATGTAAATCCAACCTTGCCTTAAGGTGGCGTACATATCTTAAATATTTGTAATGGTGAATGATGCTCTTGAAACTTGAGGCTTGGAATTATGAAAGAACATGTAATGAGCCTTGTGATCATGGTGGACTTTCCATGGTGAATTATAAATAACTCTTTGTAAACAAAACTCATGAACTTGAAAAGAAAGGGAAGCCTTGTGACTTGAATCATAGTTTGATTGGAACTTTGTAACAAATAATGCATTAATTCAAACTTTTGAGAACTCCTTTTGAATTTTATAAATTCCTCCACGATTTTGATTTTTGATATCAAAGCGTAAATCTCGTGCTTGAAATTGAAGTTACAATTGGAACCTCTGAAATCTTGAAATGGAAATTCACCATATCGGGCTTAAGTTCTCTAATTAATTTTAAGTCAAAGTGAACCTGCAGCATTCGTTGAGAGAATCCCTTAAAAAAAACCAATTGAAAATCCACTTGTCATAAAAGCCATGGCCATTCCTTAAATGGTCATACACGTCATCAAGACCCTAATTCTCTTTAGGAGTAAATAATAGAGCTCTTAAAGGATGTTTGACAAAACCAATAAAAAACCCATAATCCCTCTGAATCAAACCCAATTGACCACGTCCTTGCAATTGAGAATGAATGCAATCTATATTTGAAAATACTGTAATCTGCACAAGTTGGTTAGCCGTAAAACATATATACAAAAGTAAAATAAAATAAGCAATAAGAGGAGCACAAGGAGGCGGGATCTTATGGTCAAAAATTAGGGTGTGACAAGAAGGAATTTGTTTTCAAAGCAATGAGAGAAGAGATATCATTAACATCATTTTATTCTCAAGCTACAAAGGTCTTCATACTCTTCAAGGAATTCTTAAAATGTTCACCAAATTATCAGAGGATTAGGGTTTTCATTGGTTTCAAAGGATTCATCTGATCAAGCTCCTAGTGGCTCTGAGCTAGGGTTTTGTCAAAGCTTACTTGTGACTATTTTCTTGGGAAAAGCGTGGTTCTATTGTTCAATATACATCTCAAGGGTTCCCTACACATCTTATGATTCATCATAAATCATTTCAAGGGTTTCTGAAGTGGATAAAGGAGGCATTGGTTTCATCTGATCAAAAAGTCAACGAACGCCCTACAAAAGTCAACTCTTGAGTTCTTGGGTCATATTTGGATATTTCAAGTCATTATACATGTAATCAAGAGGTTTGATCAAGAGAAATCATAAAATCAGGAAATTTTGTTGAATTAGGGTTTCATGAAATTTTTCTAAGTATGGGAAAAACTAGAATTCAAGTTTTCAACACTTAGAATATTTTTCTAAGTGTTGAAGTTCAGTCAAAGGTTCTTGTTTTCAAAGCCAATTTTCTTGGTGATCCAAGCTTCATTTTTCCTCCAACATAAAATTTATTAAGCATCTTCCAAGCTTTATTTTTGGTACCAAGGACTCTTCACTTGGATCATTAGAACTCAAGTTATGATACTTCAAAGACAAGGTGTTCAAGTTTCCAAACTTAGCAAGTCTTTGGTCAAATTTTGGAGCCAACTTCCAATGGGTTTATCTCATGGTTACAAGCCTTTTTTCATGTTTCTCCCAACATGAAAATTGCTCCTGATTCTCCAAGCTTTCATTTGATGCCAAGACCTCATCAATTGGATTAAAACTCCCTAAGTTATGAAGTTCCAAAGTTGGTGGTTCATGGATGCAAAAACACTTTCATAACATAGATTTGTTTAAGAGAATTTAGTCATATTTTTAGACACCACTTCAAGTCAATTTTTAATCACCTTCCAAGGATTATTTCAAGTAATGATCAAAAAGGAAGTTGTTGACCTTCCTTCCTACATTATTTTGGTACCAAATTTCATTCTCATTGGAGTTTCTATCATCAAGTTATCATCATACAAAGTAACCCTCATGCACATGTTTACAAGGCATTATGACTTGGTTTTTCTTGGCACTTTTGGAGTCTTCTCATGCAGCATGCTTTTCATACCAAAACCATACACATACACCTTCATTTCTTTGCCAAATATGACCAAGAAACATCACATATTTCATAGACCAATTTGATTTGTTTTTCCAAAAAGAGAAGTAAGGAGACTTGCACCAAATGACCTCATGTTCATTCCTTCTCATGTGCCACTTTTATTCACACTCTTCATGCCACATTTCCACATTCCAAACCTCATGCCAAAGCTGAAAATGAACCTAAAATCGAGCTATGTGCACGTGTGATCATTTTCACATTTTTCTTCCAAACCAAGCACAACCAACTTCCAAGCCTCAACTTCATTTCCAACCCTCAAAACAAATCATATAAAAGCATTTGAACTCCAAATTTGTGCCATTACACTCCATTTTAGATCTGAATATCTCATTTCTCTCAATTTTTTCTCATCTTAGAAGCTTGCTTTTCAAGAGTTTCTTCCATATTCTCTTGTTATATTCATCACTCTTAAGGATCATTGAAGCATTTGGAAGGGATTTCTGAATCTTAATGGATATGCTCCGTTAGGTAACAATATCAAACTTCTCTTGCTGAATTTATATGTGTTTAAAGCTCATTTTATATGAATTTGAAGTCATACTCATGGTAGGCAGTGCATGAACATGTTGTTGTGTTGATTTGGTGGAGTTTCAGTTTTAAGATCTCATTTTCGTGCTAGTTTTTCTCCTTGAATTATTGCATGTTATTAAGAATGAATGGTGGATTTGGAATCGGCGTAGATTTCTGTGTGGAAAAATGGTGGTGGGTTTTTATGTTTCTGGGTGGTTTGATGTTGTTCCAGCAAGGGGTTGGCCAGAGAAGACGACCGAAGTTAGGGCTCCTGCGTCTAAAGGTGGGAGACGGCCTGATCTGGCATTCGTGCGTGTTTTTTAAATTTGAATCATTTGAGATGGCTTGTTTTAATTTGTTTTCCACGCGGAGTCAGTGCCACCTCAATTAATGAGGTTACATGGCCTGCTGGCTGTGCCAAGATCTGGGTTGGGCTTGGTATTGTTTTTTATTTTTAAACCCTCTCTTTCTGGCCTAAAGCGTGTTACAACATAACTCCAGTTCATTTAGCTTTTACTGATTCATGCCCTCCTTCTTATTTCTTTCTTATTCTATTTTTTCTTTTCATTTTTATTTTGATTTTATTTTAATTGATAAATACATTTTAAAAATTGACAAAAATATATTTATGACATTTTAATGTCTTAAGAATTTTATCATGATTTTTATTTTATTTTTCAATTATTTTTCCTATTTTATTTGAAATAATTGTGTGAAGTGCTTTAACATAATTGTCCTTGAACTAGGATTTATGTTATTGATGATTTTTGCTTGCCTTCTTGATCCAATCTTTTAGCCATATTTTTACACTTGATTGATGAATGTTTGAATGTTTTTTTGGTGCCTTGATGATGAATTTTTGAATGCTTCTCAATTGACTTTGATTGGTCATCGATTCATGCTCGATTAATGACATACTTGAACTTGTTGAATTAATTTAATGATGCATTTTTGAAATTCTTTTTGGGATCTCTTTCATACTTGATCTTGATTTCTTTTCCATGAGTTAGAGCCTTAGATCCATATTTGTTTGGCCATTTATTTTTTATTGATGCTTCAATTTGATGATGTGTTGAGCATGATACTTGTTTGTCTTTGACCTAGTCTTTTGAGTTTTGCTCTCTTGTGCGATTCCTTGATGTTCATGACTCTTATGTGAATTGAATGACTTGTCTGAGCTTCTGACCCTCATGTTTTAATATCCATTGCAAGATCATTTCCTTGTTGTATTTCACATAGATGCTTGCTTTCTTTTAAAGTTAATAATGATTGGTGCTTACCTAGTTGTGGATGCATGCTTTGAACATGATGCTTGGTGTTTCTTTCTTGATATTTTGAGCTTGATTTTGAATTAATTTCCATGTTTGTGCTACTTCCTCTTCTTGGATTCATACCTAATTTCACATGTTTGATCCTTTGTGGTTTATTTTCATTGTTGACAAATGTTTAGCCATTGATATGATTCATGATTGATGATGTGTGCTTCTCTCTTAACCCTTGAGGTGTGTTGATCATGATATGATATAAATTCTGACCTTCCTTTGTTCCTACCTTGCTTGACCATCTTTCTTTGGCTTGTTTATTAGTGATGTTTGATATGGTTTTAAGACATGTTTTCTTGTGCATCTCTATGATTGTCATTGCCTATCTTCTTCAACTTTAATGTATGAATCCTTTGAGCATGATTTGTGATGATTGGTATATGTGTGTTAATTTGTTTCCTTATACATCTTTGATTCTTTGATTCATATGATAAGCATGTCTTTATGTTTGACACTTGTGAATTGATTTCTGAATCTCCTTACCTTGTGTTGCTTTGATATCTTTCTTCTCTTCATCTCCTTTATTCTCCTTTGTATTTTGAATACTTGATGCCATTTGTGATTGAGTTGTGTAATGTTTACTTGTATTTGTTCACATGCTCCCTTAAGGCTCCTAGTCCAACTTAATTTCTGATTAAGCTTGGAGTAGGATAGACATTAGGCTCTCAATCCATTGTATGACAGCACTAATTTAGCTCCCTTTCAACTTCAACCTGAGGTCCATCTCTTACATGACAACATTAGGTTAGATTCCCCTTTCTCATCCTCAACTATAGGACCATTTGGCATGATAACATCTAGGTGTGAGATCCCTTAGATTTGTCTTTGCCCTTTGAGTCTCTCTTCTCTCTCTCTCTCAAATCATATCAAAATGCATAATAAATACGATGAGTATTGTATTCCGTGAGCCTTAAGTACATGGGAAATCATTAGTAGTAGTCTCTCCTTACTTCTTCTAGAGTGCTTGGCATACGTCCCGTTTGGGGGCGATCTTGCAAAGTATTCGCACCTATGTCATAGACTTTAGTGTAATACAAATCTCAAACAAATTCAATTCACTTATGTTAAAACACTTCAAAAAATGTAAATCATTTTGTCCTTCATGATTTTATCCTTAAAACTTTTCAGAAAGGGCATGCCATTTCCGTTCTACCACAAACAGGCCTCGTCCCTAACTGCTAGAATATGAACTTAGCATCGCTCATAAAAGACACTTAGCCACCTGTGGTAGCCACGAACTACAAATGCTTTGATTTCTTTATTCTCGTCCAAATGAAGATACTAGGCACAAGACGACAAAGTATTGGAGAGCACCATTCCCCCCATTCACCCATAGTTCTCTAAACTATGATGACTCTGACTTCCCCATTGCACGAGGGAATACGTATGCATAGGACAACAAAGTCCTATCGAGTCTCCTTTTTGTTTTTCCCTTTTTGGTTATGTTTCCCTTAGAAAGTAGGCTTTAGATAAAAACACCCTTTAATTAGAACAACAAGAGTGGATCCCGTTGAGTACAACGGACGCGAGGGGGTGCTAACACCTTCCTCTCGCGTAATCGACTCCCGAACCTAGGATTTGGTTGCGTGACTATGTTCCTTTCCCTTTTTGAGGTTTCTTCGATCGTTTCCTTTCCCCCGTCGAGATAAATAATGTTCATTTGCGACTCCGTTTTTTGCCGGTTGTTTTTTATGTTGCGGCAGCTGGCGACTCTGTTGGGGATGGTTTCCCTATGTGAGTCAATCCTAGAGCTTGTATGTTTCCTTTAATTGGTGTGATTATCTTTGTGCCTTTATTTGCCTTATCTGTTGTACATTATTGCATTTACTTTCATTTTATTGCATCTATTTATCACCGTCATGTTGTTTTGGTTGGCTGCTGTCCTATTGGGTGGGATTGTTCCATGAGAGATAATCCCACTACCCAGGCTTGAATGCATACATAGGATTAGAGTGGATATTCGTGTGGCTTGTGTAGCATCTGACCACATTTAGGTGACACGAGACCCACATTCAGACGAAGTTTTCTTTGGAGATATTCTATCATGCGTGTCTGATGTAGATGATAGGGTGTTTCCATATAGAGCTTATGACTCTGGAGACCGTTCATGGGAAATCAATTGAGACCTCCTTGAGGGGTGATAATGCCAAACTAAAAATTGTAAACGTATTATCATTTCTTGACCTGAGAGCCCGTGAGACTGAGACCTACTAGGATGCCCTGTCCAAGACTAGAACCCACATGCGAGAGGGGATGGGTTTTGCAGGAAACCTTGACTTTCAACCTACCCAATTTTCTGGTTTTCTTATTAGTATGGACTTATGAGCCTGGTATTCTGTTTATTCTGGTATTCTGATTATTCTGGTATTCTGATACTCCCATCATAGTAGAATTTTGAGCCTAGTTCGTCTGCAGCATAGCAGTTGTTCAGAATATATGAAAACCTTGATCCTGTGTCTTTGTATTTGCATCACATCATACTGCATCCTAACATTCATGTTTGTTTATTTCCAGGTGTCACACCCTTTTTTTACCCTAACCTTTAACCTCCATATCATTATCATTTGCATTAGCATTTGCACCTAGCATGGATCTTAGATAGGGAATCAAGGTATCTTATCCAACAATTAAGAGGAAAGCTTCATCTTCAAAGTTTAATCAAGAGCTCAAGCTCAACTTTGTGGAAATCTCAAAGTCACAAGGTATCCATCATCATCAAGGCATGTCACTCAACCACTTGAATCAAGAACACAAGCATTGATTCTTCTCCTCTTATCTCATGGATAACTGTCTAGAGTTTTGATTCAAAAGGATATTTATGGCTATTTCTTTGGGCAAGACATGGTTCAAAAGCTCAACACACACCTTGAAGGTCCTCTACATGGATCATGTGTCATCACAAGCCATCACAAGAGCCTCAACCAGTGGAAATGGTCTTAGGGTTTCATCTGGTCAACAAAAGTTAATTGTGATTCATTTAGGTCAAGATCTTGAATTTCAAGGCCAATCAAGGGCATGATACTTTTTTTCAAATGATTTCATGAGTTTGAAACAAGAAGAATCAAGGAGAAACATAAATCAAGAGTTTGACTAAATTAGGGTTTTGATAGAAATTTTTCTGTGTGAAAAACCCTAATTCTAGCCATCTTGCAACTTCCATAACTTTCTCATTTTTTATCCAATGAAGGCAAACTAGCTATTAAATTGAAGAGGACATCATGAACTACAAGTTTATGGAAGAAAGAATGTCCAAAAGATTCATAGTTTAGGAGATATGATGAGTCAAAGTTTGGAAAAAAGAGATTATGACATTTCTACACTTAGAAATTTTTCTAAGTATGGAAATTCAGTTTGAAATACCTACTTTCAAGCCCATTTTTCATAGTGATACAAGCTTCATTTGAATTTTCCTACAACATGAGAATTGTAGAGCATCCTTAAAGATTTCTTTTGAGTACTAGATCATCTCCATTGGATGTGTAGAACTCAAGTTATGATGCTCCCAAATTAGGGTTTCAAAGTTGTCAAAAGTAGCAAGTGGTTAGACAGATTTATCAAAGACAGTTTTCACTAAGTTCTTGACTTCAATTGAGTTTTCTCACAACATGAAAGTTGAATAAAATTCTTTAAGCTTTCCATCCATTACTAGAACTCTCACATTAGATCAAAACTCATCAAGTTATGTGCTTTCAAAGATAAGGTGTCAAAGTTGTCAAAGGTTCATAACTTAGAATTTTTTTTCTAAGTTACTTTAGACAGATTTTTATGATCAACTTCGAGGCCAATTCTCATGACTTTCTAAGCCTTTTCTCAAGTTTCCATCAACACAAGAAGTGTTCCTCATCATGAGAACTTTATTTGGAGAACAAGAACTCAATAATTGAGCCAAAATTTACCAAGTTATGATGGTTCAAAGTGGGTAACATGAAAGTTGATTCAAGGTGCTATTCATGAGTGATCTTGGCATTTTTCTCAACATGTTGATGCAGCAACATTCTCATTCTGATTTCACATGCATTAGCTCACATTTGGAGTCACCAAACTTTGCCTCAAATGCACCAACAAGCTATGTACCTTTTGCATGCTTCATGAGCAAGTTTTGCTCTATTTGACAAAATCACAAAAACATCCACAAAACCAGCATAACAAGGATATGCTCCACTCAGCATCCAATTCTGAATCCTTGCCACTCACAGAATGCCAACAATCAGCCATGAATAAGGCCATGTGTGTACTATCCCATACACCACCTCATTTCCAAATTTTTAACCATTCACTAACCACAAGCCTTAACCTCAGTAATTTGTCATTTAACCACACCAAGACCATCATATATAAACTGAAAGGAAACCCTAGAGAGAGGGGGGGCTTCATTTTGCTCAGAATTATAACAAAAACTCTCTCACTTGCCTCAAAGTTTTTTTCTTCGAATCTCATTATACAAGGCTCCTCATTCATTTTTCTTGCCCAAGATACTATTCTGAGAGCTTCAGGAGATTAAAGGAAGGATTTTGAGGCTTGCTTGCACGTGGAAAAAGCAATTTCAAAGCTTGCTCAGAGGTAATCTTTTGGTTTCATTTTCTCCCTTTCTAAGTAGCCATTAAGAATGTTGTGAGCTCCTCTAAAGTCCTACAGAGATGTAGGCATTGTTTGTATTAATCTAGGTCATGTTTGAACATGTTCCGTTTGGCACCTTGATTTTTGTTGGCTTCGATTCATCAGTTTGTTGCATTTTAAAATTGTCTTTGATCATGGATTTGAAACCAGCATGAGAAGCTCTTCATTTTAATGGCCATTTGGTGTTGTTTAGTGGTGGTTTTTGGTCTGCAACTCCGGCACAATGGTCGGAGAAGACGACCGGAGCTAGGGCTCCGGTGTCTAAGACCAAGGTCATAAGCTGATGTGGCTTGTAGGACTTTCACGCATGGCCATTTGACCTGCTGAGGTGTATTAATGAAACGTTGTGTTTCATTTAGAATGCTGGCCTTTTTTGTTTGATCATTGGGTTTGGTTAGTTAATGGGCCTAGCTTGCTTTTCACACACCTCTGTTTTATGTCCCGTATGCATTTTAACTAGCTCTTAGTTCATTTTCAAATTGCTGATGCACCCCCTTCATTTTATTCCTTTTTATTTTTCTTTTATTTCCTCTCTTTCATTTTATTTTATTTTAAATACTCCTACTTATTTTAAAGATACACAAAAATATAATTTTGACCCTTTAATGTCTTATGTTAATTTTCATAATTTTTTTTATTTTCTATTTATATTGGATTTAATTTAGATGAGTGTTTCCATTGATACCCTTGCATTAGGGTTGAGGATTTGAGTGATCTACACTCATCATTTAAGGCTAATTTTTTAGCCACATTAAGACCATTGAATAAGGGTTATGTGATTCTGTTTGGGGATTGGTTTTAGTTACCTAAGTTGACTTTCCATTTCTCACTTTTGACCCTCGATTCACTCTCGATTTGATGCATATCTTGCATGTTTCAATCACTTTGAGCATTGTCCTTAACCTATCTTCTTCCTATCTTTTGCAAGTGATTAGATATGTGTTTAAACTTAGGTTTTTTTATTTTTTTGGATTTTATTTGGATGTGTTGCTACTTTTGGTGGAGGCCTCTTTGAGGGGTGTTGATAATTCCTCGTGTTTGAGCCATAGGCCTAGCTCATTGATCCTTTGACCTAGTTAAGTTTGATCATAGCTTGTGGCATTTTGGAATATGATAAAATACTGCCTTGAGGTCCTTTTGGTTTTGGTTTCATGGTCTTTGAACCTTTATCCTATTTTTGATTGATTTTACAAGTTTGGTATTGTTTGAGTGTTTCATTTAGCCATCTTTTGAGCTAGTCTTGTTTTGATACCTCTCTACATGTACTAATTGAAGCTTATTGATATTCATATGTTTCATATTAGATGTCTAACTTGTTGGTCAAGTTGTATGTGTCCTCATTTGATGATCACATCACCTTACACACACTTCACATGACTCTTGGTACATTATAAGGCCACTTGATTTGTATTTTATACATTGCTTGGAGACTATTCTCATGTCTTTCTTTGATTGATCTTTGATGAGTTGTGGATTGATGTGATTGTTGCCCATATGGTTTTCATCTCATATATTACATGTCTTGATCATTTGTTTGATGTCTTACATGCTTTTGCACTCATGACCTTTCATTGCTTATCTTGTTGCATTGACTTTTTGTTTTGTTGACTGATGATTCTCTTTTAGTGCATCATTGGACATACCTCCTTCATACTTTACAGCTCATTTCCCCCTTGGTGGGTATTATGTATCCCTCTCCCCATAGCAATGTGATAACTTAGTGCTTTTAACCTTTTATTTGTGTTTGCTTTATAATTTAAGAAAGATAAAATGAACTTAGAATTAGAGCACATTTTCAATAAAAGGAACAAATAAGGCTTGATACAATATCAAGTCATTTTTCAAAACCCATTAACTTGGTTTACACCTTAGGGTTTCTCTCATCTCATTCTCCTTTCTTATCTTTTCCATTAACCCCACATCAACCTTGTATGTATTATACCTTTGTAAGTCGATTGCTTCGTGTGTCGCCATCAACCTACCTTGATCTGTTCACCACCCATTCCTTTAAAAAATATTTTATCTATTTCTTTTCTCCTTGAGTCTAAAAACCTTGGTATTGTACCAAGTGCATTTTCAAAACTCTTTTCTTAATAAACTTGGATGGTTGTGGAGTGGTTAGGCGAAGGCCTTGTCCTATCCCAAGTGCTTGACATTACTTTTAGGGTTCACTATCATAAAGCACTTACCATTCAAAATCAAAATATCCTTAATAAGAGAATAAGTTTCTCTTTGTATTGAACTAAAGAGAGAGGATTGAGTGAAGACTTCTTCCTCTCCGAGTATTATGATACTCACTTTAGAGTGTGTGGTCCTGATACTCGTCTTTCAATATGAAGACGTGACTATATTCGCCACACCATTTTCACAATAAATCTTTTGAGATAAAAAATTGGGTACTACCCGCAAGGGGTTACTACCCGGGGACTTATTTCACCCTTAAAAGCAACTGTCAACAAATCAAATATGGCATCTTGCCTTGATGGAAAAAACTAATATTTTAAAAAAGGACATGTTACATCCATTCTATCACAAATAGGTAACGCCTAAGAATCCACAAGTGAGTTGCAATACACCTAACTGCTAGAATGAGTGTGTCGGTATCGTCTATAAAAAACACCAACAAACCGTAGTCCAAACTATAGATGCTCTGATTCTTTACTTCTTTTAAGTAAGATATGTAGGCACAAGGGCTCCAATCCTTGGCGAGCACACTTAATTCTAGTTACCCGTAGTTCTCTGAACTACATTGACTCTGACTTTCTCATACCTGTTAAGAATACGTAAGCATAGGACCGCGAGGCCCTACCGAGTCTTTTTCCCTTTTTCACCTTCTTTTTTCTCTCTGTTCTTGATTTCCAACCCTTTTGTCTCCCTTTAGAAAACTTTTAGAAAGCAACATCCTTTAGCAACATCCTCACACATAGACAAGCAAATGGTTCCCATCGAGTACGATGGATGTGAGGGGTGCTAATAGCTTCCCTTCGCATAACTGGCTTCCGAACCATTTCTCTCGGTTGCGAGACCATCTTATCCATTTTCTTCTTGGGGTTTTCTCGATGTTTTCCCTTCCCCTTTTGGGATAAATAAAGTTCGATGGCAACTCTTCTATTTTTCCACTTTTCGCCTCTCTGTCGTTGCATTTTTTTGAGTAGCGACACTAGGGTTTGTATTTTATCCTTGATTCTAGTTGTTGAAGATCTATAGAGATGGACACTAGCCGGAATAAGATTATTGTGTACAAGTTTCTACTTTCTATCCTAAGTTTAGTTCATGGTTTGGTTGCTCTAGCAAATCTTAGTGTTCTGGAAGATTTCAGAAAAGACTATGGGAGGATCTTGAGTGTTATGCATACAATTACTGAATATGAGTATAATGATATTCATACCCTTCTATAAATCTATGACCCTCTATTACAGTGCTTCACTTTTCCAGATTATCAGTTAGTGCCAACCTTGGAAGAGTGTGCCTTTATTCTGGGGATTCATATCAAAGATAAAGCACCTTTCTATTGTTCCAAGGAGAATCCTGATCTTGGTGATATTGCTATTGCTCTTTATTTGAGCAAGTCTGTATTGGTAGATAATGTGGTTAGCAAGGGATGATTTCCAGGATTGTATCTGTGTTTCTTGGTTAGTGAAGCTCAAAGGTTTGCTGAAGCTGGAAGTTGGACTATTTTCAATGCTATTCTGGCTCTATGTGTCTATCGAATCGTTTTATTCCCCAATGTGGCAAACTTTGTTGATATGAACGTTGCTCGTATCTTCATCATGAAGAACCATGTGCCTACCCTCTTGGGTGACTTGTACCATTCAGTCCACTACAAGAATGAAAAAAGGAGAGGGGGTTTGTTTCTTGATGTGCACCACTCCTTCACAAGTGGTTCATGAATCATCTTCCTCGCTCTGGTGCTTTTGTGGACGCCCGGAAATTACCATAATGGTCCAAGAGTTTGATGGGTCTAACTGCAAAGGATATTGTCTGATTTAATCCAAGCTTTCTTGGTATGGAGATTATCTACAGTTGTAGGGACTTACCGAATGTACCTCTGGTAGGAAGGAAATGGGGGATCAACTATAAGCCTTCCCTTGCTATTAGAAAATTTGGGTATTACTTTGAGGGAGCCACCAAAGGACCGAGGCATTCAAGAATCTATGTTTTTCCATGGAAGAAATGATCCTGAGCTACTGAAGAGAGTTGTGGGTGCTTGGGGAAAGATTCACAAAAGGGGAAAGACTTCCTTAGGCAAGGGTGACTGTAGAGCTTATCTCCCTACTTAGGGTGGATTCATAAGAGGGTTGAAGAGGTGTTTTTGCCTTTTTATGTGGAAGATCTGTTGTACCCATTGGTTATTGAATAGTCTACTTTTTTAGTGTAGAGAGGTACAATAAGTTGTGGGGTGAGAAAGAGGAGCTTCGCAAAGAAAACGAAGAGTTGAAGCGCGAAATCTACTGGATTAAGCATGCGAAGGTACATATAGCCAAGATGAAGACATATCTGCTTGTTGAGAAGGAAGGTATGCTAGAGGCAGATTTCAGAAGCAGAGAACGGATTGGCAAAGATCTGAAGAGTGCCAGTAGTCTCCTCTAGTAGAAGAAGAAGGAGCTAGATAGAGCCTATCTGGAGATTTCCAAGTTCAACAGTCAATGGAATGCCACTGTGAGTTCTAACAAGAAGAGGGAAGATGAGGTTAAGGCTCGGTTTGAAGAGTTGTAGCAGCAGCTTAAAGACAAGAAAAGGGAAATCAGAGAAAAACTATTCCACAGACTCAAAAGTGATCAACAACACAAGGAAAAACAACTGCAGTTGGAGGAAGTCTTATTAGCCATAGAGGAGCTCAAAGTTCAGGCAGAGGCGAAGAAACCCAGAATTGAATACGTTTTTGGATATGGTTCTTGGGAATTATGTTGTCATTACTTGAATGGGATCATGCATAGGCAAGATGTTCTTATTTAAAAGATGATCCAGAGGCCAAGACATTCCAACACCAAGAAGTTATTCAAAGAAGTCCAAGACTGGAGCATATAGCATAATGGCTGGGGAGGATTGACTTTGGTGGAGATGGAGGATACATCTTAGTTGTTTTTCCTTTTGTATTTGATCACCATTAGACCTGTTAATTGGGATCAGTGGCTTTGTATTTGATTTTGCCTCTTCTATATGAGCTTGTTGTAATTGACTCTTTATTGACATTTCTTCAGCTAATATATGAGTTATGTTGCCAGTGTTCTATCCATCTCTCTTGTTTATTACATTTAAAACCTTAATTAAGGTCTAAATCGCCCTGATAATCAAACATGGAATTTGCATTGCATTTTCATAATCATGTGCATAACAAGAGTTCTTGGCCGGTCTTCTTATCTTCATTTGGTTTTCTTAGCAGGATTACGGAATCAGTTATTCATCGTTATTCAACTAGAAGAAATCAGAAAAGACTCATGAACCAGATACAGACTGAGTTACTCAAAGTTCAGAATCGTGTAGCATAATTTATGGAGTTAATGCAAAATATGGCGCAAGGCTAGGAGCAACTGAGGGCATTGGTTCATCCCATTATTAATCCGCTCGGTGGTGATGTGAATGGTGTCAATCCTTCCAGCGGAGGTGGTTTGAATAGAGCAAGCCCAAAAAATGATTTCCCGCATCCTTACATTGATGTGTTAGTTAACAATACTGCCCAATATTCAGTGTTTTCCTTCATGGATGGCTTCTCTGGGTAAAACCAAATCAAGATGGCCCCATAAGACATGGAGAAAATGACATTCATAACACCATGGGGAACTTTCTATTACAAAGTAATACCCTTTGGATTGAAAAATGTTGGGGCAACTTATCAACGGGCGATGGTGACTCTCTTTTATTATATGATTCACAAAGAGATCGAGGTCTATGTTGATGGCATGATTCCGAAGCTTCAAACAGAGAAAGAACATCTGGTTAATTTTCATAAGTTGTTGGAAAGGTTGAGATTGTTCAAGCTAAGATTGAATTCAAATAAGTGCACCTTTGAGGTGAGGTCTGGTAAACTGCTGGGTTTTATCGTTAGCCAATAAGGTATCGAGGTTGATCCTGCCAAGATAAAAGCGACACAAGAAATGCCTAAGCCGAAAATAGAAAAATAGGTTTGTGGTTTCTTGGGGAGGTTAAACTACATAGCTACATTCATTTCTCATCTCATAGCCGTGTATGAACCAATATTCAATTTGTTAAGAAGAGATCAAGTTGTTAGGTGGAACGAAAACTATCAAAGAGCTTTTGATATAATAAAGGAATATTTGCAGGAACCTCCGATCCTCATGCCTCCATTAGCAAGAATATTTTTGATAATGTATTTAACGGTTCTTGAGAATTCAATGGGGTGTGTTCTTGGTCAACACGACAAGACAGGTAGAAAATAACATGCTATTTATCACCTGAGTAAGAAATTTACTAATTGCGAGTCGAGGTACTCGATGTTAGAGAAGAAATGTTGTGCACTTGCATGGGTAGCCAGGTGCTTGAGGGAATACATGTTAAATCACACAACCCTGTTGATATCTAAGATGGATCCAATCAAGTATGTGTTTAAGAAGCAAGCTCTTACTGGAAGGATTGCCTGTTGGAAAATGGTTTTGACAGAGTACGATATTCAATATGTTTCCCAGAAACCATCAAGGGTAGTGTTCTGTCAGAATATCTTGCACAACAACTGATTAAGGATTATCAGCCGGTGAAGTTGGAATTTCCTGATGAAGATGTCATGTATTTGAAAGCCTAAGATTGTGATGAACTATTTTCGGATGAAGGACCCAAAATTGGATCCCAGTGGGGATTAATTTTTTATGGTGCTGTTAATGCTTATGGCAACGGAATCGGGGAAATTATCACCATTCCCAAGGGTTCTCATATACCTTTCACTGGTAGATTGACATTTGATTGTACCAACAATGAAGCAGAATATGAAGCGTGTATCATGGGGTTGGAAGAGGCTATTGTTCTGAGGATCAAAAATCTTGATGTGTATGGTTATTCAGCATTGGTAATCAATCAAATAAAAAGAGAATGGCAGACTCTTCAGGTAAACCTGATACCTTATAAGAATTCCTCCAGAAGATTGTTGCCTTTCTATGACAGGGTTGAGTTTCATCATGTACCCCAAGCTGAAAATTAGATGGCAGATGTGTTGGCAATGTTGGCATCTATGTATAAGGTGAATCGGTGGAATGAGGTACCTTCAATCCGTATCACGCACCTCGAAAGACCTGTTCGTGTCTTCGCAACAGAAGAGGTGGCACACAGTAAACCCTGGTTTCATGATATCAAGTGCTTTCTCAGGAGTCAAGAGTACCCATCAGAGGCATCTAGCAAAGATAGAAAGACTTTAAGAAGATTGGCCAGTAATTTCTTTCTGAACAAGGATGACATGTTGTATAAAAGGAACTTTGGCATGGTCTTGCTACGGTGTGTTGATAAAGACGAAGTAGACTGGTTGATGGAGGAAGTTCATGAAGGCTCTTTTGATACCCATGCCTGTGGGCATGCCATGGATAGAAAATTATTAAGGGCGGGTTATTATTGGATGGCCAAGGAATCGAACTGTTTCAAATATGCAAGAAAGTGTCATAAATGCCAGATTTACACAGACAAAGTGCATATGCCACTGGCTCCTCTCAATGTATTGTCATCTCCTTGGCCCTTTGCTATGTGGGGAATTGATATTGTAACACCCTAAATTTTCCCCGTAATATTTTAAATTTAAAAACAGAGTAATTAATTTAAACACACGTAACTTAGGATGTTACGGTCAACATACAAAGTCTGTACATCAGACTAACTATGTAACTCTTATAATTCTGCAAAATCATAAAAACATGAACATGTCAGAATGTTACTTTTATTGCATCGGAATAATAAAAATCATTTATCTTAAAATCATGTAATTCATCAAACAACAACAAAACATAATAAGGGAGATGTCCACAAATCTCAAAGAAATATAATTATAAAAATGAGTTCCCACGACGCCTAGTGTTACAATCAGAGTTGACACTAACTACAAAGAAAAGGTAAGGAGACTCCATCTTCAACTCACATCTGAGTCCTACTGCGGAGTATCTGCACATTGCCCACATGGAGGAAATATTCAAACATAAGAGGTGAGATATCATGATAATATAAAGGGAAGCATGATAAAAAGTATGCATTAGAATATCACATGAACTGTCACCCAACCTACAACACATCATACTCAACACCAACAATAAGTTATCCAAGCATAAAGATAACACAACAAAAATTTAGCTAAATATCTTATATTAATCAATCAACAACATCGTTACTAATTATTCCCCAAACGACATGGAATTAAGTAGAAGCAAGTCAAATTAATCACACAAAACCATATATTTATCAACATAGAAACATATATAATGCAATGAGACTCACAACCTGACTCAATGCATATGCATGTGGTACCAATTTTCGTGAACACTCAGGTTCACCATTCTGATCCCCACCTCCTAGGATCAGAACCACTCACTGACCCATCACCTCTGGAATCAGCTACCGGCCTAATCCACACAATGGGATTTTAGGCTCACTAACCACGGACCGTTGTCCACAAATGTATGAAATGTGACTATCTATGCATACAATAACAATAAATCATCATGAATAATAACTCACCACTATGGTTATTGTAAACCGCCTAAATTGGCCAACTGTTGCACCCTAAAATTTGCCCACCATTTTTCCGACTTTGACTGGCTTTTGCTTCGTTTTCATCTGCATATCATTTAGGTCGCATTTTGCCTGCGTTATCAGCCGGATTGAATTTATCAGGATTTTAGTCGCTAGGCTCGCATTCCAGGCGATTCAAATCAATTCAAACAAGAAGTTCAGTGTCGAAATCGAGTAAAAAGTCGCTTTCCTCTTGATAATTCAATCCGTGTTGATAATATCGGCGCACTTTGGTGCCTGCCCGTTTTCCATGGCATTTTGCATTTTATTGGTTTTTTTTTTGTTTTATATTTCATCATTTAGAAAATAGGTTTTAGAATTTAATTATATAGTCTAAATAGTTTTAATATTGTTTTAAAAAATAAATGGATAGAAATAGTTTTTAGAAGTTAAATAAAATTTTAGGTGTTTTTAATTAGATTATTTGAATAGATTCCTTTTTAGTTTTTAAAAATGATATTAGGATTTATTTGTCTGAAATAGTTAGTTGGATTTAATATTGTTTTTTAAAATAGTTAGAATATAGTTTTTATTTTATAATATAGATTTTATTATTGATTTTCAATTAGTTTATTTAATAGTTTTTATTAGTTTTTTTAATTGATTAATTAAGTGATTAGATTAGAGTTAATTAGTTGTATAGATTGTTAGGATTAATTTTTAGTTAAGTCAACTTTAATTATCATTTTCATTTTTCATTAATCATGTCATTAGCATTTAATTTAAGCCATATTAATCAGCATTGATCAGCAATAATCAGGATTTTTGGTCTTTACCTGTGCCACGTGTCAGCTGCTGGGGGTATAAAACACTGTTCATGTTCCCCTTTTCTCAGACCAACACAACCCTAGCCGCCTACCCATTGTTACTATTCATCATCTTGTTCGTTTTTCAACAGCCATTGAATCTACCTTCAAACCCTCATTTTCCAATAATAACACTTCAAAAACCACTGTTTCCTCTTAATCGTCCAAAACTTCATCAGCCCAGAAATCATAAACCACTTCAACGCAACCCATTTCATTTCTTCGTTCATCATCAAACCAGCTTCAACAAACTACCTAACCTTTCACCCGTTTCACATTACAAACAACACAACACACACACTTCAACTCTAAACCCCCGTTTTTTCCACCATTTCAGAACCCTCTCCAAACAGCAACACCTTCAACTTTCACCTTCAACATCAAACTCGTCCAGAAACCCAGAAAGCTTCAAACCTTCAACGGAAACTCTTCCCCTGTTCATCTTCAACGCCAACATCATCAACCTCACTGCTGAATCTCCGCATTCCAAACACGCTTCACCACCTTCAAATAACACAAACAACAACACTTTGTCAACCTTCATCAGATATACCCAGATTCAACATTCATTTACTCCTTCCATCTTCATCGAACAACCTACAACAACTCATCACCTCAAACAAAACAACCCAGAAACGAAACCTACCATCTATCTCTCCTTCAAAACCCATGCGAAACTCAAACCGCAACATTCGTCTTCAACCTCCACAAACCTCCATCAACATCATATCTCATTAACAAAGACGTAAAACTTAACCCGTTTTTCCATTTTCACCAACAAACTGCAACCCCCAACCTCCAAATCTCCAGATTCACTCTTCAAAACCCTTTCAATCGAAACCCACAAACTCAACCAAAACCAAAAAATTCAAACCACTTCGAACGACCTCCACCCTTCGTTTCCGCCATTTTCGGCCACATTTTTGAACCACCAAACCCAGCTTCCATCCTCCATTCACCTGCTCCCATTTTACGTCACCTACATAAATGCAACGAACCCATAATTATTGACCCATTTCCACTTCATTTCACTCAACCCGTTAAACAATAACACATTCCATATCGTAAACCCTTTCAACCCAGATCTAAAGCTCATAAACAGAATATAAGAAGATGGATTGATTTGAAGCAAAAGAAAAATCAAACGAAAGAGTTGAGAGAGAGAGACGCAAAAACGAATCACGAGAGAGGTTTGAGGTGAGATGGAACGAAAAACGTGAACAGAGACGAGAGAGGTATTGTTGGCCTTTCACGATTTGGAAGAAGAAGAGAATTCTTTCACTTTTGTTTTTATTTTTATATTTTTGTGTTGTGGAGTGCTGATGGGCTTCAAGGCCCGTTTTTCTTCTCTGCACCCTGTAACACCCTTTTTCTACCCCAAAAATATCAAGGCAAAATAACACAGAAATCAGAGTGAATAAATAAGTCTCATTAAAAAGCCACTAAAAGGGCGTACATTTCTCAAAGTCATCAAAATAGGTTCATACTCCGTAACTACGGGTTTTTTCCAAAGTACATCAAAACATCATAAACAACGGAACTCAAAGCATAAATCAAAGTTTTCCTCAAAAAAGGAAATTAATCAAAATAACTTCAACAGTATAAAATCAACTCAAGGAACCCAGCTCGATGTTACATATCAGAGCAAGACCCTCTAGGCTGACCAAAAGACTAAAACACTCAAAAACTTCAAAACTAACTCCTCGCCGGCGTCCACGGCTAAACTGGATCATCTGCACGTTACCCACCTAGAGGTAACATTCAAACAAGCAGGGTGAGTATAACAATTCATAATAATCAATGTATAACAATTAATGCATAAACAGCATCATAATTATATTCAACACATTTATATTACTCAAATATGCCTCAAAGGCCACAACGTCGTAATTCATACAAAAAGACTCATAAATGCAATGTGACACAACTCAATGCATGTGGTACCAATCATCACAGCGCGATGGACACTGGGCCATCAACCCTCCATAGATCCCCATCAATAGGTCGATTCTACTAGAGAACCGGAGCACATCAAAATACTTCACATCCATACAGTGGAATTGAAGCCAAAGTAATCGAGGTCCTGAATCGAAGTCCAAATGCACATGAATGCATGATGCACACGTCACAATAATAATCCTCACAGTACAGTATATGGTGCATCATCATTCATCATATTCACCATCATCACATAAATCGTCGTATCTTATGTTATCACATAATTCATCAAATCATGGTAATTTCATCATATTAACTCAATCAATACATCATAGGAACTATCATAACATCATGTACGCATCACCCAAAACCCACTGTCATACTCGGGGTAATCCATCCTAGAAATCACAGAATTAAACATCAAGGCATCGCTGCAAAATGATCAAATTTCGCGAACTCTGCTACGTTCGCTGGCTTGCTCGCTAGGCGAGTCGGTAGCGAGTCTTCACTGGCATGCTCGCTAGGCGAGTCTTCGCTGGCCTGCTCGCTAGGCGAACAGAGCGATGACAGCAAAAACTTGTTACGACCAGAACAGATTCTTGTCCAAATACTCATATGATTCACTTACCCAATGCCCCCAAAACATCCCTAAATCATCCCTACGGCGAGAACGGCACAAAATCTATGGTTTATTAGGCCAATCTGGCAACATTTGCACTGCCTAAATCACTATTTTCCTGCAGTTGCTCTGAGTGCATCAGAGTTACTCACATTTGAACATTCTTATTCCTACCGGGTCAAACATATAAAGATCTAAGGTTTTGGCCACGAAGGCCTAAGGTTTCCCTTCTCATATCAATATTCAGTGTTACATACCATTACCCCTAACCTCAAATTCTTATCATCAAATTCCCTATTTTCCACAACCAACCCAAAATACCTTAAATCATAAACCAACCATAAACACATCTAAAGGCATACATAGAAAATCATGAACAGTGATACTCCCCATACCTTAGTCGATTCGCAGCTTTCACGATTAACTTCGGGATCTTCTACCTCCAACCTTTCCTTCAGAGCTCTGGCCACCAAACTTTCACGGTTAACACAAAATGAATTCAAATTCCCCTTCAGAACTCAATTTTGTCCAACCTAGTCATGGGCCTCACAAATTAGGCTTTTCCCTCATTACCCTTACTAACTCCCTCAAATGCGCAAATTGCCCTTATTTCACTTATATTCCATTTAATTAATAATAATACTAATAAATTAATATTATATGCTATTAATCAAATAAATACCCAAAAATACACATCTTTCCAATATTCACAAAACCACCGGAAATTCACCGAAACATGAATATTCTCAATTAAATAATTAATTAATATATTCCGATTAAATTTGGAGTGTTACACACCCCCTTTTCATTTTGCCATCCGTATGGATGATGGGCTTTTCAGCCCAAATGATTCCATGTTATTGTCTGTACCCCTGTCATTATTGAAACCCCCTGTTGGTTATGTAAATATATACATAAATTATTATTTTGTAAATTATTATTAATATGTATATATTATTTTTCTTGTTTTATTTTTCTTTTTATTAAATTGTAGATATTATATATTAGTCTTGTTAATATATTTTATTTAAAGTTTCATTATTATTTCTTTTAGTTGTATATATTTTATTCTAAATTTTATTTAATATTTCTTTTAGATTTTTTTTCTATGTAGATTTTCATTTTATATCCTTTTAGAAGTTAGTTCTATTTTTCATTTGTTATTGGGCATTTTGTCCCATTTCATCTGTTTAGGTCGATGACGAGACCTCTATTATTTTTCTGTCAAATTATTGATGAGAAACGATGGATCTGAGACTGACTTTCTCTCCTCTTTCTCATTTTTGACTTTATTTCACTTCAATCTTTTTGGTCGATAACGAGACCTCCGTAATCCATTACCAGTCAAATTATTGATGAATAATGTTGGATCCGAGACCACTTCTTTATCTCCTCGTTTCTCTTCATCTCTCGATTTTATTTTGACTTTAGGTGATCAATGAAGTCTTGTATCTGCAAGATGAGATCCCACTATTTTTGGTCCGTGCGAGACGATTCAATTGGAGAATGATCCTCAATATCGTGAATCTATCTTGTCTATAGCACGGAAATCAATACGCGACCTCTTCAAGTTTGACTTCCCTTATAAGTTGAGCTATGACGGTTTAGCGTCACATTGGTCCCGATTCGAAGCATCATCAAGGATCAAAAGAGGAGAAGATTGGAATGGAGCTTGCACACAATATCAAGGGTCAACGGAACCACTCTGTTAGGTAACATCTTTCTAATTCAAGTCTTTTAATCAATCGCCGAGCGTTGTGAGTTGTAAGTGTCGCTACTGCGAAAATCGGCGCCGTCTGACAGAAGAGTCGCCACCGTGCGTTATTTATCCCAATGGAGGGAAAGGAAACGCTCGAAGTAAACCTCGCAAAAAACGGGGAAAAGGTATGGTCATCGCAACCAAAACCTGGGTTCGGGAGTCGGTTACGCAAGGGGAAGGTATTAGCACCCCTCACGTCCGTCGTACTCGACGGGATCCACGCTTGCTTGGGTTGTCTACAGGATGCAAAACAATCTATCTACGGCTGCTAAATCTAAACGGAAAGGAATTGACTCGATAGAGCGTCGCACTCTACGCCTACGTATTCTCAAGCGAGAAAGTCAGAGTCAACGTAGTTCGGGACTACGGGGAAATTGGCTCGCCAAGACCTCGCGTCTTGTGCCTACGTACTTCCACACTGCATGGAAGATCAGAGCTTTACGTAGTTCAGGCTAACTACCGCTAAACGGGGTATTCTCACACAGCAGTGAGAAATCAAACTAGTTTCAAAGGTACGGGAACCTACGGGCAAAACTATGGCTTTGGTCTCAAATGCACTCGGGCAAGAGAGAAAAAGGGTAACAGTTAGTCGTCAGCGGGAGAGTCTCGATCGCACAGTAGCGAGAGAACAACAGGTTAGTCGTTAGTGTGCTCGCTAGGATATCGCATCTTATGCCTACATATTCTCGTCTGGTACGAGAAATCAGAGCAGCTGTAGTTCGGCTACTTTCGGGACCACAACTCAAATCTCGTTTTATTAACATTCTGAAAATGATTACAAGGATGGAATACTGAAAATAAACCCCTAGGAAATACTATCCTATCCTATCCTGACAAATCGAATGGAGAATAGTCAAATGGAAAATAGTCCCCTAACAAGTGGACTTCTAAAACTATCCCTAAAATAAACTCTATGAAAAAAATACACTCTAAAAAATATTAAATCTACTTTAATATTTTTTTCTCTTTTTCTCAATGTTTTTTTTTCAAATATTTCTTTATTTTTTCAAATACTTTTTCTATATTTTTTTCTTCACTTTTTTTTCAACTATTTCTCAACATTTTTTATTCTTTTTCACTATACTTTTTCCTTTAATATTCTCTTTTTTTCTTCATTGTATTTTTTTTCAATCTTTCTATTTTTTCTATTTTTCTATATTTTTTTCAATATTTTTTCCTCTATATATTTTTTCTACACTTTCTTTACATTTCTTTATTTCTAAAAACTAAACAAAATAAAAAGTAAAGAAAAGAAGACAGGGGGGGTACACAGCCCAGCTGGGGGTGTTACTAGCAAAAGAAACCAGGGCCCAGCCCAATCACACAGAATACACACACGGGGGGGTGAAGTTAGGAAACGAGGGAGTGTATCAGCAAAACAATGGGCCCAGCCCATAGTCCCTCCAAAAAAACACAGAAATGGAGGGTGGATACCAAAAACGGGGGGTGGCACGAAAAAAACTTTGGGCCTAAGGCCCAGTCCAAGCCAGCGACCCTTCCTCTCCCCACCTTCACTCTCCTCTGAACCTGAAACCCTAAAACTTCCTCCTTTCTCCCTTCACAGCGCCGCTGTCGTCCACTGTTCACAAATCCTCTTCAACATCCTCCGTTTCAAACTTTTCTCTCAATCTCCTATCAACTCTCTTCTCATCCTCCAGCTTCATACTCCAAAACGAAAAACCCTTATCCCTTACTCATCTCACACTTGTTTCCTTCACTCACCCCGTTGAGTTCGGTGAAGCTCGCATGAAATTATTGAAGATCCTGGCGAAATCTTGAAGAACGAACACGAAGGTGATGAATCTGGATATATGAAGGCGAACATCAAAGAGATCGATGAATATCCTGGGGAAATCTGGCAACGATATGAAGCCGGTTGAGGATCTTCTGAAATGGATCTTGAAGAACACGAAGAACCGGATAAATGTTGAAGTGAAATCTGGTGCTTGCTTGAAGATCTTGGAGATTGTTCGCTGAAGACGAACGTTTGGAGTTTTCTGAAGATCAAAGCGTGGATTGCGTGCTCTTGCTGAAGCTCGTTTCTGCAGATTTGTGTGTTCTTCTGGAAGATTGCTGAGAGTTGGATGAATGTTCTTCGCTGATGAAGATTGAAAGCGCTTATGGTTCATTTGAACATGATGAACGCTTGAAGATTCTGGGAAATCTTGTGAAGACGATGAACTCGTGAGGGTGAGATGAACACCGGTGATGATGATGATGATTATATTTCTTGTTGATGATGTTGATCAGAAAGAAGATGAAGACGAAGATTGATGGCTGAGGTTGGATGCTTGAAGGTTGATGATCTGTTGAAGGTGAAAGTTGATCGGAGGTTGAATCGGAGGTTTCTGGGAATTTCTGGGTTTGTTGATTATGGAAGATGAAGTTTGATCGGAGGAGAGGAAGTTATGGAGGTGGGAGATGAAGTCCTGATCGGAATCTGGGGATTTTGAGTGTTTCCGGTGACCGGTACGGCGGCCGGAATAGGTTAGAGGTGACCGGCGGTGAACTGGTACGGTGGTTGCATGGCCGCCAGCCATGCAACCGGTGGTGGTTCAGGTGGTGACGCGTAGCACCGGTAGTGGGGGAGACGGTGCATGGATGCCACGTGGAGACTGGTGTGGCAGAGTGAGAGGGAACGTGAGTGTGATGTGGCGTGTTTCTGAGTGTGAAATGTGGGTCCCTCTCTGGGATTTACACGTGGAACTGAGACTATATAGGGCTGAGAATTTTTCTGGAATATTCTGGACCTTTCTTAGACTTTGCTGAAGTGAATTTGGGCTTGCGAATTTGATAATGAGGCCCACGAAAAAACTCCCAAAAAAACTGAATAATACTGAAAAAATATAGTTAAAAACCTGATTAATATCTAATCCTAATTAACTAACTAAATGATGATTAACCTAATTAATATCTAATAAGATCTCAATTAAACCTAACAAGAGAATTATCCTAATACTCTAATAAACTCTAATTAAATTCTACACTAATAAAATTCTAATAAATTTCTATTAAACCTATATTATTTATTATAAAAGAAAATCTCTCAAAAGAAAACTCTATTTATTCTATAATATCTATTAAAGACTATTAAGAGAAAAATCTATCTATTTCTATATTAAAAAATGCTATTAAAATCTATGTTATCTAAAAGAAAATTTATTATATTCTATAAAACCAAAATAAAAATCTATAATATTTCTATATTAAAAGAAAAACTATATATTTCTATCAAAACTATTTAATATCTAATATATTCTAAAAACTATTAAAAATATTAAAACCTATTACTATTCTATATCTAAAAAAATATATTCAAAAATCAATTAATATTCTAAAAGAAAAATCTATTAATATCCTATATTAATCTAAAAATGATTAAAAAAACTGATAAAACCCTAATAATGGCTAATAGAAATCCAGAAAAATTCACAATAATTCCCGAAGGAACAACAATAGCACCGAACGACAAATAACACTGCGAGAGCGCCACAAAATAGCCGGTAAAAATCAAAAGACACCGAAATATCCCTAAAATACGATTCTACTTATCGAAACTGATAAAAAACACCTAAAACGCGAGACGAGAGCTGTGATCCCGATAAAATCAAAACAAATGAAAAATGCACTGTATGCGATATACAGATGCGAATGCGGTCATGCGTCGAAACATCGAGCCAGATGCGGGACCCGGTTGGTCAAATTTTGGGGTGCAACAGCTGCCCCTATTCAAGCGGCTTGGACCTGAATGGTTGAAGAGCGCTCAGCCTTCAAACATTAAAGGTAGATGACGGTTGAATACAAATGAAACCCTGAAATTTGCCAACCGCGGGAATATACTGCAAAACTGCTTGAGGAATAGCTTCCAATAAACTGAAGTTTGGTTGTCACGGCAACAACTGGTCAATTTTCTGATAAATTTTCTTCTCCTTGTCAACACCAATCACCTGTGTGACGCCACAAGTATTGGAATAATGCTTCGCAAAGCAAACGACTTGATTCCCATCTCTCTTATGGGATCAAATCCGGTCAACTCACAGTTCACAGCGAACTTGAGGACAATCCTCCTGGGGAACTTCTGAATCTACTGCTTGGCACCCATTCTGTCAACAGGCCGCAGCTTCAGAAATCTGATATATGCTAATCTCTGTTGTTTTTTTCGATGCTGACGTAACAACCAAATATGAAGAATCACTCCGCTGGGGGAGAAGAGAAGCTTAACCACACAACTCTGCAGGGGAACATACTTGAAATCCAATAGGCAACCCTTCTGGTCTATGTTTCAACATGCGTATGCTTGAGAATGATGCAATGCCTTATATGACATGGAATGCTATGCGTTCTGTTTGAAAATGTGAGGCCCAGACGGCATGGATATACTATATGCTTATATAAATGCTATGACGCTATATGCGAATGCAAATGCAGGCTCGAGCTGCCAGAGAACACCAGATCTGAAAACCACTTGGCAAAATAAATGCCGAAGGTAGACGTCAACTCTACTGGGGATGAACCGAAGTCACAGAACCATCTCAGCAAAATAAATGCTAGGACAAGGAAAACCAAATCCGCTGGGGATAACTGTCCTGCTGGAGAAATGAAAAGGCAACCCTGCTTGGCGACTTCACTGGGGAAAGAAAAAAACAACTCTGCTTGGGGATGCTCTCTTCAAACCATTGGCAACTGATTGTGCTCTGCGGGGATCGATCCCAACTGGGGTTGATTGTGCGCAGCACGTTGCTGGAAATGCCCCTACTACCGAGGATATCAATCTTAATCTGCTGAGGACACTCCTGATCCTACTCTGATGCAGGGTAAAATACAATCTCGACTCTTCCGGGGATAATACGCAACTTTCATCTGCTGAAGAGTAGCAATTCTGATTTTAACAACATCCACAAGGAGTTCAAACCTTAATCGGAGTACTGGTATCCGTTGAGCTTCGTATCGGGAAACATGACAACATGCGGGTCATTGGGAATTACTGTGTCAGGTACCTTTAGGTTTTTGTTTTTCTGGTTTAGGATAAACACGGATTATGTACACAGTGAAAGATATGGGAAATACTAGACGAGAACTAGCATTCAAAGGTAGGCTACCAGACGAGAACTGATAGGAAAATAGATTCGTAGTTTGGACATCAGACGGGGCTGACTGGATAACAGACTGAGGCATAGACAACCAGGCGAGAACTGGCTGAAAGCTGACGTACACCAGACGAGAACTGGTATAACACATAGGTTAAAACACACGATGATCAGACGAGAACTGATTACGCGACGACATGTACCAGACGAGAACTGATACGACACTTGAAGAAACGGTGACCAGACGAGAACTGGCTACGCGACGACATGTACCAGACGAGAACTGATACAACAATTGAAGACACGGTGACCAGACGAAAACTGGTTACCATAAACTACACCAGACGGGAACTGATGCTTACAATAAACTACACCAGACGGGAACTGATGCTTACAGAAGGGTGGGCCAGACGAGAACTGGTTACCGGTTTTCCAGGCGAGAACTGGACTTTGGAAACAACTGGCCACTGACACGTAACAGGTTTAAACTGCAGGATAATGACCCAACGACAGCAAGGCCTTTTTATTTGGAATGTTAATGTTTTTGATAAGGGTAATGACATGATTCCCCGATACTCAACTTCGGTTGAGGATAAACAGGCTGGCTTGAACAACTTGCCCCAGTACACTCAGCTGGGGATAGAAAGACTGGCTTGAACAACTTGCTCCAGTACACTCAGTTGGGGATAAAACAACTTGCCCTAGTACACTCCAACTTGCCCCAATCTAACTCCTGAGAGTACCGCTCTGAACAGCTTGCTACGAGACGACCTCGAGAATATTTGCCTCGGTATCTGTACGACAACAGAATTCAATCTCCATTAAACCTCTATCAACCCAACTGGTTTCAAAATTCTCTGCGATGACTTGCCCCTGAATGAGCGTTCTAGCGACTTAACCCGATCTGATTATCCACCTGAAGTATCTGCTTTCAAATCTCAAGGCTCTGAATGATTGCCCCTGATTGGCTCTCGAGAAGACTCACTTCTGATCAACTGCTTCTCACACAAACTGCCCCTGATCAACTGAAGCTTCGGGACTTGTCCTCAGACTAAATGATTCCGAACTCACTGGAAATTAATGCCCCTGATTCACAAGGCTTCACAACGTACACCATTCTGGTTCAGACTGCTGAATTGCTCAGTCTGCTCGATTATTCCCTGTTGGAACTTCTTTCATGCCAACTACTAACCTGCAGTTAAAATTGTCTATTCACGAATGGTAATCTTAATGTAGTGGTTATGCAGATTTTGAAAATTTTTTTGAGCTGTCACTCATTTACATGCTATGATTGTGAGTGATGAATGAATTAAAGTTCAAACGTAGTGCTTACGTGGTCAGTGAAAAACACAACAAGGATGTGACTAGCAAGTCAAGAAGGAGTCGGGTTACTCAACCTTATCGTAATACGCTTCAGACTTACCCTACCTCAATTAGGTCTTTTAAGGGTTGTATCGTGGTCGGGTTCACGGTTCGTGAAACAAAGGATATTTGGCTCAAATTTTGATTTGTACCCACCCCTTCTACGTGATGATCTCCGATCCTAAGGTTCAGTTAACCTGGCCCAAGCGCTCGCCTCTTCGGGAGGTATGTTGAATGGTAAGAACCACAACTAAGGAACTCACAAGGCTTTTCCGGAGTGATAGTTACTCCTTCTTCGCTTTCGGTGTCTGTGTACACGACTTTGTGACTTGCTGGGGAAAAAATTTCTTTTTATCCCTTCTTTTTCGTTCTTTTGATTCCCTAATTTTTGCCTGGACGGACTCCTTTTGAGTTCTTTTCGTTTTTTCTTTTGAAGTCCAACGGGATGCCCTGATTTTTAGCTTTCTAGCTTTTTCTTTCTTTTTACCTAGCGGGCTTTCTTCTTTCTTTCGGAACAAAGTCGTGTGACACTGGTTGTCTTGATTGCTCCGAAAGGATTGTAACTGTCTCACTCCTGATTGGTGAGGTTTGACCTCTTGAAAGGTATAGACTGATTGGTCCTCGAAAGACAACACTCCTCTGTAAGACTTGAACGCTCGGTCAAGCTAACTGACAACTACCCTGCCCCGGGTTAAGATGTGAGGGTTAAAAAGTCCGAAAAAAAACTTCTACTTCCTGGCTCGAAGTGGTTAACAAGGGACTAACTCCTTATATCTCCAGGGTTTGGGGGATTTGAAACAATGCCTTGTACGTCATCGGTAAGGTCTTATCTGAAAGCATACGATCATTGGTTATGAGTTTATTTTCGTCATCCTCCCTCCAAACTTTGCTAGTCACAGTAATAAAGTGGAGTGAATAAAATGCAAGTGTCAGTGCAATGCAGTAAATGAGCGACAGCGACATGATTAATTCAGAAAAATGCATAGTCACTTTATTATTATCACCATTCGAAACATACAACATTTAAAAGCAGGTAGTAACTAACAGAAAAGAAAACTACAAATGCAAATGATATAAAGGTCTGAGGACTGCAAATGCTGAGGGCGCCTGCCTGTCTGAACCACTGGCTTCGCTGGGGAATACTTTCCGAGTCTACGAGCTTAGACAGCTGAGCGGTTGGGATGAACAAACAGAAATCCTTCTCGAAAGGAAATGCGATCTTGGTCAATCAACTGCTGTACCTTCGCCTGAAATGCTTTACAATCTTCTGTCGAATGCCCCGGAGAGCCACCATGATAACCACACTGGACGTGGGGATTGTACCCAGGAGGGTAAGGTTCTGGAACCGGCTTAAGAGATTTAGGTTCCACCAAAGAACTCTGGATCAAAGAAGGTAAAAGCTGGCTATACGGCATAGGCACTGGGTGAAAAGGAGCTTTCCTTCGTTCCAAATTGTTGCGAGGTCGATTCTGATTCTGACGCTGATTCTGATAACCTCGGCCACGAGTTCGCTGATTAGAAATGGAAGCGACATAAGGTTCCTAATATGGTGCCCCAGGCACAACTGTCTGTTCAGTATAACAAGCCACGGGAGGTACTGATCTCTGATAAGATGAAGAACCAACAAAATTCACTGATTCGCTTCGAGGATATTCAACCTTTGGCATGACTGCATTGATCACAACTTCTTCTTCACTCTGATAGTCACAAGGATATTCAGTTTCACCAGCTTGATCATTTGAAGTAATCTGAATTTTCCCAATTCTTATGGCATACTCAAGGCGTTCTCCTAATGCTACCACGTCAGAGAAACTTGATGGAAGTCCAAGCAATCTTTCGAAGTACGGATCTTGTAGGGAATCCACAAACATGCTTGTCAACTCTTGGTCTAACAGCGGTGGATGCACTCTAGCAGCAAATTCTCTCCATCTCTGAGCATACTTCCTGATAGGTTCATTGCTCTCTTGAGACAATTCTTGCAACTGCATGCGATAGGGAGCTATGTCTAGATTATAATCGTACTGCTTCAGAAAAGCTCTGGCTAAATCCATCCATGACTGAATCTGATTTCTCTCTAACTGCATATACCACCTCAAAGATGCCCCAGTCAGACTATCTTGAAAGCAATGGATCATCAATTTGTCATCTCGCACAAACGAAGTCATTCTTCGATAGAACATCATCAAATGCAGCTTCGGACAGCTATCTCCTGTGTACTTCTCAAATTTCGGCACTTTGAACTTGTAAGGCAACACAAGGTCAGGAACCAAACACATGCCTACAGCATCCAGGTTAACAGCCTCTTTGGCTTTCAAAGCTGTCATTCCTTCTTCCAACGCTCGGAGTCTTCTATCCTTTTCAAGAGCTCTTGGATCTACCATCCTGGCTATCGGGATATCTCTTCGGTAATTCATCACAGGGAAAGCAACACCTTGATTGTTAACAGGAGGAGGACGCTCATACTGGGCAACAAACTGCTCATGTCGATCTCGGTTCTCAACAGAAGGCTGTACAACTTGGTCTGCAGCAATGTTGTTCACTTGCGGGAATTCTTCCATAGAATCATACAGAGGGTTGGACTCCATAGTGAACCCCGTCAAGGTGTTAGGAGACTGGAAATGGCCTTCAGACATAGCTACCAATAATCTTCAGCTGACTTCAATGCTTGATTCTGCTCAAATCTACTCAATCCCTAGGCCGGTCTTCTAACAATCAGCAGTTGCTCAGTCAAAACTCCGGGTAATCACCTTCAGGAAACAAAGGCTGGATCAGAACTCTGGCCAACTGGAGGGTGATATGCAATATGATGCAACACTGATATGCACATGATATGCAAGATGCAGCAAACAACGGGACCACAGCCCCCACACAAATCTAAACACTACTGCACTGCTGACGGAGTACGCTCGCTCTGAAGAGAAGACCAAAATAATGGGTAGGTTGGAAGTCAAGTTTCCTGCAAAAAAAACCCCCCACTCACAGGTATGGACCTATATCTGACAAGGTACGGCATCCTATGTGGTCGTCAGCATCACAGACTTTCAAATTGACGATACGATTCCCAGAAGGAGTGGCATCATCAAGTCCTGAAGAGGCCTCACTTATCTAACTTCCAAATGATCGATTCCCAGAGTCGACAATCCAACTAACCAGCAACTCGAGGCACCCAAAGGGTGGGACAAGAGGCCAACCAGAAGAACCTCGTCTGAGCGTAGATTTCGCGGGACACCAAGGCAAGCAAAGCAAGCGGGCGCCCACTACTTTCCACTCTAATTCTAAGGTGCACTCAAGCCCAGGTCCGGCTTCTCTCAATCATAGAACACCCGTAACACCCCAACAACAACAGATAATATCGATAAATAAACACCAAAAGACAAGCAAACAAGCGCTAGGATTGACTCTCTCTTAGGGGACGTTGGATCCCACATGCATAAGGACTATCGCAGTCCTTAGCAGCCAGGGGACATTGGATCCCCAGCAGACCCGTATAGGGAACTATCGCAATTCCCCAGCAGAGTCGCCAGTTGTCGCTACTGCGAAAATCGGCGCCGGCTGACAGAAGAGTCGCCACCGTGCGTTATTTATCCCAACGGAGGGAAAGGAAACGCTCGAAGTAAACCTCGCAAAAAACGGGGGAAAGGTATGGTCATCGCAACCAAAACCTGGGTTCGGGAGTCGGTTACGCTAGGGGAAGGTATTAGCACCCTGTCGCTTGCGCGAAAATAAGGTGCCGGCATGACAGAAGAGTCGCCACCTTTCGTTATTTATCCCTCAGAGCGGGAAAGGAAACGATCGGAAAAACCTGACGAAAAAGGGGTAAGACAAGGTCATCGCAACCATTGTCTGGGTTCGGGAGTCGGTTACGCAAGGGGAAGGTATTAGCACCCCTCACGTCCGTCGTACTCGACGGGATCCTCGCTTGTTTATTTACTTGGACGGGTTGGTTATAATCTATCTACCTATCAAGGCTGGCTGAAAGAAGAAAAGAAAAAAATGACTCGGCAAAGCGTCGCGCTTTATGCCTACGTATTCTCATCAGAGAATGAGAAATCAGAGTCAACGTAGTTCGGCTAACTACGGGTGAATGGCTCAACTAGGAGGGAGACTATCAAGTCCTACTGTTATCATGCCATGGATTCATCCTATGGTTGAGGTTTGAACAGGGAACTCCTAGATGTTATCATGCATAGGTTTCACCCTAAAAGTCTATCATCAAATCCTCATCAGAGGAAATGAGAGTCCTAAGGGATCATATCAATGATACACAGAAACAGACAAAAACATCAGCTTTAACAGTAAAATGCATGCAATGCAAGTGAGGGAGGAAATGTGTGTGGGGCTTCAGCCTCCACAAGCTCGTCTCGACCTCAAGCCAGTTATGAAATAACAGTAATCATACTGAAAATAGACAACATGCTATCAAGCAATGAACAGATAAAAGAAATGAAGTACCATCAGGTAAGCAAAACACACATGCTTGAGAAAGAAAGAATCCACTCTCTAATCCTAACCCTAATCACAGAATCTGAACAAATCTAAGCACTAAAGCAAGACCCTAACAAGAGAAATCAATCCCAGTCTTCAAGCTCCAGAACAAGCTTACCAAAGAAAGGGATCTAAGCAAGCAGACTCATAGTGTCTTCCTCAGGAAAGCACTAGGAGGTGTATACTCAGGAGTCATACCCTATGTGGCTCAACCACTGTGATCAGTTTACATTCCTCCTCAGGAGAAATTAAACTCACAAGCAGGCTCCAACATCACTGGATATTTAGGAAATCCTATCTGAACTAGTGGAACTAAATGAACAGACTCATAGGACCTTCCTCAGGAAAGTACTAGGAGGCTTCCACTTAGGAGTTGTATCCCATGTGGCTCAACAACATGTGATCAGTTTACATTCCTCCTCAGGAGAAATTAAACTCACAAGTTGGCTCCAACATCATTGGATACTTGAGAAATCCTAGATAAACTAATGGAACTAAGTGAACAGACTCATAGGACCTTCCTCAGGAAAGTACTAGGAGGCTTCCACTTAGGAGTTGTATCCCATGTGGCTCAACAACAAGTGATCAGTTTACATTCCTCCTCAGGAGAAATTAAACTCACAAGTTGGCTCCAACATCATTGGATACTTAAGAAAGAGGTGAGAAGAAAGAATGAAAGTCATTCATAGTGCCTTCCTCAGGAAAGTACCATGAACTTCCTTCAAACTTCAGGATCTCAAACCTCACAGACAGGGAACAAGACAAGCTCTGGGTCTCTGAATCTTGATCTTCAATCTTCTCTTCATGATGCTCTCCATCAAGGTCTTCAAGGCAACACAAGCCCCTCAACAAATTCCCCTCAATGAACCCCAAAGATGAACAGATAACCACAGGGGAGACAAAATCAATAGGCAACTTCAGAAAATACCTAAAAATGCTAAACCAATGGGGAAAAATCTAACAATTATTCACAAGGGTCCTCAACACCTGCTCATAACATCTACATAGGCCTCTACCTAAAAATCAAGATAAAACTCAATCAAAGAAAGTGAATCTTCACCTATGCACAATCTAAACCCTAATTAGGATACCCTACATCTACCCTAATTAAACTAATCAAAATTTAATTCTAAAAATCTAGAAAAAATCCTATGGGGAACTATGATTCATTATCTAATTGCACAAAAAAGAATGGATTAAAAACCCTAAGGGAAGGTCCTAAAACAATTCCTACAAAATCAAATACCAAATTAAGACTATTAAAAAGCTATTAAAAAGAAAAATATACTAAAAATAGTAAAAGAAAATAAAATGCCAATTTTATTTATTGATATTTTTCTAGACAAAAATATAAAATGATAGCAAAAACAACCATTCAAAAATCACTAATTTCCAAATTAATATGCATTTTCAAAGAATTAAGAATTTAAAAGAAAATTAAAAAATAAAAGAACTAGCTAAGGTGCAGATAGCAAGTGATATTAGTTCATAATGCGCTTGGGCTTAACTGGGGGGTGTAGATAACAAGGCGCGTAAGGCCCAAGATTAAATCAGAAAATCAAAGAAAATACTAAAGAAAATAGAAAAAGAAACGGTGCAAAAAGAAAAGGAAAATAGTTCAAAATTGAAATGGGCTTGCGTGTGGGGTGGGGATAGCAATGTTTGCCCAGGCCCAGGATTCCGTTTTAATGAAACGATGCGTTTCATACGCATCTGGCTTCCCTCTCATTTCCTCGTTTAAATCTCAGCCATTGGATTGCTTCTCAGGTCAAAGGTCCTAGCATGATCCAATGGTCGTGGACTTATCTTCAACCTTGAGACCTAGGGTTTCCATGGATGATCGTGGAACAGGTTGCATGCCCTCAACTTCTACCAGCTCGTACCACCTCTTAACCTCATCAAATTCCATGAAATAAAACCCTAAATTAATCTACTTTCCAAGCTGAATGCAACCATGGCTTTAGTTCTTATTGAATCTTGCTCTAACTACCAACCCGATGGTGCAACCTCCATGACACACAAACTTCACTCATGATAATTCTTGGATCTTTTTGTACTAAAATGATCCTCATGTTTCCCTGGTCCTAGCATGCTATCACGTATGGATTATCATTCACTATGCTAATGGTTCTTGATCATTAAAGTTTTGCTGCCACTAATTCAAACTCCATGAAATGATCTCTAACTTTCAGGAATTGGTCCTCTAGTTGTTTCTAACAGTTCTATGCTAACAACTCAATCTATCAATGCATAATTAAGGGTGTAAAGAAGAAAATGGCAGACCTGGTTTCTTGATGAACAGATGAGGAATTTGCTCAAACCAAGCCTCAATCTCTTGTGGAATCACTCAGGGAATCACCTCCTTGCTTCTGTTTGCAAGAGTAGAGGTTGAATCTTCCTTAATTCCACGATTTGATTCTTGATGCAAGCTTGAAAATCCAAGTGCTATCCTTTAATTCTGACTCATTCTTCTCTAACCAATGCCCTGCACCAGCTATAATCCTTATATAGAGAGGTTTTGACTCATCTAGAAGGTTCTGGAATGATCCTATGGGATGTTCAATTTATCATGTCATGACATTTTGATTCCAACTCATCTCATATGCCAATCCTTGTTTCCCTTGGTACAGCCCTTCAATTTCACTTGAACTTCTCCTTAAATGAGTTTTTAGGAAGTGTTTAGATGCATTGCAAGCTTGTGTATTAATCCCTTGTTGGTTTTGCATTTGTACCTTATTATGCAAGTAACCATTTTCCAAAGCAACCCCATGATATAGGCCTCAACTCAAAAAAGTGGCTGAACCATTGTTCTTAGAATGGTTTTTCCAATCAAAATGATATATTGGATGACCTATTTTGGATTTGTGGATCTCCCAAATCACTTTTCAATTTCAACTTTTCAAAGTTATAAGCCTTTTTTAGTTCATTTTGGACCAATCATGTAATCTCATGCTATTAGCTTTTCCAACAATTTGTGACCTTCTTTCTAGACTTAAAATCACATTTTGAGCAACTTTCATGTTTTGAGTTTTTCCATCTGAGGCTTGGAAATAGGAGTTTTAGGCATTGGCTAAAATGACCTATAACTGACAAATGACCAAAATACCCCTGTCTTGTTCAAACCATAAGTTGAGTTCCACAAATCCAATCAAGGACTTCTACCACTCAAATTAAAGCTAAGAAGATCCTCTTCAACATTCATGTTGAACAAGAAACCATAGGAATCCTCCTACTATGGCAAAAGTTGTCTGCAAGTTGGGTGACTTTCAAGGACCCAGATTCACACACCTCTGCTGACCTGTAATTTGTCAAAACCATAACTTGAGCTCTGTAACTCCTATCAAGGACTTCCACCACTCAAATTAAAGCTAAGAACAAGCTCTATAACATTCATGTTGTGGGGAAGATGATATATCAATCACATCTAGAGCAAAAACTGCCTGGAAGATAGGGATCAAATTAGGGTTTTTTCACTGACAATCCTTGGAAACCCTAATTCAAAACTTCTCAAACTCTTCAATCATGATGAGTTGGTCTAGGAATCATCTTTATAACATCTCTATACATCATTCCATGATCTCATGGCCCTTGGATTGGGTCTCAACCTTCTCCAAATCTTCAGTTATCCTAGGGTTGACCCAGTCAAAACCCTAATTCTACCATTCATGGTTGAATCCTCTGAACTCTTGCATAATGACTTCTCAGAGCTTCATGATGGCTATCAAGACATCTCATAGACTTTCCCAAAACATCAAGTTCTTTCTCAAAGTCTCAGAATCATCTGAGGGGCACCCACAACTCTCAAACTGTGAAGCACACAACCCTGGTTCCAACCAATTCCTCTGAAGATCTTTTGAACTTTCTGATGAATATATCCACTTCCAAACACTCAATGAATAAATAATTGTTGGTCAAATTTTGGGGTGCAACAGCTGCCCCTATTCAAACGGCTTGAACCTGACTGGGTGAGAAGCGAACGGCTCTCAACCAATCAAGGTACGAGACGGTTGAATATCGGTAAACCCGAAAATTTGCCAACTGCACGACCACATGATACTCTGCGGAGAACAAACCTTCGAACACTGCAACATTAGCTGCTCAACAACTAGCTGGAGAGATACTGATCTGACATCGCCGCCGGAAACAAACATCATTCTGAGAGACACTCGACATCGCCGTCGTACCAACATCATCTCTGCTGGGGATTTAAAGAGTCTGACATTGCCGTCGAACAAACATCCAACCTCGCTGCCGGAAACAAACATAATCTGACCTCGCCGTCGGATAATCAAAATACCCAACCTTATTGCTGGACAACTATATCACTGAACAATTCTGACTTGGGGTTCGCCCCTGGTAAATGGAACAAAAGGTACACTTGCGTATTTGAAACTACTCTGCTGGGAATGAGAGACTTAACCGAGCACACTCTGATCTGGGGTTCACCCTCAGAACCATAACGAACATCGGAATACTGCTGCACACTGCCTGCCGTAGAACTTCAACATTAAAGATATATGAAACCCTGGCCCCTGGCCATTTCTAGCTTCAGCTAGAAAAAATCTTCAAGTACTTCTGAAGATAAGCATCCTTGGCCTTCAAGGATGGCAACTCTGCAGGAGGTATCTTGGACTTCAGTCTAAAGAAATGGTCCTTGGCCTTCAAGGATACATGGATCTGCCTTCAGGCAACTCCGCCTCTGCTATAGAGCATCCGAGACTTCAGTCAGGGATATACTTCGGCCTTCAGTCCGAAAAATGAATCCTAGGTCATTCATGACCTTGGGGGATAACCTTGCCCTTAGGCACCTTCGCTTCAGCTTAGGAAATCTGTGACTTCAGTCAGAGAAATGGTATCCTGAGCCATTCCTGACTCTACGGGGATTCAAACACTTTGCCTTCAGGCAAAACTCCGCTTCAGCTGGAGAAACATCTTTGACTTCAATCAGAAGACGTATCATTCACTTGATCGCCATCAATCATCTCCTCAGGACAACTGACTTGGTCTTCAGACTCACACGAATCATTCTGTTGTATCTACAACCCTGGAACCTTGTCTTCAGCAACCTGTTGATTCTTCAACACGGAAATCTGGACTCACCGGAACCTTCTGATGTCGCCATCGGGCGCTTACGAAATCCATCTTCAGATTAGACAACACTGTTGGAGCAGACATATCACGCTGCTAGGGACTTCAAGAATCATCTTGAACAAACAACTCCGTCGGGCACCTTCAAGAATCACCTCGAACTGCTGACCTTTCTGGAGACTTCATTCTGCTGGATATTCCAGGAATCTTCCTGGGCAACTCTTGCTGGAGGTGCTACTGGGGAACTCAAGTATCATACTAGACGAACCACTCGGGAAGCTATACTGGGGTTTTAAGAAACATCTTAAGCAAATGGCCCTGCTGAGGGATTTGAGAATCATCTCGAACTGGAGACTTCGCTGGGGATCTCAAAAATCATCTTGAGCGAGCGAACTGCGGGGATCACACCGGGGTCTTTAGAATCATCTAAGAAAACGACCTTGCTGGGGAGAACATCAAGAATCGTCCTGAGCAACCGGTCTTTTGGTAGTACACCTGTAAAACAAGGATGATGATGACCTAGATCATGCTTATGATGCATATGCTTCTGCGCTATGCCCCACACGGTGGGAATGATACGTATTTATGCTAAATGCCATGCAATCATGCACAATGCTATTGCAACGTCAGATGCTATGCAGTCATGCACAATGCTATGCAATCATGCACAATGATGCGATCCCGTCAGCAAAATAAATGCCGAAGGGGGAAATCCTCCTGTCAAGGAGAAAGGACCACTCAGGTAGAGGAATCATCCTACTGAGGAGAATGTGAACATGCCAATATCAATCAGGCTCTGTCTGGGGAAACAATCTTCCGTTGACTGCTGCAGGGGAACAACTTCAGCTGACTGCTGCAGGGGACGAAGCTCTATGAGAACTTGGATCTGCTGATATCAATCGCGAGAATGAACTGTGCGGCCGTCTCGGCTACTCTTCCGGGGATGACCACTCTGTGGGGAACCAACTTCAGCTGCTCAACACTCCACTGGGGAAAAACCAATCATGATCTGATCAACTTCCAAGGATTCGGATCCCTTGGACATCTGCAAGCTTGGCCGAGGAAGGAGAAATCATTCTGCTTCGCTGGAGAGAGTGCGACTCTGGGGAAACACAGCATTAGCTGCCCCACGCTCTGCTGGGGAAAATTGATCATGGTCTGATCAACTTCCAAGGATTCTGCTTTTCTGCGGACTCAGCCGGGGATAGAAATCATTCTACTTTGCTGGAGAGAGTGCGACTCTGATGGGGAATTTGATTCCACTGGGGAAGAAAGGGTTATCTGACTTCGGGGGAGAGTACAACTCTGCAGAGGAATACAACATCAGCTATTCCAACACTCTACTGGGGGAAGAGGGAATCGTCCAACTTCAGGAGAGAGCATGACTCTGGTGGGGAATCTCAACTCCACTGGAGACTTCAGTCTGGCATCATCAGTTACTGCATACTTCGGTACACGACCAGCTTCCTACGAATCCTGCACTTGTGACCCGGTGCGGGGGAGACACCTGCTTCGGTGACTTTACTGGGGGAAAACACGAGCTTCAGCTTCCCAAACATTTCTAAGAACTCTGCACTTGTGACCCGGTGCTGGGGAAGAAAACACCATTCTTCGATGCTTGGCTCAGACGTTCCTTCAGGATGCGCCTGCTTGGGGAGGAGAATCACCTCTACCTGGGGAAGACATATCAATGCTCACTATTCTGATTCTGATTCTGCGGAGGAGAGACTATTGAACTCTGCTGGAGAAGGAGGACTCGCTCCGCTTCGGGGATATCAATCCTGGTCTACTGAGGGCAATCTTGACCCTAATCTGATGAGGGGTAAAAGCCATCTCAATCTGCTGTAGTCTCAAACTGTACAGGGGGGAACGACCTCAAACCGTACATCTCTGCGGAGAAACAATCCTGATTCAACAACGCCAACACAGGGAATACAGGCTACCAATCATGGAGTCAAGTAACAGGTTATGCTGTAGGATAGCAACCCAATGACCGCAAGGCTTCTTCAGAAGGTTCGGGTTTTGACGGGGTAATGACACGATTCCCCGATACTCAATTCTTGCCAGGGTGAACAAACTCATTTGAACAACTTGCCCCAGTGCATTTCAATTTGCCCCAATCCGACCTTTGGGAATAATTCATTCTGAGCCGAAAACAACTGGCAACAAGACAATCCTCAGAGGGCTTGCCCCAGCATCTGCACAACGGGAGGATTCATCCTCAACTAATCAACTCTCAGCATGGTCGGCTTCAATATCTCTGAAGTAGTTTGCCCCTGAACGAGCGATGAGCGACTCAACATGCTCTGATCGAACACTGGAGGGATCTGCCCTTAAATCGCAAGGATTCCGGATAACTGCCCCTGATTGGGCCTCGAGAAGATTCACTTCCGGCCAACTGCTTCTTGCCTGAACTGCCCCATAATCAACTGATGCTCCGGGACTTGTCCTCAAACAAACTGATTCCAAACTCACTGGAAGTCATGCCCCAGATTCACAGGGTTTCACAGCATACCATTCTGATCCAGACCTCTGGCGATTCAGTCCTGAGTGACTATTTCTTGCTGAAGTTCCTTCGTATCAGCTACTAACCTGCAACTAAAATTGTTTATTCACGAATAGTAATTTTAATGCAGTGTTCATGCAAATTTCGAAAAAATGTTGTACTGTCACTCATTTACGTGTCATGCTAGTGAGTGACGAATGAACCAAAGAGTTCAAACGTAGTACTGATGCGATCAGTGAAAAATGCAATAAGGATATGATTAGCAAATCGTGAAGGAGTCAGGTTACTCAACCTTATCGTAATGCACTCTCAGAATAAACCCTGCCTCAATTAGGTCTTTTAAGGGTTGTATCGTGGTCGGGTTCACGGTTCGTGAAACAAAGGATATTCGGCTCAAATTGTGATTTGTACCCACCCCTTCTACGTGATGTTCTCCGATCCTAAAGTTCAGTTAACTTAGCTCGAGCGCTCTCCTCTTCGAGAGGTATGTTGAACATTGGGAACAACTGGTTAAAGAATTCTCAAGGTGTTTCGGAGTGACAGTTACTCCTTTTCGTTTTCGGTGTCTGCCTCTACACGACTTTGTCCTTGTTCGGGGATTTTCCTTTTTTATAATCCTTTCTTTTTCATTCTTTTGTTTTGATTCCCTAATTTTTGCCTGGACTGACTCCTTTTGAGTTCTTTTCGATTTTTTTTCTTTTGAAGTCCAGCGGGATGCCCTGATTTTTGCCTAAGTATTTGCTTTCTAGCTTTTTTTTTTTACTTAGCGGGTTTTCTTATTCCTTTTTCTTTTGGAACAAGTCGTGAGACACTGGTTGTCTTGATTGCTTCGAAAGGCTTGTAACTGTCTCACTCCTGATTGGTGAGGTTTAACCATTGTGGTTGATGAGGTACGACCTCTGGAGAGGAATATGATGTGATTGGTCCTCGAAGGACAACACTCCTCTATAAGACTTGAACGCTCGATCAAGCTAACTGACAACTACCCTGCCCCGGGTTAAGATGTAAGGGTTTAACAATCCGAAAGAAACTCCTACTCCTCGGCTCGAAGTGGTTAACAAGGGATTCTCTTCCTTATCTCTCCGGTGTTTAGGGGATTTGAAACAATGCCTTGTACGTCATCGACAAAGTTTTATCTGAAAGCAATACGATCATCGGTTATGAGTATTCAGTTTCATCATCCTCCCTCCGCTCATTGCTAATCATAGTAATAAAGTGGAGTGAATAAAATGCAAGTGTCAGTGCAATGCAGTAAATGAGTGACAATGACATAATTAGTTCAGAAAAAATGCATAGTCACTTTATTAACATCACCATTCGAAACATACAATGTTTTAACAGCAAGTAGTAACTAACAGAAAAGAAACTACAAATGCAAATGGTAAAAAGTCCGAGGACTGCCAATGTTGAGGACGTCTGCCTGTCTGGATCACTGGCTTCTGGAAATAACCCTCTGAATTTGCGAGCTCAAACAGCTGAGAGGTTGTCACGCACAACCAAGACTCCCTCTGGAAAGGAAATACACCCTTGGTCGATCAATTGTTGCACTTTCTCCTGGAAAGCCTTGCAATCTTCAGTTGAATGCCCCGGAGATCCACCATGGTAACCGCACTGAACATGAGGATCGTACCCTGGAGGGTAAGGCTCTAGCACGGGCCTGAGAGCTTTCGGTTCCACCAAGGAATTCTGAATCAGCAGTGGAAGAATCTGGCTATAAGGCACAGGCACTGGATGGAAAGAAGCATTCCTTTGTTCTAAGTGGTTGCGAGGTCTCTTGTGATCCTGGTGCTGGTATTCTTTCCGCCCAGGAGCAAGAGGTCGTCGTTTCTGAGTGGCAACGATCCCTTGTTTAGACGCTTGCGTCCTTGAACTTGATCCAGGCAGGAACTGCAAGCGAGGCGATTCAGTCACCAAAGGTCGCGGGACATATTCAAGATCTTTCCCCGCTTCAGGCAAAGGAGTGGAATCATCCACCTCTTCCGCAGGGTAAGGGATGAACCTTCCCGATGCTCTTATGCCGCCCGACACAAGCCTAATCGCCCTTGAGTCGATCAGGTCCTGAATCTTATTCCGGAGAGCCTTACATGTTTCAACATGGTGCCCTGGTGCTCCTGAGTGGAAATCACAACGCATGCTTAGATAAACGTCTGGTGACACGTCATCTGGTGGATTTGAGGTCCGAAGCTTGAGAACACGGTTCTGAACCTACAGCGGCAGCAGCTGGGCATAACTCACAGGTAGTGGGTCCACAGCTCTATCAAGTAGCTTCTTCTTTTGACCATAACCTTCAGGATTATTCTGAGATGCTCGGCGCGGCTGATGACGAGACAGGCCTCGAGCTTCATGCTGTGTAGAGGGTCCATGAGGTCCACTTGGCTTCAGCACAGGCGGCACTGACGGTAACGGAGGAAGCACTCTGGTCTCCTCCTTGGGTGCTTGACCACTTTCCTTATTTAGCACACTTCTCACCACTCCCATGAGAAAGCTCAACTGGTTCTGCAGCTGCTGATTCTCCTCTCTGAGTACTTGCTGGTCCAGACGCACTGCCTGTATGTCATTCGTGACCTGCCCCAGCTGGCTTTGGATTTTCCCCAGTTCAGCTTGTATCTGCTCCATTAGTCTGAGCTGCTAGATTCTGAGTCAAACCTGCAAACACAAGGGTTAGAAGACAAGTCCCGGCTTCTGCCATGCAAGATGAATTATGCCAATGCCATGGGTGTCTGTACGTTTAGGAGATCACCCCTAATTCTGGTGTCAATGTGCCAACATAGTGTTAATGCAGTGATAAGACTGGATCCATTCATGGAAGAAAATATCTCATATTGCTCGGGGCACCAGAATCAGGGTACGAAACGCGCCTACAGCACAGACACATGCTAATGGAATGCAAACATGAATATGCGAGCTAATGCAAAATGCAGGGATGCAACAATATATCCAGGTGACTGCTGTGGAGGTTCGGTATCAACAGTCACTGATGAGAAGGAAACCCCGGTGTGAAACCACTGATCTGATCTGCTGAGAATAACCCTCTGATAGGATCGAGATCAGCATTCTGCCCTGACAAGAACGAAGGCCTGATAATAAAGACCCCAGATGCAAGATCAAGGAATATCTGTTGATGAAGTCTTTGGACCCCAAGTCAAAAATCTGCCCTCTCAAGAACAAACACACAGCTGCTGATGAGATCTTCAAACCCCACTCAAAATCTGCCCTATCAAGAACGAAATAACAACTGCTGACGAGATCCTCAGACCCCACTCAAAAATCTGCCCCATCCAGAACAAACTTCTGATAATAATACACTGATCAAAGCCTGCTCTCTCAAGAACAGACAAACACCCGATGATAATATCCTTTGATCAAACCCTTGCTCTATCAAGAACATATCTGCAACTGAGAACCCCACATAACTGATTCACTGTCAAGAAAACCAGGTGGTCTGGAGGTCAAAGTTTCCTGCAATATCCCAACCCCACTCACAGGTATGATGGACCTAATCCACGGACAAAGGTACGGCATCCTATGCGGTCGTCAGCGTCACAGACTTTCATGAGTGACAATACGATTCCCAGAAGGAGTGGCATCGTCAAGTCATGAAGAGGCCTCTCTTAGCTGACTTCCAAATGATCGGTCCCCAGAGTCGACAATCCTCACGTCTGGACTCCCCTCAGATCCTCAGGACCGGGAAGGAGCACCTCTGCAAGAATCTCGTCTGAGCGCAGATTTTCGTAGGGAACTGTGCCTGCTCAACAGACAGGTTCGTCTACTACTTCTCCGCAACTATATCTAGGTGTGTACTCAAGCCCAGGTCCGGCTTTTCACTCACAGTAACATCCCTCTCCCACAGCAGCACAGATAATCATATCAAACTGGAAATAAAATGCGGGAAATAAAATGCGGGAAGTAAAGATGCGAGAAGTAAAAAAAATGCGATAAATAAACGCAACCCAACAAGCAAACACTCAAACGATAGGATTGACTCGCGTAGGGGATGGGAAACGCTCCCAGCATAAGGGATGGGAAAAGTCCCTAGATGCTATAAGTCCCCAGCAGAGTCGCCAGCTGTCGCTTGCGCGAAAATAAGGTGCCGGCATGACAGAAGAGTCGCCACCTTTCGTTATTTATCCCTCAGAGCGGGAAAGGAAACGATCGGAAAAACCTGACGAAAAAGGGGTAAGACAAGGTCATCGCAACCATTGTCTGGGTTCGGGAGTCGGTTACGCAAGGGGAAGGTATTAGCACCCCTCACGTCCGTCGTACTCGACGGGATCCTCGCTTGTTTATTTACTTGGACGGGTTGGTTATAATCTATCTACCTATCAAGGCTGGCTGAAAGAAGAAAAGAAAAAAATGACTCGGCAAAGCGTCGCGCTTTATGCCTACGTATTCTCATCAGAGAATGAGAAATCAGAGTCAACGTAGTTCGGCTAACTACGGGTGAATGGCTCAACTAGGAGGGAGACTATCAAGTCCTACTGTTATCATGCCATGGATTCATCCTATGGTTGAGGTTTGAACAGGGAACTCCTAGATGTTATCATGCATAGGTTTCACCCTAAAAGTCTATCATCAAATCCTCATCAGAGGAAATGAGAGTCCTAAGGGATCATATCAATGATACACAGAAACAGACAAAAACATCAGCTTTAACAGTAAAATGCATGCAATGCAAGTGAGGGAGGAAATGTGTGTGGGGCTTCAGCCTCCACAAGCTCGTCTCGACCTCAAGCCAGTTATGAAATAACAGTAATCATACTGAAAATAGACAACATGCTATCAAGCAATGAACAGATAAAAGAAATGAAGTACCATCAGGTAAGCAAAACACACATGCTTGAGAAAGAAAGAATCCACTCTCTAATCCTAACCCTAATCACAGAATCTGAACAAATCTAAGCACTAAAGCAAGACCCTAACAAGAGAAATCAATCCCAGTCTTCAAGCTCCAGAACAAGCTTACCAAAGAAAGGGATCTAAGCAAGCAGACTCATAGTGTCTTCCTCAGGAAAGCACTAGGAGGTGTATACTCAGGAGTCATACCCTATGTGGCTCAACCACTGTGATCAGTTTACATTCCTCCTCAGGAGAAATTAAACTCACAAGCAGGCTCCAACATCACTGGATATTTAGGAAATCCTATCTGAACTAGTGGAACTAAATGAACAGACTCATAGGACCTTCCTCAGGAAAGTACTAGGAGGCTTCCACTTAGGAGTTGTATCCCATGTGGCTCAACAACATGTGATCAGTTTACATTCCTCCTCAGGAGAAATTAAACTCACAAGTTGGCTCCAACATCATTGGATACTTGAGAAATCCTAGATAAACTAATGGAACTAAGTGAACAGACTCATAGGACCTTCCTCAGGAAAGTACTAGGAGGCTTCCACTTAGGAGTTGTATCCCATGTGGCTCAACAACAAGTGATCAGTTTACATTCCTCCTCAGGAGAAATTAAACTCACAAGTTGGCTCCAACATCATTGGATACTTAAGAAAGAGGTGAGAAGAAAGAATGAAAGTCATTCATAGTGCCTTCCTCAGGAAAGTACCATGAACTTCCTTCAAACTTCAGGATCTCAAACCTCACAGACAGGGAACAAGACAAGCTCTGGGTCTCTGAATCTTGATCTTCAATCTTCTCTTCATGATGCTCTCCATCAAGGTCTTCAAGGCAACACAAGCCCCTCAACAAATTCCCCTCAATGAACCCCAAAGATGAACAGATAACCACAGGGGAGACAAAATCAATAGGCAACTTCAGAAAATACCTAAAAATGCTAAACCAATGGGGAAAAATCTAACAATTATTCACAAGGGTCCTCAACACCTGCTCATAACATCTACATAGGCCTCTACCTAAAAATCAAGATAAAACTCAATCAAAGAAAGTGAATCTTCACCTATGCACAATCTAAACCCTAATTAGGATACCCTACATCTACCCTAATTAAACTAATCAAAATTTAATTCTAAAAATCTAGAAAAAATCCTATGGGGAACTATGATTCATTATCTAATTGCACAAAAAAGAATGGATTAAAAACCCTAAGGGAAGGTCCTAAAACAATTCCTACAAAATCAAATACCAAATTAAGACTATTAAAAAGCTATTAAAAAGAAAAATATACTAAAAATAGTAAAAGAAAATAAAATGCCAATTTTATTTATTGATATTTTTCTAGACAAAAATATAAAATGATAGCAAAAACAACCATTCAAAAATCACTAATTTCCAAATTAATATGCATTTTCAAAGAATTAAGAATTTAAAAGAAAATTAAAAAATAAAAGAACTAGCTAAGGTGCAGATAGCAAGTGATATTAGTTCATAATGCGCTTGGGCTTAACTGGGGGGTGTAGATAACAAGGCGCGTAAGGCCCAAGATTAAATCAGAAAATCAAAGAAAATACTAAAGAAAATAGAAAAAGAAACGGTGCAAAAAGAAAAGGAAAATAGTTCAAAATTGAAATGGGCTTGCGTGTGGGGTGGGGATAGCAATGTTTGCCCAGGCCCAGGATTCCGTTTTAATGAAACGATGCGTTTCATACGCATCTGGCTTCCCTCTCATTTCCTCGTTTAAATCTCAGCCATTGGATTGCTTCTCAGGTCAAAGGTCCTAGCATGATCCAATGGTCGTGGACTTATCTTCAACCTTGAGACCTAGGGTTTCCATGGATGATCGTGGAACAGGTTGCATGCCCTCAACTTCTACCAGCTCGTACCACCTCTTAACCTCATCAAATTCCATGAAATAAAACCCTAAATTAATCTACTTTCCAAGCTGAATGCAACCATGGCTTTAGTTCTTATTGAATCTTGCTCTAACTACCAACCCGATGGTGCAACCTCCATGACACACAAACTTCACTCATGATAATTCTTGGATCTTTTTGTACTAAAATGATCCTCATGTTTCCCTGGTCCTAGCATGCTATCACGTATGGATTATCATTCACTATGCTAATGGTTCTTGATCATTAAAGTTTTGCTGCCACTAATTCAAACTCCATGAAATGATCTCTAACTTTCAGGAATTGGTCCTCTAGTTGTTTCTAACAGTTCTATGCTAACAACTCAATCTATCAATGCATAATTAAGGGTGTAAAGAAGAAAATGGCAGACCTGGTTTCTTGATGAACAGATGAGGAATTTGCTCAAACCAAGCCTCAATCTCTTGTGGAATCACTCAGGGAATCACCTCCTTGCTTCTGTTTGCAAGAGTAGAGGTTGAATCTTCCTTAATTCCACGATTTGATTCTTGATGCAAGCTTGAAAATCCAAGTGCTATCCTTTAATTCTGACTTATTCTTCTCTAACCAATGCCCTGCACCAGCTATAATCCTTATATAGAGAGGTTTTGACTCATCTAGAAGGTTCTGGAATGATCCTATGGGATGTTCAATTTATCATGTCATGACATTTTGATTCCAACTCATCTCATATGCCAATCCTTGTTTCCCTTGGTACAGCCCTTCAATTTCACTTGAACTTCTCCTTAAATGAGTTTTTAGGAAGTGTTTAGATGCATTGCAAGCTTGTGTATTAATCCCTTGTTGGTTTTGCATTTGTACCTTATTATGCAAGTAACCATTTTCCAAAGCAACCCCATGATATAGGCCTCAACTCAAAAAAGTGGCTGAACCATTGTTCTTAGAATGGTTTTTCCAATCAAAATGATATATTGGATGACCTATTTTGGATTTGTGGATCTCCCAAATCACTTTTCAATTTCAACTTTTCAAAGTTATAAGCCTTTTTTAGTTCATTTTGGACCAATCATGTAATCTCATGCTATTAGCTTTTACAACAATTTGTGACCTTCTTTCTAGACTTAAAATCACATTTTGAGCAACTTTCATGTTTTGAGTTTTTCCATCTGAGGCTTGGAAATAGGAGTTTTAGGCATTGGCTAAAATGACCTATAACTGACAAATGACCAAAATACCCCTGTCTTGTTCAAACCATAAGTTGAGTTCCACAACTCCAATCAAGGACTTCTACCACTCAAATTAAAGCTAAGAAGATCCTCTTCAACATTCATGTTGACCAAGAAACCATAGGAATCCTCCTACTAGGGAAAAAGTTGTCTGCAAGTTGGGTGACTTTCAAGGACCCAGATTCACACACCTCTGCTGACCTGTAATTTGTCAAAACCATAACTTGAGCTCTGTAATTCCTATCAAGGACTTCCACCACTCAAATTAAAGCTAAGAACAAGCTCTATAACATTCATGTTGTGGGGAAGATGAGATATCAATCACATCTAGAGCAAAAACTGCCTGGAAGATAGGGATCAAATTAGGGTTTTTTCACTGACAATCCTTGGAAACCCTAATTCAAAACTTCTCAAACTCTTCAATCATGATGAGTTGGTCTAGGAATCATCTTTATAACATCTCTATACATCATTCCATGATCTCATGGCCCTTGGATTGGGTCTCAACCTTCTCCAAATCTTCAGTTATCCTAGGGTTGACCCAGTCAAAACCCTAATTCTACCATTCATGGTTGAATCCTCTGAACTCTTGCATAATGACTTCTCAGAGCTTCATGATGGCTATCAAGACATCTCATAGACTTTCCCAAAACATCAAGTTCTTTCTCAAAGTCTCAGAATCATCTGAGGGGCACCCACAACTCTCAAACTGTGAAGCACACAACCCTGGTTCCAACCAATTCCTCTGAAGATCTTTTGAACTTTCTGATGAATATATCCACTTCCAAACACTCAATGAATAAATAATTGTTGGTCAAATTTTGGGGTGCAACACACCCCTCACGTCCGTCGTACTCGACGGGATCCACGCTTGCTTGGGTTATCTACAGGATGCAAAACAATCTATCTACGGCTGCTAAATCTAAACGGAAAGGAATTGACTCGATAGAGCGTCGCACTCTACGCCTACGTATTCTCAAGCGAGAAAGTCAGAGTCAACATAGTTTGGGACTACGGGGAAATTGGCTTGCCAAGACCTCGCGTCTTGTGCCTACGTACTTCCACACTGCATGGAAGATCAGAGCTTTACGTAGTTCAGGCTAACTACCGCTAAACGGGGTATTCTCACACAGCAGTGAGAAATCAAACTGGTTTCAAAGGTACGGGAACATACGGGCAAAACTATGGCTTTGGTCTCAAATGCACTCGGGCAAGAGAGAAAAAGGGTAACAGTTAGTCGTCAGCGGGAGAGTCTCGATCGCACAGTAGCGAGAGAGCAACAGGTTAGTCGTTAGTTTGCTCGCTAGGATATCGCATCCTATGCCTACATATTCTCATCTGGTACGAGAAATCAGAGCAGCTGTAGTTCGGCTACTTTCGGGACCACAGCTCAAATCTCGTTTTATTAACATTCTGAAAAAGATTACAAGGATGGAATACTGAAAATAAACCCCTAGGAAATACTATCCTATCCTATCCTGACAAATCGAATGGAGAATAGTCAAATGGAAAATAGTCCCCTAACAAGTGGACTTCTAAAACTATCCCTAAAATAAACTCTATGAAAAAAATACACTCTAAAAAATATTAAATCTACTTTAATATTTTTTTCTCTTTTTCTCAATGTTTTTTTTTTCAAATATTTCTTTATTTTTTCAAATACTTTTTCTATATTTTTTTCTTCACTTTTTTTTCAACTATTTCTCAACATTTTTTATTCTTTTTCACTATACTTTTTCCTTTAATATTCTCTTTTTTTCTTCATTGTATTTTTTTTCAATCTTTCTATTTTTTCTATTTTTCTATATTTTTTTCAATATTTTTTCCTCTATATATTTTTTCTACACTTTCTTTACATTTCTTTATTTCTAAAAACTAAACAAAATAAAAAGTAAAGAAAAGAAGACATGGGGGGTACACAGCCCAGTTGGGGGTGTTACTAGCAAAAGAAACCAGGGCCCAGCCCAATCACACAGAATACACACACGGGGGGGGGGGGGGGGGGGGGGGTGAAGTTAGGAAACGAGGGAGTGTATCAGCAAAACAATGGGCCCAGCCCATAGTCCCTCCAAAAAAACACAGAAATGGAGGGTGGATACCAAAAACGGGGGGTGGCACGAAAAAAACTTTGGGCCTAAGGCCCAGTCCAAGCCAGCGACCCTTCCTCTCCCCACCTTCACTCTCCTCTGAACCTGAAACCCTAAAACTTCCTCCTTTCTCCCTTCACAGCGCCGATGTCGTCCACTGTTCACAAATCCTCTTCAACATCCTCCGTTTCAAACTTTTCTCTCAATCTCCTATCAACTCTCTTCTCATCCTCCAGCTTCATACTCCAAAACGAAAAACCCTTATCCCTTACTCATCTCACACTTGTTTCCTTCACTCACCCCGTTGAGTTCGGTGAACCTCGCATGAAATTATTGAAGATCCTGGCGAAATCTTGAAGAACGAACACGAAGGTGATGAATCTAGATATATGAAGGCGAACATCAAAGAGATCGATGAATATCCTGGGGAAATCTGGCAACAATATGAAGCCGGTTGAGGATCTTCTGAAATGGATCTTGAAGAACACGAAGAACCGGATAAATGTTGAAGTGAAATCTGGTGCTTGCTTGAAGATCTTGGAGATTGTTCGCTGAATACGAATGTTTGGAGTTTTCTGAAGATCAAAGCGTGGATTGCGTGCTCTTGCTGAAGCTCGTTTCTGCAGATTTGTGTGTTCTTCTGGAAGATTGCTGAGAGTTGGATGAATGTTCTTCGCTGATGAAGATTGAAAGCGCTTATGGTTCATTTGAACATGATGAACGCTTGAAGATTCTGGGAAATCTTGTGAAGACGATGAACTCGTGAGGGTGAGATGAACACCGGTGATGATGATGATGATTGTATTTCTTGTTGATGATGTTGGCCTAATTCCTCTTTTCTCTCGCCCCCGTGCGATCGAAACTCTTTTCTCTCGCCCCCGTGCGATCGATACTCCTTTCTCTCGCATCCTGACGATTGAGATCCCCTCTCTTTCCCCCGTGCAATCGAGACCCCCTTTTCTCTCGCCTCTATGCGATCGAGACCATTTTCCATAATTAGCCGAACTACGGCTACTCTGATCTCTCATATTTGTTGAGAGTACGTAGGCATAAGAGTGCGATAATTCTAGCGAGCACTCTTCTCTCTTTTCCACCCTTTAGATTACCTGTACCTTTAAACCAATGACATACTACGTCCATTCTAGCACAAACAGGTAACGCCTAAGTCTCTAATGGTCGAGCAACAATACAACTAACTGCTAGAATGTGTACGCTAGTATCGTCTACCTTTTCTCTCACCCTTGTGTGATCGAGAACACCCCGTTTACCCGTAGTTAGCCTGAAATACGTTTTGCTCTTATTTCTCATGGCAGATGAGAATACGTAGGCACAAGACGCGACGTCTTGGCGAGCAATCCCCTCCGTAGTTTCCCGAACTACGTTGACTCTTACTTTCCGATTGCACGAGGGAATACGTAGGCATAGAGCGGCGATGCTCTATCGAGTCAGTTTTTTCCGTTTAGCATCAGCAGCCGTAGATAATTTATTTTTCACCCATAGACTAGACAACAAGCATGGATCCCGTCGAGTACGACGGACGTGAGGGGTGCTCATACCTTCCCCTTGCATAACCGACTCCTGAACCCGAGATTTGGTTGCAATGACCTATCTTATTCCCTTTTCGTTAGGTTTTCTTTGATCGTTTCCTTTCCCTCTCTTTGGGATAAATAACAAACGGTGGCGACTCTTCTGTCTTTCGCCGGCCCCTCTTCGCAGCGATGCGACAGCTGGCGACTCTGCTGGGGAACATTCCCATCCCCTATGCGAATCAATCCTAGCATTTGTTTGCTTGTCTTTGGGTGTGTATATTTTGTGTGTTGTATATTTGTATATTGTTGTATTTACATGTTCCGCACTTTATTATTATATTGTTGTTGTGGTGCTGTTGGGTGGTTGTTCCTTTGAGAGATAAGCCAACACCCAGGCTTGAGGATACACATAGCATTAGAAGTGGAAAGTAGTGATAGACTTGTATGTTTTAGCATGCATTAGTCCCCCACGAAATTCGCGTTCAGACGAGGTTTTCTGTTGAAGACATCCTATCTTGTACATTAGTCGGGAGGGGATGATGGATCAGGAAACTGTCGACTCTAGAGACCGGTCACTTGGGATTCAGCTAAGTAAGGCCACTTCGTTAGACTATGTTGCCAAACCAGAAACGGTGAACGTATCATTGTTTCTCGAAAGTCTATGACACTAACGACCACATAGGATGCCGAACCTTATCAGTTTAGGTCCATACCTGTGAGAGGGATTGGGTTATGCAGGAAACTTGACCTCCAACCTACCCGGTATTTTGGTTTTCTCTTCGGAGCGAACTTTTGAACTTGTCCAATCGGCAGTACAGTAGTTATTCAGTGCTTTGTGGGATCTTTGATCCTTTGTTTGTTGCATTAGGATTTTGCATTACATTTTATGTGCATCTCATGTTTGCATGTCCATCCTTGGCTGGAACAGAGAGCTTACCCGTCTGTTGTCCAATCCGCAGTTGATTTCCCAACATTTGCATTGGATTTGAGTTAGCTTTTGGAAGAATCATGAACTCAGGAGAGCAGAATCAGGTTGTTACAAGGGCAGAGTTTGAATTGATGAAGAATTAGTTGGATCAGCTCATGGAAGCCATGACAACTATGACTAGGGGAGAGGCCAATATTCAGAGGACTCCAGTGAACAATGTTGCTCAAGCTCAGCCTGTGCAGATTCTTGTTGGAGATCAAGAGCATACTATTCTCAGAGATAGAGGATCATCTTCTCTTCATGACTCAGATTATCAGAATTTCACTTTCTCTGTGCCAGATTCTCAAAGGGTTGTTCCGAAGATTAATCCTAAGAACCCACAGACTGTTGAATTCATGAGAAGATATCGTCAGTTGGATGAAAAACTTGACACCCTGATGAGTCGGGATACTCTTAATCTGAATGCTTCGAGCATGTGTTTGGTGTCAGGTCTTGTGATGCCTCCGAAGTTCAAGACGCCAAATTTTTGGAAGTACAAAGGAGATAGTTGTTCGAAGCAGCATTTGGTGATATTTTGCAGGAGAATGACCTCATATGTCCACGATGACAAGCTTATGGTTCATTGTTTCCAAGACAGTCTAAGCGGGGCATCGTTGAGTTGGTACATGCAGTTAGAGAATGGTTGCATCCATTCATGGTCAGATTTAGCTAATGCCTTTGTGAAGCAGTACAATTACAATCTCGACATGACTCCCAGCCACATGCAGTTGCAGGAGTTATCTCAGGCAGACAATGAATCTTTCAGAGCGTACGTGCAGAGATGGAGAGAGTTAGCTGCTCGTGTTCAACCACCACTTTTAGACAGAGAATTGGTTGACCTGTTCGTGGATACCTTGCAAGGCCATTACTTTGATAAGATGGTTGGTAGAAAGGTAGTGAACATTTCTGACTTGGTGATAGCGGGAGAACATATTGAGAGCGAAATCAAGAGTAGTAAGATTCGAGACATCTCAGATAGCTCTGTTTATGAAAGTGAATCAATTGTCAGCTCTAAAGAGGAATGGGAGAAAGAAAGTAATGCTATCTCGGAATCTCCATTACCTCATATTCAGTTTTCAGAGGCTTCGAGTGTTCAGAGTCAGCAACCTGTTGGGTCTGTGTATCAGATATCTGCTCCCCTACAAAGTCAACATTCATACCGTCATCAGCCGCGTCAGCACGCCCGACGAAGACCAAGGAAGCTAGGGAGGTGTTTCACTCAGTTGCCGATGTCGTATAGTTAGATATTTCTAGACTTGATCAGAGGTGGATTGATAGTGCCGAAGAAGATTAATCCAGAGATTCCTCCACATCCGCCAGGTTCTGATGTCAACGCCCGCTGTGAGTACCATGTTGGGGCACAGGGGCATTCAACCGAAGACTGTAAGGTGCTTAGAAGCAAGATTCAAACTTTGCTTGACTCCAAAATATTCTCTGTCACACCTCAGGGTATCCAGATCAATGATCTTCCTTCATCCAGCCATGTAGGTTCAGCAGCTAATGTTATGAAGGGATTCACCGAAAGCAGGTGTTCAGAAGATTATCAGGCTGATTTCGACGAGCAATTTTGAAGATGGCTGGTTCAGCAGCAAATCAAGACTTGAAAACTCAGTTCCCCGAAGCTGGCAATCCTTTTTATTATGTCATTTCTTTGCATTTGTAGTTTCTTTTCTATTTAAGTGCAAATCTTATCTGTAGAACTTGTTTGTTTTCAATTGATAATGATAATGAAATGAATATGCATGTTTTGATTAAATTCATTCGTGTTCACTCAATATTGTTTTTTATTGATGCCAAATGCTTGTTTAAGCAGAATCCGAGTGAGGATGAAGAAATTGAAAGACGCGAGCTTCCGATTGTATGCTTTTGAATAAAATCTCTGTTGATGATGTTGTAGCACCCCAAAATTTGCCTTTTTGTTTTAACCATAACTGGCTTTTGTTTCTTTGCATTTATCATTTTGCATTACATAGCATTTGTTCTCGAGGCATGGGATCAAGGCGTTCCTATGACTCAGGTTCATTTCGGAGCAAAATACAGAACCACGAACAGCGAGTATCAGAAGATCGGGCATTTATTTTGCCTAACGGTCAGGCGACCGATTTTTATTTTGCAGGTTAATTTCATATCAGAAAGCAGCACTCAGGCTCATAACAAGCATTTTCACAGTGACAAAGGGCAAAAATGAGGTTCAGCAGCTAAACAGAGCTCCAGACAGTTGAAACATGGCAAATGGACAGATTTCCCACCAAAAGGCACCAAATTCAAATTTTTGAAGGTCTTAATCGGTTAACACATATGGTTAACCGATTAACCATTGGAGAATCAGCGAAGATGTGAAATTTTAACAGTGTTAACCGGTTAACGTATATGGTTAACCGGTTAACCATAGAAGAATTTGCCCTGTACGTGATTTTTCAAGCCAATTGCACTTGGGGTCCGATTTTGATCACTTTGGAATTCAAATTTTCACTTGGGAAGGATCTAGAACATCTTTAAATTTCAGATTTCCCTCCAAAATCCCATTCCACATTCCAAGCCTTGATTTCCAACCCAAATTCCAATCCTTACTTTGGATCCCAAACCTAAGTCATATTTAAGTAATTTACTCCAAAGCAAGCCATCAAATTGTTCATTTCACACATCCATTTTCAGAATTGATCAGAATTCTCTCTCAAATTCTCTCAACTTCTCCATTTCCAAAAATCACTCAAAGCTCTTTTTCCTTATAACTATTGATTCTTCATTGGAATCAATAGATTCTTGAGCATAAACCTCCATCTACCATCACCATTGAATCAATTCTCATATTCAATTTTCATGCAAGCTTGGATCTGAATCTGGAGTTGGATCTAGAAGTGATTATTTGAAGCTTTTTTACTCAAATTTGGTGGATCTTCATTCATACAACAACAATTATTGTGGATCTTGAAGTTTTCTGGATTTCTAGCATTTGATCTTCTCAAATTCAGTGGATCAACATTTACCAAAGCAAATCTCCGCTTCGAAGGTTGGAATTCTCGATCCGATTTAATTTTTGAGCTTATCATGTTAATCTTCATATTCGATTGAATTTTGTTGATTTCAGTCCATTCGATTTGTGATATGGCAGTGTAATTGTGTATCCATGTTGTTGGATCTCTGTTTTCTGTTGTCAATTCCGTGCTTAATTGATAAGTTGATCTGTTGGAACATTGAATAAGTTGTTTGTGTGCTGGAAGTGATTTTCTGTTTGCTATTTTTGGCTTCTGGTACAGTGTTAACCGGTTAACGTATATGGTTAACCGGTTAACCAATTCAAATATTCAAAAAAAATTCAAAGATTTCAGGGTGTTAACCGCTTAACGCCTGGTGTTAACCGATTAACACCTATGAATTTCTAGATTTTCACTTGTTTTACACAGGTTAACCGATTAACAGTATGTGTTAACCGATTAACACTGTGCCAGAATGCCATATTTGCTGTTTTGCTTGCATGTTCGCATACCGGTTTGATTCGAATCATCATAGATTAGTGTGGTGCATTAGAATTGAATTGTTTTGACCAATTGTCATTGTTTTATGGTTGATTAATCATGATTTTGATGATATGTATATTCATTTTTCAATTGTTTGCATGCTTGTGTATGTGGTTCGAATCGAGTTTCGTTTGCATGTTCGTTTTCTTTCATCTCTTGTTGTTCCCAAATGTTTGCATCATTCTTGCATCGCTGTTGAGGTCGAGACGCACTTGTGGTGGATGATGCCCCACACATTTTTCCTCCCTCCCACCATTCTAAGTGTGCATTTTTCATGTTTGTATTTTTTCTACTTGTGATTGATTCTTCCTTTGTTCTTCTTGTGCTTTTTTGCCATGATCCCCATAGGATTCCTAGTCCCTCCATTTAGGATGGGAGTAGGAGAGACTTTAGGTGCTCAATCCAAGTATGCTAACATTAGGGTAGATGTTTCCCCTTTTCATCCAAACTTTAGGATCACTTTGCATGACAACATTAGGGTCGAGTTTCCCTTAGACCTTTCGTGCGTCTCTCTTCTCATCTCAAAATCAAGCTAACTCATCTAATAAAGGCGATACACGTTGCGCGCTACGAGCCTTAAGCTACATGGGGAATGATGAGTGAGGGGTCTCCTTTCACTTATCTATAATGTTTAGTATATGTCCCGTTTGGGGGCGATATACGACGCATTCGCCTCCGTGTCATAGTCTTTAGTGCAACGTGAATCACAAACCGAATTAATTCACTTCGCTAAAAAACACAAAACAAATTCAAACCTTTTTTCCTTCGGGATTAATCAAACTTCTTTTTCAGAAAAGAGTGTTGCTAAGCTTCGGTTCTACCGCAAACAGGCTTAGTCCCTAACTGCTGGAACGGAGGTTTAACCTTACTCGATTAAAACACTTAATCAACCAGTGGTTTCGTGTCCGCCCGAACTACGTTTGCTCTGATCTTTCATACCAGATAAAAGTATGTAGGCATAAGACGTGATGTCTTGGCGAGCAACCTTCCCCCTTCTCTTCCGTAGTTAGTCGAACTACGTTGACTCTGACTTTCCCATTGCACGAGGGAATACGTAGGCACAGAGCGGCGATGCTCTGCCGAGTCTCTTTTTTTTTATTTTGTCCCGCAAGCCTGTAATGTAGATAGTTTAAACACACCCCTTAGATAGACAACAAGCGTGTATCCCATCGAGTACGATGGACGTGAGGGGTGCTAATACCTTCCCCTTGCGTAACCGACTCTTGAATCCAGGACTTGGTTGTGATGACCTCGTCTTTTCCCTTTTTCGTCAGGTTTTTCCGATTGTTTCCTTTCCCTCTTTGTGGGATAAATAACGAAAGGTGACGACTCTTCTGTTTTTGCCAGGTGTTTTTCGCAGTTGCGACAACTGGCGACTCTGCTGGGGACTCTGGTTCCCTATGCGAGTCACTCTTAGTGTTTGTATAGTTGTGTCTTTGGGTGTTTATTTTTGTACAGTTTTGTTGGCTCTATGTAGATTATCTATTGTATATTATTGCATTGCATTCCTGTTGCTGCTGTGTTGTGGTTGGGTTGTTCTATTGAGAGATAAGCTGGACCTGGGCTTGAGGATACACATAGGATTAGAGTGGAGATTAGCGGGAGCTTGTGTGGCGTCTGGCTGCGCAATAGCTCGCGTGAAATTCACATTCAAATGAGGTTTTTCTTTGGAAATATTCTATCCCGCGCATCTGGTGCAGTTGAGGGAATATTGACTTAGAAAGACTGTCGACTCTAGAGACTGTTCATTTGGGGAGTCAGCTAAGTGAGGCCGCTTCGTTAGACTATGATGCCAATCCAGAAACGGTGAATGTATCATCGTTTTTCGAAAGTCTGTGACGCTGACCACCCGCATAGGATGTCGTACCTTTCAAGACTAGAACCCACATGTGAGAGGGATGGGTTTTTGCAGGAAACCTGGCCTTCAACCAACCCTGGTTTTCTCATCAATGCAGAATTTTGATCCTGAGTGTTCTATCAAGTGTGTTATCTCAGTGTTCTGGTTAGAGCGGAGCTCTGGTTAAATTCAGTCAACGGCACAGCAGCGAACTTGAGCATTGAATACCTTGATCCCATGTGTGCATTTGCATATCATCCTGCATTTAACATTGCATGTTTATGTGTGTTACAGGTTCTCGTCTTTCCCTTGATTCTGGTATTGATCTTCTTCTGAGATGGAAGTTAGCAGAAAGAGGATTGTTGTGTACAAGTTTCCGGCACCTGAGTTGGGACCTTTATTTGATCTGATTTCCCTGGCTGATCCTGCTGTTCTTGCAGCTTTCAGAGAGGAGTATGGCGGAATTCTGAAGTTTATCCGTAAGCTTACGACTCATGAGCATGGATTTATTCATACCTTATTGCAGTTTTATGATCCTCCGCTGAGATGCTTCACATTTCCGGACTATGTGTTGGTTCCGACTTTGGAGGAATTTGCTTACATCTTAGGTGTTCCGATTCTGAACAAAGTGCCTTTCTTTAGCTCCGAGGAAGAACCTAATCTTGAGAAGTTGTCTGCCACTCTTTATTTGAGCGCCTATGACTTGGCAGGTCATGTTATTAGCAGAAATGGAGTCTCCGGATTTACTTTACCCTTCCTGGTCGACAAAGCCCGAGAGTATGCTGACAAGGGGTTGTTGGGTGGTTTTCAGTGCTATCTTGGCTCTGTGTGTCTATGGCATTGTGTTGTTTCCCAATGTACCGGACTTTGTGGATTTCGATGCTTTTCATGTCTTCACTTCCAAGAATCATGTACCTACTCTTCTAGGAGACTTGTATCATGCAGTGCATTACAAGAACGAGAAAAGAAGAGAGAAGATAGTTTCTTGTTGCGCACCGCTGTTGCATAAGTGGTTTGTCGATCACCTTCCTCGCTCAAGAGCTTTTATGGATTCCGCGAACTCCTCTGAGTGGTCGAAGAGGCTTATGGGTTTAACGGAGAAGAATATTGTCTAGTTCAATCGAGACTTGCTGGGTCGTGAGCTTATCTTCAGTTGTGGTAGCTTTCCTAATGTGCCCTTGATGGGGAGGAAAGGCGGTATCAATTATAATCCTTCTCTTGCTGTGAGACAATTCGGTTATGCTTTAAAAGAACCTACGAAAGAAGAGGAAGTGCAGGAATCTTTGTACTTCACAGGTGTAGCTGATCCTTGTATCTCGGCCCGATTCGCGGACGCTTGGGGTAAGATTCACAAGAAGGGAAATCTATCTTTAGGAAAAGGAGATTGTAGAGCCTATGATCCATACTCGGATTGGATTCAAAAGAGGGTTGAAGAGGTATTGTTGTCGTTTCCTGTTGAAGCACCATTGTATCCCTTAGTCATTGAGCCGCCTACAACTGTTGATATCTCAAGATATACCAAGCTTTAGGCAGAGAAGGAAGAGCTGCGCAAAGAGAATGAAGAGTTGAAGCAGGAAATCAGTCAACTGAAACATGATAAGGGTGAAGCTGTGTATTTGGCCAAGACAAATGCAGAACTGTTGACCAAGTTGAAGGAAGAACTTGTTGATCAGGTACAAGCACGGAAGCAAGTCGATCTTGATCTGAAAAGCACTTGTGATGTTCTGAGAAGTAAGAAGGAGGATTTAGATAGAGCCTATATGAAGATATCCAATTCAACGAGCAGCGGAATGCCACTGTGACTGCCAACAAGAATAGAGAAGATTAGCTTCGTGTTCAGGTTGATAAGCTGAAAGCGTAATTCAAGGCTAAGGAGAGAGAGGTATTTCTAGAAACGTTCCGTAGGAGCACGATCGAGCAGAAATACCAAGAGACTTTGTCAGCACTTGAAGAGTTCAAGATTCGGCCAGAGGTGAAGAATCCCAGGCTTGAGGATGCCTTCGGCGAAGATGCTTGGGAGGATCATTGTCATTATCTCTGGGATGTGATACGCAAGAGGGATGTCCTTATCCAGGAGTTGATGGAGCGTCCAGACCATCCAGATATGAAGGAGATGCTTGAGGAGTCTCGGGAGTGGCGTAGAGATCATGGCTACTAGGAGTTTTATCTTTTGTAGTTTAATTTGATTTTGTATCTTGATCATCACCAGAGATGTTGGATGACATCAATACCTCTTTGTATGCGGATGTTTCTCATTTGGTTGTATTTTTTCAGCTTTACTTGATATATGAGAAGATTTATTGTGGTGTTCTTATCCATCTCTGTTGTTCTTGTTTATTAAACCCGGAATTAAGGGGGAAGATCTCCCTGTGCATACATAGACATGTTTGCATCTTGCATCTTACATTCTCATTTGCATTGCAGGTTGTTCTTGGTGGCCTTGTGTTCTTATCTCTGCTTGGTTTTCTTCAGTTCAAGATTGAGGAATTCAGCTTCCACAGGTACTCTACTCGAGGGAATTAGCAGAAGGTGATGGATCAGGTCCAGGCAGAATTGCAGGAGGTCAGGGCGCGCATGGCCCAATTCATGGAACTGATGCAGACTGTCGCTAGTGGACATGAACAGTTGAGAACTCTCGTCCAGCCGTTGATAGCACGGGTTGATGAAGACGGTGTTTTGCACAGAGGGGATGGTGTTGTTCATCCTCCGGTTGGTGGGTCTATTCCTCAAGGTATTCCTACTGTTGTTGTACCTCCGGGCGGAGGAGTTGCTGGTGAGAATGGTAATATTGCTGGTAATGGCAGTGTGTGCATTGTGCACGGGGTTGCCGGTCCTCATTGGGAGGATAATCAGGATGATATATTCTCTGTGAAAGATCTAGATGGCGGTTTGCCGACCGAAGCGGGCCGAAGGTTCAGACTGATTGAGGAGAAAATGAGATCATTGGAGAACCAGAACTCTTTGGGCTTGGATATGTCTGATCTTGATTTGGTTCCTGGGGTCAGGATTTGTAACACCCCACTTTACCCCGTACGCGGACTATAATAAATATACAGGAATAATTCATGAAATTCATCAGAGTTCTCCAACACAGTGGGATATCACACTAAGTCACTTCATTTCATTAAAATAATCAATATTATTTAGTTTTCAAGTAAGCAGCGGAATACAAATCAATTCTCCAATATAATTCTCCTCGACACGAGGTCATACAACATAAGTCCAATAAATGAAGATACGTAACAATAAACAAATAAAGTAGTCAAATAACAACGTAATCTCGTCATCCCATGTTACGTATCAGAGCGACTCCTAAGACTCGATCAAATAGCAACACACTCCAAGCACTACTCAGGTACCTGGTCACGTGTACTCCCAAGAGAGCACAGACACAACAACAAAAAGGGGTGAGAACTACATTCAATAAATAAACGGTGAAATACACATGCTAAGGAGTAGTTACACACCACACATAAAATAAGCACAATTAACACACATACACGTGCCACCTCAATCATTCGGCACTAATAGCCCACATTCAATTACAATAATGCAATGTGACACACTGACTCGACACAATGCATGTGGTACCAACACAATCTCATACGGTTCACACTAGAACCCGATTCCCGTCGGAATCCGGATAAGTCGTATATACGTTCCTCTGAACTACAACTTATCTCCACAACGACTTCCATATTGAAGTCCGGATGAAACTAGGAATCCATCATGGATTCCCACCTAGCCATCTCCACAAGACACATGATATGAAATGCATGTCAACACAATTATGCAATGTAATACATCATGCATAATTCACGATCAATCTTGATCCACACGAGCCATCCGCTCACCGTAATCCTCTCAGGAATTACCACACTCGCACAAGATTGTCCACATTCGACCATCTTGGCGCACATCTATCAAAACACCAAGACATCATTGAACCAGAACATGATTCGTTACTAAAACATATACACAATTGACTTCTCAAACATAATTAGATATAAAAATATTGGGAAAACAATTCCATTATCTATCCTATGTTATAGCTCTGTTCATTAGCTTTCCAACGCTTCGAACGGGGATCAAAACGGACTTACGGATCCAAAGTTACGTCTAAAACAATTTCGACCGAAAACATGAACATCCGTGACGGACAGAAAGACGCTGTTACACTCCGGAACTGATATTCACCCAATTATTCTTGCGAATCACTTACTCAAAACACCCAAAACATCACTAAAACATTCCTAAGGTTATACGGCAATAACTGCACAACTTCTATGGTTTATTAGGCTCATCTGACAACATTTGCAACACATAAAACACTATTTCCTGCAATTGATCTGAGTACTTCATAGTTACTCACATTTGAATATTCCTGTTCCTATAGGGACAACATATTACAATTTTTCCTTCAATTACACTCTACGACATTAAAATTACTCACTATCTAATATTTAACCCTTCAGGGTCAGACATATAACAATGTCAAGGTTCTGGCCACGAAAGTCCAATTTCCCATATGTTTTTCCTATATTAATATTCAACGATACATATCATTTGGCCATTTGGCCATAACCTCAGATTCCTACGGTTACCTCCCTATTTCCCACAATTAACCCAAATCTCTAAACCTTAGGGAAACCTTAGAGCATCGTACTAATAACGATATAACACATTCATTTCTACATATTTGCCCAAACCCTAAAAGTTCAGATTTCCAGATCTACTACTCACTATTATTCTATGACAGCATCAAGCATTTCTCACACGAATTCCGTATTAATTCTGGTTTCGGATACACAAAACATCATACAAACAGTATTCAACAATAACAGAAAATTTGAGAACAAATCAAGTTATGAAAATTGGATTCAAGGATCCTCAAGAACACATAATTCCTATGAGAGAAAGGACCTCTCACTACCCTTAATTAAGGACACCACACAACTACACCTCACAAAAATACCAAAGTGACTGAATAATTTAAATGGGGTGTTACAGGATTCCCCCCAAATTTAGGGTGCCTGATTTCGATAAGTACAAAGGGATGACTTGTCCCAGAGTACACATTCAGGCTTACTTCAGAAAAATGTCTGCCTATTACAGTGGCGAGAAGCTATTGATGCATTTCTTCCAGGATAGTCTGGAAGGGGCTTCATTGGAATGGTATATGGGGCTCGAGAGAACCCATATTCCTAGCTGGAAAGATTTGGTTGAGGCTTTCGTGCATCACTATCAATATAATAGTGATCTGGCACCTAATCGGGTACAATTGCAGAGTTTGTCGCAGAAGAATTCTGAGAGATTTAAAGAGTACGCCCAGAGGTGGCGGGATCTGGCTGCAAGGGTACAACCCCCTTTGGTTGAGAGGGAGTTGATTGACTTGTTCATGGCTTCTTCCAGGGGTGTACTTTGAGAAGATGATAAGCTGCATGTCTGCAGGGTTTTCTGATTTGGTTATTGCCGGTGAGCGGATTGAAAGTGGAATCAAGTCTGGTAAGATTTCCAATGGTGGTGGATCCTCTTCGGGAGGAACGAAGAAGTTGTATTCTGCAAACCCCAAGAGAAGGGAGGGGGTGCAAATGCTATTTCTCATAAAGGTAAGAGTAGAGCTCAGTCTCGTTAGCATCATCAAGTGGCTACTGTAAATATCCTGGCCGCAGCTCCGCAACAAGATAATGCTCAGCGACCTTATCCTGCTATGCGTCGGATGCCTGACAGACAATTCATAAATCCTCCGATACCATATTCGCAGTTGTTACAATGGTTATTGCAATTACAGTTGGTGCAAAAGAGGACCTTGGCTCCTCTCACAGGTATACCTCCTCCTGGTTACGATGCAAAGCTCATTGTGATTTCCACTCTGGCGCCCCAGGCCATGACATTGACCACTGTAAAGCTTTTAAGCATAAGGTCCAGGATTTGCTTGACTCTAAAGCTATTAACTTCACCAACGAGGGGCCCAATGTTACTCAGAACCCGATGCCGGATCATGGGGTGGCATCAGCCAATGCTGTTATTGAGGGTGAAAAGTTGAATCTGATAACTGATGTTGAAGGTTTAAAAACTCCACTGGGTTTTGTGAAAGCTTGTTTGTTGAAGAAGGGGGTATTTCCTGGTTGTTCTATTGACTGCTCAGAATGTGAAGCGCAGCCTGAGGGTTGTGATCTTTTAAAGAGGGGTATTCAGAGAATGATTGAAGAGGGTTGTCTACAGTTTGATAAAGTTGTGAAAGAAGATGTCGAGCATAAGGTGAGTGATGACAGAAATGAAGTTGCTACTATTTCTATTCCATACTGGACTATCAATATTTCAGCGCCTGCTAGGCCAGCTCCGGTGACCATTACTATACCTGGACCCATGTCGTACGAGAGCACTAGAGCTGTCCCATGGAACTATGGAGGAGAAGTGTTCTGTAACGGGCAGAAACAAGAATGGATAGAATCGACAAGCGGAAGTTCGTCGGTTGAGAACATAGTCGGTGTCGGAGGTATTACCAGAAGTGGTAGGGTTTTCTCTCCACCAAAGGTTATTGCTGATAAGAATGATAGGGGAAAGCGTAAGGCTGTGATTGAAGAGAATGCCCAACCCCAAGTTATTGATGACGACCTTTCAAAGGTTACAGAGGAATTTATGAGGTTAATTCGGAAGAGTGACTACAAGATTGTGGATCACTTGAATCAAACTCCGTCAAAGATTTCTATCTTGTCATTGTTGATGAGTTCGGAGGCGCGTCGCAACGCTCTGCTGAAAGTCTTGAATGCAGCGTACGTACCCCAGGAGATTTCTGTCATTCAGTTGGAGGGGGTAGTCGCTCACGTGAATGCCGGTAATGGTCTCGGCTTTACTGATTTAGATTTGACTCCTGCTGGGAGGAATCATAATCGTGCTCTGCACATATCGTTGGAGTGTAGAGGATCTCTGATGTCACATGTCTTGGTTGATACGGGATCATCCCTCAATGTGCTTCCGAAGAAGGCATTGATGAAGTTGGACATCTAGGGTTTGTTGTGCACGCCCAGTGATCTGGTGGTTAGGGCTTTTGATGGATCGAAGAGATCAGTATTTGGAGAAATCACACTGCCTATTCAGATAGGGTCGGAGATCTTTGATGCAACTTTCTATATTATGGATATCCAGCCAGCATACAACTGTTTGCTTGGCCGACCTTGGATACATGTTGCTGGGGCAGTTACCTCAACGTTGCATCAAAAGCTGAAATACATGGCGGAGGGGAGCATAGTTATTGTGTGCAGTGAAGAGGACATCATGGTGAGCCATCTGTCATCTTTCAAGTATATAGAAGTGGATGGTGAGATCCACGAAACGCTCTGCCAGACCTTTGAAACAGTTCAGATTCAGGGGAAGTCTCCTGTAGAAGCCAAGGGTCCAGAGGTTTCGATGTCATCACTCAAGGAAGCCCGTGCTATCGTAGAATCCGGCTCGTCTCAGAAGTGGGGCCAAGTTCTCGATGTTCCTATCAAACAGGACAAGTTCGGCCTGGGATACAAACCCTCCAGTTCTTCTCAGATTCCGAGATACAGTGGACCTGTTCAGTTCACCAACAGTAGGGTGATATTCGACAGAATCAATGCCGTTGAAGATGATGAAGGTGACAGTGACTGCGACATGGATGCCTGGATTCATCCATGTACTCCCCGCCAGAAGCTATGCAACTGGACTACCGAAGAATTCATTCATGTTACTGCTGCAGAGTAATGTTCATTGTTTGATTATGTTCAGTCCTACATTCTGCCCAAGATGTAGTGATCCATTTGTGGGGCCTTCTTGTGATTTATAGTTTATCATTAATAAAAGACGTTTCGCATTCAAATTTTGTGATCCCTGTTTGTCTTGTTTTTGTTTTGCATTTATACTTAACAGAAAAATGGAAATGTGTTTTGTTTGTTGTATCGCATAATAAACATAACATCCTCATGCAGGTCTTTTCTAACAGATGCCATCGATTCAGGTTCAGCTATAACTTCGTATGACTTTGATAATCCCATTTATCAAGCTGAAGATGAGATTGACGAAGACTGTGAACTACCCGAAGAGTTAGCCAGGCTTCTCAAGCAAGAGGAAAGGGTTATTGTACCTCATCAGGAGGATATTGAGATTATTAATCTGGGTACCGAGGATGACAAGAAAGAGGTCAAAGTGGGGGCTGCATTGGAAGACAGTGTCAAGAGAAGATTGGTTCAAATGCTCCGTGAGTATAAAGATATCTTCGTTTGGTCTTACCAAGACATGCCTGGGCTGGATACAGATATTGTGGTACACCGGCTACCTCTCAGAGAAGAATGCTCGCCAGTCAAGCAGAAGTTGAGACGGACAAGGTCTGACATGGTAGTCAAGATCAAAGAAGAAGTTCAAAAGCAGTTGAATGCTGGGTTTCTTGCTGTCACAAATTACCCTCCATGGGTCGCTAATATCGTTCCTGTTCCTAAGAAAGATGGAAAGGTTAGGATGTGCGTTGATTATCGAGATCTGAATAAAGCGAGCCCGAAAGACGATTTCCCGCTCCCTCATATCGATGTGTTGGTTGATAACACCGCTCAGTATTTTGTGTTTTCGTTCATGGATGGCTTCTCTGGGTATAACCAAATCAAGATGGCCCCAGAGGACATGGAGAAAACTACTTTCATCACACCATGGGGGACTTTTTGCTATAAGGTGATGCCCTTTGGATTGAAAAATGCAGGGGCAACTTATCAGCGGGCGATGGTCACTTTGTTTCATGATATGATTCATCATGAGGTGGAAGTCTATGTTGATGACATGATAGCAAAGTCACATACGGAGGAGGGACATTTGGTCGATCTTCTGAAATTGTTTGAAAGGCTGAGGAAGTTTAAGCTGAGGCTGAATCCTAATAAGTGCACCTTCGGAGTGAGATCTGGAAAGTTATTGGGTTTCATTGTCAATGAAAAGGGTATTGAGGTAGATCCTGCCAAAATAAAAGCTATACAAGAAATTCCTGAGCCGAGAACGGAAAAAGAGGTTTGTGGTTTCCTAGGGAGATTAAACTACATTGCAAGGTTTATATCTCATCTTACAGCCACTTGTGAACCGATATTCAAATTGCTGAGAAAAGATCAAACGGACAGGTGGAATGAAAATTTCCAGAAGGCTTTTGAAAGAATAAAAGAGTATCTGCAGGAACCTCCAATACTCATGCCTCCAGTTGCAGGGAGACCACTGATCATGTATCTCACGGTTCTTAAGAATTCAATGGGATGTGTGCTCGGTCAACAGGACGAGTCAGGTAGAAAAGAGCATGCCATCTACCACCTGAGTAAGAAATTCACCGATTGTGAGTCGAGGTACTCGATGCTAGAAAAAACATGTTGCCCGCTCGCTTGGGCCGCTAAGTGTTTGAGACAATACATGTTAAACCACACAACCCTATTGATTTCGAAGATGGATCCAATCAAATATGTCTTTGAAAAACAAGCACTCTCCGGAAGGATTTCCCGTTGGCAAATGGTGTTAACAGAGTATGATATTCAGTACGTTTCCCAGAAAGCCATTAAGGGAAGCGTCATGTCGGAATATCTCGCGGAACAGCCGATTGAGGATTATCAGCCGATGAAGTTTGACTTTCCAGATGAAGACGTCGTGTTTTTGATAATGAAAGACTATGATGAGCCTTTACCTGACGAGGGTCCTGAGAGGGGATCTCAGTGGAAATTAGTTTTCGACGGAGCAGTTAATTCATATGGTAATGGAATCGGCGCGATCATTACTACTCCTCACGATTCTCATATATCGTTCACCACCCGATTGACATTCGCTTGCACCAATAATGAAGCCGAGTATGAAGCTTGCATTATGGGTTTAGAAGAGGCCGTTGATATGAGGATTAAGAATCTGGATGTATACGGTGACTCAGCGTTGGTCGTTAACCAAATCAAAGGAGAATGGGAAACTCGGCAGGCCAACCTGGTGCCTTACAGAGATTACGCAAGGAGACTGCTGCCTTTCTTCGATAGAGTTGATTTCTATCATACGCCGAGGGCTGAGAATCCGATGGCGGATGCCTTGGCCACACTCGCTTCGATGTATAAAGTGAATTTCTAGAATGAAACTCCTGCTATCACCATCATGCGTCTGGATAGACCTGCTTTTGTGTTTGCAGTTGAGAAAGCATCTGATGGAAAGTTGTGGTATTTCGATATCAAGCATTTTCTCAAGACTTAGGAGTACCCATCTGGGGCATCCAGCAAGGATAAAAAAACTTTGAGGTGGTTAGCTGTTAATTTCTATTTGAACAAGGACGATGTGCTCTACAGGAGAAATTTCGACATGGTCTTGCTGCATTGTGTTGATGAACTTGAAGCAAACCTGTTGATGGAGGAAGTTCACGAAGGTTCTTTTGGTACTCATGTCGGTGGACATGCAATGGCTAGAAAATTGTTGAGAGCTGGGTATTATTGGATGACTATGGAGTCCAATTGCTTCAAATACGCCAGAAAATGCCATAAATGCCAGATTTATGCGGATAAGGTGCATGTGCCACCGGCTCCTCTGAATGTGTTGACATCTCCTTGGCCTTTTTCCATGTGGGGAATTGATGTGATTGAAAATATTGAGCCGAATGCTTCTAATGGACATCGCTTCATTCTGGTCGCGATTGATTACTTTACGAAGTGGGGAGAAGCAGCGTCCTTTGCTAATGTCACGAAACAGGTGGTCACTCGATTCATAAAGAAGGACATCATTTGTCGTTATGGTATTCCGAAGAGAATCATTACTGATAATGGTTCAAATTTGAATAACAAAATGATCAAGGAACTGTGTCAGAGTTTCAAGATCGAACATCACAATTCTTCTCCATATCGTCCGAAGATGAATGGCGCTGTTGAGGCAGCTAATAAGAATATCAACAAGATTGTGCAGAAAATGGTTATGACCTATAAAGATTGTCACGAGATGTTGCCTTTTGCTCTCCACGGTTATCGTACTTCGGTGCGTACATCAACCGGGGCAACTCCTTTCTCACTGGTGTATGGTACGGAAGCAGTCCTGCCATTAGAAGTTGAGATTCCTTCTTTAAGGGTATTGTCGGATGTGAAGCTTGACGAAGTTGAATGGGTGCGAGCCAGGTTGAATCAGCTGAGCTTGATTGATGAAAAGAGATTAGCAGCCATTGCGCATCGCCGGTTGTACTAGAGTAGGATGAAGAAAGCCTTTGATCAGAAAGTGTGTCCTTGGTGCTTCCAGACGGGTGATTTGGTGTTGAAAAGGATCCTTCCTCCTCAAACAAATCATAGGGTAAAGTGGACTCCTAATTATGAAGGTCCGTATGTGGTAAGAAAGGTTTTCTCTGGCGGAGCCTTATTACTATCTACTATGGATGGTGAAGATTTTTTGTCCCCTGTGAACGCGGACGTGGTTAAAAAATACTTTGCTTAAAAGAGACCCGCTGGACACAAAAAGAAAAGTCCAGGCAAAATGGGGCATCCCGGCGAACCATAAAAGGAAAAGGTTTGGGCAGAAATTAGGGATAAAAGGAAAAAGAATGAACCCCCAAAGTTGAAGACCTGAAAAGGCAACTTTGGCAAAAATGGGTATCCCGGTGGATTGAAAACCCGAAAGGGTGATCCAAGCAAAAGTTAGGGATTTAAAAAAGAAAATGATCACGGTCTACGTTCGATCTGTTAAGTTTGTGAGCAGTTATCCCGAAGGAAAGGAATCAGTCCAGTCAGTCTTGTCAGAAGACGAAACATGGTGAACATCGAAGACATACAGGTCATAGCCAAATCGACACATGGTGGTTGTCTGTTTCCACATTGCCGACATTTCTATTGTATTTGTTTCTTGTTTTTGAGCAATTACCTCTTTTCAAGAATTGCATATGAATTGTAATCTGCCTATTTACAGGCTTATCATCAATAAAGTATTCACTTCAGTCAAAGAGCTTTCTTTTTCTTGTCCATTTTACTGTTTTGTTTGCGATATATCTGTTATTTTGGTAAACATTGCAGGTAAAAGCAAGAGGTTGTATAGAGCATACTGAAAGCGCTGACTTTACTTGATCGGCAAGTATCATGGATGGTAACTGAGGTAACCATTTTACATATAGAACATTTCTGGTGTTTTTCTTTGTTGCAGGTCAACAGGGTTATCACGGCCGGGTAAGATTCCCTTATCCTCAGTAGTTCAGGTCCCAACAAGTAGCAGTTGTTGTCATCCGAGTATCCTCAGCGGATTAAGTGTGATACTTCCGGCAGAATGGACTTGTTCCCCACAGGTAAATGCAGTCAGGCGTGAGCAAATGAGAGGCTTGTTTCCCCTAGCAGAGATTTCGCTTCTCCAGTGAGGTGGTTATCTTATCCCCGGAAGAGTTATGTCTTCTTCCCGGCAAGTCCAATTCTCCAGATTGAAATGTTGTATCCCCAACAGAACAAATATTTTTCTTCGTGAGAAAGCGAGTCCCCGGCAGGATGGAGTTTGTTCTCAGCGGAACAGGACAGAAGTGTTTGAAGGTGAGAAAATACTTAGAAGGGGGGGGGGGGGGGGGTTAAATAAGGATTTAGAAAATATTATGGCAATAAAAACACAATGATTTTTATCCTGGTTCGTTGAACTTAACTAATCCAGTCCACCCTTATCAAGAGTGATTTGCCTTTCTCCACAAGGACTTAATCCACTATAATCAACTGATTACAATATCAATCACTAAGAACAATTGTCTTAGTCTTCTCAAGAACTACTAACCACAACTTGGTCTTCTCAAGGAACTTTTACAATCAAATGTAAATTAAACAAGTGTTTGAAATGCTTCTAAGAAAGCTATATCATAACTGTGATTTACACTTAAGTTTAAGAACGTATGAAATAAATTCAGCAAAGAGTAATAATTTGTATGAGAGCTTTTCAATGAATTTTTGTCAAAGTACGTCAACTGAAGAAAGTTGTTGAAGGCTTGCTTATATAGACACAGAATTCCAAGACGTTGCAAGCTTGAAGACCGTGTACTGCAAAGTAGCTATAGTCTTTTGTCTTCACATCACTTGACCTTTCCTAGAAGTAGAACGTTCAGAGAAATCCTTTTTGCCTGAGTTCTTGTGTCTAGCATAAAAGAGGAAAGATTCGTTTGGCATAACCAACGGATATAACTTTGAATAATCTTCTTCAACAAGTTTCTAATTCACAGCAATTAACATCAGAGCCTTGAGTGATCAGAGTCTTGATGTCTTCAGAGTCTGCTGTATCAGAGTGTTGCAGCAAGTGTGCTTCAGCGTGAAATTAATCAGAGCAGAGTTTGGAGATCAAATCCTCAGTACATGCAGCGAACAGTACTATCAAAGTTTTCTGAAAAACAATGCCGGAAAATCTTCATACAAAGTCTTCAGTCTACGCTTCAAATGCTTCTGTGGCTTCTGCTTCAGATCCTTCTGTAGACAGCACTCAGAGTCTTCTGTAGGCAGCATTCAGAGTCTTCTAATTAGATTCTTCTGACGCTCAGAGCCTTGCGTAGTTCAACGTTCAGATCCATTTTTGCTTTCAGAAGAATATTAAATTTAACATCTGCAGCAAAAATACTTGAACAAATTTAGAGTATATAATTTCTTAATACAAAATTTCATAAGTGTTATCATCAAAACATAGAGATATAACTAGGAACCAATTTGTGTTCTAACAATCTTCCCCTTTTTGATGATGACAAAAACATAGGAAATTTTGTTCAATAAAGATATAATATATAACTCCCCCTGAGATTATGAATCTCCCCCTGAATTGAATACTAAGAAAGAATAGAAACTTCCCTTTTTGCATGAGTATTCTTTTCAGAATCAGAGCCTGAATGTTCAGAATTAGAGCTTGATTTGGATGAACGTTTCAGAATCGGAGCCTGATTGGTTAAACCTTGATCTGGGGATCTCAGAGTTACTTTAATGAATTTTGTCAGATTTATCATTATATTTCTGAAAGACTAAAAATTCATGTTAGTTGATTAGATATGTCTGAATTCCATTAAGGTAAAGTTTATTTGAACAGTCAGAATTTCATTTTCTCCCCCTTTTTGTCATAATCAAAAAGAAATTTTTAAAGACAAATAAAAGGAAACAGAGAGAAAAGATACAATCATAAAGAGAAAACATTCAGATTCATTCATTCAAATATTCAGATAAAACAGACAAGACAATAGATGATAAATTTCAAAACAAGTGCTCAAACATCAGATACGGAAAACATAAATCTAGGATTGTTTGGAGAGTAGCATCTTTAGAAGGTGGGTGATCTCAGAAGAAGATTCTTCTTGCTTGGACATCCATTTCTCAATGTTGTCAGTCTTCTGATCTTGCCTTGCCATCCAGGACTTGATCTCAGATTGACCAGCTTCTAGCACAACAATCTTATCTTCTAATTTTGGGTTCTCTTTCTTGATCTCAGAAGAAGTAGACGGAGCAGATTATGATGCAGGAGTAGGAGCAGAGTCAACATCCATTAGAGTTGTAGAGTCTGGAGGCACAAATGCAGATGATTTGTCCACAATCGTCAGAGCTAAAGGATTCTCTTCCAAAATTACTTCAGAAGCAGATCCTTCAATATTTTCAGAATTAGTAGACACTCCAGAAGTTGAAGGTGCATCTTCAAGAAGCAAAGTTGGAGATCTTTTCAAATTCCATAGCATGGTTCTGGCAGTCTTAGCAAATCTGATCTTCACATCATCAGAGCAAACACTCTTCAGATTTGAAGCAACAGTGTTGAATCTGGACATGAAGCTATTCCAAATAGCATCAGATTCATCTGAGTTCATGGTTGAAAGGCATCTCTTCTTCACAGAGTCTAAATTCATCCTTATTTATTTCATAAAATTAGCAAATAAAATATCAACATTTAGCCTTGGTTTAGGTTTAAGAAAGGCTTCCAGAATGGATGGTTTGGATTGAACTGGTAGGGGTGGTATGGTAAATATTGGGATGATGAATAGAGGGCGAGGATAAGATGGATTCTTTTGAGCAGGCATGATGCGAAAGAATGGTTTTATTCTGCGAATGGATGGAATAACAGCTCTTGGATTATCAAAGTATGGAACAAAAGCTGATGATCTTGGTTTAGGTTCTGGAGTGGGTTTAGGAATGATAGCATCAGATGAAATAGATGTATCAGGTTGTTTAGGTTCATATCCTATAAGAAAGGGGGTGAGCTAACTTCTGGGGAAACATCATATTCAGATGAATCAGATGAGGTTGATGAAGGACATGATGTGGAAGATACGTCAAACATCATTTTGAGGGGTTGAATGTCCAGAACCTCAGAATCAGAAATGTATGATTCAGTAGGTTTAGGTTGTTCTGGTTGAGGGTTAGGTTGTGGATTGGAAGGTATAGATTTTGGTGGTTCATATACAATAGGTTCAGATGGTATTGGTTCAGATTGTTGTGATATAGGTTGTTGTGGAGAAGGTTCTTGTGGTGTTGGTGTTGGTTCTGCTGGTTTTGTTGTTTGTGGTTCTGATGGAGGAATGTCAGATGATTGTTGTGGTGCAGATTTTGTTTGACTGGATTCTGGGAGTGTAGGAGATATTGGTTTAATGGGAACAGAATCAGTTGGAATTTGTGATTCAGAAACTTTTAGATGTTCAGGTTGATCAGATGTAATGGGTTTTGTTGGTGGTTCAGAGGAATGAGATGGAAAAGAAGTGGTTTGAGTTTGAGAATGAGGGGGTTCAGGAATAGAGCTAATTGTTGATAATTTTACTGTTATTTCAGAAATAATAGGTAAGGATTTTTTTGTACCTCTTTTCTTGATGCGTTTGGGAGGTGCAGAGAGAGCTTCTACATAAGCTTTTCTTTTCTTCTTCTTCTGAGGTTCTTCAGAAGTTTTCTGCTTCTTCTGAGGTTCTTTAGAAGTTTTCTGCTTCTTCTGAGGTGAGCCTGCAGCTTCTTCTTCTTCTAACTCTTGTTTTCTTTGCCTCTTATGTTCTGCATAGAGATCTCGCATTGGTTCTCGGTTTAGAAAGCCTTCTGGAAGTGGAATTTCTTGTTCCATACATGATCCAACAAATTTGATCAGAACTTCCTTTGGTTCTTCTGCATAAAACGTAGGAAAGTTTTCTACCAGAATTCTTCCTTTGCTTATTGTTAGAACATAGATTTGTTCATTAATAATATCTCTATGTTTTGATGATAACTCTTATGAAATTTTGTATTAAAGAATTATATACTCTAAAATTTGTTTAAGTATGTTTGTTGCAGATATTAAAGTGGATATCATTCTGAAAGAAAATTAGATCTGAACATGGAATTATGCAAGGCTCTGAAGCATCAGAAGCATCTCTTAGAAGAATCTGAATGCTACCTACAGAAGATTCTGAGCGCTGCCTACAGAAGATTCTGAAGCAGAAGCTACAGAAGCATCTGAAGCATTGAAGATTTATGTATGAAGAGTTTCAAGCTTAGTTTATTTTCAGAAGACTCTTATAGTACTACGCTGCCAGTACTGAGGATCTGATCCTAAAACTCTGCTCTGAACAATTACACGCTGAAAGCACACTTGCTGCAAATGTTCTGATTCAGCAAACTCTGATGAACATCAGAAGGCTCTGATGATATTTTGCTGAAACTTGTTGAAGAAGAATTCAAAGTTATGCCCGTTGGTTTGGCCAAACGACTCTTTCCTCATTTATGCTAGACACAAGAACACAGACAAAAAGGATTTATTTGTGCATTCTACTTCTAGGAAAGGTCATGTGATGTGAAGACAAAAAGGCTACAAACCTTTTTAGTACACAACCTTCAACGTGAAAACTACTTGGACCTCTGTGCCTATAAAAGCAAGACTCCATCACTCTTCTTTAGTTGACGAAATTATTGAAAGAAATTCATTACAAGCTCTCATACAAATCATTCTCTTGCTGAATTTATTTCATAGTTCTAAATCTTAAGTGTAAAATCATAGTTGTGATATAGCTTAATTAGAAGCATTTAAACACTTGTTTTATTCTTACATTTGATTGTAAAAGATCCTTAAGAAGATCCAGTTGGGATCAATAGTTCTTAAGAAGACTAAGAACAGTTGTTCTTAGTGCTTGCTATTGTAATCAGTTAAAAAAATAGTGGATTAAGTCCTTGTTGAGAAAGGCAAATCACTCTTGATAGGGTGGACTAGAGTAGTTGAGTTCAACGGACCAGGATAAAATTCTTTGAGTTTTTATTGCTATAAGTTTTTCTATATACTTATTCAACCCCCCTTCTAAGTATTTTCTCACCTTCGGTTGGTATCAGAGCCTGGTTCTGTGTGTGCTACCACTTCACCGTGACAGAAAAGATCCAGTGAGAAAACTTTGATATATATTTGGTTGTTATTATGGCTGAAACTTCAACATCTAACAGCAACAACAGATATGAAGAAAGGGAAAGAATCAGCACAAAACCCCCTATGTTTGATGGGGAGAAATTTGATTATTGGAAGGACAGGATAGAAAGTTTCTTCCTTGGTTATGATGCTGATTTATGGGACTTGGTCATTGATGGGTATGTTCATCCCACTGATGGGGATGGCAAGAAAGTTGATAGAAAATCAATGACTGAAGCTCAAAAGAAGGAGTTCAGAAATCATCACAAAGCTAGAACAATCTTGTTAAATGCAATATCTCATATTGAGTATGAGAAGATCACAACCAGAGAAACTACATTTGACTTGTTTGAGTCTTTGAAGATGACACATAAAGGAAACCTTCAAGTTAAAGAGACCAAGGCTCTGGCGCTAATACAGAAGTATGAAGCGTTCAAAATGGAAGAATCTGAGTCTATAGAAACTATGTTCTCTAGATTCCAGATCCTCACAGCTGGTCTAAAAGTGATGGACAAAGGCTACTCAACTGCTGATCATGTGAAGAAGATCATCAGAAGCTTGCCTATCAGATGGAGACCTATGGTCACTGCTCTGAAGCTTGTTAAGGATCTGAACAAGATCACTCTGGAGGAGCTAATCAGCTCACTAAGGAGCCATGAAATTGAACTTGAGGAAGATGAGCCTCAAAAGAAAGGTAAGTCAATTGCCTTAAAATCTAACAAATTTGTGAAAGCTTTGCAGGTGTTAGAAGAGAGTTCTGAAGAGTCTTCTTATGAAGAAGAAGATGAACTGTCCTTGTTGTCCAGAAGAATCAACAGACTCTGGAAGCACAAACAGAGGAAGTTCAAGATTTTCAAAAAGCCAGATCAGCGCAAGGAGTCCTCTAGACCAAAAAGATATGGAAAGAAGGAAGTTGTTTGTTTTGAATGCAAACAACCTGGTCATTACAAAAATGAATGTCCAAAGCTTCGGAAAGAAAAGCCCAGAAGAAAGCCTGAGCACAAGAAGAAGGTTCTAATGGCAACCTGGGATGATTCAGATGAATTTGGATCCTCATCAGAATCTGAAGATGAATGCACCAACATGGCTCTGATGGCAAGCATTGAAGATCAGAATGAAGGATCATCTGGATCTGAGTCTGATTCTGAATCTGACTCTGAAGAGGTACTTTCTGATCTAACTAGGGAAGAGCTTATTAAAGTTTTATCAGAAGTCCTGAAAAACTACAATCAGATTAAGCTCAAATGCAAGAAGCTTAAATGCAATCTTGAATATGAGAATAATCTGTTAAAGTCAGAAGTTGCTGAGCTAAAAGAAAACAATTTAAAAATGAAAACTAATTTTGAAAAAGCTCAACAAGACTCTGAGTCTGAAACTAAGTCTAAATGCAAAAACATTTTAGAAGAATATGACTTTAGCTTTCAAAAGTTTCTTGCTAAAAGCATAGATAGAAGCAAGATGGCTTCAATGATCTATGGAGTTAGCAGAAACAACAGGAAAGGAATTGGATATGAATCTTCCTCTTGAAAGGATTTAAATCCAATGCCTGTTGATAAACTTGTTATTAAGAAAACTCCCTTATACTCTCATTTCAAGTTTGGTCATCTGAATGACATTAAACACACACGTTCTGATCAGAACGTTCCTGTGTTTAAGCCAAAAGTAAGTCAGAACAAAATTGTTGTAAAAAGACAGAAAATTCAGACCAACTTTCAAGGCAACTAACCCAAAAGGACCCAAAAAGATCTGGGTACCTAAGGATAAGATAATCCCTGTTGCAGATGTTTTTAGCAGAAAAGTCAAGACGCCAGTCATGGTACTTGGACTCTGGCTGCTCACGTCACATGACGGGAGATAGGTTTATGTTCCAAAGCCTGGAGCTTAAATCTGGAGGAGAAGTGAAGTTTAGAGGGAATCAGAAGGGCAATATTATTGGCTCTGGTACTATTGGCAATGGTAACCTTCCCTCTATATCTAATGTTTTACTTGTAGAAGGATTAAAGCATAATCTATTGTCCATAAGTCAATTAAGTGACAATGGTTATGATATAATCTTTAATCAACAATGTTGTAAAGCTATTAGTCAGAAGGATGACTCAATCCTATTTAATGGAAAGAGGAAGAACAACATTTACAAAATAAATCTTTCAGAACTTAAGGTTCAAAATGTTAAATGCCTCTTGTCTGTTAATGATGAGCAATGGGTCTGGCACAGAAGATTGGGGCATATTAATATGAGACGTATATCTCAGATTAATAAACTCAATCTGGTCAGAGGACTTCCTAAGTTGAAGTTCAACTCAGATGCTCTTTGTGAAGCATGTCAAAAAGGAAAATTTTCAAAATCCTCTTTTAAATCTAATAATGTTGTTTCAACCTCAAGACCATTAGAATTACTTCACATTGATCTGTTTGGACTAGTGAAAACTGCATCCATCCGAGGCAAGAAGTATGGATTAGTCATTGTTGATGACTACAGTAGATGGACATGGGTAAAGTTCCTAAAACATAAGGATGAGTCACATTCTGTGTTCTTTGACTTCTGCAAATAATTCCAGAATGAAAAAGATTTTAAAATTGTTAAAGTCAGAAGTGATCATGGTGGTGAATTTGAAAATAAATTTTTTGAAAAATATTTTAATGAAAATGGCATTGCTCATGATTTTTTTTCTAGAACTCCACAACAGAATGGAGTTGTATAGAGGAAAAATAGAACTCTGCAAGAAATGGCCAGAACCATGATCAACGAGACTAATCTGACAAAACATTTTTGGGCAGAAGCAATAAACACAGCTTGTTACATTCAGAACAGAGTGTCTATAAGACCTCTTCTGGAAAAGACTCCTTATGAATTGTGGAGGAACAGAAAGCCCAATATTTCATATTTTCATCCTTTTGGATGTATTTGTTATATGTTGAACACTAAAGAGAATCTTAACAAGTTTGATTCTAAAACACAGAAGTGTTTCACGCTTGGGTATTCCGAACGCTCTAAATGCTACAGAGTATACGATACTGAAATACGAATTGTGGAGGAATCTATACATGTTAGATTTGATGATAAGCTTGGCATTGAAAAGCCAAAGCAGTTTGAAAGTTCTGCAGATAGAGAAGTAATTCTCACAGACTCTGAAGGCTCAAAGGCAGACAAAGCTCAAGTGAAGGAACCAGAAGCAACGCCAGATGCAATTCCTTTAGCTTCTCAAATGAACAACTTAAACATTTCTTAAGAATCAACTGTTAGAGGATCATCTTCCAGAATCAGGGCCTCTCACCCAGAGGATGTGATCATTGGAAAGAAGGATGACCCTATAAGAACAAGATCCTTCCTTAGATCATCTGAAGCATCATTATTTAGGTTGGTGTCAGTTATTGAACCAACTTCTATGGATAAAGCTCTGCAAGACAATGACTGGATAATTGCCATGCAAGAAGAGCTCAATCAGTTCACAAGAAATGATGTTTGGGATTTGGTTCCAAGACCAAAGGAATTCAACATAATTGGAACTAAATGGGTCTTCAAAAATAAGTTGAATGAAAAAGGAGAAGTTGAGAGAAACAAAGCAAGGCTTGTTGCTCAAGGTTATAGCCAGCAAGAAGGAATTGATTATATAGAGACTTATGCTCCTGTAGCCAGGTTAGAGTCTATTCGTTTACTCATTTCTTTTGCTGCACAATATAACATCACTCTATATCAGATGGATGTTAAGAGTGCCTTTCTAAATGGAATTATAGAAGAAGAAGTTTATGTTCACCAACCTCCTGGTTTTGAAAGTGAAAAATTTCCAGAACATGTTTTTAAACTAAAGAAATCTCTTTATGGTTTAAAATAAGCTCCCAGAGCTTGGTATGAGAGATTAAGCAATTTTCTTCTGGAGAAAAATTTTATCAAAGGCAAAGTGGACACAACACTCTTTTGTAAAACATTTAAGAAAGATCTGTTAATTTGTCAAATATATATGGATGATATTATATTTGGATCTACCAATGTTATGCTGGGAAAGGAGTTTGCTCAATGTATGCAGGCTGAATTTGAGATGAGCATGATGGGAGAATTGAGATACTTTCTGGGAATTCAAGTCAACCAAACTCCAGATTATACTTACATTCATCAGACCAAATATGTTAAAGAGCTTCTGAAGAAGTTTAACATGACTGATAGTAAGATGGCAAAGACTCCTATGCATCCAACAAGTACTCTTGGTAAGGAAGAGGTAAGTAAGAAAGTAGATCAGAAACTCTACAGAGGTATGATAGGATCTCTTCTCTACTTAACTGCTTCTAGACCTGATATTTTATTCAGTGTATGCTTGTATGCAAGATTCCAATCAGATCCTAGAGAATCACACTTAACAGCTGTTAAGAGGATTCTAAGGTATCTGAAAGGTACTTCTAATATGGGTTTGTGTTACAGAAAATATGATGATTTCAAATTAGTTGGATTCTGTGATGCTGACTACGCTGGAGACAGAGTGGAAAGAAAAAGTACTTCTGGAAGTTGTCAACTTCTAGGAAGAAATTTAATCTCCTGGTACAGCAAGAAGCAACCTACAATTTCACTATTAACTACAGAGGCAGAATATATTGCTGCTGCTGGATGTTGCACGCAGATGCTTTGGATGAAAAGTCAGCTAGAAGACTATCAAATCTTTGAAAGTAATATTTCTATTTTCTGTGATAATACTTCTGCTATATGTTTGTCTAAAAACCCCATTTTACACTCTAAGGAAAAACATATAGAAATTAAACATCACTTCATCAGAGACTATGTTCAGAAGGGTATTATAAACTTAGCCTTTGTTGATACAGATCATCAGTGGGCAGATATTTTCACAAAACCCCTTGCTGAAGATAGGTTTAAGTTTATTCTGAAAAATATTGGTATGGATTTTTGTCCAGAATGATATTTATCAGAAGCAAATTTCTCAGATGCAAAATGTTTAAAACTCTGGAGTATTTCATCTGTCATTTATTTGATTTATTGGATTATTATTATTTGTGTGTATCTGAACTAACCAATCTTAGAGGATCTGAACGTTGGCTAACGTTTCATTTCTCAAGAGAATTCAGAAGCACATTCAAGCAAACATGTGTCACTCTGAATCTGAAAAGATGGTGTGCACACTATTGAAGAGACATTTGAGGTATTGTTTGAATAGTTAAAATCTTGGTTTTCCCCCCAATTTGTCAGAATCAATTAATGCTTTGAAATGATTTTTTATTTTTTTCATTAAATGCCATTAATTGCTTTGTGAGAACGTGTTGAATGTGTCTTTTTGATTGCCCTAATTTCTTTCTCTATAAATACCACAAATCACACCATTTCACACTTTTCACTTCACAAACAATTTATGCATTTCTGTCTACTCTTTGCTCTTCATAAAAACCCTAAACCTTCATCCAAATCTTCTTCATCTTCAACAATGGCAACATCATCCTCAACATCAGCTCAGTTTCAATCTTCTATGGTTGCAGTTGCGTCATCAAACATGGGTGTTACTCCCTTTAAGGAACCTAAGAGAACATTGTTAACCCTTGTGGACAAGCTTGAAGTTCTTTGTGAATCCATGGTGGAATTTGATTCTCTGGCTGACAATGGTTTTGAGTTGCGTTCTATTATTGATGCACAAGGTTGGGTTAAGTATTTTGACAGATTATTTGATCCAGTGTATCCACACTTGGTGAAGGAATTTTGGATTCATGCATTTTGTTACCCAAAATTCATCCTTTCTTCTGTTTTGGGAAAAGAGATCATAATCACTGAAGATCTCATCAGGAAACTCATAGGGTATGAGGAAACTGATGGAGTTTGTCATCTGCCAGCTGGGCGTGTGGACATGGAAGAAGTGTATGAGGAAGTTAATGCATCTGGACAAGCCTCCAACAAATTTAAGGATCTGAAACCTGACTACAAAATCTGGGCAAAGATTTTTCTGGGATGCATCAATCACAGAAAATCCACAAATTCTCCAGATTATATGAATAATGAGCAACTCTATTTCATGTACTGCTTGAGTCAGAGTACAAAATTAGATCTTCCGTACATTCTCTTCATGCATCTATGGAATCACATCAATGCATCCATAGAATCCATAAAGGACAAGGGATAGAAGATCAGGACGTGGATTCCTTATGGAAGATTGATCTCATACATTCTGACAGAGAATGGTCTGGTAGCTGCTCTTTATGAAGCTGGAGTTAAAGAGGAGCTTGAAACAATAGTTGGTAAACCCTTGAATGGAAAGAGTCTTCAGAGGCTAAAAGTTGTGGATGAACTCACAACTGCTCCTAAGAAGCTGAATGTTTCTGAAGTTAGTCAGAGAAGGATTCCAGTTCAAGATTTTCCACTCTTTGGTGCTGAAGAACCAAGGGATATTATTCTCAGGTATATTGATGCGTGCAAAGCAGATGGAACCCCTTTTCCTGCAGATATTCTGATTCGTGCTAGAGAACCTATGCCAGATGTTTATGAAGAGAACATGAAGAAAAGAAAACAATTAGAGGCAGATGAAGCTGCTGCTCAGAAGAAACAGAAAGTTGCTGACAAACCATAGAAGCAGATCAAGAGAAATGCTTCTGGAGAAGTTCCCTCTGTTCCTACCAAGCGCATCAAGACAAAAGGTACTAAATCATCTTTAACTTTTATTCCTAAAATTGTTGTAAATGTATCAACATTTAGTTCTATGCCTGAACCTCCTCCAACTCAAAATTAAACTATTCCTGCTCCATCTCAAACATCTGAACCACCAAAAATTCCTACATCACAAATTCCATCTGATCCTGTTTCCACAACACCATATAAATCATCTGATATTCCACAATCAGAACCACAAACAAAACCAACAGAACAACCTACAACACAACAACAACCTGAAATTCAACAACCAGCTGCATCTGAACCCATACAATCTGACCCAGTTACATCTGAAACTGTTGCATCTGAACAAGTTGCATCTGAACAAGTTGCATCTGAACAAGTTGCATCTGAACAAGTTGCATCTGAACCAGTTGTATCTGAACCACCAACGTCCAAACCTTCTGATTCTCAACCAGAACCATCCAATCCTATTGAATTAAACATACCTGACTCTGAGATTCTGGATGTTCAACCTCTCAAGACTATGTTTGTTGTATCCTCTACATCTTGTACCCCAACCACATCATCTGATTCATCTGAATCTGATATCCATCCAGATGTTATCTCACCCCCTTCCCTCAGAGAATTTGAATCTAACCAACCAGATCTACCCATTTCATCTGATACTATCATTCCTGAACCAACACTAACACTTAAACCAAAACCATCAGCTTTTGTTCCTTATTTTGATAATCCAAAAGCTGTCATCCCTTCCATTCGCAGAATCAAACCATTCTTTCGTATTATCCCAGCTCAAAAGAAACCAGCATATCCTAGCCCTCTGATCATCATTTCAGAATTCACCAGAACAACCTAAACCATTAACTCTGGAAGACTTTCTTAAACCAAAACCCAGGTTAAATGTTGATAATTTATTTGCAAGTTTTATGAAAGAAATAAAGATGCATTTAGGATCTGTTCAGAAAAGATGTTTGTCAACCACGGATGCAAATGAATCTGATGCTATCTAGAATAGCTTCATTACCAGATTCAATACTGTAGCCTCAAATCTGAAGAATGTCTGTTCTAATGATGCGAAGCTCAGATTTGCTGAGACTGCCAGAAGCATGATCTGGAATGTGAAAAAATCTGCACCTTTGCTTCTTGAAGATGTACCTTCATCTTCTGGAGTATCTGCTACAGAAGTCTTTGTTGAATCTGCTTCTGAAGAAAATCCACTGGCTATGACAATTGTTGAAAATCCCTCTGGATCTGTTGCTCCTGACTCTGCATCCCCAATGGAAATTGACTCTGCTTCTATTCCTGCACAAGAATCTGCTCCTTCTACCTCTACTGAGATCAAGAAAGAGAATCCAGATTTGGAAGATAAGATTGCAGTATTGGAAGCTGGACAATCTGAGATCAAGTCATGGATGGCCAAGCAAGAGCAGAAGACTGAGAACATGGCAGAATGGATGTCTAAGCAAGATCAGAAAAATGAAAACATGAAAAAATGGATGACAAAGCAAGAAGAATCTTCATCTGAGATCACTCACCTTCTGAAGATGATTTTGTCCAAGCAAACCTAGTTTTATGTTTTTCTGTATTTGATGTTTGTGCACATGTACTTGAATTTATTATCTGATGATGTATCTGTTTGTTATCTGAATGAATGATTGACTCTATGTTTTCTCTACTTGAATGTATCATTTCTCTATTTTCTTTTATTTGTCTTTAAAAGTTTTACTGTTCAATTATGACAAAAAGGGGGAGAAAATGGATTTGACTATTCAAATAAACTCTACCTAAATGAAACTCAGACATATCAATTTTAACTAACGTGAACTCTTAGTTTTTCAGAACATTTGAAAACTCTGAAAAATTCTTTAAAAGTAACTTTGAGATCCCCAGATCAAGTTTAACCAATCAGGCTCTGATTCTGAAACATCCTTCCAAGTCAAGATCTAATTTTTGGAACAATCAGGCTCTGATTCTGAAGAGAATACTCATGCAAAAAGGGAAGTTTCTATTTCTTCTAAGTATTCAATTCAGGGGGAGTTATAATTATATTTTTATTGAACAAAATTTCTTATGTTTTTGTCATCATCAAAAAGGGGGAGATTGTTAGAACACAGATTGGTTCATTAATTATATCTCTATGTTTTGATGATAACTCTTACGAAATTTTGTATTAAAGAATTATATACTCTAAAATTTGTTTAAGTATGTTTGCTGCAGATATTAAAGTGGATATCATTATGAAAGAAAATTAGATCTGAACATGGAATTATGCAAGGCTCTGAAGCATCAGAAGCATCTCTTAGAAGAATCTGAATGCTGCCTACAGAAGATTCTGAGGCGCTGCCTACAAAAGATTCTGAAGCAGAAGCTACAGAAGCATCTGAAGCATTGAAGATTTCTGTATGAAGAGTTTCAAGCTTAGTTTATTTTCAGAAGACTCTGATAGTACTACGCTTCCAGTACTGAGGATCTGATCCTAAAACTCTGCTCTAAACAATTACATGCTGAAAGCACACTTGCTGCAAATGCTCTGATTCAGCAAACTCTGATGAACATCAGAAGGCTCTGATCACTCAAGGCTCTGATGATATTTTGCTGAAACTTGTTGAAGAAGAATTCAAAGTTATGTCCGTTGGTTTGGCCAAACGACTCTTTCCTCATTTATGCTAGACACAAGAACACAGACAAAAAGTATTTATTTGTGCATTCTACTTCTAGGAAAGGTCATGCGATGTGAAGACAAAAAGGCTACAAACCTTTTCAGTACACAGCCTTCAACGTGAAAACTACTTGGACCTCTGTGCCTATAAAAGCAAGACTCCATCACTATTCTTCAGTTGACGAAATTATTGAAAGAAATTCATTACAAGCTCTCATACAAATCATTCTCTTGCTAAATTTATTTCATAGTTCTAAATCTTAAGTGTAAAATCACAGTTGTTATATAGCTTAATTAGAAGCATTTAAACACTTGTTTTATTCTTACATTTGATTGTAAAAGATCCTTAAGAAGATCCAGTTGGGATCAGTAGTTCTTAAGAAGACTAAAAACAGTTGTTCTTAGTGCTTGCTATTGTAATTAGTTGATTAATAGTGGATTAAGTCCTTGTTGAGAAAGGCAAATCACTCTTGATAGGGTGGACTGGAGTGGTTGAGTTCAACGAACCAGGATAAAATTCTTTGAGTTTTTATTGCTATAAGTTTTTCTATATACTTATTCAACCCCCCCCCCCCTTCTAAGTATTTTCTCACCTTCACTTACTTCTTCTGTATTTAGTTTGTCAGGAGCAGAAGCAAGTTCATCAATAACTTTCAGCCTCTGTAAACTTTTACCGTTCAGAACTTTTCCCAGAATGGATGTAAGTTCCTCTTTCAATCCAGCCACATGCAGATGCTCCACCAGACCATTCTCTGTCAGAATGTCTGAAATCAACCTTCCACAAGGGACACACTTTCTACCCTTTGTATGTTTTGTCTTCATGTCTTCTCTAGATGCCTTGACATGATTCCAAAGATGAGAGAAGAGAAGATAAGGCAGATCTACTTTTTTGCTCTGACTGAGGCAGAACATGAAGTAAAGTTGATCATTGTTCACATAGTCAAGAGAGTTGGTAGACTTTCTGTGATGGATGCAACCCATGAAGATTTTAGCTCAGATCTTGTAATTGGATTTCAGATCTTTAAACTTGTTAGAGGGTTCTCCAGAAGCAATCACCTCTTCATAAACAGCATTCATGTTGACACATCCAGTCAGATGAGAAACTCCATCAGTTTCCTCATATCCAATGAGTTTCCTTATAAGATCTTCTGTAATCACAATTTCTTTTCCCAGAACAGATGACACTATGAACTTGGGATAAGCATGAGCATGAATCCAGAACTCTTTTACTAAAACTGGATAAACTGGCCCAAAGAGTCTATTAAAGTACTTTGTCCATCCTTGAGCATCAATGATGGAGCGCAGGTTAAACCCATTTTCATCCAGAGATGCAAAATCCACCAAAGATTCACATAACACTTCCAGTTTCTCAACAGGTGTGAGATTCGTTCTAACAGGTTCCTTGAAAGGAACAACACCCTGATTGGAAGATGATACAGCTGCCATTGTTGATTGGAACTGAGCTGAGGTTGAAGATGAAGTAGCCATTGATGAAGGTTTAGGGTTACGAGCAGTTTTGGGTTTTTGGTTAAGATGAAGGCAAAAGATCAAGTAAAAATGCATATAAGTGTTTGTGAGAGTGAAAAGTGTGAAATGTTGAGATTTGTGGAATTTATAGAGAAAAATAGGGCACACAAACGATCACACATTCAGCATGTTCTCATTTAACATTTAATAGCATTTAATGAAAAGAAAATAATCATTTCAAACAATAAATGATTCTGACAATTGAGGGGAAAACGAGAAACCAAATATTCAAACAGTACCTCAAACGTCTCTTCAGTATTGTGCATGCCATCTTTTCAGATTCAGAGTGACACGTGATTGCTTGCATGTGCTTCTGAAACCTCTTTGAGAAATGAAATGTTAGCCAACGTTCAGATCCTCTGAGACTTGTTAGTTCAGATACACACAGAAATAATAATTCAAGAAATTAAATAATTGACAGATGAAATACTTCAGAGTTTTAAACATTTTGCATCTGAGAAATTTGCTTCTGATAAATATTATTCTGGACAAAATTCCATACCAATATTTTTCAGAATAAACTTAAACCTATCTTCAGCAAGGGGTTTTGTGAAAATATCAGCCCATCGATGATCTGTATCAACAAAGTCTAAGTTTATAATACCCTTCTGAACATAGTCTCTGATGAAGTGATGTTTAATTTCTATATGCTTAGCTTTAGAGTGTAAAATTGGATTTTTAGATAAGCATATAGTAGAAGTATTATCACAGAATATAGAAATATTACTCTCAAAGATCTGATAGTCTTCTAGCTGACTTTTCATCCAGAGCATCTGTGTGTTACATCCAACAGCAGCAATATATTCTGCTTCTGTAGTTGATATAACAATTATAGGTTGTTTCTTGCTGTACCAGGACATTAAATTTCTTCCTAGAAATTGACAACTTCCATAAGCACTTTTTCTTTCAACTCTGTCTCCAGCGTAATCAGCATCACAGAATCCAACTAGTTTAAATTCATCAGATTTTCTATAACACAAACCCACATTAGAAGTACCTTTCAGATACCTTAGAATCCTCTTAACAGCTGTTAAGTGTGATTATCTAGGATCTTATTGGAATCTTGCACATAAGCATACACTGAATAAATTATTAGGTCTAGAAGCAGTTAAGTAGAGAAAAGATTCAATCATACCTTTGTAGAGTTTCTGATTTACTTTCTTACTTACCTCTTCCTTACCAAGAGTGCTTGTTGGATGCATTGGAGTCTTGGCCAACTTACTATCAGTCATGTTGAACTTCTTCAGAAGCTCTTTTACATATTTAGTCTGATGAATGTAAGTGCAATCTGGAGTCTGGTTGACTTGAATTCCCAAAAAGAATCTCAATTCTCCCATCATGCTCATCTCAAATTCAGCCTGCAACATTGAGCAAACTCCTTTCCCAGCATAACATTGGTAGATCCAAATATAATATCATCTACATATATTTGACAAATTAACAGATCTTTCTTAAATGTTTTACAAAAGAGAGTTGTGTCCACTTTGCCTCTGATAAAAATTTTCTCCAGAAGAAAATTGCTTAATCTCTCATACCAAGCTCTGGGAGCTTGTTTTAAACCATAAAGAGATTTCTTAAGTTTAAAAACATGTTCTGGAAATTTATCACTTTCAAAACCAGGAGGTTGGTGAACATAAACTTCCTCTTCTATAATACCATTTAAGAAGTAACTCTTAACATCCATTTGATATAGAGTGATGTTATTTTGTGCAGCAAAAGAAATGAGTAAACGAATAGACTCTAACCTGGCCACAGGAGCATAAGTCTCTGTGTAATCAATTCCTTCTTCCTGGCTATAACCTTGAGCAACAAGCCTTGCTTTGTTTCTTTCAACTTCTCCTTTTTCATTCAACTTGTTTCTGAAGACCCATTTAGTTCCAATTATATTAAATCCTTTTGGTCTTGGAACCAAATCCCAAACGTCATTTCTTGTGAACTGATTGAGCTCTTCTTGCATGGCAATTATCCAGTCATTGTCTTGCAGAGCTTCATCCACAGAAGTTGGTTCAATAACTGAAACCAACCCAAATAATGTCGCTTCAGATGATCTGAGGTAGGATCTTGTTCTTATAGGGTCATCCTTCTTTTCAATGATCACATCCTTTGGGTGAGAGGCCTTAATTCTGGAAGATGATCCTCTAACATTTGATTCTTCAGAAATATTCAAGTTGTTCATTTGAGAAGCTAAAGGAGTTGCATCTGGCATTGCTTCTGGTTCCTTCACTTGAACCTTTTCTGCCTCTGAGCCTTCAGAGTCTGTGAGAATTACTTCTCTATCTGTAGAATTATCAACCTGCTTTGGCTTTTGATTGTCAAGCTTATCATCAAATCTAACATGTATAGATTCCTCCATAATCTGTGTTTCAGTATTGTATACTCTGTAGCCTTTAGAGCGTTCAGAATAGCCAAGCATGAAACACTTATGTGCTTTATAATCAAACTTGTTTAGATTCTCTTTAGTGTTTAACATATAACATATACATCCAAAAGGATGAAAATAAGAAATGTTGGGCTTTCTGTTCCTCCACGATTCATAGGGAGTATTTTCCAGAAGAGGTCTTACAGACACTCTGTTCTGAATATAACAAGTTGTGTTTATTGCTTCTGCCCAAAAATGCTTTGCCAGATTAGTCTCGTTGATCATGGTTCTGGCCATTTCTTGCAAATTTATATTTTCCCTCTCTACAACTCCATTCTGTTGTGGTGTTCTAGGACAGGAGAAATCATGAGCAATGCCATTTTCATTAAAATATTTTTCAAAATATTTGTTTTCAAATTCGCCACCATAATCACTTCTGACTTTAACAATTTTAAAATCTTTTTCATTCTGGACTTCTTTGCAGAAGTCAAAGAACACAGAATGTGACTCATCCTTGTGTTTTTGGAATTTCACCCATGTCCATCTGCTATAGTCATCAACAATGACTAATCCATACTTCTTGCCTCTGATGGATGCAGTTTTCACTGGTCCAAACAGATCAATGTGAAGTAACTCTAATGGTCTTGAAGTTGAAACAACATTCTTAGTTTTAAAAGAAGATTTTGAAAATTTTCCTTTTTGACATGCTTCACAAAAAACATCTGAGTTGAACTTCAACTTAGGAAGCCCTCTGACCAGATTGAGTTTATTAATCTGAGATATACGTCTCATATTAATATGCCCCAATCTTCTGTGCCAGACCCATTGCTCATCATTAGCAGACATAAGGCATTTTACATTTTGAACCTTAAGTTCTGAAAGATTGATTTTATAAATGTTGTTCTTCCTCTTTCCATTAAATAGGATTGAGCCATCCTTCTGACTAACAGCTTTACAACATTTTTTATTAAAGATTATGTCATAACCATTGTCACTTAATTGACTTATGGACAATAGATTATGCTTTAATCCTTCTACAAGTAAAACATTAGATATAGAGGGAAGGTTACCATTGCCAATAGTACCAGAGCCAATAATCTTGCCCTTCTGATTCCCTTCAAACTTGACGTCTCCTCCAGATTTAAGCTCCAGGCTTTGGAACATAAACCTTTCTCCCGTCATGTGACGTGAGCAGCCAGAGTCCAGGTACTATGACTGGCGTCTTGGCTTTGCTGCTAAAGACATCTGCAACAGGTATCATCTTATCCTTAGATACCCAGATCTTTTTGGGTCCTTTTGGGTTAGTTGCCTTAAAAGTTTGTCTGAACTTCTGCCTTTTTACAACAGGTTTGTTCTGACTAACTTTTGGTTTAAACACAGGAACATTCTGATCAGAACGTGTGTGTTTAATATCATTCAGATGACTAAACTTAAAATGAGAGTATAAGGGAGTCTTCTTAATGATAAGTTTATCAACAGGCATTGGATTTAAATCCTTTCTAGAGGAAGATTCATATCCAATTCCTTTCCTGTTATTTCTGCTAACTCCATAGATCATTGAAGCCATCTTGCTTCTATCTATGCTTTTAGCCAGAAACTTCTGAAAACTATAGTCATATTCTTCTAAAATATTTTTGCATTTTGACTTAGTTTCAGATTCAGAGTCTTGTTGAGCTTTTTCAAAATTGTTTTTCATTTTCAAATTGTTTTCTTTGAGCTCAGCAACTTCTGACTTTAACAGACTATTCTCAGATTCAAGATTCCATTTGAGCTTAATCTGGTTATAGTTATTCAGGACTTCTGATAAAACCTTAATAAGTTCTTCCCTAGAGAGATCAGAAAGTACCTCTTATGAGTCAGATTTAGATCCAGATGATCCTTCATCCTGATCTTTCACACCAGCCATCAGTGCCATGTTGGCACATTCTTCTTCTGACTCTGATGAAGATTCAGATGCAACTGAATCATCCCATGTAGCCATCAGAACTTTCTTTTTATGCTCAGGTTTCCTTCTTGGCTTCTCCTTCTGAAGCTTTAGGCATTCATTCTTATAATGACCAAGTTCCTTGCATTCATAGCAAACAACCTCCCTCTTTCCAGATCTTGTGTCCAAAGGGCTCTTTGCGTTGATCTGGCCTCTTGAAGTTCTTAAACTTCCTCTGTTTGTGCTTCCAGAGTTTGTTGATCCTTCTGGACAGCAAGGACAGCTCATCTTCCTCTTCAGATGAGGACTCTTCAGAACTTTCTTCTAACACCTGCAATGCTTTAACAGATTTGTTAGACTTTAAAGCAATTGACTTACCTTTTTTTTTAGGCTCGTCTTCTTCAAGTTCAATTTCATGGCTCCTCAGAGAGCTGATTAATTCCTCCAATGTGATCTTGTTCAGATCCTTAGCTAGCTTCAGAGCAGTGACCATTGGTCTCCATCTGATGGACAAGCTTTTGATGATCTTCTTCACATTATCAGCAGTTGAATAGCCTTTGTCCAGCACTTTTAACCCAGCTGTGAGGATCTGGAATCTAGAGAACATAGTTTCTATAGATTCAGATTCTTCCATTTTAAAGGCTTCATATTTTTGGATCAACGCCAGAGCCTTGGTCTCTTTAACTTGTGAGTTCCCTTCATGAGTCATTTTCAAAGACTCAAACAAATCAAATGTTATTTCTCTGTTGGTAATCTTCTCATACTCAGTATGAGATATAGCATTTAATAAGATTGTTCTTGCTTTGTGATGATTTCTAAACTCCTTCATTTGAGCTTCAGTCATAGATTTTCTATCAATTTTCTTGCCATCCCCATCAGTGGCGTGAACATAACCATCAATGACTAAGTCCCAAAGATCAGCATCATAACCAAGGAAGAAACTCTCTATTCTGTCCTTCCAATAGTCAAACTTCTCCCCATCAAACATAGGGGGTTTTGTGCTGATTTTATCCCTTTCTTCATATCTGTTATTGTTGTTGGATGTTGAAGCTTCAGCCATAATATCAACCAAGAATATATATCAAGAGTTTTCTCACTGGATCTTTTCTGTTCACGGTGAAGTGATAGCACACACAGAACCAGGCTCTGATACCAACTGAAGGTGAGAAAATACTTAAAAGGGGGGTTGAATAAGGATTTAGAAAATATTATGGCAATAAAAACACAATGATTTTTATCCTGGTTCGTTGAACTCAACTAATCCAGTCCACCCTTATCAAGAGTGATTTGCCTTTCTCCACAAGGACTTAATCCACTATAATCAACTGATTACAATATCAATCACTAAGAACAATTGTCTTAGTCTTCTCAAGAACTACTGACCACAACTTGGTCTTCTCAAGGAACTTTTACAATCAAATGTAAATTAAACAAGTGTTTGAAATGCTTCTAAGAAATCTATATCACAACTGTGATTTACACTTAAGTTTAAGAACGTATGAAATAAATTCAGCAAAGAGTAATAATTTGTATGAGAGATTTTCAATGAATTTTTGTCAAAGTACGTCAACTGAAGAAAGTTGTTGAAGGCTTGCTTATATAGACACAGAATTAGAAGACGTTGCAAGCTTGAAGACCATGTACTTCAAAGTAGCTTTAGCCTTTTGTCTTCACATCACTTGACCTTTCCTAGAAGTAGAACGTTCAGAGAAATCCTTTTTGCCTGAGTTCTTGTGTCTAGCATAAAAGAGGAAAGATTCGTTTGGCATTGTCGCTACTGCGAAAATCGGCGCCGGCTGAACAGAAGAGTCGCCACCGTGCGTTATTTATCCCACAGGAGGGAAAGGAAACGCTCAGAGTAAACCTCGCACAACATGGGAAAGGTATGGTCGTCGCAACCAAAACCTGGATTCGGGAGTCGGTTACGCAAGGGGAAGGTATTAGCACCCCTCACGTCCGTCGTACTCGACGGGATCCACGCTTGTTTTCGGGTATGGATTGTTATTCTATCTAAACTATAGGTCAAGGGTTAAAAAGAAAATAAAATGAAAATAAAAAATGACTCGGCAAAGTATCGCACTTTATGCCTACGTATTCTCGCCTGGAACGAGAAATCAGAGTCAACGTAGTTCGCCTACCTACGGGAAAGGAGGGGAAGGTTGCTCGCTAGGATATCGCATCCTATGCCTACGTACTTTCATACAGCATGAAAGATCAGAGCAAACGTAGTTCGGTCCACGTACGACACAAGCTTGTCTTGGTTGATTTTATTCCTTCTAAAAAAGGTTTTCTGATCAACAGTCCCAGAGGACAAAAATGACGCTTTGATGAGTTCACATTCTTTTACGGAAGAAGTGTCTTTTATTGTGTTTGAAATCTTTATGTGTTTTTCTGTTTGTTTTGAGAAAGAAAGAGACAGAACTCTAACCTACGGTTGCGAAGGGAAACAAACTAACCTAATGTTATCATGCATGGGTTAAGACCTAATGTCTATCATGCTCCTCTCTTGCACAGAGAGAAACAGAGATCCTACGGGATAGGCAGAAACAGAAACAACAACAGATATAATAAAGCGGTAAAATGCATGGATGCAACAGTACAAGCGAGGCAAGGGAGTCCCACTCAACCTCGAACCTAGAAAGCAATAGGCAAAAGTGAACAGGCTTCACCTTCAACCCAGCAGGGTAAACAGCAAACAATACAGTCCAGAAAACCAATCAATACATCAGCAATGAAATACAGCAAAAACATCAACAGCATCAGCAGCTCTGGATCAACATCTGGCTCCAAGTAATCTCCCATCAGCTACAGGCTTCAACAAGCATCAATCTCCATCTTCATGACCTTCAGGCAAGGGCTTTGATCATCAGTCTTCTATCTGCAATGGCTTTTCTTCAAGCTCAAACCTCCAGGATGAGGGATTAGTCACAAGAGTGAATTGGGTGTTAAGCAATCAGTTGACTACCAAGGGTGGTGAACAGACTGCTTCTAACACAAGAGATATTTTCTCTCAATAGTTCTATCTCATAGACACTATCACCAAGCCTTCCAAAGGAAGGGGGTGAGTGTCTTAGAGAGACTCTGAATCACAGAGAAGAATGGATGCAGACAAGGCAATCCATGTTTGAGAAACAAACTTTCTAATCTAGAACTCTGCCTAGCTCCTAAACCCTAGTTTCCTCAGCAGCTGCTAGCAAGAACCACTTATTCAACTCTGGCAGTTGACCTTCCATCTCTGAATATCCAATGGTCTTCATCTACTCAAGTCTTCAGCTCTCCCAAATTCCCAGACAACCCCAATACCCAAGCAAGCAAGCAATAATCCCCAGAGGGTACACCACACCAGTCAATCAGACATACACAGAGTATTAATAGCAGTAGGGGAGTCCTGACTTTTCCTCTAAGGGATCTAATAACTACCCATAGCCCCTATAGTCCCATAACTAATCTAGTTAAACCCTAAGTCCTAAGGGAAAGAATCAAACCTCCTAAGTCATCACCTAAAAAACCCTAATTTTATCCATGTTGTTCACACCTACACTAAGCCCCTAGATTTAATTTCTAAAAAAGGGAACTAAATTGTTTCTACAAGTTTAATGTCTCATCTAAGCAACCTAAAAAGAATGAACAAAAAATATGAAAGTATCTAATAGAACAAAAATTAATAAAATCATGCATGAAATGACACTATTTAAAATGCTATTTATTTAGAAAATATGGGAAAAATATCAAATAAAAATAAAAATGCAATTTTATTTAATGACAATTTTCTACACAGAACCAAGAAAATATAGAAAAAACAACCACTAAAAAAGAGTTAATTTCCTATTTTATATGGTTTTTTAAAGTTGGTAAAAAAATTAAAGTGAATTAAAAAACTAAATCAATTAAAATGAGAGGGGGGGGTACTAATAGCAGATGCGCTCAGTTGTAATCAGGATGGGCCAGCAATGGTGGGGTGCGTGTAGCGAGTTTGTATTAGGCCCAGAACAAGTCAGAATTAATGAAAATAAAAGAAAAAAAATAAGAGGAAGCAGGGGGTGCATTCAGTAGGGTTTTCACGTTCGAATCTCGCTGGGCTCAATATTGGGTGGTGTCAATAGCAAAACACACACTAAGCCCGCCCGTTTCATTAAATGAAACGGTGCGTTTTGGCTTCTATTCTCTCCCTCCAAAATTCTGCTTTAAATGAGAGCCGCGGGATTGCTTCTTTGGTCAAAGGTCTTGCACGCGATGGACGATCAGGATTTCGTCTTCAACCTTGGTCACAACTAGGGTTTTATATCTTCCATGAAATACCATGCACGTATCATGTTCAAGCTCTCTGTTCTCCTTCTACAGGCCACGGTTCAATTCGATCCAAACATGAAAATCATTCAGAATTTCTCCCTCTACAAGCCTATGGTCATAGTTCATTCTGAAATTCAGTGTATCACTCAAACCGATCGAGACAAGTTCTGGCCACCATGAAAATACTCTGGTATGCATCATCAAGATTCTCACTCAAACCTGCACTAATCTACTCTATGCCTAATGGTGATTATTCTAATCTATCAAACTAACATTATAATGTACCATGCTATGAGTTCTAAATCCTAACAGTTTCAAGCACCTGTCACGAACTATCACCAAACAGCACCAAACTCATCCTAATCGTTCTACTAACAACCTAGATCACATCTAAACTAATAAAACTATGTAAATCTATCTATATCAAGCTATGGGAGAGAAATTGAACCTGGTGCGAAAGCTTGGAAATGGATGTTGAACTCGTGGATCTGAGGCTTCTAATGCTTGGATCTTGATCAACTAACTCAGTGCTTGATTCTGTTTGCAAAACCTTGATGATTCTTGCCTTGGATCTTGCTATCCACTTGAAATTGCAATTTGGATATTGATGATTATGGTGCTCGAAAATGGATCAATTTCAATCAGATCTTTGTTGATCTTTAGTCCATGATGATGATTGAATATGGTGGAATCAATATTGGTGATGATTGATGAAGATTTTGAGAAATTTGGATGAAATTGCAATGAGAAAGAATAGAGAGAATTTGTGAGATTTTTGCACAAATGAGGATTCAACCCTTGCTCAATTCTGATTTCATGAATATATAGTGCTCAAATGAATCTTCTAGAACCATCTTGCAACTTCCCTTGCATTCCAAATTGAATCCATTTTGGTTATGTTTCTTCAAATGCAAGTAACCATAAATAACTTTTCTTTTTCCTTCTAAACTCAAAAAAGTGCTTGAACCATTGTCTTTGAAATGTCTTTTGGACCCAAAATCATATATGGGAAGTCTCCATTTGGACTTATAAATCTCTCAAACCATTTTTCACTTTGACTTTATTTAAGTTATAAGCCATTTTAGTTCAAATTTGACCAATCATGCAACTTCATGTTATGAGCTTTTCCAACAATTTGTGACCTTCTTTCTAGACTAAAAATGTCATTTTGAGCAAGTTTGATGTTGTAAGTTTTTCCATTTGAGGCCTCCTTGTATGAGTTTTGGACATAGGTTAAAATGACCTGTAATTCACAAATGACCAAAATACCCTTTGCTTGCCAAGACCATAAGTTGAGTTCCACACATCATATGAAGGCATGCCACACCATTCTAGAAAGCTAAGACAATGAGGAACAATTCCTATTTTGACCAGAAATTCATTTGAAATCTCCTTGAGGGGTAAAACTAGCTTGGAAGTCAAGTCACTTTCACAGACAAAATTTCAGATACCTCAGATGACCTGTAACTTGCAAGGGCCATAACTTGAGTTCTATAAATCTCCTTGATGTCTTCCACCACTAAAATTAAAGGTCTTGAGATCCTCTACAAGTTTCATGTTGGCCAAGAAGCCATTTGAAGCTAGCATTTTGACTTATCTTGCTTGGAAATTTGACCTAAACTAGGGGATTTTACACAGAAACCCTAATTTAGAAGCTCCTCTTCTCCTTGATTTCTCTTGAATTCTTCTTGGAATATCTCCATATCCTTCTTTATATGTCCAATGATGAACCCCACATCTCTCCACTAGACTTGAATGCCCCTTAAATCAGTCAATTGACCTAGGGTTGACCTAGGGTTGACCCAGATGAAACCCTAGTTGACTGCCTTCAGCTATAGCTCTTGTGCTCTCATCAATGACTTGTCTTCTTCTCCAAATGACTTTCTAAGTCTCTCATAATGCCTAGATACTCTCCATGCCTTCAACTCACAGCTCACAACCCTCTTGTTGACCCTCAGATACCCTCAGCTAGGAGATGGACTCAAGGCTTGATCTGCTGAACTCTTTGCTTTCAAATTCTTTCCTGATGACTTGAATGAGATTGAATTGGGATAATAACCTCTTGATAGGCTTCTAGAGATGAGAATAATGATTGGTCCCCCTGTTGTATGACTTGCTATGCTTATGCTATGCAGATGATTAGACTATGCACATGACTCTATATGCAAATGCTAATGACATTGAAACATAAACCAAGTGAATAAGGTTGGGCAAATTTTAGGGCGCAACAGCTGCCCCTATTCAAGCGACTTGGACCCGATTGGGTGAAGAGCCCGGAGCCTTCAGACATTCGCGGTACGAGACGGTTGAATACTAGGAACCCAGAAATTTGCCAACCGCAAAACTAAATTGCGCTCCTGCTGGAGGAACGACATTCATCAGCTGAATATGACTGTTACGGCAACCCACTGATCTCGTGCTACCGTGCTGGGGATTGTCTTCACCGTTCTGAAAAGGATTCTGTCATAACAGATTGCTTGCTTGTCCACGTTAGGCCTCTGTCTGTCATTGATGCGAAGAAATCTCAACTAAGACCTGTCCACGTTAGGATTCCACTTGTCGTTAACCCAGAAAAATCTCGGCAACTCCGCTAGGGATAATTCGTCTGCATTTCCATAAACTGAATCGTCCACGTTAGGAATAAAACTCTTCCACGTTAGGAGTAACACCTGTCCACGTTAGGAATCATTTCTTCTGTATCTGTCCACGCCAGGACTAACCCTTTCATCTTTCCACGTCAGGAAGCAATCTTCTTTCCACATAAGGAGAACTATATCAATCTAGCCACGTAAGGACTCCAATACCACTTGACATGTCCGCGTCAGGACTCCAATCTTTCCACGTAAGGAATTCAACTTTGATTCTGAACCTGTCCACGTCAGGACTCAACTTTCCACGTAAGGAGTACATCATTCTTCCATGTCAGGAATCAACTTTTCTTGAATCTGTCCACGTAAGGACCCCAATTTTTCCACGTAAGGCAACCAATTCCTTCCGATTTGTCCGCGTCAGGACTACATTTTTTCACATAAGGAATAAACTCGTCTTTCCACGTAAGGAATCATTTTTCTTCCACGTAAGGAATGCTCTTGATATGTCCACATAAGGACTCTGATCGAACTTTGATCTGTCCACGTAAGGAGTCAATCTATTTTCCACGTAAGGAATCACCCTTTTTCCACGTAAGGAATAAGACTTCGTCTGGATCTGTCCACGTCAGGACTAAACTCTTCCACGTTAGGAATGCACTTGTTTCCCCGTAAGGAATCCATTTCGATATGTCCGCGTAAGGACTCAATCTTTCCGCGTAAGGAATACCAACTTCTTTCCACGTAAGGAATAAATTCGTCTTTCCACGTAAGGAAACCATCTTCTTTCCACGTCAGGAAACATTGTCTTTCCACGTAAGGAGAACATCGTCCACGTTAGGACCCGCCTCTCCACGTTAGGAATAATTTCTTTGATTTGTCCACGTCAGGACACTGATCTCGTCTTGATTCGTCCACGTTAGGACTCAGGCGTCTCCGACCCGCTGAGGAAATAAGACTTGTCCACGTAAGGACTCACACGCTGGTCTGATCTGTCCACGTCAGGGCACCAACACAAAGAGTAATCACTTCTGTCAACGTCATGACCTCCCATTCCACTAATTTCGAGAACCCGAATCTGTCCACGTTAGGACTAACACACCTCACCAATCCGGGGAAATAAACTTGTCCACGTTAGGACGCCCACTTCTGAAGAAATCCCGTCAATATAGGAATAAATTGTCCACGTCAGGACTTAGTTCTCCAATGATCCTCACCCACAAACTCCTCAGCACCAACGTGACAGCGACTTTGAGGCGGACTCTACTGGGGATGTCTGGAAACCAAACTATCGGACGCCTGCTCTGATAACCGGCGGTGGCCTCTGAAATTCTGATTCATGGAACCCCCGATGACAACTAATTCTGCCTGGGAATAAAGAGAAACTTATCCTGGTAACTCTGTGGGGAATACTGCCAAAACTGACATTATCATTGGATGTCTCATGCCGAGATCTTGAACATTTGGTAATTCATTTGAGCAAGAGTTCTCTCCACCTGAACTGCTAGAGTACAGAAACTGCTTCAGCAAAATAAATGCTGAAGATAATGCCGACTCTGCTGGGGATAGCCAGATGCTACAGAATTATTCCAGCAAAATAAATGCTGGAAGGGTGAAGTCAACCCTGCTGGGAAATTGGGAACTTAAACCGAGCACCCTGTTGAGGTAACCCCCTGCTGGGGAAAATAACCTTGCCGGGGAATAGTAAATGTGCATAGTACGATCGGACTTTCTGCTGGAACGTGAACTGATATTACACAGTATCTCTGACAAAATAAATGACAGGAACCACCATCAACTCTGCTTGGGATAGTCTTAATCTTCGAGTTCCACTGGAAGGAATGAAAACACTTGCAAAGAGAATTCCGCTGGGGATGGGATGATTCTCTTGGGGTGAAATCCACCGACTCCGCTGGGATAGAGTGCATGACCCTGCGGGGAAAGATGAACCTGTCTGAACACAGCCTTACGATCTTGGAATCGTCAATTCCCTTTGCACATGCTACGACTAGCTGGAGAGTTCGATCCTTCTTCAGGAAGAACCTGCATGACCTGCGTGAAGACTGAGTCTTTCGTTATCGCGATCTTTTGATTGTATTCCTCATAGGGCTATGAAACCTGCAACAACACAAACAAGGCAAGACAAGCCTATGCAACCAAATCTATTCAGGTTAGTGACATCCTTTTCGGTTAATTCAAAGCTTTAGCAATTGTCGGCAAGGGCCAGTGATGTTATACACGTGCTAGTTTCAGTAAACTTAGGCGATTTATCATGCACAAAACAGTAAAGAATCAGTATCAAGTACTGAATAACATATTTTCATTGATTGGGCCCCTGAATGGGCGGAGTTTTTGTACACGGGACGTAACTCCTGAAAAGAGGAAGCTACGCAAAGCAAATATACAAGTATGCAAGTATGCACAAGAAGCATGAATATTGACAACTTAAATTTGTACACATGTCGGCAACGGGATGCAGATGAACACCACGAACTGATCCTCCCATGACTCGCCCGACTCTAATGCTTTCCCGGTACCCCCACTTCTGAAGAGATTGTATCCGATAACTGGCTCCTCAAATATATTCTCCCGCATTGATTCTCATTGAATTCGGACCGCAGTCATTTGCTTTTCAAATCCCTAACTTTTGCGTGAACCGCCCTTTGCGGGTTTTCAGTTCACCGGGATACCCTTTTTTGCCGAAGCCGCCCAGTGTAGGTTTTCAACTTCGCGGGTGTACATTTTTTCAATTTTATCCCTAACTTTTGCCCGAACCTTTCGTTCTGTTTTTGGTTCGCCAGGATGCCCCATTTTTGCCTGGACTCTCTTTTTCTGTCCAGCGGGTCTATTTTAAGCAAAGTATTTTTTAACTGCGTCCGAATTCACAGGTGACACAAAGTCTTCTCCGTCCATGGTGGACAACAACAACGCTCCTCCTGAGAAGACTTTACTAACAACGTATGGCCCTTCGTAGTTGGGGGTCCACTTGCCCCTGTGATCTGCTTGCGGCGGGAGAATCCTTTTCAGCACAAGGTCGCCCGTCTGAAAGCTTCGCGGATGTATCTTCTTGTCGTACGCTTTCTTCATTCGGCTCTGGTACAAACGACCGTATGCTAGAGAAGCTAGCCTCTTCTCATCCATCAAGCTCAGTTGGTTCAATCTATTCGTTACCCATTCTGCCTCGTCCAGCTGAACGTCTCGCAATACCCTCAGAGAAGGGATCTCAACTTCCAATGGTAATACCGCTTCCATTCCGTATACCAACGAGAACGGAGTTGCCCCGGTTGATGTGCGTACCGTCGTACGATAACCGTGCAAAGCAAAAGGTAGCATTTCATGCCAATCCTTATAGGTCACCACCATTTTCTGAACGATCTTCTTGATATTCTTATTGGCCGCCTCAACAGCGCCATTCATCTTGGGTCGGTAAGGAGAGGAGTTGTGATGTTCGATCTTGAAATTCTGACAGAGCTCCTTCATCATTTTGTTGTTCAGATTTGAACCATTATCCGTGATTATCCGCTCGGGAATCCCATATCGGCAAATGATATCTCTCTTGATGAATCTGGCCACTACTTGCTTCGTTACATTCGCGTAAGACGCCGCTTCCACCCACTTGGTGAAATAGTCGATTGCTACTAGGATGAACCGGTGCCCATTAGAAGCCGTCGGCTCGATCTTTCCAATCATATCGATTCCCCACATCGAGAATGGCCATGGAGATGACATCACATTTAGAGGACTCGGAGGCACGTGTATCCTGTCGGCATAGATTTGGCACTTGTGGCACTTCCTCGCGAACTTGAAACAATCAGTTTCCATCGTCAGCCAAAAGTAACCTGCCCTCAGCAGCTTTCTCGTCATAGCATGCCCACCAGCATGCGTACCAAAGGTACCTTCGTGAATTTCCTCCATAAGAAGCTTTGCCTCTTTCTCGTCTACACAACGCAACAACACCAAATCGTGATTTCTTCTGTATAAGACGCCATCCGGATTCAAGTAGAAATTACCCGCTAATCTCCTGAGAGTCTTCTGATCTTGACTGGATGCCCCAACCGGATACTCTTTATTCTTCAGGAAATTAAGGATATCAAAATACCACGGTTTGCCGTCAGATGCTTCATCGATAGCAAATACATAAGCTGGCCTGTCAAGCCGAGAGATAATGATTCGGGGAGCTTCGTTCCAGAAGTTGACCTTGTACATGGAAGACAAAGTGGCCAGGGCGTCAGCCATTTGATTTTCTGCCCGCGGTACGTGATGCAATTCAACCTTGTCGAAGAAAGGCAACAATCTCCTTGCATAATTCATGTAATGTATCAAATTGGGCTGACGTGTCTCCCATTCCCCTTTTATCTGATTCACTACCAGAGCTGAGTCTCCGTATACATCTAGATGTTTGATTCGCAAATCAATGGCTTCTTCGAGCCCCATTATACAAGCTTCGTATTCGGCTTCATTATTGGTAACGGCAAAGGTCAATCGGGCAGTAAACGGGATGTGCGACCCGTGTGGCGTGGTGATGATTGCCCCTATTCCGCTACCGTAAGCATTCACAGCTCCGTCAAATATCATCTTCCATTTGGAACCCAACTCTGGTCCTTCGTCTGGCAACGGCTCTTCACAATCCTTCATCTTTAGGTACATGATATCCTCGTCAGGAAAATCAAACCTCATCGCTTGGTACTCTTCAATAGGCTGCTCCGCCAGATACTCAGACAGCACACTCCCCTTTATAGCCTTTTGCGAGACGTATTGGATATCATATTCAGTCAAGACCATCTGCCAACGGGCAATTCTACCTGACAACGCCTGCTTTTCAAATACATATTTGATAGGATCCATCTTCGAGATGAGCATGGTTGTATGATTCAGCATGTACTGCCTCAAACGCTTGGCGGCCCAGGCTAGCGCGCAACAAGTTTTCTCCAGCATTGAGTATCGAGATTCACAGTCTGTAAATTTCTTACTCAGGTAATAGATCGCATGCTCTTTCCTCCCCGTCTCGTCGTGTTGACCGAGAACACAACCCATGCTTCCCTCAAGAACCGTCAAATACATTATCAAGGGTCTACCTGCCACTGGGGGTATCAGAACAGGAGGCTCCTGCAGATACTTCTTTATTTTATCGAACGCCTTTTGACAATTTTCGTTCCACGTCACAGCTTGATCTTTCTTTAGCAACTTGAATAATGGTTCACACGTAGCAGTTAGGTGAGATATGAACCGAGCGATGTAGTTCAACCTCCCTAAAAACCCGCGCACCTCTTTCTCTGTTTTAGGCGTCGGCATTTCTTGAATCGCTTTTATTTTAGCAGGATCGACCTCTATTCCTCTTTCGCTTACGATAAACCCCAGCAGTTTACCCGATCTCACCCCGAAGGTGCATTTATTAGGGTTCAGCCTCAGCCTGAACTTCCTAAGCCTTTTAAACAACTTCAGCAGATTCACCAGATGCTCTTCCTCCGTTTGGGATTTGGCAATCATATCGTCAACATAAACTTCGATCTCTTTATGCATCATGTCATGGAAAAGAGTCGTCATCGCACGCTGATATGTTGCCCCAGCATTTTTCAAACCAAAGGGCATCACTTTGTAGCAAAATGTTCCCCAAGGTGTTATAAAAGTAGTCTTCTCCATATCCTCTGGCGCCATTTTAATTTGATTATAGCCCGAAAAGCCATCCATGAAGGAGAATACAGAGTATTGAGCAGTATTATCAACTAACACGTCAATGTGAGGAAGTGGAAAATCGTCTTTTGGGCTTGCTTTATTCAAATCTCGATAATCCACGCACATTCGAACCTTGCCATCTTTCTTTGGCACTGGTACGATGTTAGCAACCCACGAGGGGTATTTCGTCACAGCCAGGAAACCAGCGTCCCACTGTTTCTGAACCTCCTCTTTGATCTTCATTGCCATATCTGGTCGAGTTCTGCGAAGCTTTTGTTTGACCGGCGGGCAATCTTCTTTCAGTGGCAGGCGGTGCACGACCATATCTGTATCGAGCCCTGGCATATCTTCATACGACCAAGCGAATACATCACTATACTCTCTGAGCATTTCAACCAGTCTTCGCTTGATATCGCTCTGCAGCGCGGCTCCTATACGAATATTCTTCTCAACCCCTTCCGACCCCAAGTTGATAATTTCGATGACCTCGTCGTGAGGCAGAATGGCTCTTTCCTCTTGCTTTACTAACCAAGACAGTTCTTCAGGAACGTCGCTATCTTCGACAACCTCTTCTTCAGCCTGGAACACTGGGTGCTCAAAGTCGGGACGAGTCATAGGTGGTTCAAGGATGTCATCTGAAAATGTTATCCTGCAAAAGGAATGGTTAAGTGCTTCAAAATGCGTATAAAACGAATAACCCCGTTGCCATTTTATTGAAAATACAAAACAAGAAAGACAGGGATTACGGCATTTGCACATGAAAAAACGCCATTTATTTAATGATTAATACGCAATGTTTATAACAACACAGCCCTAAGCAAATCCTGACGCCCCGGGCAAGACATCGGATCATTCAACAATTAATAAAGCAAAGCATTACTGTTTAAAGGTCACAGGAACAAGCTCCTGAATAGACCAGTTGCACAGTCCCTGTCCTGGCGTGCTTGGCTGAATCCAGGCATCCATATCACAGTCGCTGTCTCCTTCATCGGACTCTGAAGCAGCATTGACAGTTTCATGACATACTCCACTGGCAGAGATGGTAAATGGCTTTCTGAAACGGGGGGCCCCCACGGAAGGAGTTGATGACGACGGCTGGTACCCCAGTCCGAACCGGTCCATCTTCACAGGAATGTCCAGCACTTTGCCCCAGCCCTTGGCTTCTCCTGCTTCCACTAGAGCTTGAGCTTCTTTATACGATGAGACGGCTATCTCTGGCACTTTGCTCGGCACGGGACCCTTGTCCTTGATGCGCAAACCTTCGAATGCCTGGCATGGTGTCTCGTGGATCTCCCCGTCGACTTCCACATATTTAAACGACGATAGATGGCTGACCAGGATGTCTTCTTCTCCGCACACGGTGACTACGCTGTCTCCGACCATATATTTTAACTTCTGATGCAGGGTAGACGTGACGGCCCCTGCCCCATGAATCCAGGGTCTTCCAAGCAAGCAGCTATACGCAGGCTGTATATCCATGATATAAAACTCCGTTGCAAACACTTCCGGCCCCACTTGCAGAGGCAAGGTAATCGATCCGAAGACTGTTCTCCGCGTGCCGTCAAACGCTCTGACTACCAAATCGCTGGGTGTACACAAAATTCCTCGAACATCCAGCTTCATCATCGCCTTCTTGGGCAACACATTCAAAGATGATCCGGTGTCGACCAATACGTGCGACATTACTGATCCTCTACACTCAACAGATACGTGTAATGCCATATTATGATCTCTCCCTTTCGGAGTCAAGTCGAAATCGGTAAAACCCAAGCTGTGGCCTGCATTCACATGTGCCAATACTCCTTCTAGCTGATTTACGGAGACGTCTTGGGGTACAAAGGAAGTATCCAGGACCTTCAACAAAGCATTTCTGTGAGCTTCCGAACACAACAGCAATGATAGGATAGATATTTTGGACGGTGTCTGCTGCAGATGCTCCACAATCTTATAATCACTTTTTCGAATTAAGCGCATGAACTCTTCTACATCCTTCGATGCTGCTTCTTTTTCACTTGCTTGTACCGGAACATTTTCAACCACTTTCCCTTTTCCTTTCGCTAGTCTTTCAGCCTCCACTTCAGGAGATATAAAGATCCTGCCACTCCTCGTCATGCCTCCTGAGCCAACAACATTATCCACAATCTCCACTGGCTGTTTGTTAACATCAATTTTTATCCCGTCACAATATACTTCCAACCCATATGACCATGGGACTGCTTTCGTGTTCTCGTACGGGATTGGCCCGGCCTTAGTTATGGTGATCGGTGGTCGCTGAGCTGGTGCTGCAATAGTGATCGTCTTCTGAGGCATCGTTACCGTGGCCACATCACTCCGATTATCCACTACTGCCCCTGCAGGCTCGTCAGTTGCCGCTCGATCAAACTGCAATATGCCCTCATCAATTAAAGCCTGAATGCCTTTCTTCAAATCCTCACACCCCCCAGCTAGGGTCCAACAGTCTAAGCAATACTCGTTACATCCTGGGTAAACACCTCCTTGTAACAGTCGACTCTTTATCTCGCTCAGCGGCGTCTTTAAATCTTCAACATTCATAATAAGATTCAGACCTTCCTCAGTCAGAACGGCGTTTGCCCCATGATTAGGCATGGGTTTCTGGACTATATTCGGACCTGCCGTTCCGAAATTGATGGTCTTGTTGTCCAAAAGATCCTGCACAACGTGCTTAAAAGCGTGGCAACCTTCTATATCGTGACCCGGGGCCCCAGAATGAAACTCACAGTGCCTGCTTGCATCATAACCAAACGGGGGAGCTCCCGTTATCGGCGCCAGAGTTCTTTTCTCTACCAGGTTTAATCCCAACAATGTCTGCAATAAATCGGCATATGTTGAGGGAGGCTTCTCAAACACTCTTCTCGGTTTACTACCCTGGAATCTTCGCTGAGCCTGCTGTGCCCCCTGCTGAGGCTGCTGCTGCTGTGGCATTGGCTGTTGCTGAACCGATTGTTGTTGCTGGAGTGGTTGTTGCTGATAGGGAATAGTAACACTCGCCACCTGCTGCGGCTGACGATATTGACCTCGTCCCCTGCCTCGGCCCCGGCCTCGGCCTCCAAATACTGCGCTTGCCTCGCCCTGACGGCGCCCACCATAAGCTTTCCTATTACTGCCAGATGCAGTTGATTCCTCGACTTGGAACTTTCCTTGCTTAATATTACGTTCAATCTTTTCCCCCATCAGAATCAGGTCTGAAAAACTGGCCAGAGACGTATGAAACAGCATATCATGAAACAGACCTGTGAATGTGCCGACAAACATGTCATTCATTTCCTTATCTTCTACGGGAGGACGGACCCTGGCAGCCATATCGCGCCACCTTTGCGCGTACTCTTTAAAGCTCTCCCCCTTCTTCTGCGACAGTCCCGCCAATTGGACCCGATTGGGCGCCAAGTCGCTGTTATACTTGTAGTGAGCTACGAACGCCTCCGCCAATTGCTTCCATGTCTTGATATCAGTTGGCTCCAACCCCATGTACCACTCTAGGGAAGGGCCCGATAGACTATCCTGAAAGAAATGCATTAGCATTCTTTCATCAGTTGAGTATGCAGACATCTTTCTGTAATAAGCTCGTACATGCACTTTCGGACATGTGTCTCCTTTATACTTGTCAAACGTAGGAGCTTTGAATTTAATTGGCACCCTCAAGCCAGGTACTAAGCCCATTGTTGCCATGTCCAAGCCCACAGCACTTTGATTTAAGACTCCCTTCATCTGCTCTTCCAGCATTCTAATCTTTTGGGAATCATCCATCGGCCCTTCAAAACCTCCTCCGGAGAAGGCGTCCTCCTGCTGATCTTCTTGCCACAGACCGTTTCCAGCTCCGTACCCATCATATCCATTATTACGTCCAGCTCTGATCTGATTCATCCCCGGACCTCGGCCTCTGTTGCCGTACCCTTGAACACCTCCAGCAGGACCAAAAGCCATAAATCCAGTACCGTTTCCGTTTCCAAAGCCTCCGTAACCCTGATTGACCATACCATAACCATCTTGCCCAAAGCCTTGAGCATTAAAGCCATACTTCCCAGTGTTATCGAATCCCTGATCGTTGAATCCGAATCCAGTATTGGCAAAGCCATTGCCTCCTAGATTATCTCCCAAATTGACATCACCCAGCCCAACATTATGGACAGCGGTCTCATTCCCCACTCCGACGTTACCATTCACAGCAGCGGTAGCGTTGTTGATATTAGCAGCAGGTGTATTGATTACAGGCGGAGCCACTGGCGTGGGAGTACCGTCTCCATGAGCAGTATCTACCCGTACAGACTGATGATCTTCATTACCATGACCAGCGCTTCGGGCCAACAGAGGCTGGACCATGGCCTGCAAATTCTCCTGCCCTTTCGCTATAGCTTCCATGGTCTGCATGAAGAGGGCGAGCTTCTCGCGCACATCTTGCATCTCGTTCTGCATTTGGTCCATGATTTTTTGACAATTGGAGCGGGTAGAATAGCGGTGCGGATGTTGATCTGCAATCCTGTTAAGTACCTGATACAGAGCAGGAAATAAGACACCATCCAAAGATTACCTGTAATGCAATATGAATATGAATGCAATGCAATGTGTCTGTGCATTAGGGAAGTTCATTCCCCCAGTTCTAGTGCGAAGGTGCCGGTGCAGTGACAGTGCTGACAATAGGAATATCGGAGCTGAATCATAGAAAGCCTCATATATTGCAGGGAGAATCAATAAGCCCAGGGTACAATATCGCTGAGAGTACAAAGAAGGCATGACCTCAACCAACAATCCTGGTGATGGTCAGCACTATGCAAATAAAGCATACAAGTACCTACATGAAATGATCAAATCCTCCCAAAAGTCTGGTACTCCTCTATCAACTTCTTGGTCTCCGGATGGCTTGGTCGATCAAGCAGCCCTTCAACAAGCTGGTTTCTCCTCTTAAGGACACGGCGTACGTCTTCAGCAGTTTCTTCCCATGTTGCTTCTCCGAAGCAATCTTCTAACTTTCGCTTCTGAGACACTGCTTCATCTCTGGATTTGATTGCCTTGTTCAGTGCATGTTGGACACTATACCGGGTCATCACTTCCTCCTCACACTTCTTGATGCTAGACTTCAACTTCTCTTCGAGGTCGGAAATTTGTTGCTTTAGCTTATCTTCCCTCTTCTTGTTGTTAGTGAGTGTAGCATTCCAAGTCCTATTGCAAGAAGAGATTTCTCGGTGTGCTGCGTCGAGCGCCTTCTTTTTGGCTTCCAGCATGTCATGGGAGCTTCTGAACTCTTGCCCCAGACGTTCGCGCTTCTTCTTTTCTTCAGTCAACTCAGCCCCTAACCTGTTTAACAGCTCGATCTGTTGTTGGAAAGCATATACGGCCTTGTTTTTCTCACTGCGTACTTGAGCTAGCTCTTGCTCTAACCCTTCGTTGATCTTCATTAAGGCTTCTTTTTCTCTCACAATTTGCTCGTACGCCTCCCTAGAAATAGTAGTTGGCTCTTCTGCCGGAATAAGAACGAGGATTGGTGCGTCTGGAAATGGCATCTTCAACTGGCTTGCTCTTTCCTGGATCCAAACCCTGTAAGGTGCATAGGCCCGACAATCGTTCTTACCTAACAGTGGTTTCCCTTTGCGGTTAATACGCATCCAGGCATGCTGCAGCTTGGCTAGTAACTCCCTCTTCAAATCCCCTGTGAAGTACAGAGATTCCTGTACTTCTTCCTCCTGAGGAGGATTCTTCAGTGCATATCCGAACTGGCGAATGAATAGAGAAGGGTTGTAATTGATGCACCCTTTTCTTCCGATCAACGGCACATTAGGGTACCCAGAACAACTGAAGATGAGCTCAGATCCCAACAGGTCTCGATCAAACCACTCCATATCTTCCGACGATAGCCTCATCAGGCGCTCGGGCCAACCAGCTGGGACTGTAGTCTCTGCAACAGATCTTCTCTTAGGAAGGTGACTCTCAAACCACCTACTCAACAAGGGTACACACAGATGAACATTCTTTCCTCTCCCTTTCTCATTCTTGTAATGCAGTGAGTGGTAGAGATCTCGGAGTAAGGTAGGTACAGGATTACCAGCGGCAAACAAGTAGAAAGCATCGAAGTCCACAAAATCCGGTATATTGGGAAACAAGACTATGCCATAAATGCACAAGGCCAACACAGCATTGAAAGCAACCCAGCACCCGCTCTTGGCATACTCTTGGGCTTTACCAACTAAGAATTGGAGTGAGAAGCCTGGAACTCCACGGGAGACAGTAGTCACAAGTTCAGAAGCATCAATATGCAAGGCTTTTGCCAAATCCTCCGGCTTGGGCTTGGCGTCATAATGAATGAATGGAACCTGGTTCTGCACGGGCAGCTCAACATACTCAGCGTATTCCTCCAGGGTTGGTCCCATAATAAAGTCAGAGAACGTAAAGCACCTCAAAGCAGGGTCGTAGAATTGCATCAAAGCATACAGCCCATCTAACTCTACCTCTGTAGGTTTGTACACCAACCTCAGTAGTCTACCATAGCTCATCCGGAAGCTCCTACGAACACCCTCATCAGCAAGAGAGATCAACCCAAGTAGAGGAACAACATCAGGCGTAGGCAATTTGTAAGCAACCGTTCTCCTTAAGCTAGTCATGATAAAACACTCAGAAGTCTGGGCACTAGAACTAGGGAAATGCAAATGCACCTGCAGCACAGACACATGTTAGTGAAATGCAAATGGTAATGGATATGCAGGGATGCAATGCAAGTAACATGCAACAGGGACCAAAGCTGTAGCTGAATAGCCTGAACCCAATCAAGAAAGGTCTCAGATAGACCATCCAGAAGTCCTCAAGCCCTGGTCTCTGATATACCTCAAACAAAGCTCCAATATTGGTCTCTGATAGACCCCATAATCATAACCTGAATGGTCTCTGGCAGACCTCAAATCATATCCCCCACTGGTCTCTGACAGACCTCAGAACACATCTCCAAATAGTCTCTGACAGACCTCGGAACACACCAACTGGTCTCTGACAGACCTTATAACCCTCCATAAATATCCAGGATCCTGATCAAGAAACAAACCGGTGGTCTGAAGGTCTGGTTACCTGCATAACCCTTGAATCCCCTCACAGGTGGGTGGCCCTATAATTGGCGCAAGGTACGGCATCCTATGCGGTCGTCGGCGTCACAGACTTTCAGGGTTGATGATACGATTCCCAGAAGGAGTGGCATCATCGATTCCTGAAGAGGCCTCACTTAGCCAACTTCCAAATGATCGGTCCCCAGAGTCGACAATCCAACTAACCAGCAACCCACGCCAACCAAAGGAAGGGGCAGGAGGCCAACCAGAGGAACCTCGTCTGAGTGTAGATTTCATGGGACACCAAAGCAAGCAAAGCAAGCGGGCGCCCACTAATTTCTACTCTAATTCTAGGTGCACTCAAGCCCAGGTCCGGCTTCTCACTCAATATCAGAACACCCGTCGCACCCCAGATACAGCAATAATAATCAATATATAAAGCTAAAAAAATAGAAGGTTAGAAATATAAAATAACTCCATACAAAATCCTCGACGGGAAAACAAGCGCTAGGATTGACTCTCTCAAGGGACGTTGGATCCCACATGCATAAGGAATATCGTAGTCCTTAGCAGCCAGGGACGTTGGATCCCCAGCAGAGTCGCCAGCTGTCGCTACTGCGAAAATCGGCGCCGGCTGAACAGAAGAGTCGCCACCGTGCGTTATTTATCCCACGGGAGGGAAAGGAAACGCTCAGAGTAAACCTCGCACAACATGGGAAAGGTATGGTCGTCGCAACCAAAACCTGGATTCGGGAGTCGGTTACGCAAGGGGAAGGTATTAGCACCCCTCACGTCCGTCGTACTCGACGGGATCCACGCTTGTTTTCGGGTATGGATTGTTATTCTATCTAAACTATAGGTCAAGGGTTAAAAAGAAAATAAAATGAAAATAAAAAATGACTCGGCAAAGTATCGCACTTTATGCCTACGTATTCTCGCCTGGAACGAGAAATCAGAGTCAACGTAGTTCGCCTACCTACGGGAAAGGAGGGGAAGGTTGCTCGCTAGGATATCGCATCCTATGCCTACGTACTTTCATACAGCATGAAAGATCAGAGCAAACGTAGTTCGGTCCACGTACGACACAAGCTTGTCTTGGTTGATTTTATTCCTTCTAAAAAAGGTTTTCTGATCAACAGTCCCAGAGGACAAAAATGACGCTTTGATGAGTTCACATTCTTTTACGGAAGAAGTGTCTTTTATTGTGTTTGAAATCTTTATGTGTTTTTCTGTTTGTTTTGAGAAAGAAAGAGACAGAACTCTAACCTACGGTTGCGAAGGGAAACAAACTAACCTAATGTTATCATGCATGGGTTAAGACCTAATGTCTATCATGCTCCTCTCTTGCACAGAGAGAAACAGAGATCCTACGGGATAGGCAGAAACAGAAACAACAACAGATATAATAAAGCGGTAAAATGCATGGATGCAACAGTACAAGCGAGGCAAGGGAGTCCCACTCAACCTAGAACCTAGAAAGCAATAGGCAAAAGTGAACAGGCTTCACCTTCAACCCAGCAGGGTAAACAGCAAACAATATAGTCCAGAAAACCAATCAATACATCAGCAATGAAATACAGCAAAAACATCAACAGCATCAGCAGCTCTGGATCAACATCTGGCTCCAAGTAATCTCCCATCAGCTACAGGCTTCAACAAGCATCAATCTCCATCTTCATGACCTTCAGGCAAGGGCTTTGATCATCAGTCTTCTATCTGCAATGGCTTTTCTTCAAGCTCAAACCTCCAGGATGAGGGATTAGTCACAAGAGTGAATTGGGTGTTAAGCAATCAGTTGACTACCAAGGGTGGTGAACAGACTGCTTCTAACACAAGAGATATTTTCTCTCAAGAGTTCTATCTCATAGACACTATCACCAAGCCTTCCAAAGGAAGGGGGTGAGTGTCTTAGAGAGACTCTGAATCACAGAGAAGAATGGATGCAGACAAGGCAATCCATGTTTGAGAAACAAACTTTCTAATCTAGAACTCTGCCTAGCTCCTAAACCCTAGTTTCCTCAGCAGCTGCTAGCAAGAACCACTTATTCAACTCTGGCAGTTGACCTTCCATCTCTGAATATCCAATGGTCTTCATCTACTCAAGTCTTCAGCTCTCCCAAATTCCCAGACAACCCCAATACCCAAGCAAGCAAGCAATAATCCCCAGAGGGTACACCACACCAGTCAATCAGACATACACAGAGTATTAATAGCAGTAGGGGAGTCCTGACTTTTCCTCTAAGGGATCTAATAACTACCCATAGCCCCTATAGTCCCATAACTAATCTAGTTAAACCCTAAGTCCTAAGGGAAAGAATCAAACCTCCTAAGTCATCACCTAAAAAACCCTAATTTTATCCATGTTGTTCACACCTACACTAAGCCCCTAGATTTAATTTCTAAAAAAGGGAACTAAATTGTTTCTACAAGTTTAATGTCTCATCTAAGCAACCTAAAAAGAATGAACAAAAAATATGAAAGTATCTAATAGAACAAAAATTAATAAAATCATGCATGAAATGACACTATTTAAAATGCTATTTATTTAGAAAATATGGGAAAAATATCAAATAAAAATAAAAATGCAATTTTATTTAATGACAATTTTCTACACAGAACCAAGAAAATATAGAAAAAACAACCACTAAAAAAGAGTTAATTTCCTATTTTATATGGTTTTTTAAAGTTGGTAAAAAAATTAAAGTGAATTAAAAAACTAAATCAATTAAAATGAGAGGGGGGGGGGGGGGTACTAATAGCAGATGCGCTCAGTTGTAATCAGGATGGGCCAGCAATGGTGGGGTGCGCGTAGCGAGTTTGTATTAGGCCCAGAACAAGTCAGAATTAATGAAAATAAAAGAAAAAAAATAAGAGGAAGCAGGGGGTGCATTCAGTAGGGTTTTCACGTTCAAATCTCGCTGGGCTCAATATTGGGTGGTGTCAATAGCAAAACACACACTAAGCCCGCCCGTTTCATTAAATGAAACGGTGCGTTTTGGCTTCTATTCTCTCCCTCCAAAATTCTGCTTTAAATGAGAGCCGCGGGATTGCTTCTTTGGTCAAAGGTCTTGCACGCGATGGACGATCAGGATTTCGTCTTCAACCTTGGTCACAACTAGGGTTTTATATCTTCCATGAAATACCATGCACGTATCATGTTCAAGCTCTCTGTTCTCCTTCTACAGGCCACGGTTCAATTCGATCCAAACATGAAAATCATTCAGAATTTCTCCCTCTACAAGCCTATGGTCATAGTTCATTCTGAAATTCAGTGTATCACTCAAACCGATCGAGACAAGTTCTGGCCACCATGAAAATACTCTGGTATGCATCATCAAGATTCTCACTCAAACCTGCACTAATCTACTCTATGCCTAATGGTGATTATTCTAATCTATCAAACTAACATTATAATGTACCATGCTATGAGTTCTAAATCCTAACAGTTTCAAGCACCTGTCACGAACTATCACCAAACAGCACCAAACTCATCCTAATCGTTCTACTAACAACCTAGATCACATCTAAACTAATAAAACTATGTAAATCTATCTATATCAAGCTATGGGAGAGAAATTGAACCTGGTGCGAAAGCTTGGAAATGGATGTTGAACTCGTGGATCTGAGGCTTCTAATGCTTGGATCTTGATCAACTAACTCAGTGCTTGATTCTGTTTGCAAAACCTTGATGATTCTTGCCTTGGATCTTGCTATCCACTTGAAATTGCAATTTGGATATTGATGATTATGGTGCTCGAAAATGGATCAATTTCAATCAGATCTTTGTTGATCTTTAGTCCATGATGATGATTGAATATGGTGGAATCAATATTGGTGATGATTGATGAAGATTTTGAGAAATTTGGATGAAATTGCAATGAGAAAGAATAGAGAGAATTTGTGAGATTTTTGCACAAATGAGGATTCAACCCTTGCTCAATTCTGATTTCATGAATATATAGTGCTCAAATGAATCTTCTAGAACCATCTTGCAACTTCCCTTGCATTCCAAATTGAATCCATTTTGGTTATGTTTCTTCAAATGCAAGTAACCATAAATAACTTTTCTTTTTCCTTCTAAACTCAAAAAAGTGCTTGAACCATTGTCTTTGAAATGTCTTTTGGACCCAAAATCATATATGGGAAGTCTCCATTTGGACTTATAAATCTCTCAAACCATTTTTCACTTTGACTTTATTTAAGTTATAAGCCATTTTAGTTCAAATTTGACCAATCATGCAACTTCATGTTATGAGCTTTTCCAACAATTTGTGACCTTCTTTCTAGACTAAAAATGTCATTTGGAGCAAGTTTGATGTTGTAAGTTTTTCCATTTGAGGCCTCCTTGTATGAGTTTTGGACATAGGTTAAAATGACCTGTAATTCACAAATGACCAAAATACCCTTTGCTTGCCAAGACCATAAGTTGAGTTCCACACATCATATTAAGGCATGCCACACCATTCTAGAAAGCTAAGACAATGAGGAACAATTCCTATGTTGACCAGAAATTCATTTGAAATCTCCTTGAGGGGTAAAACTAGCATGGAAGTCAAGTCACTTTCACAGACAAAATTTCAGATACCTCAGATGACCTGTAACTTGCAAGGGCCATAACTTGAGTTCTATAAATCTCCTTGATGTCTTCCACCACTCAAATTAAAGGTCTTGAGATCCTCTACAAGTTTCATGTTGGCCAAGAAGCCATTTGAAGCTAGCATTTTGACTTATCTTGCTTGGAAATTTGACCTAAACTAGGGGATTTTACACAGAAACCCTAATTTAGAAGCTCCTCTTCTCCTTGATTTCTCTTGAATTCTTCTTGGAATATCTCCATATCCTTCTTTATATGTCCAATGATGAACCCCACATCTCTCCACTAGACTTGAATGCCCCTTAAATCAGTCAATTGACCTAGGGTTGACCTAGGGTTGACCCAGATGAAACCCTAGTTGACTGCCTTCAGCTATAGCTCTTGTGCTCTCATCAATGACTTGTCTTCTTCTCCAAATGACTTTCTAAGTCTCTCATAATGCCTAGATACTCTCCATGCCTTCAACTCACAGCTCACAACCCTCTTGTTGACCCTCAGATACCCTCAGCTAGGAGATGGACTCAAGGCTTGATCTGCTGAACTCTTTGCTTTCAAATTCTTTCCTGATGACTTGAATGAGATTGAATTGGGATAATAACCTCTTGATAGGCTTCTAGAGATGAGAATAATGATTGGTCCCCCTGTTGTATGACTTGCTATGCTTATGCTATGCAGATGATTAGACTATGCACATGACTCTATATGCAAATGCTAATGACATTGAAACATAAACCAAGTGAATAAGGTTGGGCAAATTTTAGGGCGCAACAGGCATAACCAACGAATATAACTTTGAATAATCTTCTTCAACAAGTTTCTAATTCACAACAATTAACATCAGAGCCTTGAGTGATCAGAGTCTTGATGTCTTCAGAGTTTGCTGTATCAGAGTGTTGCAGCAAGTGTGCTTCAGCATGAAATTAATCAGAGCGGAGTTTGGAGATCAGATCCTCAGTACATGTAGCGAACAGTACTATCAGAGTTTTCTGAAAAACAATGCCTAAAACTCTTTATACAAAGTCTTCAGTCTACGCTTCAAATGCTTCTGTAGCTTCTGCTTCAGATCCCTCTGTAGACAGCGCTCAGAGTCTTCTGTAGGCAGCGTTCAGAGTCTTATAATTAGATTCTTCTGACGCTCAGAGCCTTGCGTAGTTCAACATTTAGATCCATTTTTGTTTTCAGAAGAATATTAAATTTAATATCTGCAGCAAAAATACTTGAACAAATTTAGATTATATAATTTCTTAATACAAAATTTCATAAGTGTTATCATCAAAACATAGAGATATAACTAAGAACCAATCTGTGTTCTAACAGTGTTTCCCTCAGCAGCAGGGTGGTTTGTAAACCAATTTTCTTCTCCAGCGGAGGCAACGTCGGTGACACCCTTTCCCCACGGAGTCGGTTCAGGATTTTCTCCAGCAGAGTGCGGTGCTGATTCCCTCGATAGAGTAAGTGGTAGAACAGGAGTCTGGGATTTCCCCAGTTGATTCAAATTCCCCGTAGAGTAGGAGTATCTGATATTCCTCGGCAAGACAGGTTGATATTTGATGTAATCCCAAGCAGAGTGGATTTTCTCCCCAAGCAGAATAGAGTTTTCAGGAATGTCGTTCAGGGCTGGTTTCTTGAGATGGATAAAGTCAATCTTCGGTGGTCGATTGTTTTCCCCCGCAGAGACGATTTCCTCAGCAGTAGGGGTTTGATTTAATCATCGAATTGCTTGTGTCCCCACAGAGTTATTCAAGTCCTCAGAAGATTCGATCCCCAGCGGTGTGGATTTCTCTTCCCGGCAGGAGTTGTTTCTCTCTCCCCGGCGGAGTGGGTTCTTTTCTCCCTAGCATTTATTCTGCTAGGTCGGTTATGTTGCATTTTCATTTTTGCATTAGCATCCTTCAAAATGGGTAGCATTTCCATTTCGTATGGAGCATTACGCACATTTTCAAACATACGCATCTGAAGCATAAGCCAGGTTTGGTGTTTTGGAACCGGATATTCGTTTCGGCAGAGATTTGTTTGAGTCGAGGGGTTCTTGTGTTATCCGCGTCAGGATGGATTCTTGGGTTGGTTATTTCATCAGATTCTTCCCAGCTGAGTCGTTTAGGTGAATGTTTTCGCTTTACCCCAGGAAAGTCGCTTGCGAGTGTTGCATTCCCTGGTCAAGCTTGTGTTTCTTTCCCCAATGAAGTTGTTCAGACTTTTGGTTGGTTATCGTTTGTTTATTTCAACTTTTGGTTGATGACCCAGTGGCGTTTGGATGTTATTCCAACTTTTGGTGGTTATTCTTTATTTTCTCTCAGCAGAGTCGAGGATTCCAACACTTGGTTGGCACCCCTTTGCATAGTTCATATGATGGTATTTGGTGTTCCTACTTTTGGTTGGCATAGAAGGTGATCCAAACTGTTGGTTGGTAGTCTTTAGTTCCCTCGAGCGGAGTCTCTATTCCAACTTTTGGTTGGCAGTCTTTGTTGTTCTAACTCTTGGTTAGTAGCCGTTGTTCTAACTCTTGGTTAGTGGCCTTTTATTTCAACTCTTGGTTGATAATTCGAGATGATCCTCCCAAATTTTGGTTGGCAGTCTTCTGTGGTGGAGTCAGCTTCGTCTAGCGTCCCCCAGCTATCCTAACTCTTGGTTAGTAGCTTTTGGTTCCGATTCGTGAGCGATGAGGATCTTTCCCCAGCAATACTAACTCTTGGTTAGCGGCTTGTGTTCCGACCTTTGATCAATGGTGTTTCAGGGTGATTCTAACTATTGGTTAGTACCTTTGTTTTCTGACTTTTGGTTGGATGTTTTCCCCTGCGGTTGTCCCAACTTTTGGTTGGTATTTCCCTATTTCCCCAGTAGGGTCAGACTAGGATGTCTATTGTTGTCCCAACTTTTGGTTGGTAGTCTTCCCTTTTTCCCCTGAAGAGTCGTTATCTCAACTTTTGGTTGATAAGAAGATTGGGTTCTTTCCAACTTTTGGTTGGTAGTTATGGTTTCTCTGGTAGGGTCAGTCGTGAACGTCGGTTCGTTTTCCAACTCTTGGTTGGTAGCCTTTGATTCCCCAGTGAAGTCGCCATATCTGGTGTGGTCGACGTGTTGACGTTTTTTCCAACTCTTGGTTGGTAACCTTTGTTCTTTGGTTGTTGATTCCGACTTTTGGTCAGTGTGCCTCCTCAGCGAAGTCGTTTCGCCATGTAGATTACGGTTAGTGTGGATTCCGACTCTTAGTTGGTAGGGGTGGTTTTATCCCCAGAGTAACCCTCATCCCATCTCTTGGATGGTATTGCTATATTGTTGTCCTGTGATGGATGTTGACTCCCCAGCGAAATCGTCTCACCGTGGAAGTGTTTGGTTATGTATCCCATCTCTTGGATGGTATCCTTTGATTATTTCCTCTTGGTAGATGCTTGTTCTCCACAGGGTCGTTTGATTTACTCTTTCCCCGGTGAAGCCGCCACAAAACTGTTTGGCTACTCTTTTATTCCCCATCAGGGTTTGTTCCAACTCTTGGTTGATATTCCGAGTTCGCTATCCCGGCTTTAGGTTGGTATTTATCTTTGGTTGTTTCCCAACTCTTGGTTGGTATCCTCCGGGCGTTTTCCCGACTCTTGGTTGGCATCTTTTGGATGAATTTCAGATTATATTGGATTGTTATCCCCAGCGTGCCGTTTTCCGACTCTTGGTTGGTAGTCGTTGTTTTACATTCTTGCGGGTTGCAAATTTTCGGGTTATTTTGTATTCAATCACCTTATACCTTGAATGTTTGAAAGTGGATGCTTTTCCTCCCTTCAGGTCCAAGTTGTTTGAATAGGGGCAGCTGTAGCACCTCAAAATTTGCCTTTTTATTTTAACCGTAACTGGCTTTTGTTTCTTTGCATTTAGCATTTTACATTGAATAGCATTTGTTCTCGAGGCATGGGATCAAGGCGTTCCTATGACTCAGGTTCATTTCGGAGCAAAATACAGAACCACAAACAGCGAGTATCAGAAGATCGGGCATTTATTTTTCCCAACGGTCAGGCGACCGATTTTTATTTTGCAGGTTAATTTCAGATCAAAAAGCAGCACTCAGGCTCATAACAAGCATTTTCACAATGACAAAGGGCAAAAATGAGGTTCAGCAGCTAAACAGAGCTCCAGACAGTTGAAACAGGGCAAATGGACAGATTTCCCACCAAAAGGCGCCAAATTCAAATTTTTGAAGGTGTTAATCGGTTAACACATATGGTTAACCAATTAACCATTGGAGAATCAACCCAGATGTGAAATTTTAACTGTGTTAACTGGTTAACGTATATGGTTAACCGGTTAACCATAGCAGAACTTGCCATGTACGTGATTTTTCAAGCCAATTGCACTTGGGGTCCAATTTTGATCACTTTGGAATTCAAATTTTCACTTAGGAAGGATCTAGAACATCTTTAAATTTTAGATTTCCCTCCAAAATCCCATTCCACATCCAAGCCTTGATTTCCAACCCAAATTCCAATCCTTGCTTTGGATCCCAAACCTAAGTCATATTTAAGTGATTTACTCCAAAGCAAGTCATCAAATTGTTCATTTCTCACATCCATTTTCAGAATTGATCAGAATTCTCTCAACTTCTCCATTTCCAAAAATCACTCAAAGCTCTTTTTCCTAAGAACTATTGATTCTTCATTGGAATCAATAGATTCTTGAGCATAAATCTCCATCTACCATCACCATTGAATCAATTCTCATATTCAATTTTCGTGCAAGCTTGGATCTGAATCTGGAGTTGGATCTAGAAGTGATTATTTGAAGCTTTTTGACTCAAATTTGGTGGATCTTCATTCATACAACAACAATTATTGTGGATCTTGAAGTTTTCCGGATTTATAGCATTTGATCTTCTCAAACTCAGTGGATCAACATTTACCGAAGCAAATCTTCGCTTCGAAGGTTGGAAATCTCGATCCGATTTAATTTTTGAGCTTATCATGTTAATCTTCATATTCGATTGAATTTTGTTGATTTCGATCCGTTCGATTTTTGATATGGCAGTGTAATTGCGTATCCATGTTGTTGGATCTCTGTTTTCTGTTGTCAATTTCGTGCTTAATTGATAAGTTGATCTGTTGGAACATTGAATAAGCTGTTTGTGTGTTGGAAGTGATTTTCTGTTTGTTGTTTTTGGATTCTGGTACAGTGTTAACCAGTTAACCAATTCAAATATTCAAAAGAAATTCAAAGATTTCAGGGTGTTAACCGGTTAACGCCTGGTGTTAACCGATTAACACCTATGAATTTCCATATTTTCACTTGTTTTACACAGGTTAATCGATTAACAGTATGTGTTAATCGATTAACACTGTGCCAGTATGCCATATTTGCTGTTTTGCTTGGATGTTCGCATACCGGTTCGATTTGAATCATCATAGATTAGTGTGGTGCATTAGAATTGAATTGTTTTGACCAATTGTCACTGTTTTGTGGTTGATTAATCATGATTTTAATGATATGTATGATCATTTTTCAATTATTTGCATGCTTGTGTATGTGGTTCGAATCGAGTTTCATTTGCATGTTCGTTTGCTTTCATCTCTTGTTGTTCCCACATGTTTGCATCATTCGTGCATCGCTGTTGAGGTCGAGACGCGCTTGTGGTGGATGCTGCCCCACACATTTTTCCTCCCTCCCACCATTCTAAGTGTGCATTTTTCATGTTTGCATTTTTTCTACTTGTGATTGATTCTTCCTTTGTTCTTCTTGTGCTTTTTTGCATTGATCCCCATAGGATTCCTAGTCCCTCCGTTTAGGATGGGAGTAGGAGAGACTTTAGGTGCTCAATCCAAGTATGCTAACATTAGGGTAGATGTTTCCCATTTTCATCCAAACTTTAGGATCACTTTGCATGATAACGTTAGGGCCGAGTTTCCCTTAGACCTTTCGTGCGTCTCTCTTCTCATCTCGAAATCATGCTAACTCATCTAATAAAGGCGATACACGTTACGCGCTACGAGCCTTAAGCTACATGGGGAATGATGAGTGAGGGGTCTCCTCTCACTTATCTAGAATGTTTAGTATCTGTCCCGTTTGGGGGCGATCTACGACGCATTCGCCTCCGTGTCATAGTCTTTAGTGCAACGTGAATCACAAACCGAATTAATTCACTTCACTAAAAAACACAAAACAAATTCAAACCTTTTTTCCTTCGGGATTAATCAAACTTCTTTTTCAAAAAAGAGTGTTGCTAAGCTTCGGTTCTACCACAAACAGGCTTAGTCCCTAACTGCTGGAATGAAGGTTTAACCTTACTCGATTAAAACACTTAATCAACCAGTGGTTTCGTGTCCGCCCAAACTACGTTTGCTCTGATCTTTCATACCAGATGAAAGTACGTAGGCACAAGACGCGATGTCTTGGCGAACAACCTTCCCCCCTTCTCTCCCGTAGTTAGCCGAACTACGTTGACTCTGACTTTCCCATTGCACGAGGGAATACATAGGCACAAAGCGGCAATGCTCTGCCGAGTCTCTTTTTTTTTCTTTTGTCCCGCAAGCCTGTAGCATAGATAGTTTAAACACACCCCTTAGATAGACAACAAGTGTGGATCCCTTCGATTACGAAGGACATGAGGGGTGCTAATACCTTCCCCTTGCGTAACCGACTCCCGAATCCAAGACTTGGTTTCGATGACCTCGTCTTTTCCCTTTTTCGTCAGGTTTTTCCGATCGTTTCCTTTCCCACTCTGTAGGATAATAACAAAAGGTGGAGAATCTTTTGTTTTTGCCAGGTGTTTTTCGCAGTTGCGACAGATGTACAGGCATTGTTTTAAATCCCTAAACACTGGAGATATAAGGATGATAATCCCTTGTCAACCCCTTTGAACCTAGTAGTAGGAGTTTCTTTTTAAAAACGAAAAAACCTCAATCTTAACCAAGGGCAGGGTAGGTGTGAGTTAATTTGACCGAGCGTCCAAATTGCGAAAGGAGTGTTCTCGTTCGAGGATCAATCACACCTGTAGAGGTCGTACCTAAAAAAGCCGAAGAGTGAAATAGTCACAATCCTTTCAACAAGTTAGACCAGTCGGTGTCACACGATTTGTTCCGAAAATGAAAAGAAAAGAAAAAATAAAAAGCCCGCTAAGTCGATAACTTGAAAACAAGTGGCTTAGGCAAAAATTAGGGCATCCCGTTGGACTTTGAAATCAAAAGATATACTCAAAAGAGTCAGTCCAGGCAAAATTAGGGAAATTGATGAATGATGACAAAAAACAAGTTGTGTGACTCCAGGCACCAAAGACGAAAAACGAGTGATTATCACTCCGAGAACTTGTGGTTTCCTGAACCATCACTCTTGTCATTCAACCTTTGAGAGGTGAGTGCTTGTATCGAATTAGCTGAATATAGGATTGAAGAATATCAAGGAGAATGGGTGGGTTTAAACAGAACTTCGAGCCTGATATCCTTTCTTTCACACCGTGAACCTGACCACGTTACAACCATCAAAAGACCTAATTGAAGCAGGTTTATTTTGAAAGCATACTTCGGTAAAGATCACGTCGAAACTGACTCCTAAAAAGGATTTTCTTACCCTATGGGTATTGATATTGACATTCTGATAAGTGATGCGTTCACTAAATATCACAACTTTTTCCAATGAATAGACTTGGATTTCAAAACTATCATATGCATTGCATTAGTATTATCTTTTGCAAAACAGTTTGTTTTACTTGCGAGTAAGCACTTGACAGCAGGAAAGTTTCCACGGTGGAAAGTTTGATCGGTAAGATGCAGAATGCCTGATACTCTGTTGAGCAGGGGCAAGCCATATCAAATGATCATAAAGGGAGTCAGCCATTCCAAGATGCAGTTAATCTGGGGCAATCAGGTCGAGATTCGATAAATCTCTCAAAGTCAGAGGCACTTCTCTACAAATCAGTCAATCAGGGGTAAATCACTTCAAGGATGGGGCAGGTCACCCCAAGAGCACAGATATTATCCTTACCCAGAAAGTAGTTAATCTGAAGCACCTCTCCAAGGTTCATGATGCTGAGGCAGTTCATATCAAACCAGCAGGGTATAGAGCTTTCAGATCTCCTTTCTTTCGAGGAAGATTTATACAAAGAACCCACGAGCTGGGGCAAGTTTGGAAATAAAGGAACTTTTCCTCTCCATATCTTCAGAGCTACTTAGAGTTATTCAAGCAGGTCCAGTCAATCTTCAGGTTTAAGATGAATGTCGGGAAGTCGTAACCTTTCACCTGTCTTCCCCAACAAAAGTCCAATCATGCTTGGCACATCTGGTTATTCCCAACGGAATTGGCTTCACCTCTTCAGCATTTATTTTGCTGAAGTGATTCTTTTGCGTCCAGCTTTCCCTGACAGCTCGAGCCTGCATCTGCATTTTTGCATATAGTTCATATTTGCATCTCATCCTCAAATGCGTAGCATTTCCATTTCGTATGGAGCATTACGCCATAAAAAAAATTCAAACATATGCATGCGAAGCATAAGCCAGTTTTTGTTAGCCTTCTGTGGCAACCTGAATCAACTCTTCAATCAAGACAGTGGCATAACTCCAATGGCCTTGTTTAATCAACTCATCTGCTTGCTTACTTTTGGGTTCCATATCATACGTCGGTCGTACTTTGTCCATCAACCCTCTGATGATGACATCCCTAGCAGGTGATCTTCCCGTCTACCATTAGACGATGTGAGAGTTTTGGATATAATATTACTCTCCGTCTATCATTAGACAATGTGAGTGTTTTGGATATGGTTTTCTCTCCATCTATCATTAGACGATGTGAGTGATTTGGATATGATGCTTCTCTCCGTCTATCATTAGACAATGTGAGTGTTTTGGATATCATTAGACGATGTAAGTGTTTTGGATATGGTTTTCTCTTCGTCTATCATTAGACGATGTGAGTGTTTTGGATATGGTTTTCTCTTCGTCTATCATTAGACGATGTGAGTGATTTGGATATGATTTTTCTCTCCGTCTATCATTAGATGATGTGAGTGTTTTGGATATGATTTTTCTTTTCGTCTATCATTAGACGATGTGAGTGTTTTGGATAGGATTTTCTTTCTGTCTATCTTTAGACGATGTGATTTTGGATATTGTTCTTCCTGTCTACCATTAGACAATATGATTTTGGATATTGTTCTTCCTGTCTACCATTAGACGATGTGACTTTGGATATTGTTCTTCCTGTCTACCATTAGACGATGTGATTTTGGATATTGTTCTTCCTGTCTACCATTAGACGATGTGATTTCGGATATTCTTCCTGTCTACCATTAGACGATGTGATTTTGGATATTGTTCTTCCTGTCTATCATTAGACGATGTGATTTTGGTTTGCTTCCCGTCTATCATTAGACGATGTGATCTTTGGATACAGTGTTCTCTCCGACGACGTACGACTTGGTTCCAATTGTTTACTATCCTGATCAGACTGCAAATTTTCGGGTTCTTTTGTATTCAATCACCTTCTACCTTGAATGTCTAAAAGTGGTTGTTTTTCATCTATTCAGGTCCAAGTCGATTGAATAGGGGCAGCTGTTGCACCCTAAAATTTGCCCACCATTTTTCCTACTTTGACTGGCTTTTGCTTCGTTTTCATCTGCATATCATTTAGGTCTCATTTTGCCTGTGTTATCAGCCGGATTGAATTTATCAGGATTTTAGCCGCTAGGCTCGCGTTTCAGGTGATTCAAATCAATTCAAACAAAAAGTTCAGTGTCGAAATCGAGCAAAAAGTCGCTTTCCTCTTGATAATTCAATCCGTGTTGATAATATCGGCGCATTTCGGTGCCCGCTCGTTTTCCATGGCATTTTGCATTTTATTGGTTTTTTTTTGTTTTATATTTCATCATTTAGAAAATAGGTTTTAGAATTTAATTATATAGTCTAAATAGTTTTAATATTGTTTTAAAAAATAAATGGATAGAAATAGTTTTTAGAAGTTAAATAGAATTTTAGGTGTTTTTAATTAGATTATTTGAATAGATTCCTTTTTAGTTTTTAAAAATGATATTAGGATTTATTTGTCCGAAATAGTTAGTTGGATTTAATATTGTCTTTTAAAATAGTTAGAATATAGTTTTTATTTTATAATATAGATTTTATTATTGGTTTTCAATTAGTTTATTTAATAGTTTTTATTAGTTTTTTTAATTAATTAATTAAGTGATTAAATTAGAGTTAATTAGTTGTATAGATTGTTAGGATTAATTTTTAGTTAAGTAAACTTTAATTATCATTTTCATTTTTCATTAATCATTTTATTAGCATTTAATTTAAGCCATATTAATTAGCATTGGTCAGCAATAATCAGGATTTTTGGTCTTTAACTGTGCCACGTGTCAGCTGCTGGGGGTATAAAACATTGTTCATGTTCCCCCTTTCTCAGACCAACACAACCCTAGCCGCCTACCCATTGTTACTATTCATCATCTTGTTTGTTTTTCAACAGCCATTGAATCTACCTTCAAACTCTCATTTTCCAATAATAACACTTCAAAAACCACTGTTTCCTCTTAATCGTCCAAAACTTCATCAGCCCAGAAATCACAAACCACTTCAACGCAACCCATTTCATTTCTTCGTTCATCATCAAACCAGCTTCAACAAACTACCCAACCTTTCACCCGTTTCACATTACAAACAACACAACACACACACTTCAACTCTAAACCCCCGTTTTTTCCACCATTTCAGAACCCTCTCCAAACAGCAACACCTTCAACTTTCACCTTCAACATCAAACTCGTCCAGAAACCCAGAAAGCTTCAAACCTTCAACGGAAACTCTTCCCCTGTTCATCTTCAACGCCAACATCATCAACCTCACCGCTGAATCTCCGCATTCCAAACACGCTTCATCACCTTCAAATAACACAAACAATAACACTTCATCAACCTTCATCAGATATACCCAGATTCAATATCCATTTACTCCTTCCATCTTCATCGAACAACCTACAACAACTCATCACCTCAAACAAAACAACCCAGAAACGAAACCTACCATCTATCTCTCCTTCAAAACCCATGCGAAACTCAAACCGCAACATTCGTCTTCAACCTCCACAAACCTCCATCAACATCATATCTCATCAACAGACACGCAAAACTTAACCCGTTTTTCCATTTTCACCAACAAACTGCAACCCCCAACCTCCAAATCTCCATATTCACTCTTCAAAACCCTTTCAATCGAAATCCACAAACTCAACCAAAACCAGAAACTTCAAACCACTTCGAACGACCTCCACCCTTCATTTTCGGCCACATTTTCGAACCACCAAACCCAGCTTCCATCCTCCATTCACCTACTCCCATTTTTCGTCACCTACATAAATGCAACGAACCCATAATCATTGACCCGTTTCCACTTCATTTCACTCAACCCGTTAAACAATAACACATTCCAAATCATAAACCCTTTCAACCCAGATCTAAAGTCATAAACAGAATATAAGAAGATGGATTAATTTGAAGCAAAAGAAAAATCAAACGAAATAGTTGAGAGAGAGAGAGAGAGAGAGACGCGAAAACGAATTGCGAGAGAGGTTTGAGGTGAGATGGAACGAAAAACATGAACAGAGACGAGGGAGGTATTGTTGGACTTTCACGATTTGGAAGAAGAAGAGAATTCTTTCACTTCTGTTTTTATTTTTATATTTTTGTGTTGTGGACTATTGATGGGCCTCAAGGCCCGTTTTTATTCTCTGCACCCCCTTTTCATTTTTTCATCTGTATGGATGATGGGCTTTTCAGCCCAAATGATTCCATGTTATTGTCTGTACCCCTGTCATTATTGAAACCCCCTGTGGGTTATGTAAATATATACACAAATTATTATTTTGTAAATTATTATTAATATGTATATATTATTTTTCTTTTTATTAAATTGTAGATATTATATATTAGTCTTGTTAATATATTTTATTTAAAGTTTCATTATTATTTCTTTTAGTTGTATATATTTTATATATTTTATTCTAAATTTTATTTAATATTTCTTTTATATTTTTAAAGTTTTTTTTTTCTATGTAGATTTTCATTTTATATCCTTTTAGAAGTTGAGTTCTATTTTTCATTTGTTATTGGGCATTTTGTCCCATTTCATCCGTTTAGGTCGATGCCGAGACCTCTATTGTTTTTCTGTCAAATTATTGATGAGAAATGATGGATCTGAGACCGACTTTCTCTCCTCTTTCTCATTTTTGACTTTATTTCACTTCAATCTTTTTGGTCGATGACGAGACCTCCATAACCCATTACCAGTCAAATTATTGATGAATAATGTTGGATCCGAGACCACTTCTTTCCCTCCTCATTTCTCTTCATCTCTCGATTTTATTTTGACTTTTAGTGATCGATGAAGTCTTGTATCTGCAAGACGAGATCCCACTATTTTTAGTCCTTTAGATTACCCGTACCTTTAAACCAATGACATACTACGTATGTTCTACCGCAAACAGGTAATGCCTAAGTCTCCAATGGTCGAGTAGCAATACACCTAACTGCTAGAATGCGTACGCTAGTATCGTCTACCTTTTCTCTCACCCTCGTGTGATCGAGAACACCCTGTTTACCCGTAGTTAGCCTGAACTACGTTTTGCTCTGATTTCTCATGGCAGATGAGAATACGTAGGCACAAGACACGACGTCTTGGCGAGCAATCCCCCCCGTAGTTTCCCAAACTACGTTGACTCTGACTTTTCCATTGCACGAGGGAATACGTAGGAATAGAGCGGCGATGCTCTATCGAGTCAGTTCTTTCCGTTTAGCATTAGCAGTCGTAGATAGTTTGTTTTTCACCCATAGACTAGACAACAAGCGTGGATCCCGTCGAGTACGACGGACGTGAGGGGTGCTCATACCTTCCCCTTGCGTAACCGACTCCCGAATCTGAGATTTGGTTGCGATGACCTGTCTTATTCCCTTTTCGTTAGGTTTTCTTCGATCGTTTCCTTTCCCTCTCTTTGGGATAAATAACGAACGGCGGCGAATCTTCTGTCTTCCGCCGGCCCCTCTTCGCAGCAATGCGACACCAACAAACATAAAAATATATTTTATACAATATATGTATCTTTTATGCAATCATAACTAAACATAATCACATTTGAAGTAATGCATTATACCACACAACATTACAACATAACCTCAATCATATCCAACAAATAAATATCACTTTTTAGGTTCTACAACCCACATAAAATGAAAGTATGTGCCCTCGGATTCGCCCTGCTTCGAACAACACCTCAAACAGACTTACGAATCAAAAGTTACGTCTATTCTGCCATCACTAGCTACTGTTCGCTTCGTGACTTTCGCTATGCAAAATACAGCTCACATCGCAACTCTAGCTACTGCTCACTACCCTCGCTTTCACGAGCTCATTACAGAATGTAAACAATGGACTTTCATTATAGGTTCGCTACTGGTGGCATCATGATCTTCGCTTTGCGAACTATAGTTGCATCGCGAACTCTCAAGGACAGCAAACCAGAAAAGTGCAATTTTTTCAATTTTGAGACCTTCCAGACCTCCGAATTCGATTCCGTAAAAAGTCCCAGTCCTAAAATTCAAAATACTACCATTATGTAACAATTATACTAGTTTACAACACCTTTTTAGAGTCCTAACAGCATACATACATCACGTAATCATCAATTCATATATTCAACACATGATTCATAAACCACAGGGTCAACAAATAAGATACGGAAAAATCATTATCAACAACAACCCAACACAACACAACATAATCATATAACATCTAGATCAATGAGTTCATCAATAATCATTATAATCAACAACAATTAACAATAATCTGAACCCTAAATCTACCCTTCCTCACATCATTCATAATTGACACCAATTACCCATTATTCATCATAATATCCCTTAGAAAATCAAAACCCCACCCTTACCTTGTAATTGAGCTTTCTAAACCTTCACAAATGGCGGTTCCCTCTTCTTCTTCAACCTAGCCTTTCTTCCGTTCTTCTCAAATGTTACGACCGTGCATAATGACTTCTCTTTCCTTGTTTTACTTGTTTAATCCTATGATCCTTTTTATGGTTTACCTCTTATGCCCTCACTTATTCCTCTAACTCTCTATTATATCCTCAACATTCTACCAATTGGCAATTATGCCCCTTAATCTTATTTTCACCTTAATATTTTTATTTTATTATTACTATTATTATAATTCCAATATTATTAGTATTACTAATAATTTTACAACTTAAATAATACTAACAATATCTCTTAATAATATTACTCAATTATTACTAATATTACTTTATTAATCCTTCTCATCACATTGCTCATTTCTACAAAATTAGCCACACACCCCTCACCCTTGAGGTCATTAACATTAAGGTCACTACCCCTTACCTCAAGGTGTAACAGCCTAATTTTTCAATAAGTGATTAATTGTGCTAATTAATTGGTTTATGTGATTTATCTGATTTAAATAAATTATTGGATTTATTTAAATGAGTTAATGGATTTAATTAATTTATTCTACTTGGTAGAATAATGTGGATTTATTAGATATTCTCTAATTAATGATAAGATGAGATATTTTATGAGAAATGAATTGATAGGTATTTTTGAGAGAAGAATTATGATGGAAAGAAAATAGAAGGATATATAAGGGAAATTGGAGAGAAAAGAAAAGAGATAGAAACATAAGAGAAAGAAAGAAAGAAAAGGAGAGAAAGAATAGAGAAAGAGGAGAAAAGAGAAGAGAAGAGGGAAACTTGGAGAAATCATCAAGAATCAACTTCAAGCTTCAATCCAATCTAGGTAAGGGTGAGAAACATTATTATTTGATCAATGTGTATGATTATGTATGAGTTGTGTTGGATTTGTTGGTAGTTTTCTCTATTTTCTATTTCTAGGGCAAATGAGTTAAATCGATAGAATCGAGTTTTGAACGGTTAGAATTCAAAATAAATTGCATAGTTTAGTCGGGTAATGTTTAGCCGTGATTATTGGATTTCGTTTGATTGAATTTGGTTGAGTTTGTGAGTTTTGACATTTTTGGATAATTGAGGGTTTGAGATTTGAGTGAAAATCGGACGTCGTAGAAATCGTGTTTAATGGTTCTAATTCACTGCTATATGTTAGGTGAGTATGAGTATGTGTTTGTTTCGAAAAAAAGAATTGAATCGGTCGGATTTTCGGGCGAAAATGCAAAATCCCGTAGCCGTGTTTAGGCAAAATTCTGGTTTTTCGGAAAATTTCGAAAATTCATAACTCTTGAATCGTAAGTCGGTTTTGACCCCCGTTCGAAGCGTTGGTAAGTTAACGAGATTATCTTTCTAGAAAAAATGGATTTGAGGCCTGTACCTGGTTCAATTATAGCAGAAAATTGAAAACATATTGTTGTGTTGATTTTTACCGTCGCGAATGTGTGTGATTGATGTGTTATTGTGCAGAATACTTTTGTTATATAACGTATAGCTTGTGCATGTTGCGATATGATATGCTGTGGGTAGCCGTATGGCGTGAATCCTAGATGGTGGAATCGATTATGAAATATAGTCTTTTGACAAATATATGCATATTGTTTGTATGTGAAGAATGCATGAGAACATATTGTGAAAATGTGTGCATTGCTTGATAAATGTGGTAATGATATTGAAGTGTAAATGCATATTGATTGTATGCGATATTGTGAATGCATGAGAACATATTGTGAATATGTTTGCATTGTTTGAAAAGGTAATGAGGTTGAATTATGAATGCATATTTGTTGTATCCGATTATTGTGAATTAATGCATGGGAGCATATTGTAAGATATGCGTGCATTGTTTGACATATATGTTGATGAAAAGTATGAATACTTGATTATATGATATGTTGTGTGTGCAATCTTGTTTAATTCTTGAAGGGAGGAATTATGTGAATGCATGGGATTAAGACGTGTGATCGGTCTTAAGTGCATTTTGTTGTTGATTGCATATGCATCATTTAGTCAAGAGACAATGTTTTCTAGTTTCGTGGAGACTAGTGGCTTGTCCCAAACCTAGAAGGGTGGGTTTGAAAGCTTAGGGAACGGGCTTTTGTTGTTATCGGTCTAGAAGGGTGGACCCGGTTTAAGTGTAAAAACCGAAAAATGATAACAAGTGTTGGTACCACATGGCATAAGTTGCATTGAGTCTCATGGAATGAATATATGATTGTTGTATGAAGTTATGCATAGGTGTATGTACATGACTTGTGTAATTGTGAACTATGGATATGTTTGATGATTGTCCATATTGCCTATATATATATATATATATATATATATATATATATATATATATATATATATATATATATATATATATATATATATATATATATATATATATATATATATATATATATATATATATATATATATATATATATATATATATATATATATATATATATATATATATATATATATATATATATATATATATATATATATATATATATATATATATATATATATATATATATGCTTTGTGAAGTATATGATGAGTTATGATGAAGTATGGTGAGAATGGTGGAATATGCGTATGTGCATTACTTGTGTAATTGAGAGTTGTGAATATGTGATCATTGTATGAAAGTATGCTTATGAACATGAATTGTTGATTTGAGAATTGTGAATGTGTAATTGTGAATTAGTGAGTAAACATAATAGGTGTATGTTCATGTGGAATGTTGAGATTTATGGATACGTGCATGATGAATATGCTTGGTGATTATCCATATTTGATTATATATATGTTGTATTGTACATAATGAGTTATAATGAATTGTGGTGAGAAAATGTGGAATATATGTATTTTGTGCTTGTGTATTTGTGTATATATAATTATATGCATTGTTATTATGATAATATTTCTCACCCTTCTGCTGGAATGATGACCTACATGACATCGTGCAGGTATCAAGGAGTAGTATTGCTCGTAGTTACGAGGTCGCTTTTGGTGTAGCCGTTTAGTGATTTAATTATGTTGGGTCGAGTCATGCTCTGGTCATGTAACACTGGGATCGCTTGGGTTGTGTTTAAGATATACATTATGTACTCTATAAACGTGTTTATATCCATTGGAATATTATGATGTTGGCCTTAGTGCCTAAGTGATGTTGTTTTATGTGATAAAAACAAATGTTTCTTTTATGAAAATTGTGATATAATTGAATCCACTACTACATGCAAAGTGAAGTTTTGTAAAGCATAATTTTATATTGAAATAGTAATGAGCATGACAGGTGGTTTTGATATTTTGAAAGTTATGTGTAATGCCCTTTTGTAAATGCATGGAAATTTACTCTGATTATTCATATATTATCCGTGGGGTTTAGAAGTGTGTTACATTAGTGGTATTAGAGCAGGTCGGTCCGTCCGGCCAAGTTGTCTAATGTTGTTTGTTCCCTGGTATATGACATGTGTGTGAAAACACTGTCGATACATGTTTGTTGTCTAACCTTTGTCTGCAAGAGTGAGAATGATTCAAGTGGGGGAGAAACGGGTGCTTCTCCAAGATGCTGCAAGTGTGGAGTTGTAGCTTAGTGTATAGTTGAACACTCTTATAGTTTGGTAAAGACGGTTTATGCCCCATTATGATTGTCGACTGTCTATTAACAAATTGAGGAACTGATCACCCTTAATCTCTTGTTAATAGTAGTTGGGATTATGTTGGATGGGATAGACGTGTCTTGCAAGCTTAAATGGCGTGAGCAGTGAATTGTTTGGAATTAAGCCAAGTGCTTAAGAATTGTTTTGATGAGTCGGTGTAGGACAGTGTTGATATGTTTAATTTTGATGGGAGTTTTGAGTGTTAATGAAGGTAGTGATAGCCAAGACGTGAAGTGGGGTTGTGATCGACTTAGTTGCAGAAACTAGTCTGATATTGAGAGCTCCATGTTATATGTCTATTTGGATAGTCAAAGAATTAAATTGATTGAGTAGTTTTGAGAGTAGTTTTGAGACTTGTGTCTGGTGTGTGTGCTACGGTAATAGATTATGAGGTCGAGTATATAAAGGGTGGATAGTGACTTCTGGTGATTATTAAAGGAAGTAAGATGTGGGATACTATCTCGGTAATTGGACTTTAAACATTTTAAGAGTTGGAGATGTGTTGAATGACCTTCTAATGGTGACGTTGTTGTTTTCGTATTTTGTCCTAATGGGAGAACCGTAACTCAAAATAACGTCAGATGAGAAGCGTTGGAGGTTATTACAATACTCTATATGATGGTGAAGTAGTGACATGGAATTAAGTTATTTACTGATGGAATATGTTTGGATGTTGTAGTAAGTGCGGAAAGTGCGGTTCGTGTTTTCGCCATAACTCACAGATTGAGTGTCCGTTTGGCATGGGATTCTCCATACTTAATTGAGTGAGTCAATGGTTGGGTAACCAATGATATTTGGATATACTCGAAGAGTATAAAGGATCATGTTGAGCATCGGGAACTTGAGTTATCAGTGTTGGAGAAGAAGTAGTAATATTCTACTGTGAAGAAAGTTTAAGGAATTGTTAGGAAAGCTGTCAACAGCTCGTGTATTTGTTTTGCCGAATCCGACAGAACAAATTGTTGTGTTTTGTGATGTTTGGTTGATATGATTGGGGGATATGTTAAGTACAACATCAGCGATTTTTGGTTATGCTTTAAGGCAACTTAAAGTACATAAGGGAATTATCTGACAAGTAATTGGAGTTGGTTGCTGTTGCGTGTTTGTGCCGGAGTTTGGAAGCCTCAATTGTTTAGTTGAGATTTGAGATGGTTGGTGATCTTAAGAACTTAAGGTATTTGTTGATTTGAAAAAGAGTTGAATATGGTGCAGAGGAAATAAATAGGGACTTCTGAAGGAGTATGGTTTTGGGTTGAATTACCATTCGAGTGAGACCAAGTGGTAGCAGAGGTATCGAATTGGAAATTTCTGTATATACCAATGATGGTGGTAATGAGTTAGAACTGATGAAGCAAATTCGGGATATGAGTTTGGTCTGTGAAGAAAATATCTTAGGGAGTTGAGCTTTGTATCTTGAGACTGACTATAGGTATTCTTGATAAGATTCGAAGAAGTTGAAGTTCTAATTTGAGTTAATAGATTGATTGAATTTAATGAATTGAAGTCGAAGAGCTGATTTTCGGATTGATGAGAATGGTACCATGAGATGTCGTGATGGAGTGTATGTTCCAAATAGTGTGAGTTGGAAGAGTACTCTGGAAGAAGAACATTGAGATAGATGGAGAGAGAAGTGGTTGAAGTGGTATGTGCTGGTTTGACTTATCGGAAGTCGAAGTGTGAACATCAGAGGTTGTTGGACCTGATACAACTGTTGAATATTTCTAAATGGTATGGGATAGTATTCCCATGGATTTTGTGTCGGGTTTTCCGAAGAAATATGAAGGGATATGATTCGACTTAGGTGGTTATGAATGGATTGGCAAGATTAACTCATTTCTTACTAATGAGGATGAATCACTCTATGCTGAAGCTAGCTAAGAGGTAAAGTGAGGAAGTTGCGGGGTAGTATGGGTTACCGTCGAATATTGTGTCAGATGGGAATCTGAATTTTCGTTGAGATTTTGAGAAAGTTGTAGACGCTTTGGGTGTCATGTCGAAGTTGAACTCTGTCTAGCATCCATGGACGGAATGGACAGACAAAGAGAACTATCTAGTATGTAGGGGATTTGTGGAGAGCTTGTGTGTTGGATCAAGGTGGATCGTGGGATAGTTAACTATTGTTGCTTGAATTACCTACAATGACAATGATCATTCTAGTATCGGAATGACATTGTATGAGGCTTTGTACGGTAAGAGGTGTAGGAATCCTTTGTGTTGATGTGTGCCAGGCGAGAGTGTTGTACTCGGACATGATATTGTGCAAGAGACGACTAGAAAGATTAAAAGGACCCAAGAAAAGACGTGTTTCGAGAGTTACAATAGTAACTGGTGTCGGTCGAGCTTGAGGTCTCGGAAGCACCCACTGTGTTTTGTTGATCTGTATCAGAGTGGCGCAGCGGAAGCGTGGACAAAATAGCATGCTAGATTGTTTTACTGCTGTCGCTTGTGGGAATTGCATGATGTGTTCATGTGTCTAAGTTGAGGAAGTGCATTGATTCAGATGGATAGTGTACGAGTGAGAGAGGATTTGATTGTTGAGACATTGCCAGTTCAGGTTGCTGAACAAGAAGCAACTCCGAGGTATAGAGATTCCTTTGGTGGAGGTAGTTGGGAGATTAGGATGCGAGAGTCGTATCCAGAGTTATTTGAATCAGGTAACATTTTCGAGGACGAAAATTCCTAAAGTGGGGGAGGGTTGTAACAGCCCAATTTTTCAATAAGTGATTAATTGTGCTAATTAATTAGTTTATGTGATTTATCTGATTTAAATAAATTATTGGATTTATTTAAATGAGTTAATGGATTTAATTAATTTATTCTACTTGGTAGAATAATGTGGATTTATTAGATATTCTCTAATTAATGATAAGATGAGATATTTTATGAGAAATGAATTGATAGGTATTTTTGAGAGAAGAATTATGATGGAAAGAAAATAGAAGGATATATAAGGGAAATTGGAGAGAAAAGAAAAGAGATAGAAACATAAGAGAAAGAAAGAAAGAAAAGGAGAGAAAGAATAGAGAAAGAGGAGAAAAGAGAAGAGAAGAGGGAAACTTGGAGAAATCATCAAGAATTAACTTCAACCTTCAATCCAATCAAGGTAAGGGTTAGAAACATTATTATTTGATCAATGTGTATGATTATGTATGAGTTGTGTTGGATTTGTTGGTAGTTTTCTCTATTTTCTATTTCTAGGGCAAATGAGTTAAATCGATAGAATCGAGTTTTGAACGGTTAGAATTCAAAATAAATTGCATAGTTTAGTCGGGTAATGTTTAGTCATGATTATTGGATTTCGTTTGATTGAATTTGGTTGAGTTTGTGAGTTTTGACATTTTTGGATAATTGAGGGTTTGAGATTTGAGTGAAAATCGGACGTCGTAGAAATCGTGTTTAATGGTTCTAATTCACTGCTATATGTTAGGTGAGTATGAGTATGTGTTTGTTTCGAAAAAAAGAATTGAATCGGTCGGATTTTCGGGCGAAAATGCAAAATCCCGTAGCCGTGTTTAGGCAAAATTCTGGTTTTTCGGAAAATTTCGAAAATTCATAACTCTTGAATCGTAAGTCGGTTTTGACCCCCGTTCGAAGCGTTGGTAAGTTAACGAGATTATATTTCTAGAAAAAATGGCTTTGAGGCCTGTACCTGGTTCAATTATAGCAGAAAATTGAAAACATATTGTTATGTTGATTTTTACCGTCGCGAATGTGTGTAATTGATGTGTTATTGTGCAGAATACTTTTGTTATATAACGTATAGCTTGTGCATGTTGCGATATGATATGCTGTGGGTAGCCGTATGGCGTGAATCCTAGATGGTGGAATCGATTATGAAATATAGTCTTTTGACAAATATATGCATATTGTTTGTATGTGAAGAATGCATGAGAACATATTGTGAAAATGTGTGCATTGCTTGATAAATGTGGTAATGATATTGAAGTGTAAATGCATATTGATTGTATGCGATATTGTGAATGCATGAGAACATATTGTGAATATGTTTGCATTGTTTGAAAAGGTAATGAGGTTGAATTATGAATGCATATTTGTTGTATCCGATTATTGTGAATTAATGCATGAGAGCATATTGTAAGATATGCGTGCATTGTTTGACATATATGTTGATGAAAAGTATGAATACTTGATTATATGATATGTTGTGTGTGCAATCTTGTTTAATTCTTGAAGGGAGGAATTATGTGAATGCATGGGATTAAGACGTGTGATCGGTCTTAAGTGCATTTTGTTGTTGATTGCATATGCATCATTTAGTCAAGAGGCAATGTTTGCTAGTTTAGTGGAGACTAGTGGCTTGTCCCAAACCTAGAAGGGTGGGTTTGAAAGCTTAGGGAACGGGCTTTTGTTGTTATCGGTCTAGAAGGGGGGACCCGGTTTAAGTGTAAAAACCGAAAAATGATAACAAGTGTTGGTACCACATGGCATAAGTTGCATTGAGTCTCATGGAATGAATATATGATTGTTGTATGAAGTTATGCATAGGTGTATGTACATGACTTGTGTAACTGTGAACTATGGATATGTTTGATGATTGTCCATATTTGCCTATATATATATATATATATATATATATACATATATATATATATATATATATATATATATATATATATATATATATATATATATATATATATATATATATATATATATATATATATATATATATATATATATATATATATATATATATATATATATATATATATATATATATATATATATATATATATATATATATATATATATATATATATATATATATATATATATATATATATATATATATATATATATATATATATATATATATATATATATATATATATATATATATATATATATATATATATATATATATATATATATATATATATATATATATATATATATATATATATATATATATATATATATATATATATATATATATATATATATATATATATATATATATATATATATATATATATATATATATATATATATATATATGCTTTGTGAAGTATATGATGAGTTATGATGAAGTATGGTAAGAATGGTGGAATATGCGTATGTGCATTACTTGTGTAATTGAGAGTTGTGAATATGTGATCATTGTATGAAAGTATGCTTATGAACATGAATTGTTGATTTGAGAATTGTGAATGTGTAATTGTGAATTAGTGAGTAAACATAATAGGTGTATGTTCATGTGGAATGTTGAGATTTATGGATACGTGCATGATGAATATGCTTGGTGATTATCCATATTTGATTATATATATGTTGTATTGTACATAATGAGTTATAATGAATTGTGGTGAGAAAATGTGGAATATATGTATTTTGTGCTTGTGTATTTGTGTATATATAATTATATGCATTGTTATTATGATAATATTTCTCACCCTTCTGCTGGAATGATGACCTACATGACATCGTGCAGGTATCAAGGAGTAGTATTGCTCGTAGTTACGAGGTCGCTTTTGGTGTAGCCGTTTAGTGATTTAATTATGTTGGATCGAGTCATGCTCTGGTCATGTAACACTGGGATCGCTTGGGTTGTGTTTAAGATATACATTATGTACTCTATAAACGTGTTTATATCCATTGGAATATTATGATGTTGGCCTTAGTGCCTAAGTGATGTTGTTTTATGTGATAAAAACAAATGTTTCTTTTATGAAAATTGTGATATAATTGAATCCGCTGCTACATGCAAAGTGAATTTTTGTAAAGCATAATTTTATATTGAAATAGTAATGAGCATGACAGGTGGTTTTGATATTTTGAAAGTTATGTGTAATGCCCTTTTGTAAATGCATGGAAATTTACTCTGATTATTCATATATTACCCGTGGGGTTTAGAAGTGTGTTACATTAGTGGTATTAGAGCAGGTCGGTCCGTCCGGCCAAGTTATCTAATGTTGTTTGTTCCCTGGTATATGACATGTGTGTGAAAACACTGTCGATACATGTTTGTTGTCTAACCTTTGTCTGCAAGAGTGAGAATGATTCAAGTGGGGGAGAAACGGGTGCTTCTCCAAGATGCTGCAAGTGTGGAGTTGTAGTTTAGTGTATAGTTGAACGCTCTTATAGTTTGGTAAAGACGGTTTATGCCCCATTATGATTGTCGACTGTCTATTAACAAATTGAGGAACTGATCACCCTTAATCTCTTGTTAATAGTAGTTGGGATTGTGTTGGATGGGATAGACGTGTCTTGCAAGCTTAAATGGCGTGAGCAGTGAATTGTTTGGAATTAAGCCAAGTGCTTAAGAATTGTTTTGATGAGTCGGTGTAGGACAGTGTTGATATGTTTAATTTTGATGGGAGTTTTGAGTGTTAATGAAGGTAGTGATAGCCAAGACGTGAAGTGGGGTTGTGATCGACTTAGTTGCGGAAACTAGTCTGATATTGAGAGCTCCATGTTATATGTCTATTTGGATAGTCAAAGAATTAAATTGATTGAGTAGTTTTGAGACTTGTGTCTGGTGTGTGTGCTACGGTAATAGATTATGAGGTCGAGTATATAAAGGGTGGATAGTGACTTCTGGTGATTATTAAAGGAAGTAAGATGTGGGATACTATCTCGGTAATTGGACTTTAAACATTTTAAGAGTTGGAGATGTGTTGAATGACCTTCTAATGGTGACATTGTTGTTTTCGTATTTTGTCCTAATGGGAGAACCGTAACTCAGAATGACGTCAGATGAGAAGCGTTGGAGGTTATTACAATACTCTATATGATGGTGAAGTAGTGACATGGAATTAAGTTATTTACTGATGGAATATGTTTGGATGTTGTAGTAAGTGCGGAAAGTGCGGTTCGTGTTTTCGCCATAACTCACAGATTGAGTGTCCGTTTGGCATGGGATTCTCCATACTTAATTGAGTGAGTCAATGGTTGGGTAACCGATGATATTTGGATATACTCGAAGAGTATAAAGGATCATGTTGAGCATCGGGAACTTGAGTTATCAGTGTTGGAGAAGAAGTAGTAATATTCTACTGTGAAGAAAGTTTAAGGAATTGTTAGGAAAGCTGTCAACAGCTCGTGTATTTGTTTTGCCGAATCTGACAGAACAAATTGTTGTGTTTTGTGATGTTTGGTTGATATGATTGGGGGATATGTTAAGTACAACATCAGCGATTTTTGGTTATGCTTTAAGGCAACTTAAAGTACATAAGGGAATTATCTAACAAGTAATTGGAGTTGGTTGCTGTTGCGTGTTTGTGCCGGAGTTTGGAAGCCTCAATTGTTTAGTTGAGATTTGAGATGGTTGGTGATCTTAAGAACTTAAGGTATTTGTTGATTTGAAAAAGAGTTGAATATGGTGCAGAGGAAATAAATAGGGACTTCTGAAGGAGTATGGTTTTGGGTTGAATTACCATTTGAGTGAGACCAAGTGGTAGCAGAGGTATCGAATTGGAAATTTCTGTATATACTAATGATGGTGGTAATGAGTTAGAACTGATGAAGCAAATTCGGGATATGAGTTTGGTCTGTGAAGAAAATATCTTAGGGAGTTGAGCTTTGTATCTTGAGACTGACTATAGGTATTCTTGATAAGATTCGAAGAAGTCGAAGTTCTAATTTGAGTTAATAGATTGATTGAATTTAATGAATTGAAGTCGAAGAGCTGATTTTCGGATTGATGAGAATGGTACCATGAGATGTCGTGATGGAGTGTATGTTCCAAATAGTGTGAGTTGGATAAGAGTACTCTGGAAGAAGAACATTGAGATAGATGGAGAGAGAAGTGGTTGAAGTGGTATGTGCTGGTTTGACTTATCGGAAGTCGAAGTGTGAACATCAGAGGTTGTTGGACCTGATACAACTGTTGAATATTTCTAAATGGTATGGGATAGTATTCCCATGGATTTTGTGTCGGGTTTTCCGAAGAAATGTGAAGGGATATGATTCGACTTAGGTGGTTATGAATGGATTGGCAAGATTAACTCATTTCTTACTAATGAGGATGAATCACTCTATGCTGAAGCTAGCTAAGAGGTATAGTGAGGAAGTTGCGGGGTAGTATGGGTTACCGTCGAATATTGTGTCAGATGGGAATCTGAATTTTCGTTGAGATTTTGAGAAAGTTGTAGACGCTTTGGGTGTCATGTCGAAGTTGAACTCTGTCTAGCATCCATGGACGGAATGGACAGTCAAAGAGAACTATCTAGTATATAGGGGATTTGTGGAGAGCTTGTGTGTTGGATCAAGGTGGATCGTGGGATAGTTAACTATTGTTGCTTGAATTACCTACAATGACAATGATCATTCTAGTATCGGAATGACATTGTATGAGGCTTTGTACGGTAAGAGGTGTAGGAATCCTTTGTGTTGATGTGTGCCAGGCGAGAGTGTTGTACTCGGACATGATATTGTGCAAGAGACGACTAGAAAGATTAAAAGGACCCAAGAAAAGACGTGTTTCGAGAGTTACAATAGTAACTGGTGTCGGTCGAGCTTGAGGTCTCGGAAGCACCCACTGTGTTTTGTTGATCTGTATCAGAGTGGCGCAGCGGAAGCGTGGACAAAATAGCATGTTAGATTGTTTTACTGCTGTCGCTTGTGGGAATTGCATGATGTGTTCATGTGTCTAAGTTGAGGAAGTGCATTGATTCAAATGGATAGTGTACGAGTGAGAGAGGATTTGATTGTTGAGACATTGCCAGTTCAGGTTGATGAACAAGAAGCAACTCCGAGGTATAGAGATTCCTTTGGTGGAGGTAGTTGGGAGATTAGGATGCGAGAGTCGTATCCAGAGTTATTTGAATCAGGTAACATTTTCGAGGACGAAAATTCCTAAAGTGGGGGAGGGTTGTAACAGCCCAATTTTTCAATAAGTGATTAATTGTGCTAATTAATTGGTTTATGTGATTTATCTGATTTAAATAAATTATTGGATTTATTTAAATGAGTTAATGGATTTAATTAATTTATTCTACTTGGTAGAATAATGTGGATTTATTAGATATTCTCTAATTAATGATAAGATGAGATATTTTATGAGAAATGAATTGATAGGTATTTTTGAGAGAAGAATTATGATGGAAAGAAAATAGAAGGATATATAAGGGAAATTGGAGAGAAAAGAAAAGAGATAGAAACATAAGAGAAAGAAAGAAAGAAAAGGAGAGAAAGAATAGAGAAAGAGGAGAAAAGAGAAGAGAAGAGGGAAACTTGGAGAAATCATCAAGAATTAACTTCAACCTTCAATCCAATCAAGGTAAGGGTGAGAAACATTATTATTTGATCAATGTGTATGATTATGTATGAGTTGTGTTGGATTTGTTGGTAGTTTTCTCTATTTTCTATTTCTAGGGCAAATGAGTTAAATCGATAGAATCGAGTTTTGAACGGTTAGAATTCAAAATAAATTGCATAGTTTAGTCGGGTAATATTTAGCCATGATTATTGGATTTCGTTTGATTGAATTTGGTTGAGTTTGTGAGTTTTGACATTTTTGGATAATTGAGGGTTTGAGATTTGAGTGAAAATCGGACGTCGTAGAAATCGTGTTTAATGGTTCTAATTCACTGCTATATGTTAGGTGAGTATGAGTATGTGTTTGTTTCGAAAAAAAGAATTGAATCGGTCGGATTTTCGGGCGAAAATGCAAAATCCCGTAGCCGTGTTTAGGCAAAATTCTGGTTTTTCGGAAAATTTCGAAAATTCATAACTCTTGAATCGTAAGTCGGTTTTGACCCCCGTTCGAAGCGTTGGTAAGTTAACGAGATTATCTTTCTAGAAAAAATGGATTTGAGGCCTGTACCTGGTTCAATTATAGCAGAAAATTGAAAACATATTGTTGTGTTGATTTTTACCGTCGCGAATGTGTGTGATTGATGTGTTATTGTGCAGAATACTTTTGTTATATAACGTATAGCTTGTGCATGTTGCGATATGATATGCTGTGGGTAGCCGTATGGCGTGAATCCTAGATGGTGGAATCGATTATGAAATATAGTCTTTTGACAAATATATGCATATTGTTTGTATGTGAAGAATGCATGAGAACATATTGTGAAAATGTGTGCATTGCTTGATAAATGTGGTAATGATATTGAAGTGTAAATGCATATTGATTGTATGCGATATTGTGAATGCATGAGAACATATTGTGAATATGTTTGCATTGTTTGAAAAGGTAATGAGGTTGAATTATGAATGCATATTTGTTGTATCCGATTATTGTGAATTAATGCATGGGAGCATATTGTAAGATATGCGTGCATTGTTTGACATATATGTTGATGAAAAGTATGAATACTTGATTATATGATATGTTGTGTGTGCAATCTTGTTTAATTCTTGAAGGGAGGAATTATGTGAATGCATGGGATTAAGACGTGTGATCGGTCTTAAGTGCATTTTGTTGTTGATTGCATATGCATCATTTAGTCAAGAGACAATGTTTTCTAGTTTCGTGGAGACTAGTGGCTTGTCCCAAACCTAGAAGGGTGGGTTTGAAAGCTTAGGGAACGGGCTTTTGTTGTTATCGGTCTAGAAGGGTGGACCCGGTTTAAGTGTAAAAACCGAAAAATGATAACAAGTGTTGGTACCACATGGCATAAGTTGCATTGAGTCTCATGGAATGAATATATGATTGTTGTATGAAGTTATGCATAGGTGTATGTACATGACTTGTGTAATTGTGAACTATGGATATGTTTGATGATTGTCCATATTGCCTATATATATATATATATATATATATATATATATATATATATATATATATATATATATATATATATATATATATATATATATATATATATATATATATATATATATATATATATATATATATATATATATATATATATATATATATGCTTTGTGAAGTATATGATGAGTTATGATGAAGTATGGTGAGAATGGTGGAATATGCGTATGTGCATTACTTGTGTAATTGAGAGTTGTGAATATGTGATCATTGTATGAAAGTATGCTTATGAACATGAATTGTTGATTTGAGAATTGTGAATGTGTAATTGTGAATTAGTGAGTAAACATAATAGGTGTATGTTCATGTGGAATGTTGAGATTTATGGATACGTGCATGATGAATATGCTTGGTGATTATCCATATTTGATTATATATATGTTGTATTGTACATAATGAGTTATAATGAATTGTGGTGAGAAAATGTGGAATATATGTATTTTGTGCTTGTGTATTTGTGTATATATAATTATATGCATTGTTATTATGATAATATTTCTCACCCTTCTGCTGGAATGATGACCTACATGACATCGTGCAGGTATCAAGGAGTAGTATTGCTCGTAGTTACGAGGTCGCTTTTGGTGTAGCCGTTTAGTGATTTAATTATGTTGGGTCGAGTCATGCTCTGGTCATGTAACACTGGGATCGCTTGGGTTGTGTTTAAGATATACATTATGTACTCTATAAACGTGTTTATATCCATTGGAATATTATGATGTTGGCCTTAGTGCCTAAGTGATGTTGTTTTATGTGATAAAAACAAATGTTTCTTTTATGAAAATTGTGATATAATTGAATCCACTACTACATGCAAAGTGAAGTTTTGTAAAGCATAATTTTATATTGAAATAGTAATGAGCATGACAGGTGGTTTTGATATTTTGAAAGTTATGTGTAATGCCCTTTTGTAAATGCATGGAAATTTACTCTGATTATTCATATATTATCCGTGGGGTTTAGAAGTGTGTTACATTAGTGGTATTAGAGCAGGTCGGTCCGTCCGGCCAAGTTGTCTAATGTTGTTTGTTCCCTGGTATATGACATGTGTGTGAAAACACTGTCGATACATGTTTGTTGTCTAACCTTTGTCTGCAAGAGTGAGAATGATTCAAGTGGGGGAGAAACGGGTGCTTCTCCAAGATGCTGCAAGTGTGGAGTTGTAGCTTAGTGTATAGTTGAACGCTCTTATAGTTTGGTAAAGACGGTTTATGCCCCATTATGATTGTCGACTGTCTATTAACAAATTGAGGAACTGATCACCCTTAATCTCTTGTTAATAGTAGTTGGGATTATGTTGGATGGGATAGACGTGTCTTGCAAGCTTAAATGGCGTGAGCAGTGAATTGTTTGGAATTAAGCCAAGTGCTTAAGAATTGTTTTGATGAGTCGGTGTAGGACAGTGTTGATATGTTTAATTTTGATGGGAGTTTTGAGTGTTAATGAAGGTAGTGATAGCCAAGACGTGAAGTGGGGTTGTGATCGACTTAGTTGCAGAAACTAGTCTGATATTGAGAGCTCCATGTTATATGTCTATTTGGATAGTCAAAGAATTAAATTGATTGAGTAGTTTTGAGACTTGTGTCTGGTGTGTGTGCTACGGTAATAGATTATGAGGTCGAGTATATAAAGGGTGGATAGTGACTTCTGGTGATTATTAAAGGAAGTAAGATGTGGGATACTATCTCGGTAATTGGACTTTAAACATTTTAAGAGTTGGAGATGTGTTGAATGACCTTCTAATGGTGACGTTGTTGTTTTCGTATTTTGTCCTAATGGGAGAACCGTAACTCAAAATAACGTCAGATGAGAAGCGTTGGAGGTTATTACAATACTCTATATGATGGTGAAGTAGTGACATGGAATTAAGTTATTTACTGATGGAATATGTTTGGATGTTGTAGTAAGTGCGGAAAGTGCGGTTCGTGTTTTCGCCATAACTCACAGATTGAGTGTCCGTTTGGCATGGGATTCTCCATACTTAATTGAGTGAGTCAATGGTTGGGTAACCAATGATATTTGGATATACTCGAAGAGTATAAAGGATCATGTTGAGCATCGGGAACTTGAGTTATCAGTGTTGGAGAAGAAGTAGTAATATTCTACTGTGAAGAAAGTTTAAGGAATTGTTAGGAAAGCTGTCAACAGCTCGTGTATTTGTTTTGCCGAATCCGACAGAACAAATTGTTGTGTTTTGTGATGTTTGGTTGATATGATTGGGGGATATGTTAAGTACAACATCAGCGATTTTTGGTTATGCTTTAAGGCAACTTAAAGTACATAAGGGAATTATCTGACAAGTAATTGGAGTTGGTTGCTGTTGCGTGTTTGTGCCGGAGTTTGGAAGCCTCAATTGTTTAGTTGAGATTTGAGATGGTTGGTGATCTTAAGAACTTAAGGTATTTGTTGATTTGAAAAAGAGTTGAATATGGTGCAGAGGAAATAAATAGGGACTTCTGAAGGAGTATGGTTTTGGGTTGAATTACCATTCGAGTGAGACCAAGTGGTAGCAGAGGTATCGAATTGGAAATTTCTGTATATACCAATGATGGTGGTAATGAGTTAGAACTGATGAAGCAAATTCGGGATATGAGTTTGGTCTGTGAAGAAAATATCTTAGGGAGTTGAGCTTTGTATCTTGAGACTGACTATAGGTATTCTTGATAAGATTCGAAGAAGTTGAAGTTCTAATTTGAGTTAATAGATTGATTGAATTTAATGAATTGAAGTCGAAGAGCTGATTTTCGGATTGATGAGAATGGTACCATGAGATGTCGTGATGGAGTGTATGTTCCAAATAGTGTGAGTTGGATAAGAGTACTCTGGAAGAAGAACATTGAGATAGATGGAGAGAGAAGTGGTTGAAGTGGTATGTGCTGGTTTGACTTATCGGAAGTCGAAGTGTGAACATCAGAGGTTGTTGGACCTGATACAACTGTTGAATATTTCTAAATGGTATGGGATAGTATTCCCATGGATTTTGTGTCGGGTTTTCCGAAGAAATATGAAGGGATATGATTCGACTTAGGTGGTTATGAATGGATTGGCAAGATTAACTCATTTCTTACTAATGAGGATGAATCACTCTATGCTGAAGCTAGCTAAGAGGTAAAGTGAGGAAGTTGCGGGGTAGTATGGGTTACCGTCGAATATTGTGTCAGATGGGAATCTGAATTTTCGTTGAGATTTTGAGAAAGTTGTAGACGCTTTGGGTGTCATGTCGAAGTTGAACTCTGTCTAGCATCCATGGACGGAATGGACAGACAAAGAGAACTATCTAGTATGTAGGGGATTTGTGGAGAGCTTGTGTGTTGGATCAAGGTGGATCGTGGGATAGTTAACTATTGTTGCTTGAATTACCTACAATGACAATGATCATTCTAGTATCGGAATGACATTGTATGAGGCTTTGTACGGTAAGAGGTGTAGGAATCCTTTGTGTTGATGTGTGCCAGGCGAGAGTGTTGTACTCGGACATGATATTGTGCAAGAGACGACTAGAAAGATTAAAAGGACCCAAGAAAAGACGTGTTTCGAGAGTTACAATAGTAACTGGTGTCGGTCGAGCTTGAGGTCTCGGAAGCACCCACTGTGTTTTGTTGATCTGTATCAGAGTGGCGCAGCGGAAGCGTGGACAAAATAGCATGCTAGATTGTTTTACTGCTGTCGCTTGTGGGAATTGCATGATGTGTTCATGTGTCTAAGTTGAGGAAGTGCATTGATTCAGATGGATAGTGTACGAGTGAGAGAGGATTTGATTGTTGAGACATTGCCAGTTCAGGTTGCTGAACAAGAAGCAACTCCGAGGTATAGAGATTCCTTTGGTGGAGGTAGTTGGGAGATTAGGATGCGAGAGTCGTATCCAGAGTTATTTGAATCAGGTAACATTTTCGAGGACGAAAATTCCTAAAGTGGGGGAGGGTTGTAACAGCCCAATTTTTCAATAAGTGATTAATTGTGCTAATTAATTAGTTTATGTGATTTATCTGATTTAAATAAATTATTGGATTTATTTAAATGAGTTAATGGATTTAATTAATTTATTCTACTTGGTAGAATAATGTGGATTTATTAGATATTCTCTAATTAATGATAAGATGAGATATTTTATGAGAAATGAATTGATAGGTATTTTTGAGAGAAGAATTATGATGGAAAGAAAATAGAAGGATATATAAGGGAAATTGGAGAGAAAAGAAAAGAGATAGAAACATAAGAGAAAGAAAGAAAGAAAAGGAGAGAAAGAATAGAGAAAGAGGAGAAAAGAGAAGAGAAGAGGGAAACTTGGAGAAATCATCAAGAATTAACTTCAACCTTCAATCCAATCAAGGTAAGGGTTAGAAACATTATTATTTGATCAATGTGTATGATTATGTATGAGTTGTGTTGGATTTGTTGGTAGTTTTCTCTATTTTCTATTTCTAGGGCAAATGAGTTAAATCGATAGAATCGAGTTTTGAACGGTTAGAATTCAAAATAAATTGCATAGTTTAGTCGGGTAATGTTTAGCCATGATTATTGGATTTCGTTTGATTGAATTTGGTTGAGTTTGTGAGTTTTGACATTTTTGGATAATTGAGGGTTTGAGATTTGAGTGAAAATCGGACGTCGTAGAAATCGTGTTTAATGGTTCTAATTCACTGCTATATGTTAGGTGAGTATGAGTATGTGTTTGTTTCGAAAAAAAGAATTGAATCGGTCGGATTTTCGGGCGAAAATGCAAAATCCCGTAGCCGTGTTTAGGCAAAATTCTGGTTTTTCGGAAAATTTCGAAAATTCATAACTCTTGAACCGTAAGTCGGTTTTGACCCCCGTTCGAAGCGTTGGTAAGTTAACGAGATTATCTTTCAAGAAAAAATGGCTTTGAGGCCTGTACCTGGTTCAATTATAGCAGAAAATTGAAAACATATTGTTGTGTTGATTTTTACCGTCGCGAATGTGTGTGATTGATGTGTTATTGTGCAGAATACTTTTGTTATATAACGTATAGCTTGTGCATGTTGTGATATGATATGCTGTGGGTAGCCGTATGGCGTGAATCCTAGATGGTGGAATCGATTATGAAATATAGTCTTTTGACAAATATATGCATATTGTTCGTATGTGAAGAATGCATGAGAACATATTGTGAAAATGTGTGCATTGCTTGATAAATGTGGTAATGATATTGAAGTGTAAATGCATATTGATTGTATGCGATATTGTGAATGCATGAGAACATATTGTGAATATGTTTGCATTGTTTGAAAAGGTAATGAGGTTGAATTATGAATACATATTTGTTGTATCCGATTATTGTGAATTAATGCATGGGAGCATATTGTAAGATATGCGTGCATTGTTAGACAAATATGTTGATGAAAAGTATGAATACTTGATTATATGATATGTTGTGTGTGCAATCTTGTTTAATTCTTGAAGGGAGGAATTATGTGAATGCATGGGATTAAGACGTGTGATCGGTCTTAAGTGCATTTTGTTGTTGATTGCATATGCATCATTTAGTCAAGAGGCAATGTTTGCTAGTTTCATGGAGACTAGTGGCTTGTCCCAAACCTAGAAGGGTGGGTTTGAAAGCTTAGGGAACGGGCTTTTGTTGTTATCGGTCTAGAAGGGTGGACCCGGTTTAAGTGTAAAAACCGAAAAATGATAACAAGTGTTGGTACCACATGGCATAAGTTGCATTGAGTTGCATTGAGTCTCATGGAATGAATATATGATTGTTGTATGAAGTTATGCATAGGTGTATGTACATGACTTGTGTAATTGTGAACTATGGATATGTTTGATGATTGTCCATATTTGCCTATATATATATATATATATATATATATATATATATATATATATATATATATATATATATATATATATATATATATATATATATATATATATATATATATATATATATATATATATATATATATATATATATATATATATATATATATATATATATATATATATATATATATATATATATATATATATATATATATATATATATATATATATATATATATATATATATATATATATATATATATATATATATATATATTATGATGAAGTATGGTAAGAATGGTGGAATATGCGTATGTGCATTACTTGTGTAATTGAGAGTTGTGAATATGTGATCATTGTATGAAAGTATGCTTATGAACATGAATTGTTGATTTGAGAATTGTGAATGTGTAATTGTGAATTAGTGAGTAAACATAATAGGTGTATGTTCATGTGGAATGTTGAGATTTATGGATACGTGCATGATGAATATGCTTGGTGATTATCCATATTTGATTATATATATGTTGTATTGTACATGATGAGTTATAATGAATTGTGGTGAGAAAATGTGGAATATATGTATTTTGTGCTTGTGTATTTGTGTATATATAATTATATGCATTGTTATTATGATAATATTTCTCACCCTTCTACTGGAATGATGTCCTACATGACATCGTGCAGGTATCAAGGAGTAGTATTGCTCGTAGTTACGAGGTCGCTTTTGGTGTAGCCGTTTAGTGATTTAATTATGTTGGATCGAGTCATGCTCTGGTCATGTAACACTGGGATCGCTTGGGTTGTGTTTAAGATATACATTATGTACTCTATAAACGTGTTTATATCCATTGGAATATTATGATGTTGGCCTTAGTGCCTAAGTGATGTTGTTTTATGTGATAAAAACAAATATTTCTTTTATGAAAATTGTGGTATAATTGAATCCGCTGCTACATGCAAAGTGAAGTTTTGTAAAGCATAATTTTATATTGAAATAGTAATGAGCATGACAGGTGGTTTTGATATTTTGAAAGTTATGTGTAATACCCTTTTGTAAATGCATGGAAATTTACTCTGATTATTCATATATTATCCGTGGGGTTTAGAAGGGTGTTACACAAGGTACCTCAAACACAACAAAGCACACATAATCACATTCATACACAAAACTTCACGAAATTAAATTACAAAAAATAATTTAAAATAAAACGGGGTGTTCCAGATATGATCGGAAAGATTGAACCGACTACTTCCAATGGACATCGTTTCATTCTCTTTGCCATTGATTAATTCTCTAATTGGATGGAAGCGACCTCGTTTGCTATTGTTACTAAGTAGTTAGTCGCTCGGTTCATAAAGAAGGACATCATTTTTCGTTATGGTATTCTTGAGAGAATCATTACTGATAATGGTTCAAATTTAAATAACAAGATGATGAAGGAGTTATGCCAGAGTTTCAAGATCAAATATCATAATTCTTCTCCATATCATCTGAAGATGATTAGTGTTGTTGAGGTAGCTAATAAGAATATCAAGAAGATTGTGCAGAAGATGGTTGTGACGTATAAAGATTGGCATGAGATGTTGACATTTGCCTTGCATGGTTATCGTACTTCAGTGTGTACGTCGACATGGGAAACCCATTTCTCACTTGTGTATGGTATGGAAGCAGTTCTACCATCATTAGTTGAGATTCCTTCATTAAGGGTTCTGATAGATGTAAAGCTTGATGAAGCTGAGTGGGTTCAGACTAGAAATTGCATCCTCGGTGTTTCCTGACAGGTGATTTGGTGTTAAAAAGGATCCTCCCTCCTCAGAAAAATCGCAGGGGCAAGTGGACTTTAAATTATGAAGGACCATATGTTGTGAGAAAGGTTGTCTATAAAGGAGCCTTATTGCTCTCAACTATGGATGGTGAAGATTTTTCGTCCCTGTGAGCACAGACGTAGTCAAAAAATACTTCGCATAAAAGAGACCTACTGGACCACAAAAAGAAAAGGTCCGGGAAAAAAAGGGCATCCCGACAAACCCTAAAAATAAGAGGTTCAAGAAAAAATTAGGGATAAAAAAAGAAAAGAAAATAATTGAATAAACCCGTAAAGTTGAAAACCTGAAAAGGCAACTTTGGAAAAAATGGGTATCCTGGTGGATTGAAAACCCGAAAGGGTGATCCAAGCAAAAGGTAGGGATTTGTAAGCGAGAGCTGCAATCTGCGTTCGATCTATGAGCTTATCTCAACTGCTTGAAAGCGAAAGTATTTGAGAGCGTCGAAGACATATGGGCCATAGTTGGATCGGAACTTGACGGAAATTTGTTTTCCACATTGCTAATTCATATATTTCATTTTGTATATTTGTGCAATTACCTCTTTCTAGGATTTGCTTCCTGATGTAAATGCTTATTTACAGGCCAAACTCAATCAATAAAATTTCATTTTACTCAAATTGCTTTCCTGTTTTGTTTTCATTGTTATTGTTTTGTTTGCAAAAACTTCTGATCTTTTTGATAAACATTGCATATGAAAATATTGAAGCTATATAGCGCATGCTAAAAACATTTGAAATTGCTCGAAAGGCTAAGTGCCTTGAGTGGTAAATACAATTGTCGTGTTGTCCCTGGAGGCACTTTTGTTTATTTTATATCTGCATGAGTTGTAGTCCAAGGGTCATCCCCAACATGAGGCTCGTTTGACCTCTTTTCCCCAGTAGAGTGTTTCTCCCTACAGAGTGCTAGTATATCTTTTTCTCAGCAGATCAGGAGAGGTAATTTCCCTAGCATAGCACTATGAAGTTTCTGATTGTTCTTCCCAGTGAGAGTCCAAAAGTTTATTTTCCCAGTTAGGGTCGGATTTGTTTGTTCTCTCCAGCAAGAGTTCAGATTTCCATATAGGATATGGATGGTTTGTTTGTGCTTCCCGAGCATGTTTGCTTCTCCAGCAGTGGTGTTTCTTGATCCCTAGTAGAGCAGGGTGACAAATGTTTCCAAATGGAGTAGATGGTAGTTCTCTATCAGAGTAATATATTCGTATTGGTGGTTCCCAGTGAGGTGTTATTCCCAATGATATTTCCCCAACGGAGTTGGCATCATCAAACATTATCCCAATGGAGAAGAGAGCTCAGCATTTCCCCATATAAGAGTTGGTATCATTAATTATCCTTCCTCAGTGGAGTTGGTTATTGATTTCTTTAACAGGTGTAAACCAGCAGTGGTTAGTATCCCTAGTAAGTTAAAGCCCAATCGTTATTGGCACATCTTGTTATCAGAATCCTGGTGTTTTTTCCCAGCAATCATCTGTTATGCCTACTTTCCCACAGGATGGAGGTTTGGTGGTTTTCCTTAGCAAAGGTTATGACCCAGAAAGATAGTTCAGTTTATCATCCCCAGTGGAGTTAGGTTTGGTTTTTCAACACTTTCCTCGGTGGAGTTTCCTTTTTCATATCATAAGAACCATTGCATTGCATCCTTAAAATGCATAGCATTTCCAGTTTATATGGAGCATTACACCACAGAAAAAGTCAAACATGTATGCGGAGCATAGGCCAATTTTGGTACTTTTTACGAAGCCCAAATTACCTTTCGGTCAAAACAATGGCGTATTCCGGAGAGAAAGCATTACTTTACCCCCAAGTAGTAGATTTGTTAATATTACCCTCATTTCCTTCTGTTGCGGTGAAAATTGGATATCAAGCTATTAATTAACTTGAATCTTATTTATTTTTACAACCGGACCTTATTTTATCCAAAGGATAGGTCTAAAGAGAGAAAAACCTTTTTCGCGATGTAGTGACAACGCTTAAGAGATTCGGGGATCGGGGGTTGGTTATACCTAGGGAAGGTGTTAGCACCCTAAATATCTGTAGTACTCTACAAGAACCTTTTGTTTGATTGATTGCTAATTTTGTGAATTGTGCTATGGTTAAGGGATAAGATAAAAATAAATAAAGTCCTAAGTGGTTTCCTAAGTTTGCTCGCAAAGACGTCGCATCTTCTGCCTACGTATCCTGACTAGGATAGAATCAGAGCAATCGTAGTTCACCTCACGAGGGAAAGAACACTTGATTACGATCAAGGTTCAATGGGGAACAAACATGACAATGCTTGTGTGGAGTCTTAACAAAACTCCCTATTCTAAGTTGTAATATTCAAAGGGGGAAGTAAGAAATCATGACGATGATTCTTACACAGAGTTGACGAACTCTTTCCTAGGGTTCTAGTTGAAGAACACTCCTAGTACAGGTGGGTTTCTTAGACTCAAAGAAAAGTCTAAAGGCTTCTAAGCTAGGGGAAAAGTGACTTAACGAAGTCAAGAGAGGGTGAATAAATTATCCATGACATTGAGGGTCAAGTGGACAGACCTTCCATTGAAGGGGGAAAAGGGGAGGCGATTCGGAAGAGAATTTAACGAGTTTCGTCGCGTGGGGACAAAAGAAAATAAATGATAAACAAGATAACAATCAATGTAAAGCATGTTCATGGTGACAACCAATTTAAACAATAAGAAAATATGAGGATGAAACATGGTGATAACAGTTAACAGATGAAAAAGATTGATATTGTGACGACAGTTCGCACTTAATGAAAATCAACAGATGAAATGGTAACAACCAAAAAATAATAAATCCTAGCATGTTAAATAACATGTATGGACATGGATTCAAACAAATTTCAAGAAAAATATTGAAAGGAACTACCTAGAAATTCATCTGCAATTACACAAACAATCGCGAAACGTGCACAACTTACACATAGTCAAACTAAGTGATAAAAAATTCAAACATGAAAAATAAAAACATGGAATTAAAGTAGACATAAATATGAACACAGTAGAAAAATAACGGACGAAAAACGATAAAAAACGAATGAGATACGAATTTTTGAAGTTTGAATGAAAAATACCAAAAATATACAAAAGAGTTGCTCTCCTCAGGGGTCGAACTCAGGACAAGGGGGTACAAGGCGCGTTTTGCAATATGGTCTTACCATTGGGGTGGCTATACATCTGTTTGTAAAAGCCACCCCTTAAAATAATAAGGGTAAACAAGTGAATGGCTGGGCAAAAACACATAAATAATGCAAATACGTTTTGTGTCGTAACTCTCTCGTTTCTCAACCTTTTTTAACAAACTTTATATGTAAATGGGGTAGAATTGAACAAGGAACACAATGGTTATCTCAGTTTTTCCAAATTCATCTCCTACTGCAAAACCCGATAGTACATGTGTTTTTGAACTTAAAATGCATTTTCATGTGGATGCTATGATACAACTAACTTCAAACCAAAACAACTATGCACACACCACAGGTAGATGATAATGAGTGAATCCAGATTGAATTTGTGGTTGAAACTGGACTATAGTGAAAAATCATATGTAAAATGCAAGGATAACATAAAGGTTATGCATGAAATAAGGCAATTCAGTTTCAGGGCAAACATTGATTACAGCAAACCTTCATACACCTAGATTACAAGTTAGTGAGTGTGTTTGATAAAAAAATTAGGGACCTATACTGACTGCTTGAGGTGTTGGTGCTCAAAGTGCTCATTTGTGTGTTTAAATGCATTTTCATGTTAGCAGCTTGTGTTACACATTTTCAATCCAAAACAAACACATACACAGACCACATAAGCTATGTTGAATGATTCTAATCCCTCAAATATGTTAAACACCAACAGTTTGTGAAAGTAGTGTGTCAAGGGGCAATGTTATGGTGGAAAATGCATATTGAAGTGAAAAACATGAGACAGTCAGTTTTGTTACCAAATGATGATGCTAACAACTTCTAAATGATGAGTAGGAAGTGTTCCAATGTGAACTTTGGTGAAAAACACTCTGATGCAAAAAGTGACATATGAAGTGGATGATGTATTTTGAAAAAAATGCATTTTGTGGTGTGGAATTTGTGACAGTTCATTTTAATGCACAAGAATCATATTAGCAGTCCACAAATAACATGTATGAAGTGTTGGAATGATGAATTTGGATGAAAAACACTATAGTGCAAAAAGTGACATGTAAGGTATATGATGTGTTCTTTGAAAAGTGCATTTGAAGCATGATGCTATCTTCAAGTCTTTCTCACTCAAAACCAATCCTACCAACAGTTCATACACATGAAAAGGAGTGATTTTATCACTCAAAGTATGCTCAATGTAAACAGGTTCAAAAAGTGGTGTGTCATGTGGTGATTTTCATGAAAAATGTGCTTTTGAAAAGGGCAATCTCAAAACAGCCAACTTTGGAGTATGAAAACTATGTCAACAGCTTACCAATGATGAATGTAAAACATCTCAATATGCATTTTGATGCAAAACAAGTGTGTGTGCAAAATGGCATGTGAGTTGCTTGTATGAAGTTTTGAAAGATGCCTCATAGGGTGTGAAACTTGGGACAGTTTGTTTTGATGCCAGATGATTATGCAAACATCTCATAAATGATCAAAGTAAGGTGTTTCAAAAGTGTTTTTGGTGTAAAACAAACTTTATGTGAAAAAAGGTTTATGAGTTTGTTGGTATGTGAAGGAGATATCATTAGTGCAAGCATGTTCAAGTCAAAACAGAAAATTCACACAAGCCTTAAAACTATGACAGCATGATTCACACCAGAAAACTGAGTAGAATGAATTGGAGCAAGTAAGGGTATTCAAGGTTTTGCCTTATTCCAAAACAGTCATACAAACCTGGCTGTAATGCTCAGATGAAGAGGTTAGCAGCAGGCCAGACATAAGTTGGTACCTCAGGCCTCAAAACTAGTCATTGATGTATGAACTGGTGCCAAGCAATCTTAACCTACACTCCAAATTTCCCCATCAGGCTGTGACAGCAGGGAAAGTGGAGTCTGGACACCACCACCAGCCAGCAGTCCCACAGCAGGCCTAGCAGCCTTCCTTTAAAATGTAACTTGCCTTGGGAAGGATATCTCCAAAATCTACTTCTCAAAAGTGGCACACAAAAGTATCCTCTAGTAGGCACTAACAGACCCTTCAATTTTAACAACCAGATTTGATTTGAAATTTAAACACAACCAGTACCATAAACTAGATCTGAGACCACACTCAAGTTTTGCCAATGAAGAAAAACTCCACATTCCATATTCAAAATAGCCAGCAGGACACAGGTTCAAATCCAAGGACAAAATCCAGATGGTTCTCCATAAATGAAAAATGCCCTAAAGTTTGACTGAGGCTTTGGGAAAAGAAAGAGCAATACTCAAGCCTCATACCAAATTCACAAGCAGTAGCATACCATTTATTGTGAAACTCAAACCTGTTATGAAATTGGACCTTTAACATGATGATGCACCCTCTTCCAAAACAGAAATGGCATTAGGACTGATATGCTCAATATGCCTAACACTTGCTGTTACTAAATGGGCCTACCTAAACAGATGTGTTCCATACAGCCAACTATGGATATGGATTTTGTCAACTGGTTTTGCTACTGACAGTGGGGGGTACAAAATTATTTTCTGTCATACACTCTTCAAAACAATCACACATACGAACCTTAAATGCACAAAAGAAGGACTTTAAATCCTTTTAGACAAAGATGACATGTCTATGGCACTAGTATGGCACTTTATGAATGATGAAGCAAAAACAAGTGTAGTTGGTCCCAAACAAGCATGTACACATATTATGTTTATGATTTCAAACATGTTTCAAATTAATACCAAAGCTATTTTCTATCATAACAGAATTTTAGCATGAAACACACACATACCATAGTTTTCACATAATGAGCTCAAAAAATGAAAAAAATGAAACGGTGATGTAAAGCAAGAAGGAAGTGTTTACATACCTCTAATAGCTTGTGTTGAGCAGGTTTAAATATCAAGAAAACTTCAAGTGCTCCTTAACTTGAAAAAGTTCCTTCCTTGTGAAGAAACAAGGCAAACTTTGAGACAGTAGGAGAAATAAACTCCAACACCGACCCTTGATGTCTTGGATAGTTGAGTAAGGATATTTGAGAAGTGTTTGAGTGGTTAAAACATCAAGGAACTGCTTAGAACAAGATTTGGTAGGATTTGTAACTCTTGGTCAAAGGGTGGTGGGAAAGAGTTTGTCTTTTTTATTCTTGAAGTTTCTTGATGGTTCAATGGATTACACACCTTCTATATGTCATTTAGAAGTTGTGTGGATGGTGGTTGAGGTATTGGAAAGTATAGAAATGAGTTTGGGCAGAATTCTCTCCAAGACAGATTTTGGGGATTTTGTGAATTTTGGAGATTTTGAGAAATTGAAGCAAGATGTGAAAATAGTGATGACAGAGTTTTTCTATGGTTTTTAGCAGGTGTATTGTCTTCTAAATGAGGTGAAGACACCCTCCTTTTATAGGCAAATGGAGTGAGGTGCTTGCTTGGTGAGGTTGCCTCACTTTGAAGAAAGCTTGGAGATATTTTGAGAAAACCTCCCTTGGAGGGTTTTCTATTGGTTCTAATGCAAGGCCTCATTTGTAAATGTTCTACTGATTTTTCTGAGTTTGAATGCAGGCTAGGAAGTGTAGGGGTGTGGCTGGTGCAGCTCACTTTCCACCTCATGCTTTTACTTTTCAACTTTGGTGCAAGTTGCCCACTTGCAAGGCAATGAACTCCAATTGGTTTTTTTCTTGTTTCCTTGCATAACTTTCTGTTCTCTCATGCCACACACATCTAATATGTCAAACATAACAAGTTGGATCAACCAAAATTGGAAAAATTGATGAAGTAGGTCACTTTGAAAATTTGGCCAATGTGGGACTATTATGTGAAACCCTCAACTTTGCACCTATGTAACTTTCTGCTCATAACTCCTCTTGAGATGTTCTAGTACAATTTAGAAAGCCCTCACATAGCTCTAAAACATTCATGTTTTCATGAGTTTCAATTTCTCAAAGTAACTTGGCCAAAAAGCCCTCCAAAGTTGCTAAAAATGAGCTTAAAAATGAAATTTTCCCAAGTCTTTTTTCCCTCTTGAAATGAATTTGACCATAACTCAAAATCTATGCATTTTCTGATCATGGACCACTTAGGGACTTTTGTAGGACTTGTCAAGAGCTTCCAAATGAGCTTTGAACCAACTCAATTGGATGTGTGGTTAAGGAGTTATGGTTTAGCCCTTTTCAAACCCTAATTTCCCGATTTTTCGATTACTCCTTCATCCTTGATCCAATGGTCATGAAAATTGATATGCAAGTCCAATATGACATAAGGAACAACTTTGTTTCACAACTTGAAGTCCAATTCATAAAATTTGGAGAGTTGACTTTTCGGTCAACCGTACAACCGATCGGTGATTACCGAGTCGCCTGTTGACATTCTGGACATCCTGAGACCTTGAAACTTCTTGGATGAACCTTAGTTGTAAGTCCACCTTTGTTGTAAGTCCTCCTTTTCGCCTGTTTTCATTCAACCCTTTTCGGTTCTCGACCATCTTTAGTTGTAAGTCCACCTTTGTTGTAAGTCCTCCTTTTTTTTGGTTTTCTTTATAAACTCTAGTTCTCGGCTAGTACATTGGTTCCTGACCAATCCTTTTCAAACTCTCGACCATCCTTTTGTTGTGAGTTTGCCTTTGACCGACGTTCTTGGTTCCGACCAACCCCTTTTGGTTCCTGAGCAACCATTTTGTAAATCCAATTCTGGACTGGTATCGAATTACCTTTTTCTCTCCCCATAGATTGCAAATTTTAAGGTTCTTTTGGTATTCAATTCCCTTCTACCTTGAATGTCTAAATTTCGTTACCTTTCATACCTTCAGGTCTAAGTTGATTGAATAAGGGCATCTGTTGCACCCTAAAATTTACCCTCCCTTTTTCTTACCTTAATTGATTTATGCTTCATTTATTTGCATCATCATTTCATACATTTCATTGGTTCTAAGACATGGGATCAAAGTATCTTGGTTGTTATCAAGAGGAGTAATTGGTTTTCAAAGCAATGAGAGAAGAGATATCCTTAACATCATGTTACTCTCAAGCTACAAAGGTCTTCATAATCTTCAAGGCATTCTTAAGAAGTTCACCCAATTATCAGAGGATTAGGGTTTTCATTGGTTTCAAAGGATTCATCTGATCAAGCTCCTAGTGGCTCTGAGCTAGGGTTTTGATCAAAGTTTACTTATGACTATTTTCTAGGGAAAAGCATGGTTCTATAGTTCAATAAACATCTCAAGGTTTCCCTACATGTCTCATGATTCATCATAAATCATTTCAAGGGTTTCTGAAGTGGATAAAGGAGGCATTGGTTTCATTTGATCAAAAGTCAACTCTTGAGTTCTTGGGTCATATTTGGACAATTCAAGACATGATACATGTAATCAAGAGGTTTGATCAAGAGAAATCATAAAATCAGGAAAAGTTGCTAAGTTAGGGTTTCGTGAAATTTTTATAAGCATGGGAAAAACTAGAATTCAAGTTTTCAACACTTAGAATATTTTTTTAAGTGTTGAAATTCAGTCAAAGGTTCTTGTTTCCAAGGCGAATTTTCTTGGTGATCTAAGTTTCATCTCATTTTTTCTCCAATATGAAAGTTATTAAGCATCTTCCAAGCTTTATTTTGGTACCAAGAACTCTTCATTTGAATCATTAGAACTCAAGTTATGATACTTCAAATACAAGGTGTTCAAGTTGCCAAACTTAGCAACTGTTTGGTCAGATTTTGGAGCCAACTTCCAAGGGGTTTATCTCATGGTTCTAAGTCTTGTTTCATGTTTCTCCAAACATGAAAGTTGCTCCTCATTCTCCAAGCTTTCATTTGGTGCAAAGATGTCGTCAATTGGATAAAAACTCCCCAAGTTATGAAGTTCCAAAGTTGGTGGTTCATGGATGCCAAAACACTTTCGTAACTTAGATTTTTTTAAGAACATTTAGCCAGATTTTTGGACACCACTTCAAGTCCATTTTTCATTACCTTCCAAGGATTGTTTCAAGTAATGATCAACATGGAAGTTGTTGATCTTCCTTCCTACATTATTTTGGTACCAAATTTCATTCTCATTGGAGTTTCTATCATCAAGTTATCATCATGCAAAGTAACCCTCATGCACATGTTTACAAGGCATTATGACTTGGTTTTTCTAGGCACTTTTGGAGTCTTCTCTTGAAGCATGCTTTTCATACCAAAACCATACACATACACCTTCATTTCTTTACCAAATATGACCAAGCAACATCACATATTTCATAGAGCAATTTGATTTGTTTTTCCAAAAAGAGAAGTAAGGAAACTTGCATCAAATGACCTCATGTTCATTCCTTCTCACATGCCACTTTCATTCACACTCTTCATGCCTCATATCCATATTCTAAACCTCTTTCAAACCTCATTCCAAAGATGAGAATCAACCTAAAACCGAGTCATGTGCACGTGTGATCATTTTCACATTTTTCTTCCAAACCAAGCACAACCAACTTCTAAGCCTCAGCTTCATTTCCAACTCTAAAAACAGATTGCATAAAAGCATTTGAACTCCACACTTGTGTCATTACACTCCATTTCAGATCTGAATCTCTCATTTATCTAAAAAATTTATCATCTTCGAAGCTTGCTTTTCAAGAGTTTCTTCCACATTCTCTTGTTATATTCATCACTCTTAAGGATCATTGAAAGCATTTGGAATGGATTTCTGAAGCTTAACAGATCTGCTCCGTTAGGTAACAATCTCAAACTTCTCTTACTGGATTTATATGCTTTTAGACCTTGTTTTGTATGAATCTGAAGTCCTACTCATGGTAGGCATTGTTTGAGCATGTTGTTGTATTGATTTGGTGGAGTTTCAATTTTAAGATCTCATTTTCGTGCTAGATTTTCTCCTTGATTTATTGCTTGGTGGGTTTGGAATCAACATAAATTTCTGTGTGGAATGGTGGTGGTTTTTCATGTTTCTGGGTGGTTTGATGTTGCTCCGACGAGGGTTTGGCCGAAGAAGACGACCGGAGTTAGGGCTCCGACGTCTGAAGGTGGTGTTGCACCCTAAAATTTGCCCACCGGTTTTTCGACTTTGACTGGCTTTTGCTTTGTTTTCGTCTGCATATCATTTAGGTCGCATTTTTCCCGTGTTATCGGCCGAATTGAATTTATCAGGATTTTAGCCGCATTGCTCGCGTTTCAGACGATTCAGATCAATTCAAACAATAAGTTGAGTGTCAAAATTGAGCGAAAGTCGCTCTCTTTTTGATGATTCAATCTGTATCGATAATATTGACACATTTCGGTGCTCGCCCGTTTTTCCATGGCATTTTGCATTTATTTGCTATTTTTGCTTTGTATTTAATTGTGTAGAAATAGTTTAGATAGAATTTTTAAATATAATTTGTTTTTTGAATTAAGTAGAAATAGTTTCCTTTTCATTTTAAATTAGGATACAGATTTTATTATTATTTTTAATAGTTTTAGAATACTTTAGAAATAGTATAATATTAGACTTAGATTAAAATAGAGTTTAAAATAGGTTTGTTTTTAATTATTAGTTTATAGAATGTTTTTTATTAATTATTTTTCTAGTATAGTTAGAAATAGGTTTATTAGGTTTATTCTTTTCCAATATTATCAAGATTTTATTTTGTTTTTAAATTAGGATTAATTTATTTTTATTATTAATAGTTAGAATTTTCATTTAGACTAATTAAATAATTGGTTAGTTTTAGTTAGAATATTAATAAAGGCAGCTTTTTTCATTTAACTTAACAGTTTTTATTAAGATAACTGTGTCATTATCATCATGTAATCAAGCCATCAGCAGCCAGGACACATGTCACATTCTTATATATAGGGTCACTATTCATTGTCTCCCTCCTTGGAGACAACCCTAGCCGCCCAACCCTAACCCTAGAATTACCAGCCGTCGCTACAGTGTCATCCTTCATCCCTTCCAACTTCATCACCATCTCAACTTCAAACCCATCTCAGAAGCTAAACCTGCAACTCATTTCCGTTCATCTTCCTCACAAACCTAGTTCACCATATCCTTCGAAATACATCCACAAACCTTCCTCCATTTTTTTCCGACGAAACCCAACTCAAAACCCTTGACCTCCTTCTTCCATCTTTGAAAACTAACCACCCAAATCTCCAATCAAACTTCCTCCTCCGACCTTTCACCTTCATCTCTTAAAACCCATCTTAACTTCATCACAGAACCATCAAACAACCTTCTTCTGCTTCCATTTTCAAATCCATTAAACCTGCTTCAAAACCGTCATTTTTCTCGCAAAAACAGACCCAGAAACAACCCCAGATGGAAACTTAACCCATATCCACTCCAGAAATCTCAAACCCTTTAACTTCACAACAACTTCAAGCTTCCATTCGCAAACCACCAAACAAACTCAGAAAAATAACCAATAAACCTTCGCCGTTTCGCAAACCCATTCAACTTTAAGTTTCAAAAACCATACCCAGGACGTCATCCTCTCAACTCCTCCGAACCACCGTTAACCCACCCACAAACAACCACCGTGAAACTTTGAAAACCCAAATTTTCGTAGCATCAACTTCACGATTCAAAGCCCTTCCAAACTACCGATAATCCATTCCCAATTTTCAATAATTAATTATTTACATTAATTAATTGATTTATTTGGATTGTTTATTTATTGGAATTATTAGTAGATAATTTGAGTGAAGAAATATGATGGAAGGAAATAGAATAGAAAGACATATAAGGAAAAGTGGAAGGAAAAGGAATTAATAGAAACATAAGAGAAAGAGAAGAGAAAGAAAGAGGAAGAGGAGAAAAGAGAAGGAAAAGAAGGAAAAGCTTGGAAAGTTCAAGAACAACAAGGTAAGGGTGTGAAATATCATTATCTTATCAATGTATATGATTATGTATGGATTGTTTGGATTGTTTGGATGTTTTTCTCCATTTTCCATTCTAGGGCAGAAATGGATTTAATCGGTAGAATCGATGTTTTAACGGTTAAGATTGAGAATAAATGGTGTAGTTTAGTCGAGGATTGTTAGGCTAAGAATACTAGAAATCGTTGGAATTGAATCGGGTGATTTGGGAGCTTCTGATGAATTTTGGAAAGTTGGGGTTTTGAACATCGCAGACCTTCGCTAGCACCTTTGCTAGGCGAGCAGGTCGCGAGTGCTCGCTTAGCGAGCTAGTAGCGAATGGTCCCAGACTTGGATAGAATGTAATTGACCCTCTTCACTGGTAGCGAGCAAGGTAGCGAGGGGTTCGCTAGGCGAAGCCCCGGCGAGTAGGTAGTGAAGCCTTACAGTAGCTTCTGTTTGCCTTCGCAAGCTTGTTCGCTAGGCGAACAGGTAGCGAGTGTTCGCTAGGAGAGCAAGCTAGCGAGCGTGACAGCATTCTCATTTCTTTGTGATTCCATCCAATGTTGATTGTTTGGTTCGATTGTGTTCAATCTTGATCTGAAATGAGTAATTATGTGTTGTTATATACATGTTGTGGGTAGCCGTATGGCGTGAATCCTAGATTATGGAATGTGGTTTCTTTGACAAATATGTGCATTGTTTGAATTGATTAAAAATGCATGATGATTTGTGATGAAGTTTGTTGCTGTTTGCAACGATGATGTGAATGCATATTGATTGTATGCGATTGTATGTGAAGAATGCATGAGAATATATTGTGAATATGTCTGCATTGTTTGATAAATATGGTGATGGTATTGGATTGTGAATGCATATTGATTGTATGAAATATTGTGAATAATGCATGAGAACATATTGTGAATATGTGTGCATTGCTTGATAAATGTGATGATGTTGAAAGTATGAATACTTTGATATGATATGTGAGTGTGCAATCATGTTATAATTCTTATGTGATGAATTATTTAAGAATGCATGAGATTAAGATGCGAGAACGGTCTTAAGTGCATTTGGTTGTTGATTGCATACGCATCATTTAGTCAAGAGGCAATGCTTGCTAGTTTCGTGGAGACTAGTGACTTGTCCCAAACCTAGAAGAGTGGGTTTGAAAGCTTAGAGGACGGGCTTTTGTTGTTATCGATCTAGAGGATGGACCCGACTTAAATGTAAAAACCGAAAAATGATAACAAGTGTTGGTACCACATCGCATGAGTTGCATTGAGTCACATGGCATAAGAGATAAATGTTGTGTGAATGTATGCATATGTGTATGTTATGTAGATTGATGAGAATTATGGATATGTGCATGATG